>CM060981.1:50848722-52058365 GCA_030765065.1 Deroplatys truncata | reverse complement strand
CAGACAATGAAAAAAAAATGCAAAAATGAACTCAAAATTGAAATTTCGACACCAAACTTTCAGAAATGATGGAAACAAAATTTAGAAGAAGAGATCCACAAATAAAAGTATAAAAATCCTTACCCTTTAGCCAGAAAGAACTTTACATTTTTCACGACCACGTGGAGGACAAACCGTTACATTTGGAGGGAAAAAAAAAATTTGCACTTAAAATCTCAAAACAATTCAATTCTACCTGGCGCCCCCACCAATTTGTCGCGTACCTCAATAATCTGTAATTTATTATTTTATTATTTAACTTTCAGAGGAGAGCTACTCGCTGTGAGAGGGGTCGTTATTCAAGCTAAGGAAACTTTACTTTAAGAGGCACCGACACAAAGGGACGCAGCTAAAGTTAAACTCACAAATATTCTTACACTCACATAATTCCTGGCTGAAGGGAAAGGCAAGGATTCTATACTACCATAATTAAAAAGTCAAGGAAGAAGCTTAAGTAGAAGATTTATTAAATATGCTTACCCATGTGTCTGCCGGGACGAGGACGCCCTATCATTGCACAACTATCCGTACATCTCAACACCACGAAGACTAGACACTGACTCTTGAAAAAACTCGTTAAGCTTGGCGTCCTAACGCCATATCCCCTCCAATGACTATTTCCCCTCAAACGCCCCTCCTCGGATAAACTGCCAACCTTCACCTTGGGTAACCAGAGGGCACAGCTATTACTACAATCTGTGCACATGCCACAATATTTTTTCGACTTTTCGGGAGTTATGTTGTTCAAACAGACATACAGACAGTGTTTCTGGTGAAATGTTACCCCATTATTACCCGAATTAAATTCCGCTTGAATGAACAAACCAAACCGAGATCATGAGCTTATTATTGGGAAGTTTGAACATACAACGCGTCAGCAGTAAGAAATCTCATACATATTTAGAAATGGATGCACTACGTGTAATAGCTCTAAAATTTTGTTTGTTTAACTGCTTAATATCTTAATAGTTTTAGCATACTTGATTTACAGAATGTATTGTTTAAGTAAACTATGGACTGGGAGTCTTGTTGGACCCCATTAAAATAAAATTTGCTCTCCTGTTCGTGTTATTACTTCCAGAAGGACCCTTCTTCAGATTTCTTGCTTTATTTACTTTTAGAGACTCAAGCATTTAATTTCCTCTTTTGTACAATTTGTGCGAAACGTTTATCAGTCATTAACGGCACACCAATGGAGAGGGATGGCCCAGGCAGCAACGTCTGGGCCCGCTCTGATTATGGGGTTTTCCCCCTGGACACCTAGGCGAATGCCGGGATGGTGTATTCCATTTCTCCTTTCCCCCATTTACTCTTATTTATCTCTCCCTTTAACGTTTCAGGTGAGTTTTCTCGTCCTGCGGTGCTGGTGGTGTCGGGCAGATGGAACAGTTGCTTGCGCATTGGAAAGATTTCCCCCTTAAACCCCAGGGTGCGATGTCCCACCCGTTAGTCGTTTCGTCGCCGTCTCTCGGGATTCTTCGCCTCTACTGGTGAGCGGGTTTTCAAACTGGAAATAATAGGAAATTCTGCGTCTCTCTGTGGGCCTATCTACCTACGGACCTGCAAGTCCCCGGCTCCTTCACTTCATCCCTGCCTCACGGGGTGTAGTCACAATAGGTAAAGCTGTTCGCAGTGGCCACGTGTCCGCCTCCAATAAACACACCCTACATCCTAAGGGACACGAAGGAGTATATGCTTCCATAAAGAAAGTAAACTGATATGATGCGAATTTGCGACGTTTAATGTAGAAATTTTGGATCAAATACAGCTGAACCTCACTTATACGATATTCATGTCTAGGTTTTTCGCAGATATACGTTACACTGTTTCGGGCTAACTTTATCCGTTAACTTACCTGAATTATACGTTTTTGGGTAACATTTTTATTGTCAGCATGCACGAAATATATTAATTTAAGTATTTATACGTTATGTTTATCTATGCTAAGATATATTATGTATGGTTTCTGTATGCTGTATCCTTGTTGTCGCAGCACAAAACAGTAGGCATTTTGGGCGAGGCATCAATACTTTCGGGACGCATTATTACTACCCACGTGTTAACAATACGCTCGGGAAGGTCATTCTTCCCCAGGTTGTATCTGATGATATTGATGATTACGGTGATGAAGTAGGTTTAAATAATCAAGGTGTTCTCGATGTGCGTGAGCCAATTCAAGCTCTAGAAATTACACAGCGATTTCTATCATCATAAAGCCTAAATGATGAGAGCATTTCTATGTTTCAATCCATATTATGGGCTAGGATATGACTGTGTGGATAAAAGAAAAAACCAAAGAAAAGTTAAGGATTTTTTTTAAAAAGTTGCCATTAGTTTAGATAACGTTTAATGTTATCTACTTTGTTGTTGATTTCTACGATGTCGTCATCTCATAGCTCGTTCTGTGTTGTATGGTCTGCCAGCTGCTTCAGTGGTATAGCTATGAATTCCTTGTCTTAGTATGCGTCAGTGTAGTGTGAAAGGATAGTGCCAGTTTAATTAGCTGATAAATTTTAATGTTGACTGAAATATTCCGTTTGAAAAGAGTCGCCAACTGTAAATTGTAGAATTAAATTATTTTTGCAATAATAATTACGCGAAGCGCCAGTTACAGTTACAGAAATGTTACTCGGAAAGATCTCTTTCCGTCAAGTCTTTCTCACTCAAACGCGTCACTGGGTACGACAGGACTTAAAAGTGAAACTAAATACTACACTAACAATCACAACAGGAACGTTAAACACAAGCACGTTACGTGATTTGTAAGTAAGAAAGATTAAGTTAGTGAGTCTGATTTAGAATGCATGCTCTTTTCTTAACTTAAGTTCTGCCTACCTGTCGCTACCCCTACCAACGTTCCTACATACGCGGTTCAATCCTAAAACTCTACGATCGTATCTGAGACTGTTACTATTCAGTGCCTTGCTAGAATCTAAGAATTTCATTTCCTCTCTAATTTACAGAATTCCTGTCTACGTGATTTTTCAAACGTACTGAACTCAAACCTAACAGGAACCTTTATGCTAATGCATTCGCTACTCGGCTGTTACCAATGACCTTACCTAGCATAACCGCTAATTACCTTTTTCTCCGGACAAATCTTTTAACTCAGGCTTATTATATTATGCATTGGTTTAATATATAGAAAATATTTATTACAATTTTTTCTCTATGTTACTGTCATTTCTTTATTTAATTATTTATATCTTCCTGTCAATAATTACGGTATCAGTGCGGTACCCTGAATTTTTTGTTTTTGTTTAGATTTAATTTATGAAGAATAGTACTGGCATGTATGTAAGTAGATACTCTAAAAGTAGTGCATTATGTTTCCTATTTACATGTTTAATTTATTAATTAATTTATTTTAGCTGCCTGTTTTTGAAAACCTATAACTGGGGTTACATTCTATTATGCTTCTTTTATCTACCTCAGGTAAGAGGTAGAAAAACATCCTGAAATAGCGAGAGGCATAGCAAGGCGGCTGTTTTTTGCATACTTATTTTCAACTTTGGCTATATTAAGTAAACGAACCTATTTTAGTTACCATTTAACGAAAGCCTGGCCCATTGAAATACATGCTTGAAATAATATGGATCGTTTTAATAAAACAGTGAAAGTTTTCTTCGTCCTGAATATTTCCTTGCTCGACGCTTTGCGTCTCTCGGCGCTGTACTATTTATTTTACCTGGTGCTCATCACGAGGGAAATTCACCACATACACACGCACACTTAATTAATCAACACGGAAGAGCAAATGATGGACCAGTGCAGCTGAGCTGGCAAAGGATCTGCAGCATCAGCATCTGCAGACGTGATGATGTAGATAAACTACCTGCCCCGTTTATTTTCGTACGGAAGACATGCTTCTTGCTGTAATCATATCCCTCGGTAACAATAATCGCGGTAGCCGATATGCTGCCAAGAGATCGTATTCTCGAGCAATCAAACATGGTTAGTGTTCGCTACCTTGTAGCGCAGGATCAAATTTTGCCGATGAAAATAACTATTATACTATAGAAATTCTCATTTTACCACAAAAGCCGCACAGAGAGTGAAGTAGGTACAGTTATGTGCAAAAAATCTTACAGAGCTCCCATGTCAAATCTTGCCAAAACAACTTTAACGTATTAACCTCGCCCGAGACTCATATTTCTGGTTCTGTTCCGCCTGATATATAAGTGGGAAAATGGAGCGTCACCCACTATCACCTTAATTATTCCTTATTTGTTGAACTTGTCTGTATTTATGATTCACTGTACAAGCTGGTTTTACAAACGCTTATTCTCTATCTACTTCATGTAATCGAGTTAAACATTTGCAGAAACTATTGCATTGCTAATATTCTTGTAGGTGCAAGGGGAATATGGTAGGCTTTAAGCGATATTCAAATGTTTTAAGAACTGGTTGTTATGTGGAGCACTCGATTCTCTTTGCATGTCCAGGACATAAAAAACGAATTGCAATTCCCATTTGAGAAAAAGTACAAATATTGGGAAATTCAAACAAATAACTAGGAATATCTCGGAAATAGATCACAAGGTAAAAAAGTGTATACGACTTAAACTACGTGTTTTAACAACACTACATGTTTTGTGTAGTAATATGTTGTCCATCTCTTACGGTTTATCAGTTATGCGAAAGTCATTCAGAATGAAAAGGACTTTTGAAGACATTCTCAGAAAATTCAAGATATATACTACGTGATCAATAGTATCCGGACACCTGGCTGAAAATGACGTACAAGTTCGTGGTGCTCTCCATCGGTAATTCGGAAATTCAATATGGCGTTGGCCTTGATGGCAGCGTTCACTCTCGCAGGCATACTTTCAATCAGGTGCTGGAAGGTTTCTTGGGGAATGGCAGCCCATTCTTCACGGAGTGCGCAACTGAGGAGAGGTATCGATGTAGGTCGGTGAGGCCTGGCACGAAGTCGGCGTTCCAAAACATCCCAAAGGTGTTCTATAGGATTTAAGTCAGGACTCTGTGTAGGCCAGTCCATTACATGGATGTTATTGTCGTGTAACCACTCCGCCACAGCCCGTGCAGTATGAACAGGTGCTCGGTCGTGTTGAAATATGATATCGCCACCCCCGAATTACTCTTCAACAGTGGGAAGCAAGAAGGTGCTTAAAATATCAATGTAGGTCTGCACTGTGACTAACACGCAAAACAACAAGGGGCGCAAGCCCCCTCCAGGAAAAACACGAACACACCATGACATCACAACCTCCGAATTTCACTTTTGGCACTACACACGCTGGCAGATGACGTTCACCGGGCATTCGCCATACCCACACCGTGCCATCGGATCGCCACATTGATTACCGTGATTCGTCACTCCACACAACGTTTTGCCACTGTTCAATCGTGTAATGTTGATGCTCCTTACACCAAGCGAGGCATCGTTTGGCATTTTCCTGTGTGATGTGTGGGTTATGAGCAGCCGCTCAACCATGGAATCCACGGATTCTCACCTCTCGCCTAACAGGCATAATACTTGGAGCGGATCCTGATGCAGTTTGGAATTCCTGTGTTATGGTCTGGATAGATGTCTGTCTATTACTCTTTACGACCCTCTTCAAATGTCGGCGGTCTCTGTCAGTCAACAGACGAGGTCGGCCTGTACGCTTTTGTGCTGTACATGTCCCTTTACGTTTCCACTTCACTATCACATCAGAAACAGTGGACCTAGGGATGTTTAGAGTGGGAAAATCTCGCGTACAGTCTTCTGACACAAGTGAGACACAATCACCTGACCATCCCATTCTGCCTTTTCACGACGTCTAATGACTATTGAGGTCACGGATAATAAGTACCAGGCAGTAGGTGGCAGCACAATGCACCTAAGACGAAAAACCTATGTTTATGGGGTGTCCGGATACATTTAGTCACATACGGTACATTTCATTTTCCATAAAAATATCTTAAATATATGATATTTTAATCAAAATCGTTAGAACTATTTTTGATAAAAACTAAATAATCGAAAATGTTCCATATAAAGGGTAGTATGGGATAGGAGGATTTTCTTGAAAATGTTCGAGTCGCATTCTTGGAAAATGAGAAACTAAAGTACTAAGTTTGATATTTCTCTGACTTTTCGTTTCTAAGTTATGCTGTTCACAGTTAGACACACAGACAACCACGGACATGTTTCCAAAAATGCTTTATTTAGATACAGGGCACCCAGAACATGTATTCTAGGTGAAATCTCGATATAAAATTTTTGGGTAAATGCAATACGTTTCCTACTTACTATACGTAACAGAGAAAATAAAAATATGCTGTTGTAAAAACCAGAAAATATTTTACGATTTAGACCAATACCAACATAGAATATCCTGCAAATGATTAATGCAACAACATTTTATTTGACGTAATCTATGTGTTTTAACAGATGTACATTTTTGTGTAGTAAGGCATCAATTTATACAAAATTAATTCAAAATTTGGTATTTTGTGATTATTCGGAGAAAATTTTAAGAAATCCGATGTGTTACACTCACATGACTTTCTCTACTCTTGTAAAAACTGTTTTTACAAACGCTTACTCTCCATATGCTTCATGTTAATCGAGACGTTATTGCTAATTTTCTTGTAAGTGCAAGGGGAATATGGTAGGCTTTAAGCGATAGTCAAATTTTTTAAGAACTGGTTGCTATGTGGAGTATTTCATTCTCTTTGTATGTCCAGGACATAAAAAATGAATAACGAATTCCCATTTGAGAAAAATTATTGGAAAACGTAAGTGAATAACAAGCAATATCTCGAAAATGGTTCATTCAACAAAAAAATGTATATGACATAAATTGAGTATTTTAAATCAATCTATATTTTTTGTGTAGTAAACCTTTATGCATCTCTTATGGTTTACCAGTTATGCAAAAGTCGTTCACAATGAAGAATACTTTGAGACATTTCCAGAAAATTCGATATATACATTTCATTTGTCATAAAAATATCTTAAACATATGATATTTTAATCAAAAATTTTTGAGTAAATTAAAATTTTTGAAAAATGTTCCATGTAAAGGGTAATCTGGGGTGGGGGATTTTCTTGAAAACCTTCGTGTCGCATCTCTGGAAGATACTGAACCTAAATATGAAGTTTGGTGTTTATCCGACTGTTCGTTTCTGAGTTATGCTGCTCACAGACACACACGGACATGTTTCCAAAAATGCTTTTTCTTGGATTCAGGGGGGTCTCATATATTTCCGGTGAAATATCGGTATCGAATTTTTGGGTGAAATACAATACTTCCCCTATTTACTATATGTAGTAGAAAAAGTAATATTTGTATGATACACCCTTCTATTTTTGAGAAAATAATAAATACTTCTTGTAGATGAAGGGTAGTGTGGGTGGGGGAATTTTCTTGAAAATCTTCGTGTCGCAACCTTGAAAGAGTTGAACTTAAATAGCAAGATTGACGTCTGAGCGACTTCTCGTTTTCTAGTTATGATGTTCACAGACACACTTAAACCGTTTTTATATAATGCTATTTTTACTTTCTCTACTGCATAGGGTAAGCGTGGGAAGAATTGTATTCCACCCAAAATTTCGGTACCGTGAATCCAAATAAAGCGTTTTCGGAAACCTGTCCGTGTTTGTGTCTGTGAATACTATAACTCAAAAATAAATGTCGGAAAAATACCAAGCTTTGCATTTTGGCTCAATATCTTCCAAAGCTGCATAACGAAGATTTTCAATAAGATTCCCCCACCACGAACTACCGTTTACACGGAAAATGTTTCGAAATGTTTGTTTCCTAAAAAGTGGCTCTAATGATTTTGATTCAAATACTGTATATGAAATGTATTTATATGACGAAATATTTATTTTGAATTTTTTGGGATTAGCCGATGGAGTCCTCTTCATTAGGAAGGAATTTTGTGTAACTGGTAAACGTTAAGCGATAGACAAAAACGTACTACATAAAAATGTATAGCTCTGTACAATACGCAATAAGCTTTTTATGCTATAAGTCATTTCTCAGATATCCATTATTAAAAGCTCGAATTGTTCATAACTTGGTCATTCTCTTAAAGTCCTGTTAACATTCAGGTATTTCCCCGGTTGCATGGAAACAGTATGGAATTTTAAGGCCAGCATATAGCGTCCAGTTCTTAAACATTTGACTATCGCTGTTCTCTTTGTATCTATAACGAAATGCCTAATGCAGATCTTTCTGCAAAGGCTTATTTGTCACGTCACACATCTGTCACATCAGATTTTTATGGGAAGTTTTGCTCTACAAATTGGTAGTTCTATTAAATATGGCGGCTACTGCGGCCTCAAGTCATGTGGTTTATTTCTTTGCAAATTGTATATGTGAGTTTTTTTCCGTTCTATTTTTTGCTTTAAACAGCTTTTTCTGTAAATGAAATTTTCTGAAATAAGTGACCCGTTTTCTCAGAAACTATTGAAGTTAGCTAAATTAAATTTTAGGATGACAAAAGCAATCTCTAAGCGCTAATGTAGACCTACTTTGGTGGTAATAATATGGTTATTTAAAGAAATTGTTGCTGATAAATTTTAATCATAAACGGTATAACTAAAAGAATAATGTTGCTTACCTTCATTAAAAAGTAGTGCATAAACATGGTCAGTGACCTTAGAAGGTATGCATCTACATCCTGTAAAAATTCAGTCTGAAATCTTAAATACCTTGTGAACATAATGTTCATGAATCTAGCAGATTTAACAAAGACAGATAGGACCTTCAATTTTCCCCTAAATATTTCGTTAAAATGAACAGTTAGTCAAACATTTATTCTGGCTTTAGCACTTTCCGGGCTATTCGTTACTTTGGTTTGAATATTCCAATACTTTTATTTGTCTACTAGTATAATAATCAGTAATGCTTCAGTTCGTAGTTACTAGGTTGAAGATGATGCTTAGCTCCACGTTTGGGAACCCATCTTGAAGTAGTTATTGTCTTGGAGTTTATTTATATAATCAGCTCCATGTATGAACGTCAATTTTGAAGTGGATTGTTTATTACGTAAAATGCTGCTACGTATGAGAAGTCGATTTTTTGAAGATGTATTTTTGTTGTTGCGCTCCAAGTTTTAAAATATTATATTAACTTTGATATTAAACTGCTTCTATAGGTAGTATTTATGTTTATGTTTGCCTCGGCTGTGTCAGTATTGTTTTAGAGTCACGGGAATGGTACGACAAGAATGTAAGCTTACACAGATTTTAAGTTTAAATTCACTTCTTTTTATTAATCCTTGACTCAAATTAAGTAGCACTACACTGATATTAAGAGCTGTGAGGTTCTTTTATTTAATACTTGTACTTTGTTAACGCATATACTTAATTTTCGTTTCACACGAATACGTAACATTTCTCTAGAGAACACATCTTCCATCCGGTCAGTACCAAGGTCTGCCAGCAACTGAACATATTTCAACCGTCAAAACCCGTAAGCTTCTGTATTTCAAGTCTCTGATTTGCTAATCCTAGTCCAATAGAATACCTGCATTTTACTAAAGCTTTTTCTGGCTGTTGATTGGCTATTTTTAAACTGTCACAAAATTTACATTATCGTTGCTCTGATCATGATTAGTAGTATTCAAACTCTCAAACTCATTATTGCCTCAAGGTTATCTCATTGTTAGCAACTTTAAACTTATTATTCTCACAGCTCTTACATTATTAAATTACCTAATGCATTCACATATAATTATTAAACATGTTTACAATAATATAAGCATTTGCAATGACTGTTACATACATTTTTACAAATTACTACATACATATTGCTTCAAGCTGGGCGGTTATTAAAATTATATATTATATAATTCAAGTGTAAAAAATACTGCCTCAAGGTAACATACAGAAATACGGCAACATACGGACATAGTATTTTCAGATCTTAACTTGACTCTGCCAGGAAAACGACACTCAAGAAGCTCAACTCCATTCAAACATCAGCTCTAAGGATTTGTTAGGAGCATACCGAACAAGTCCTATTTCTAGTTTACAAATGGAAGCTCACGAGCTGCCATTAGGAGTAGGTAGAAAAGCACAATGTCTAAAATACGCTATAAATATTGCTGCAAGACCCAATTCGGAAGAGAAAAACCAGTATGCCAAAGAATACAAATCAGCCATCACCTTGTCGTCCTCCGTGGTGTAGTGGTTACCATGCTAGTCTCTATTTCCCGAGGTCGCGGGTTCAAACCCGGCGGAGGGCGTTGGATTTTTTCGGGCGTAAAAACCCTTAGAATGACTTTCTTCGGTGGTCCGGTGTCGTAGATTTACGGCACGTAAAAAAACCTCAAGCCTGATAAAGAGACCTCTGAGCATAATTACAGGTCTTTCACGCCCATATAGAATGGGACGCTAAGGACCATAGCAGTTAAAGAGCGTCCATAAATAGAAAAAATCTCAAACTCAGCCATTAGCTTTTCATCTTAGATTTGAAAAATTTATACATGAACTTAATATTAAAATACTTCCAATAATCACTAGAGATCATTACGATTTTCCACCCTAGAGGTTAACTATTCCTAGAATTAATACGCATATGAGAACTCACCAGAAATCACATACAGATTCTTTCATATATAAAAAAATTTACCAAGAAATCCGTAACACATATGCTAAACACACACACACACACACACACACACACACACACACATATATATATATATATACAAGCGTCCAGACTTGTTCTCTGCTTTCTCCTCTGAGCTCTATGCTGTCAAACCAACTTTGACTTATACTACCATAACACAGGATAAAAAAGTATAATTCTAACTCATTCACTAAGCACTCTTCAGAGTACCTAAGACCTCTCTAAAATTAATCCAAGATATCCAAAGTCTTGAACGTGGTCTTTTGACCCAATAGGAAGTGGATTAAATTAGGAATAATGGCAGATTGCTACTTGAAAATATATTCCATAAATTAATTAACAAGCCGAATTTCTTCCATTTAATAAACTGATACTTCAATAACAAAGATAATTCCAATTAACAAACCCTTATTCGTTCACCATTCCTTACGTTCTTTACGACTTCAATGCTTTAAATTAAATTACAATAATTACAGATTTGCTTCCTGCTCTCACATTTACCGATATATTTCAAAACTAACCGCAATAAGTCTATAGTTCAGACGATAAATCTTTTCCCTGTAAAGAATTACTAAAGAGAATTTTGAATACGTTAAGCCAAAAATGAATTTAGAAATACCATCCAGAATGCCTTCTATCTAAACGTTGTCCTGTTGTTTTCCTCGTATCCTAGCTCGCCGTCGAAGAAAGATTGATCAGCCTTGTGGACAGCACATTGAAGAAAGCTGGAACTGATCCGGCGCCTGCGCAGTCGACGACCACAATCGCCTGACGTACTGCGTGACTCAAAATAACTGCGCCATTTCTTCTTCTTGCCGTCTCCTTGAGAACCATTACCATAGTCGTTTCACTTCTGTTTCCGTACAGTACAGCCCAGTCGCTTAAAGTAGATTTCTCCGGTGAGGGTCAATTTGGCACAGTCTTTACAACCAAATTACGCAAATAATCAAGAAGTTATTTCTTGTGGATTCCGTCCCATTGTGGAATATCAGGAAAGGAGGAAGCAGATAGGGAAGTCAAAAAAGCAACTTTGCTACATCCAGTGTTAAAATTGCCAGTGTCCTACAGAGATGTTCAAAGTTATTTTTAGCACACCAACTGTCAAATGGATGCAAGACTGGACCATTAAAACATCAAACACACTTCACATAGTTAGGAAAGGCTCCATAAAACCCTGCACATTGCAGACTCTAAAAAGAAAAGATCAAATAATTATATCACGTTTACGAATAGGCCATTCACACCTAACCCATTCCTCCTTACTCGCCAAAGAAAATGATCCTCACTGCGAGACCTGCAATTGCCGTATCAGCATCGAACAGCTCATCACTAAATATAGAAGCTATATTAGGGGAGAAGAACACATAACATCATTGCAGATATATTTTTAGCTTTAAACAACCCTGTTTATTTCAAAAACATTATTTTTTTCTTGAAAGACATAACACTGTTTAACAACATTTAAATATAAATGTATAATAAGAAAAAGGGTATATATTTTAGCTCTGTACAAGACTTAATAATGTAAAATATTGTAATAATGTATTACAGTTGTTGTATTACTTAATGTAAAGTACACCACGTATTATTATTGTACACCGATATACGGTTATAAGTCGCGAAATGACCTATTAGTCAAAGCGACTATAAATAAATTAAAATAACAACAAAAACAAAACCTATACTTCATATTCTAACAAAACATGCTATCAAAACATAAAATACAGGTTAAACAAAACGTAAAATACATAGCTTAAAAATGCCTTTAATTTTCTAAACTTACTAATATCAATATTATCATTAATCAAAACAGTTGATCTCACCATTGAATATTCACTCCAAGGACTCGAAGCTTTAATGCTTTTCGACTTCTCATAAAAATACGCCACAAAGTAACTTCATTTACGTCTTTTTCATTACCCACACACCAGTCCTTGAATTTCGTATAACTACGTAAATAAATTTTCTTTGACTTTTCTGAAAGTATGTTAATAGTTGCATCTTGGACTGCCTTTTAAAATGTTTTCTGATGAAGCGTGAAAATCACCTTGTTTTCTCAGTTTTACTTTAAATTCACATATGAAACTAGCATCCAAAATTGCATTTATCGTATCTGTTTTTTCCAAAGCCCATATTACTCTTTCTCTAAATATATCGTTTGCGTAATAAACACGTATATTTCATTAAATATACTAAATATACAGCATATACTAAAATACTCTGAACGTAGATAAAATATTGTAGAGAACACGTTAGACATTAGGTTTAGTAACTAACTTCGGTCGTGTTTTAACTTGAGCCTCTAGTTACTAAACCCCTACTTTTGTAACTAAACCTCTAAATAACTATTGTTTGGCTGGTATATGGAAATCAAAGCTCCGTGATTCGCATCCGGACCACGGTAAACTCTAGATCGTAAATATTGCTCGAGTTCCTTTACAATAACGAAGAAGCAGCTTTGTATTTACTTGAGGGCCGCAAGAGGCCGCAATCATCGATGGATGTGAAAGGTTTGAGGCCCCTAATATGAAACACGCCCTCTGATGTTCGTGTGTTTGTGTGGTTGTCTCAAATTTGTCTTTCTTATTGTGCGCAGAAAAGTGGGTGGGGAAAAGGACAGAACAAACTGTTGCATCTATCGCAGGGAGGGGGGAGGACGGTGCTTCTCGCTTATATCGACAGAAAGTAAAGAGTATTCAATTCACTCTACCAACACTCCTTCTCAAGGTAAAAAGAAAAAGGAACAGATAGAGCAGAAAAAACTCAACAACCCTCATCTTCAATCCTGCGCACAAGATGGTTTCAAAGATCTTCAAGTTCCTTCCGTTAAACCATGTTACCTCCCTTTATAACGCACGACGAGCAACGCTCTCTCCTTCTCCCCCTCCGATGACGAATTTGGTGGAGAAGAGAGCGATGTCAAACAAGGTGAATAAGTGACTCTCGGGCGTCCGTCCGCGAAAACGCCCCCTCCCGACCGTGCCGAAAGTTACCGGAGGTAGCCGAGGGACGGCGGACGCCAGCGTCGTTCTCCGCACGACGTCGGAACCGCCGTAGTTGAGTGCTGCATCTAAGAGCGGCCGTGTGCTCCGTCAATGGTAGGGGAGGGTCTGTGAGTACGTAGGAATCGTATGGCGGTTTACTGAGTGGTGATCAGTGATCTGTGTGTTTGCGTTTTTGTCCAGACCTGTGAACTTCTTCCGCTTCTTGGTCAAAACGTCATCAACTGAACAGGTGCGTACCTCTGTTCCATTTTACTTTCTCTGACCCGTCAAATGCGGGAGATGAAATACTGCAATAGACTCAGAAGTTGGGTATCGGAAATCTACGCGCGTATTTATTTATCGTAAACAACTTAACAAAATCCTTCCAACACCATCTTTGAGGAGGCCAGTAAACATCTTCTGGACGTTTCGCCCCTATCCCAAACATACCTTTTGTAGCAAAAAGTATAATTATTTTTAATTTCCCCAAAAGTTGCTCTCTTAGCATACTAAATAGTCATCCTTTCTGTGATATCTTTTCACTCTTATGAAATCTTGTTTAGCCTGAAACTACAAAATACACACAGAAGCTTCCTACATACAGACTCACGCATAACAGTCAACAATACCCTCAATACCCTTGACCAACTCTCACTTACCCGTATTATGCCATTCACATATAAACCTTATTTTTTATGCGTTTTATAATAATCACAACAAGGTCTACCATTAACTGTATCAAATACAGACAGGAAACGGAGACAACATTAGACTTTTTACGTATATCACAAATTGCCTTCTGCTTGTTGCGAACTCGTGCTAATATTTCCTCATTTTCAAATAAATGTATAAAAGATGCTTCAAGCAAACTTCGACTTTGAGAAATTTAATTGCACAGCAACAAAACTTTCGAAAATGGCTGATGCTACGGAAAATTCATTGCGCATAAATTACAAGACTATATAAAATTTAATGAAAAACCACGGTACTTCGCCGTTAATTTATAGAAGATTAAAGGAATGGATTTCTAAACTCATTCATTGATAATTATTTTCCAGAAAATAGAAAGTAACTAACTCTGCGCATTTATTGGTTTCTTAGGGTGATATAATTTCATGAACATCAGCAACTACTCCAATATTTTCATAACTTTTTATTTTGTAAAACATATTTCTAATGTCCTGACAAACAAAACGTATGTACTAAACACAAAATAATATTATTATTATTAAATAACAAATTTCATAAAAAATATGTGAGACCATGTATAAGGAAGGTGAAGCTTTAGGACTGTTTTGAAACAAATATTTAATAATGGCGAATTTTTGTTGCTCTGGTGCTCTCCAGATTTAATACGCAACTGATATTGCACTGAAAATGGGTACTTATTTGCGGAAGAAAAATGTTAGTCAAGAATTAGCAAAGGTTTTACTGAAATACTTCATAAACAAATTATTTTTTACGAGTTCAGAAATTTATGTCTCGGTCTGTTTAAATAAGCCTTTGGTAACATTATCAGCTATTACATAAATATGCTCCAAAATAATTTTGTAAACACTGCACATTAATACTTAGGGTATTAATGTGAAAACATGCAAAAGTATGTAAACTGTAATATCGACTCATCATTGTGAATATTGAGGAAGAAAATTTTCTTTCGTTTAATTTGGCTGCTTTAATTTTTAAAGGAATGAAGAATATTTCTGCAGTCACTGTAGGTTAAAATAATAGGTTAAATAAATACAAGTTATTAAAGCTTATTTTATAACGTGTTTACGACAATAAGTTTCGTACATTTAATGAAATTAATTTTCAAAATTCAGGAAGTAAATTCATTATAAATTGAAGTTGATTAGACTCGGCTTACATTTATGTGGTTGAGGAATAGTTAAGAGAAATCAACAAACATGGTTGCTGTAGTCTCATTTTAGATCTCACTTCCTCGCTTCGGAAGATGAACTTGACAGTCCATCAGCTGGAATCATAGACGTTGCCAAACATGCAATGTTGGTTATTCCAGAAACATCCTGAAAAATTCATTTTAGTCTATTTATTCACTGTTTACAGGAAACAAAAGCTAATCGTTATATACTTATAAAACGTAAAGGACGCTTTGAAGACAAGCGACATAATGATTAGCTTTTGTTTCAACTAATCGTGCACTTTCTTCACAGCAGTAGAGAAAAATGTTTAATTTACGTTATAGCTTTTACTTCTCTTAAGATTTATTTTATACCACATCCTTTATGCAAAAAATGTTATGTGTTACACTCACATGACTTTCTCTACTTTTGTACAAAATATTTTTACAAACGCTTATTCTCCATATGCTTCATGTAAATCGATATGTTAATCTTATTGCTAATTTTCTTGTTGATGCAAGAGGATTTGGTCGGCTTTAAGCGATAGTCAACTATTTTAAGATCTGGTTGCTATGTAGAGTATTCTCTCCGCATTACCAGGACAAAAAAATGAATAACGAATTTGACAAAAAGTATAAGTATGGGAAAATTTAAGGGAATAACAAGCAACATCTCGAAAATGGTTCACTCAACAACAACAAAAAATGTGTATTTTAACGCGATCTACATTTTTTGTGAAGTAAACTTTTGTCTGTCTCTTATGGGTTACGAATTATGCAAACGTCGTTCACAATGAAGAACACTTTTGGAGACATTCCCAGAAAATTCAAGATATACATTTCATTTGTTATAAAGATATCTTAAACATATGATATTTTAATCAAAATCGTTAGAGCCATTTTTGAGAAAATTAAAATTTTCGAAAAATGTTCCATGTAAAGGGTAATTTGGGGTTGGAGGATTTTCTTGAAAACCTTCGTGTCGCATCTCTGGAAGATACTGAACCTAAATACCAAGTTTGGTGTTTATCCGACTGTTCGTTTCTGAGTTATGCTGTTCACAGGCACACACACACGGACATGTTTCCAAAAATGCTTTTTTTTTGGATTTAGGGTGCCTTAAAATATGTATTTCCGGTGAAATCTTGGTATCAAATTTTTGGGTGGAATACAATACTTCCCCTACTTACTATACGTAGTAGAGAAAGTAAAAATACTGATATCAGGTAATAATAATCAATGTAAAAAGGAGAATGTTTCATATGCGACTTTGTCTGGAGCTTGTTATTTAGAATTCAAGCGCAGTATTATCCCAGACACCTTTCCCCGTGTTCCTTTTATAGAAAACTGGATGTGGGGGCAAACTCATTCAAGCAGTGGTTCAAAGTTGTTCCAAAATAAACACAAATAATAGAACATTCACTTGCTTTGCCTACCCATTGTTCTAACGGCTACATGTTAATCAAGGAAAACATTTGCAGAAATGGTTTTATTAAACATTTTTGCAGGTACAACGGTAATAGACTAGGCTTAAGGGATAGTCAAATCAATTAAAAGCGGGTCGCTATGTGCTGGCTTTGAAACTCCCTTCTCTGTGAATTACCACGAGGGAAAAAAAGAATAACGACTTAGCAGTTGAAAAAAGTATAAAGTATTTGACAATTTGAACTTACAATAAAGGTTATCTTGGAATTGGTTAATTTCAAAAACATTTATTTGACAAATTGTGTGATTTAACTAAACATTATTGCTTCCTCTAATGTCATAGTAGGTAGAGAAAGTACCTATTGCAATACACCCAAAATTTCTATATAGAGATTTCATCGGAAATGCATGTTTTAAAGCCCCCTGAATAAAAAGGTTATGTTTAGAAAAAGGTACGTGTCTGTGTGTGTGGAAATTTTGATTTTCTAAAGGTGACTCTAACGATATTGATTAAAATACAACATATTAAAGATACTTACATGAAAAATAAAATCCTTATCTTGGATTTTCTGAAAATAGCCTATTAAGTCCACTTTATTCGGAAGGAATTTTGTATAATCTTGTATAGCTGGTAAACGTTAAGCCGTAGACGATAGCGTAGTGCACAAAAAACGTAGCCTCTTTAGAGCATATAGTTTATAATAAATAAGTTTTTTTTGTGGTATAAGCCATTTCTGAGATATCCGTTATTAAAGATTCTAATTGCTCATTTATTGACCATTCTCTTAAACTTCTATCAACATTCAGTTGTTTCTCGCCATTGCTTGGAAAAAGTATGGAATTTTAAAGCCAGCATATAGGTCCAATTCTTAAAATTTGCCTAGAGCTGTTCCCTTTAGATCTATAACGAAATGTGTAATGTAGCTATTTCTGTAAAGGTTTAATCGCATTAAAACGTAGTAGACAGAAAAATAAGCTTTAATAAGAATAGTTTGTGTACACACTAGTAAACGATAAAGGGCAGAGAAAGTCATGTGAATGCATCACATCAGATTTTTTTATTGTAAATCTTTAGATCTCTTACGGTTTACAAACTGCACAACATTCATTCAGAATGAATAGGATTTCCGCAATTTATTCCCAGAAAATTTAAGATATACATTTCGTCATTCAAATATATAATACATGATATTTCAATCAAAATCATTAGAACACGTTTGGAGAAAATAAAAAATAACGAAACTTTTTTTCATGTAAAGGGTAATTTGTGTGGGGGAATTTTCTTGAAAAGTATCGTATGGCATCCTCAAAGACTCTGAACTTAAAATACAAAGTTTGGTATTCAATCAACTTTCGTTTATGAGTTTATACTGTTCACGGACAGGCATCGCGACCTGACTTTTCTAAAAAGCTTTATTTTGGATTTAGGAGTCTCGAAATGTGTATTTCCGGTTAAATATCGATATCGAAGTTTTGCATGGCATGCAATACTTCTGCGGTACTTTTTCTACCTGCTTTACTGAAGTAGTAGATAAAGTAAAAATCGTATCTTACATTACTGCATAAAATACTATCACATCCCATCTCTTTAAGCAATACAGCAGAATTTTGTACCCATTTTATTATTCCTTCAAAGGTTAACATTAAAAATAACAGTAAAATGGGCAAAACTAGCCATGGTTTGCAGTGTAGTAAGTATATTTCAAACGAAAATTAGAGGACTTCACGGCTGTTTACAGAATGTTATACAAGTAATTAAGCCATCATTTTTTTAAATGGACAGAGGCATTTAAGGATTGTAAAGGGCGATAAAAATCTTCTGAAATATGAATTTGTGTTTCTTCTATTATGTTCTTCATAGATGATAAATATAAACTTTTCTTGGATTCAGGCACCTCAAATCGTATAATCCAATGAAATTTGCTTATGAAATCTTTTCTCCTTGGGCAAAACCTCTTTTTGAGTACCTAAGTGGCAGAAAAGAAAATTAATGCAAGAAAACTTAATCTGAAAATGCTGCAATCCATTGTTAAGTATTTACGTATTTTCCTGACAAGCCTTTATGTAACATGTCATATCCACATTGCTATGTAAACATGCTATTGTTATCCTGACCACCTGTGTAACAAAGGGTGTGTTACCTCACCAAAGCTTCAGTTTTAATATGAATAAAAACAAAGGATATCACTTTACGAGATCTGCTATATTTAAAGCTTTATATTTTGTTAGTCCTGTATATATTATTTGAAAATCACACCGATCATTCTACTTTTTCACGTGTTGTGTTCATAAAATTAATTTAGGTGCACGTAGTACAGAAATGTTTGGGTGTTATCTGAAATTTTGGTGGAAGTTAGTTTTGGTCTGATGGAATAAAACCTCAAGTCAGAAGAAGGTGTATAAATATTTGTATTGAACTTTCTCATTAGCGTCTCAGCTTTTACTACTTCAAATATTTGTCTGATATTTTAAATTATGTCAACGAATTTTCGGGTAGTACATAAGGGTTTCTCCACTAAATACCTAAAATACTTTTATAATCACTACAAACTGAAAAGATGAAAAACTGATGCATTTTTAAAAATATTATAAAAGTAATTAAATTAAATATACGGTAAAGCGACAGGACTTTTTTCTCCTAAAACTAATAATATAGTTTACTTCTTCTGCATATAATAATGAGAAATTTTGTATATGTTAATTTAATTTCTATATTTTTTAAAAATCTGATGTGTTACACTCACATGATTTTCGCTACTCTTGTACAAACTATTTTTACAAACGCTTATTCTCCATATGCTTCATGTTAATCGAGATGTTAATCTTATTGCTAATGTTCTTGTAGATGCAAGGGGAATTGGTAGGTTTTAAGCGATAGTCAAATATTTTAAGAGCTGGTTGCTATGTGGCGGATTCCATTCTCTTTGCATTACCAGGACAACAAAATGACTAACGAATTTGAGAAAAAGTATAAGTATTGGAAAATTTAAGGGTATAACAAGCAATGTCTCGAAAATGGTTCACTCACCAACAAAAATGTATATGACATAAATTGTGTATTTTAACGCGATCTACATTTTTGTGTAGTAAAACTTTGTCTATCTCTTATGGTTTACCAGTTATGCAAAAGTCGTTCACAATGAAGGATACTTTTGGAGACATTCCCAGAAAATTCGAGATATACATTTCATTTGTCATTAAATATCTAAAACATATGATATTTTCATCAAAATCGTGAGAGCCATTTTTGAGAAAATTAAAATTTTCAAAAAATTTTCCATGTAAAGGGTAATCTAGTTTGGGGGATTTTCTTGAAAACCTTTGTGTCGTATCTCTGAAAGATACTGAACCTAAATACCAAGTTTGGTGTATATCCGACTGTTCGTTTCTGAGTTATGCTGTTCACAGACACACGCACAGACACACACACGGACATGTTTCTAAAAATGCTTTTTTTGGATTCAGGGGGTCTCAAAACATGTACTTGCGGTGAAATCTCGGTATCGAATTTTTGGGTGGAATACAATACTTCCCCTACTTACTATACGTAGTAGAGAAAGTAAAAAGGGGACCAATACTTCCTCGAGTCACTATGTTTTTATGAGTAACAAAGTTGATAAAATGGTACAGTAAGTCATGCTACTATTATAGCTTACGACGGCTGCACCATTTTGTCACTGTGGAGACGCCTTATGTATTAAAGAGTTGAAGATGTGAATGTAAAAGATGTACCAGTACGCATAATGGATCACCCATGGGTTCCTAAGGCTTCCATGCTGACTGGTAAACACAGTTATGAATCACAGCTATACTGGAAATCACCCAAATAGTTTTACAGTGACGCCCATGCACTTAACTGTGGCAAACTTGGATGGACGACAATGTGAAAGAAACAAAACACAATTCTTAAAGGTTCCATATGTTGTGTTTCCACAATGAAACAGTATATTTCAAATTTTATCTCGGACTTTCATCCTTATGAGTGTTAAAATACTTGAGATTAAATTAAGTGAACACTTAAATGACGAACATGACGTAAAACTCGTCCTCAAAATGTGAAATGTACAGGAAATTATCGTTTGATACATACGCGGAACGTGTTCAGGCATGCTACATGCAATGCGGCGTCGGAGCTGAAATGTTTATTAACCTAGAATGGTTACATCTCGTTACATGTGAGATGTTTACGACCGAGCCATTGGCGAGCTTAGAATTTCAATGCGTATAACACAAATGTACTTTCTTTAGCTGAGTAATATACTTGTTTCACGCTATATAAGAATCGTCTTCTTCTAAAACTCGGTTTAGGCCAGACAACTTGTTCCGAAGCTAGTTTTTAACTCTTTAGCGGTAATACCGGTCTCTCAGACCCTGTCGCTCTAATTTTTACTTTCTCTACTACATATAGTAAGTAGTGGAAGTATTGTATTCCACCCAAAAATTCGATACCGAGATTTCACCGGAAATAGATGTTTTGAGACCCCCTGAATCCAAAAAAGCATTTTTGGAAACATGTCCGTGTGTGCGTCTGTCTGTGTGTCTGTGAACAGCATAACTCAGAAACGAACAGTCGGATCAACATGGTATTTAGGTTCACTATCTTCCATAGATGCGACAGGAATGTTTTCAAGAAAATCCACCTACCCCAGATTACACTTTACATGGAACATTTTAGAAAATTTTAATGGCTCTAACGATTTTGATTAAAATATCATATGTTTAAGATATTTTCATGACAAATGAAATGTATATCTCGAATTTTCTGGGAATGTCTCCAAAAGTGTACTTCATTCTGAACGACTTTTGCATAACTGGTAAACCATAAAAGATAGACAAACTTTTACTACACAAAAATGTAGATCGCGTTAAAATACACAATTTATGTCATATACATTTTCTGGTTGGGTGAACCATTTTCGAAATATTGCTTGTTATTGCCTTAAATTGTCCAATATTTATACTTTTTCTCAAATTCGTTATTTAATTTTTTTGTCCTGGTAATGCAAAGAGAATGGAATATTCCACATAGCAACCACTTCTTAAAATATTTGACTATCGCTTAAAGGCTAGCAATTCCCCTTGCATCTACAAGAAAATTAGCAATAAGATTAACATCTAGATATCTCGATTAACATGAAGCATGTGGAGAATAAGCCTTTGTAAAAATAGTTTGTACAAGAGTAGAGAAAGTTATGTGAGTGTAACACATCAGAATGTTTGTTTGTTTGTGATATTGGTGTCACTGACACTGTCGCAATATTTGAATACCAGGTTATGAATCCGAGTGCTTGTCTTTGACGTGAAAACCTGATGTGATTATTGTTACCTACTGTTGCAAATTTACCAAGAAGGCTTCGTAGATCGGTATTGCTAAGTATATTTTGGCACTTTTGGGTTGTTATTTTACAAAACAAGGCATTGTTGTTTTCTAGTATATTACAAACTGTAATTCATTCTCTTTGAAAATCAAACTTGCGTGGCATATCGTTCACTTTGGATAAATTGTCGAAAGAGAACCACAATATAAGTATGTCAAGACAAAGTTGGTTCATTTGGCTTCGGAACAATATAATAAATAATATGCAAATAAATCTAATAAAATTTTGCAGGGTCTGAGGGACCCATATTACCCACAACATAATAAAGTTTGTGTAACCACTGATCCCTCCATCTTCTTCAGGTCGTCCAATTCCTCTGTTACCAAATAGTCTATAAAACAATGCTTGCCTAGGAAATCTTGATTCTATTCTTAAAACCCGTTTTTCCATTTTTTGTTGGCATTTTTCTATTTCCTGGACTATATGTTCTTCTAATAACTCTGTTCTGATATCCACATTTTTTTAGTCAGTCTACTTCTGTTACTCTTAATACAGATCTGAAAAATTTCATCTGGCTTTAACCTTGATTTTTCTCTCCTTTTTAACTCCCATGATTCACTTGCATATTTCAACCCTGGCTTTAATAATAAGTTATATAGTCTTTAATTTAAAATCTCCTCTCAGTATTTTTCTCAAAATGTCTTTTAATGTGTCGCATTTATTATATGGAATATTTCAAATAAAGGTAGATATTTGTTCACTTATTTTGTCTTCAATGACGATATTTAATCTCAATTGATATTTCCCTTCTATGTTCATGGCTTTAGTCTTTTTACAAGATATTTTCATATTACATCCTTTAGTAATTGTATTTAAATTATTAACTGTATTAAGGAACGTATTTTATTGAGTACTGGAATTTGTAATGAATATTAAGTATGTAAACGTGCTGTTTTGTTTTTTCCAATTGGTTTCATGCCTTCCAGAACTAGATTGGAATAAATGTAATACAAATTTTTATATTATGTGAAGTATTATTGTGTTTTAATATAAAATATTCTGACAGCTTTGCTGTAAATACGTAGCGTAGTAAGTAAATATGAGGCGTAAACGTCCATTTTCCTCACTGTTTTCAATTTTAAAAACAAATCAAACCAGAAAGTGGATTAAAGCACATAAAAGTTACCAATGTTTTCAAATGTTCAATATTTACCTCATAAAACAGCATTTATGGTTTAAAAATAGTCATACTTGCACAACTTTTGTTTACAAATTAAAATTTCATATACCTAATCTTTTATGTAATATAGAATTCATGTAAATTTTGATGCTTCTGTTCACGTTTTGTTGTTATAAATAATCTCACACTAAGCACATATACAAAATAAGGACAACAAAACAAAACTGTTCCTACATTGTGTCAGCTTTTGCTAAGAAAAGCTGAGATAAAGAAGAAAAAGGTACAGAATCGCCTAAGACGATTTATAAATGCTGCATGACAGTTAATCGTGGTAAAATTTAAAAAAATCTAATGTGTTACACTCACATGACTTTCTCTACTCTGTACAATCTATTTTTACAAACGCCTATTTTCCATATGCTTCATGTTAATCGAGATATCGAGATGTCAACCTTATTGGTAATTTTCTTGTAGATGCAAGGGGAATATGGTAGCTTTTAAGCGATATTCAAATATTTTAACGCTGGTTGCTATGTGGCGCATTCCATTCTCTTTGCATGTCCAGGACATAAAAAATGAATAACGAATTTGAGAAAAAGTATAACTATTGGAAAATTTAAGGAAATAACAAGCAATATCTCGAAAACGGTTCACTCAACAAAAGAAATGTATATGACATAAGTTGTGTATTTTAACGCGATCTACATTTTTTGTGTAGTAAAATTTTGTCTATCTCTTATGGTTTACCAGTTATGCAAAAGTCGTTCACAATGAAGAATACTTTTGGAGACATTCCCAGAAAATTCGAGATATACATTTCATCTTTCATGACATTATCTTAAACATATGATATTTTCATGAAAATCGTTAGAGCCATTTTTGAGAAAATTAAAATTTTCGAAAAATGTTCCATGTAAAGGGTAGTCTGGGGTGGGGGGATTTTCTTGAAAACCTTCTTGTCTATCTCTTATGGTTTACCAGTTATGCAAAAGTCGTTCACAATGAAGAATACTTTTGGAGACATTCCCAGAAAATTCGAGATATACATTTCATCTTTCATGACATTATCTTAAACATATGATATTTTCATGAAAATCGTTAGAGCCATTTTTGAGAAAATTAAAATTTTCGAAAAATGTTCCATGTAAAGGGTAGTCTGGGGTGGGGGGATTTTCTTGAAAACCTTCGTGTCGCATTTCTGGAAGATACTGAACCTAAATACCAAGTTTGGTGTTTATCCGACTGTTCGTTTTTGAGTTATGCTGTTCACAGACACACAGACACACAGGCACACACACACACACACACACACACACAGACACACACACGGACATGTTTCCAAAAATGCTTTTTTTGGATTCAGGAGGTCTCAAAACATGTATTTCCGGTGAAATCTCTGTATCGAATTTTTGGGTGGAATGCAATACTTCCCCTACTTACTATACGTAGTAGAGAAAGTAATAACCTGATAGTTGCACGAGTATACAAATAACTCTTACAAAGGTTTATGTTTCTGTTTACGAAATATGTAGGATCCCTTATGCAATAAAATGAGAACTACTGAATATTTGGGTGAACTGATTTTTGTATATGCCTTAAGCTTTTTATCCACACAATTTTCACAATTAATTAAATTCTCATTCTGGTGTAGAACAAATTTAGTTCCTCCTCATAATATAAGTCTTCCACCAGATCGTAAAGCAATCGTATAGCTTCTAAATATTTTTTTCTGTATCTAGGATTCCGTGGGAAAAAAAAAAACATTGCGTACTTCTATAGTTGGTTTTAGGGGATGGGGATTGAAACTAGTCAGATTTTATCACAGAGTAGCTGAGGGGAAATAATTGTCAATCTGCAACTTAAAGTTATATTAACCAAAACAGACGACTCATTATTTGTGTCCTTCAAAAAGCTTTCGTACATGTGCCACAAATGCCCCCTATGGAGATTATCTCAGTTCATTTTCAATATAGAAAATGTTAACTTCAGAAGTAGCTACAGGTTTCCTAGATGAATGGCGGCGGAGGTCTGTGGCGAGATTCTAAAGAACTTATACTACGCTAAGACAAATGTTTGAAAAACATTGATAACTGGTGGAAAAGTATTTTAAGGTTTGAGGACTTGGGTAAAAAATAAACTATCGCAAAATATTTAGTAGTTCATACTTTATTGCAAAAGGACCTTCTTTTAAAGTACCCCTCGTACTTCATATTAATAGATACAATAAATTCTTTTATTACAAATTTTGCTAGAAGGGTATTATACTAGTTTAAAGCGGCAATCAAAGCTATATATAAGTGATGCCTTTGAATTTACATTTTCTTTGCATGGCTAGGAGAAAAAAAGTTTAGCGACTTAACAGTTAAAAAGATTATTTGAGAGTTAAAACCAATCACAAAGAATATTTCAGAAATATTAATCTCACTTAAAAGTAAATAAACAAATCGGCATAAATTGTAATATACATTTTTTGTGTGAAAAGCTTTTATCCATCTCTTACGGTTTACAAGTTATACAAAATTAATTCAGAATGAAGAGGGCTTCATAGGCTATTCCCAGAAAATTCATAATATATCTACATTTTGTTTAACACGTAAATGTCTTTAATATATGGTATTTAAATTAAGATTGTTGGAGCCATTTTTTAGAAAATCAAACTTTTTGAAGAATCTTCCATGTAAAGTGTAGTTTGAGGTGGGGGTATTTTCTTCAAAATCTTGTGTTCCCATGTTTTGAAGATATTGAACTACCAATTTTGTGTTTTATAGAGTTTTCCTTTTGAGTTATGCTGTTCACAGAGACACATTTTTCTAAAATGCTTTTTTTTATTCAGGGGGCTTTAAAACGTTTATTTACAGTGCAATGTCGGTGTCGAATTTTTGGTTGGAATGCAGTACTTCCGTTATTTACTAAACGTAGAAGAGAATGTAACAATTAGTATGATTGTTTAGGATATAATACAAACTGCATTACCATGTTTTCCGTGTTTAATTCCACGTGCGTTACCAGTCTTGCCTTTAAGTTAAACTTTTAATAATTTCACTTTACCATGGTAAAAGGGATGACACTGAAGAGCACTTATTATTTTTCTTCATAGTATTGGCTGCGAAGTTTCGTCTTGTGTAATCCTAGGCTATTGTTAGGCGAGTTACTTGTTACCTTAGCAAAAAGTGTTTTCCTTTACGGTGAGTATATGTTTCATTGATACTTGAAGTGGTCCATTTTCCTAGTGTGTGTGGGGACCAAAAAAAAAAAAAACAAGTAGAATTCTTGACTACTTGATTCTAATCTTGTCAGCTTTATAAGCAGAATTTGTACTTTCTCTACCATCTATTTAGTAGGTAGAGCAACTATTGTATTCTATCTAACAATTCTATATCGGTTCTTCACCTGAAATACATGTTTTGAAGCTTCATGAATTCAAGACATCTGATGCGTTGCACTTACACCAATTTCTCTACTGTTGTACAAACTATTTTTACAAACACTTATTCTCCATCCACTACATGTTAATGAGATAAACATTTGCAGAAATTATCTTATTGCTAATTTTCTTGTAGGTGCAAGGGGAATATGGTAGGCTTTAAGCGATAGTCAAATGTTTGAAAAGCTGGTTGCTATGTGGATCATTCCATTCCTTTGCATATCCAGGGCATAAAAAACGAATAACTAATTCCCATTTGAGAATAAGTATAAGTGTTGGAAAATTCAAACAAATAACGAGGAATAACTTGGAAATGGTTCGCAGGACCCCTCCCCCAAAAAATGTATATCACATAAATTTGTATTTTAGCGAGATCTACACTTTTTATGTAGTAAAATTTTGCGAAAGTTATGTCAAAGTCATCCAGAAAGAACAAGATTTTTGGGGAAATTCCCAAAAAATTCAAGATATACATTTATATTGGCATAAGATATCTTAAACTTAGGATATTTTAATCAAAATTGCAGCCATTTTTTAGAAAATCTTTTTTTTTAAATGTTACATGTAAAGCGTAGTCTGGGGTAGCAGAATTTTCTTGAAAAGTCTTCGTGTCGCATTATTTGGAGATACTAAACCCAATAACCAAGTTTGGTATTTATCTGACTTTTCGTTTTTGAGTTATGCTGTTCACAGCCTGAAAGACAGATATATAGACTGACTGAAAGACACACACACGGACGTGTTTCCAAAAATGCTTTATTTGAATTCCGGGCACCTCAAAACATACATTTCCGGTGAAATATCTATATTGAATGTTTTGGTGGCATGCACCATTTCCCTTACATACGTAGTAGGGAAAGTAAAAAGGAGAATTTTTAGAAAAAGGTTCACGTGAGAGAGAGAGAGAGGGGGAGAGAGAGAGGGGGAGAGAGAGAGAGACTGTAAACAGCATAAACCTAACACGAAATTTCGGAGAAATAACCAGAATTTAAGTTCAGTATCTTCAAAAGATATGATAGTAAGGTTTTCAAAAATATCACTTCATATGAAGTTACTCTTTATATCGTAAATGTTCTCAAAAATGGTTTTAGACGAGTTTATTTAAAATACTTATATAACAAATTAAATATATATATTGAGATTTATGGGAATAGACTCTGAAGTCCCCTTCATCTTGAATGGCTTTCGTATAATTTAAGAGATAAACATAAGCTCACTACATCCAAAATCTAGATCCTTTAAAACACACAATTTGTTTCTAATCTTTTTTTTGTGACATCAGTCCTTTCCGAGATATTCGTTGACATTGTTTTGAATTTTGCAATACTTGATTATTTTTTGAAGTGCAAGAAACCATTCAATGGTTTCTTACGTAAATTTGGATAAATACCAAACTTGCGATGTCATGGAACGCGTAAGAGAAAATGAAAATAAGATATGTGCTTCGAACTTGTACAGAAATTTCAATACATCCTTTCTGAGTTTAGTAATCTTAAGTTTCTGTGTGATGAGATACAAATGCTTTAGACAGGAGCCCTCGCAAACGGAGTAACTGTGTTAGGTGGTTGTATTGCCATTTATTCTTGTGATGCTAGAATCTATGAGTGATTGTTTCATTCGCATTTATAAACGATAAAATGATTGCTAGTCCATGTTTGCGAGCCGAGAAACCTTGGATTCAAGTTTTAATTCCTCACACATGCAGCGCAATTTGTAAAATAATTTCTTCTGGAATACTCGGAAAATGTTTCATTATTTCTTGGAGCGAAAAGAATCCAGACGTTCAAGACCTAAGTTAGCAAATTGCAGAAAAAACAGACATCTGCAGACTACCCTAAAAAAGAGAGGCAGGAAGGTGAAAACACATACAGTACAACAGAGCAGCACAGAAAAAAAATCTGATATGTTACATCCACATGACATTCTCAATGCACTCTTATGCAAACTGTTCTTACAAAAACTTCTTTTATCCATGTTTTAATCGACATAAACATTTGCAGAACTGATTTATTACACAATACTCTATACACAAGAGGGATATAGTAAGCTGAATGGTTAGTTAAATGTTTAAAAAGCGGATCGCTATATGATAGCTTTGAAATGTTGTACTGGGAGTCATTTTTAAATATTCCATACTGCAAGTTTAGGAATCAGTTAACGACCTCGCTCAGCAGTTGTCTAGTTCATGCACCTAAAATACATAATGGATTTGTAGTTCAGTCAGAAGTTGTTTAGCACAGTGTATAGTAGGACTAATGTTATATGAAGCTGTGTGCAGTTGTCGTGGTTATACTACAGAACAACGTATGTTTATTGTGTTAAGTTTTGCTCGAAAGGAATCACAGTGGACTGTTAGTTTGAATTTATACAGAAATCCAAAATTTATATATTATTGGAAAGAATTAAATAGTCTGGGTCCGTGTTAGACAAAAAGAAACCGAAATCAGACGGTACTAACCTGAAAAAAATTCTGATACTTTTATGCATATTTGAGTTTGTGGAACTTTACCTCGTATCGATATGATAAATTGATATATTTAGCATGAAAAAGTTTTACCTTTATCCTTAAATGTTTTGTTTATTTATTTAGGATTGAAATTTTTCTTTTAAATGTTTTTATAAGTAAGTTGAGTTGATACATTAACATGATTTATCTATCCTCTCTCGTTTGTTAGTGAGTATAAAATTATTCTTATGAAAGCTTATTTTCCTGTTTACTTCATTTAGAATTCGACTATACACTGTGGCCTTAAAATTCCATATTCTGTCCATGCAATTGAGAGAAACAACTAAACATTGAAAGGGATTTAAAGAATGAACAAGTAATGAACAATTCGAACCATTAATAAGGGATATCTCAGATATGGCTGATGCCACAAAAACTTTTTTTGAAATAAATTGTGTGTTTTAAAGAGATGTAGTTCGTTTTCGTCTATCGCTTAACGTTTACCAGTTGTATAAGATTATACAAAGTTATTCCAAATGAAGAGGAGTTCACGCTATTCCTAGAAAATTCCAGGTATGCATTTTACTTGTTAGGTAAATACCCTTAATATACGGCATTTTTATCAAAATTGTTACTATTTTTTAGGAAATTAAAAGTTTTTAAAATGGTTCTATGTAAAGGGTAGTTTGGTGTGGAGGATTTTGCTGAAAATATTTTTGTCGCATTTTTGGAAGATACTGAACTTAAATACCAAGTTTGGTACTTATCCGACTTTTCGTTTTTTAGGTATGCTGTTCACAGGCAGACACGCACTCACGGAACTTTTTGTAAAGAGCTTTTCTTTGGATTCAGGAGGCCTCAAAACATGTATTTGCGGTGAAAACTAGCATCGAATTTTTGTGGAATGCAATACCTTCTCTACTTGCTGGTTGTAGGGAAAATAATTAGACGAATTAGGGGTGTCTTGGACAGAATTCCAAGAAAATCGCTGACTCGCATTACGTGTTATTGGCGACAGAATAATTGACTGGCCTGCTCGCTGTTCAGATGTAAGTTCATGTGATTAAGATTTATGGGGAATGCTAAAAATAAAGTTAATGTAACAAATCAGCATATACTCCACGAATTAGAAGACGCTATCCGCCGCGTGTTTTCCAATAGTACTTCGACCGAAGAATTTCCATTTCGAACACGTCTAGGGGAGAAACGGTGGGTTCCGCCGCTACTGCAAAACGGGTTCTATAGTAATGCCATGGGAGCGGCGGGTTCTTAGTCACGTCATTCAAGAGAAACCCTAAGTTTGGGTTAAAGTTTTATTGTATTATGTTTCTTCATGGAAATTACCCCTTTTAAACAACTGCTATTTAAATTGTAGCGATTAAATTGTGAATTTTAAAGTAGAGAAGTGCACCTGCTTAATCAACAATTAGAAATGATTCACCCATAGACTACTGCAAGATTTTGGAGTGGTTGAAAACAAACTGCTCAAGACTTGGTTTCTGTCAAACTGTTTTTCATAACTGGAAATGGGGAAACTCGGGTTTTTGTATTTCTGATCTTTGCTATTCAGAGCGGCACCGTGAACAAGAAAGTCATGGGTCTAGCAATGCCCCTGGGGTTGCTAGGTACACAACTACCGTAGACTTTAGATTATATTTCCATGTGGGAGAAACTGCCCCGTCCTCTCATCTCGGCTTCTGTGGTTCGATTTCTCTTCGGGCTCCAGACCCAAACTTTCCTCTGGTTTTCATTTGCTTGCTCGAGGCAACATTCCACAATAAAGGTCCGTGGTCACTTCATACAACCGTCTGCAACAGCATGTTCAGTAAACAGAGCTTCTTTAATCTTTACATATAATGAAACTGTAGTTATTCTAGTGGTTTTTGATATGAAAAAATTTGTAAATATGTAAAAATTGATATTTAAATTAAGCTATCTTGAAAATAACATAATTTTTAATTTTTACATTCTCCAGCACATACATACCATCGATAATAGATATTTGCATTCCAACTTTGATATTTCGCCGAAAAGAAAATCTTCTGATCCCCTTAATAAAAACAAATAGTTTTAGAAGAGTTAATGTGTTACATTCACATGGCTTTCTCTACTCTTGTACATACTATTTTCACAAACGCTTATTCTCCATCTACTTCATTTTAATCAATGTATTGCTAATTTTCTTGTAGGTGCAAGGGGAATATGGTAGTATTTAAGCGATAGTCAAATATTTTAAGAGCTGGTTGCTATGTGGAGCATTCCATTCTCTTTCTATGTCCAGGACATAAAAAAAAAGAATTGCAAAAGAATATAAGTATTAGAAAATTCAAACCAATAACAAGGAATATCTCGGGAATGGTTCACTGGACAAAAAAGTATATATGACATAAATTGTGTGTTTTAACAAGGTTTTTTTGTGTAATAAAGTTTTGTCTATCTCTTATGGTTTACCAAATATGCAAAATTCATTCAGAATGAAGACGACTTTTAGGCACATTTCCAGAATATTCAGGATACTTTTATTTGCCATGAAAGTATTCTAAACATATGACGTTTTAATAAAAATCGTTAATGCCATTTTTGAAAAAAATAGAAGTTTTTGAAAAATGTTCCATGTAAAAGGTAGTTTAGGTTGGGGGATTTTCTTGAAAATCTTTGTGTCGCATCTTTGAAATATACTGAACCTAAATTCCAAGTTTGGTATTTATCCTGCATTTCGTTTTTGAGTTATGCTGTTCACAGACACACATCCAAACAAACACACAGGGACCTTTTTCTAAAAATGCATTTTTTTTACTTATTTATTCAGGACGCCTTAATACATGTATTTCCGGTGAAATCTCGGTATCGAATTTTTGGGTGGAATGTAACACTTCCCCTACTTACTATACGTAGGAGAGAAAGTAAAAAGGTGTGTGTACATGCGTGCGTTTGCGTCTTTTATTTAAATAGTACTTAACATCGCTTCTTACTATTGCGACACATGTATGCTGATCACTACATTGGATTGGCTACGGAGGGAACTCGGCACTGATCCACAAAGGCAATATTGTACCTACGTCCCACAAGGTGGCGTCCCTGGGAGCAAAGATGAGGCGAGAGGAGACACCGGGCGACCAGAACCAGGAGTGACGGTACAGGAATGGCAGGGTCTCTAAGACTCCCCGGCAGACGGACAGGCAGACCGGGGATCCCACTCGTACAGAGGTCCAACGTCCCTCAAGGGGATTCTGATACCGCCGGCAGCCAGCCGAAAGACAAGGGAAGGAGAATGTCACAAAGAGCATTCTTTTCTCCTGCCACGCTGCACCGAAACACCATCCCCGACACTTCCATCCCTGAAAGAGACCAACGGATAAAAGATGAAGAGAGAGATGAATGAAAATGAAATGGAGGGACAAGAAATTCGGGGGATACGAGAATCCTTCCCAGCTGGCGACCCGGGAAAACACCCTAAAAACCCATGGGTCAGGAAGGTCGACAACGGGTATCGAATACACGACCTCTGAAATGTGGATCACTGACGAAACCGCCTGAACCATCCCGCTCGGCATGTTGATGATACATGATATGAAATGATAATTGGGAAAGGAAACGTCCAGGCCTATCTTTCTCACCGATCCAGAGAAAATATTGTACAGAAACGATAGGAATAAGATAACACTGCTTCCCTGGACTACCAGCACTTGTTACCACTTCTAGGGTACTTTACTATGTCATGACTTCATTTTACTGGATGGTGGTGTCACCTTGTAGATGTTATCACTTCTTGTGCTGTGTATCGCGCCAATAAGCATACCTATGCTAGTTCTACCAACTCATTGGCAAAATATGAATAGGTATAGGTCAGGATTGGCGACCGATTTTGTCGTTTTTCGTGAGGTTAATTGCGAATATACAGCAAATGTCGGTTAAATGTTCTTGAATATGAGTCCATTCTCGAGATGTTAGCATTTTGGCCCTCAAACATCAGTTATAGATCCTCATATAAATTAGCGCTTCCTAGCTAATCATATGTTTTTAAACATGCAGGGTATAGCCCCCTTCCTCCTTCAGCGCAATAAGGGTGAAGGAGGTGCAAGCGGAAACCTTAAGTCACGTTATATTAATGCCCTTACAAATGATTAGAAATGGAATTAGATTACTTCTTCTGGTATACGTAACTACGCATCACGAGGAGGTGTTGCCAGGTGGGAGGGAGGTGAGAGATCGAAAACTAGGAATGCTGGCAAAGCAAAGCCAGGGACATACAGTTTTCAGATTGAATCACTCGACACTCGGACAGGCAAACGAAGACTCCGCCCCTCATAGTTCGATTACCCCGGCAACCACCCGAAATTCGAGGAAGGAGAAAGCTCCACAGAGAGCTTCCTTTTCCCTGCCACGCGGCACCGAAACACCAACTTCCAACCCTAAAACAGACCTAACGTAGAGAAGCATTAATGAAATGATAAATAGATTGAAATGTATGGAGAGTAAATTCGGACTGGAAGAAACGACTCCAGGAACCCCCCCCCCCCGAAAAAGTCCATGGGTCAGAGTAGGTGGTCCAAGGTTTCCAAGCCTAAGTTTAGGATACCTCCCCGACATTTTCCAGTTACACGGCTGAGGAAAACCTGGAAAAGAAACCTCAGTCAAGGAGAACGGTTCTAGCGCGATTTTAGTGGCAGACCTCCTGTTCACGAGTCCATAATACCTTAAATGTAATACATTCACATGACTTTCTCCATCCTCTATCGTTTATTATTATTCCTACTAAAGTTTATTTTTCTTTGACTACATTTTTATCCAAATAAACATTTGCAGAAATAACTACATTACATATTTCCTTATAAATACAAAGAGAACAGCGACAGTAAGATGTTTAACAACTGGACGCTATATGCTGGCCTTCAAATTCCATACTGTTTCCATGCAGTCGCAAGAAACAACTGAATGTTGACAGGACTTTAAAGCATGACAAAGTAATGAATAATTCGAGCCATTAATAACGGATATATCAAAAATGACTTACCCCACAAAAAATATCATTTGAAATAAATTGTTTTTTAAAGAGATCTACATTTTTTGTGTAGTACGTTTTCATCTATCACGTTTACCAGTTATACAAGACTTACAAAATTCCTTCCGAATGAAGAGGACTTGAAAGACTATTCCCGAAAGTTCAAGGTATACACTTTATTTATCATATAGATATCTTTAATGTACGGTATTTTAATCAAAACCGTTCGAGCCATTTTTAATAAAATCAAAATGTTCCATGTAAAGGGTAGTTGGGTTCGGAGGATTTTCTTGAAAACCTTTGTGTTGTATTTTTGGAAGGTGCTGAACCTAAATACCAAGTTTGCTGTTTATCCGACTTTTCATTTTTGAGTTATGCTGTTCACAGAGACACACACACACACGATCCTTCTTCTAAAAATGCTCTTTGGGATTCAGGGGGCCTCAAAACATGTATTTCCGGTGAAATCTCGGTATCTAATTTTTGAATAGAAAGCAATACATCCTCTACCTACTATACTTAGTAAAGACAGAATAAATGTGCACGGCATATTTCAAATAGACTTTTTATGGCGTCAGCCGTTACCAAGATATTAATTTGAAGTTTTCATTACTTGTCATTTTTACTTTCTCTACTACGTATAGTAAGTAGGGGAAGTATTGCATTCCACCCAAAAATTCGATACCGAGATTTCGCCGGAAATACATGTTTTGAGACCTCCTGAATCCAAAAAAAGCATTTTTGGAAACATGTCCGTGTGTGTGTCTGTGTGTGTGTCTGTGTGTGTGTCTGTGTGTGTGTGTGTCTGTGAACAGCATAACTCAAAAACGAACAGTTGGATAAACACCAAACTTGGTATTTAGGTTCAGTATCTTCCAGAGATGCGACACGAAGGTTTTCAAGAAAATCCCCCCACCCCAGACTACCCTTTACATGGAAGATTTTTCGAAAATTTTAATTTTCTCAAAAATGGCTCTAACGATTTTGATGAAAATATCATATGTTTAAGATAATGTCATGAGAAATGAAATGTATATCTCAAATCTTCTGGGAATGTCTCCAAAAGTATTCTTCATTGTGAACGACTTTTGCATAAATGGTAAACCATAATAGATAGACAAAATGTTACTACACCAAAAATGTAGATCGCGTTATAATACACAACTTATGTCATATACATTTCTTTTGTTGAGTGAACCGTTTTCGAGATATTGCTTGTTATTCCCTTAAATTTTCCAATACTTATACTTTTTCTCAAATTCGTTATTCATTTTTTTTATGTCCTGGACATCCAAAGAGAATGGAATGCGCCACATAGCAACCAGCGTTAAAATATTTGACTATCGCTTAAAAGCTACCATATTTCCCTTGCATCTACAAGAAAATTACCAATAAGATTGACATTTCGATAATTCGATTAACATGAAGCATATGGAGAATAGGCGTTTGTAAAATTAGATTGTACAAGAGTAGAGAAAGTCATGTGAGTGTAACACATCAGATTTTTTAAAGTGCTGCCGACACCGAGTTGCTTCTCGCGATGCCATGGAAAGAGTATTGAAGTTCAAAGCTATCATCACATAGTGACCCACTTTTTAAATATCTCGTTATTCCTTCAGTTTTCTGTGTCCATACAACGAAATGTGTTCTGAAATTACTTCTTTACGTTTTATCTCAATTAACATGATGTAGATTGAAAAATAAGTTTTTATTTGAATATTTTGTTTAGGAATCGACAGAGAAAATCGTGTAAACATAACATATCAGATTTTAATTTTCTCTACCGCCAATCTATATTAAGTAGAGGAAGTATTGCATTCCATCCAAAAATTCGATGGCAAGATTTCACGGCAAATATATGTTTTGAGGCCCGCTAAATCCAAAAAAAGCATTTTAGGAAACATATCCGTATATGTCTGTCTATGTGTCTGTCTGTGAACAGGATAACTCAGAAACGAACAGCTGGATAAACACCAAACTTGGTATTTAGGTTCAGTATCTTCCAGTGATGCGACACGAAGGTTTTCAAGAAAATCCCCCTACCCCAGATTACCCTTTACATGGAACATTTTTCGAAAATTTTAATTTTCTCAGAAATGGGCCTAACGATTTTGATTAGAATATCATATATTGAAGATAATTTCATGAAAAATGAAATGTATATCTCGAATTTTCTGGGAATGTCTCCAAAAGTATTCTTCATCGTGAACGACTTTTGCATTACTGGTAAACTATAAGAGATAGACAAAAGTTTACTACACAAAAAATGTATATCGCGTTAAAATACACAATTTAAGTCATATACATTCTTTTTTGTTGAGTGAACCATCTTCGAGACATTGCTTAAATTTTCCAATACTTATACTTTTTCTCAAATGGGAATTCGTTATTCGTTTTTTATGTCCTGGACATGCAAAGAGAATGGAATGCGCCACATAGCAACAACTCTTTAAAGATTTGACTATCGCTTAAAACCTACCATATTCCCCTTGCATCTACAAGAAAATTAGCAATAAGATTAACATCTCGATTAACATGAAGCATATGGAGAATAAGCGTTTGAAAAAATGGTTTGTACAAGGGTAGAGAAAGTCATGTGAGTGTAACACATCAGATTTTTTTGTAGAAGTTCCATGCATCTGTCCATTTTCATGTGGCTATGAGCAACGTAACACATAAACTAAATGTTGGTTGAATACTTTACTTGGTATCTTAAATTCAACATTTTCCAAGGATGCCACACGGAGTTAAAAAAATACACTCGCCCCAAACTATCCTTAAAAAGAACCGAGCGGAGTGGCTTAGTTGGTAACGTATGTGGCCTGCATTCGAGAGGTGGTGGGTTCAATTCCCGTTGCCGATCTTCCCGATTCATTTGATTTTATAGAGGTTTCCCGGGTCGCAGGTGAATGCTGGGAAGGATCATTACATCCCCCAAATTTCCTGTCCCTTCATTTCATCTCCATTCTCATTTCACTTCACCTTTCATCTACTTGGTTTCTTTCAGGGCTGCAAGTCCGCGGAAGAAGTTGTCGTGTGCATGTTAGAGTAAAAGGGTGGGCTGTGGAAACCTTGGTTCCCAGGCCTGTAAATAGTCCCGGGGACGCCCCATCAGGAGCCTAGGTACAAAAGGTCTGCGTAGATCGAGGTGCTACGTGCCTCTCTGCTTCTAGTGCTGTCTATCCTGTCTTTAGAGAAATATTTTCGTCATATTAGGTTTTATAAATATGGCTCTAATGATTTTGATTAAAATGCTATAGATTTAGGATATTAATATGAGAAAGAAGATTTATATCTTGAATTTTCTGTGATTATTGTTGAAAATCCCTTTATTCTGAGTGTACTTTTCAATAATTTTGTACAACTGGTAAGCTGTAATACAGAGGGACAGAGAGAAAATATTGTTGCGCAAACATGTAGACATTAAAACACAAAATTTATGCGAAATGCTTTTGTGGCTTTAAGCATTTCTGCAATGTTTGCTGTTGTTTGTTTGAATTTTCAAATGTGTTTCCCTTTTTTGTCAAGCCGTTATTCACTCTTTTTCTCGTGATCATGAAAGGAATATGAAATTTCAAAGTCGTCACCTGGCAGTTTACTTTTTAAAATACTTTACTATCGTTTTAGTCTAGTATATCCTTCTTAAACCTAAAACAAAGTATGTAATAAAAGCATTTCTGTAAACCTTTAACAATATGTAGATAGAAGAACAAGCCTTAATAAAAATAGTTTGTTGAAAAATTTGTAAAGAAAGTCATGTGTCGATCGACCCCTCTGATCTGGGGTCTTTGGTGGTTTTATCTGGTCGAAGGGGAATGCTGGGATGGTTTCTCATCTACCACGATTTGAGGCAGTATTTTTAACACTTAAATGATTTCAGTCTAATTATATAATATATAAATTCAATAACATCCCGCCTAAAGCAATATGTGTATGTAACAATATATAACAGTATATATTACAGTCATTGTATATGTTTATATTATTGTATACATGTATAATAATATTATGTGAATGTATTACGTAATTTAATAATGTAGGAGCTGTGAGAATAAAAAGTTAAAAGTTGCTAACAATGAGGTAACCTTGAGGCAATAATGAATTCGAAAGTTTAAATGCTACTGGTAATTCTTGGAGCAACAATAATGTAATTTTTGTGGCAGTTTATAAAATAGTCAATCAGAAAAAGCTTAAGTTAAATGAAAGTATTCTATAGGAGTAGGATTAGCCAATCTGAAATTAAAATGAAGCAAAATTTACAAATTCAGAAGTCAATTGCTTGTAGACGGTGTTCCTAATCGGACGCGAGAAATTTAATACGTATTTTGTGTGAGACAAAAATAGTTTACATGTTAAAAAGTACAAGTAATTAATAAAAAAATCTCACAGCTCTCTATTTCAGTGAAGTGTTATTTAAATCGTGTCAAGCATTAATAAAAGGAGTGAAGTAAAATTATAATCTGTGTAAGCCTACATTCTTCAGTCGCATCACTCCCTGCTAAGACATTCATGTCTCTAAAAAATATAAATACTGACGAAGCCGAGGCAAACATAAATATATAATATTTAAAGAAACAATCAAATTACAAAGTTAACATTTTTAAATTTGGGGCAAAGGCCACCGGGAAGTACATTTGGGCCGAAGGCTACCGGAAACGTTTTACGATACGTGCGGTTGCAACTACTTCAAGTTCGCCTCCTCAACAGTCGAAATACAATACAACACCTATCTTCAGATTTACTTTTCATAAGTTCCCTTTCATTCCGTTCCCTTTTCAAGGAAAGGTGTGCTTCTAGGTTTCATGGCGTATGGCTGTGTCGGACAGATAGCGAAATGCATGCACAAAGGAAAAATTACTCCCCGTGGAAACTATAGGGCTGCTTGGTCAACGGGTCGTTGTATTGGGACGGGTCTGCGAGTCAGGACCTGTTAGGAACTTCCGTGCGTCTGTGAGGCCTATGTTCCTTCATTTCATTCTGTCCTCCTGAGCGGTTGGTAGCCGCAATGCTTCTATGTAGGTTGAAGTGTGCGAGTTGTCCCCCTCCATCATATAACCTATAACATACCATTAGCTTCTTGTTTGCTTCTGGGTAACTATACAATTTATATTGAAAGCATTTATGTAGGTGTTATCAAGGTGAATAGAAAAATAGTCTTTGTACGTTGAGATATGAAAATAAATAATAGTGGGTTGAGGAAGTATTTCCAGATTTCATTTTGTATCCATTACATCTTAATGGCCACGATACGAGTGCGTGCGGTGGAAAGAGGAGCTAAACAATTAAGGAAAAAGTGGGCAGTTTCGGGTTGCGTTTACTAGCAAAAAAAAATATGAACGTTAACTACTATGGTTCTTAGTGTACCATTCTATATTGGGCATGAAAACCGTTAATTTTGCTCAGACGACTCATTATCAGGCTTTAGGTTCTTTTACCTGTCGTAAATCTACAACATGGGACCACCGGCTTTAATTCCCTTCCGAAGGAAGTCATGCTAAGGATTTTTACGCCCGAAAAAACTCTATCGCCCTCCGACGGGTTTGAACTTGTGACCTCGGGAAGTAGAGGCTAGATCAGGAGTTACTGTGCAATTTTATATTCCCCTGTCGCCTAGCCCTTCACTCCCCTCTGATACCTAGCCTGGATTATGTTAATATTGCCTCCTCCCAAAAAAGTGGTGTCCCCTGCAAACGCAATCATATCGTGGCCGACTAATACCTGCTTTATTGTTTTTAAAGTTACGGCGGGAAATAAAAGCAAAGTTCTTGCAATTTTTGCTCTCGTCACAATTTCTAACAAGTAAATCTCCCCACAAGGATTAATTATATAAGCTGTAATAATGCTGCATTACATTTGTTTCGGAAAGTACTGCTTTTCTGAGCGATTTAACTCGTGCAAATGTGGCGAGAATTATGTCATTTTAGTCATAGTGTACGACTGGAGAAAATGCTGGAATTAGAGACGAAAGATATATGCTGGCTACGTAATTAAGTTTAAAGCGAAGTCATAAATATTTGTCCGAGAATAACAACGGCAGCTCGCTGCTTGGTACGAGCGGCACGAGTGGGCAAAATTAATTTCCATTCGTTATGAAACGTCTTTTGAAGTTTATTATTTTGTGTGTATGTGTGTGTGCTCAGTAGGCCACTCCTTCCCTCTCGACGAGCTTACTTTTCTTTGTGGCAAGATTAATGTTAAGGAAGCGAAACTGTTAATAACAACAAAACAAGCAAACGTAATATAAGCCTGAGACATATCATCCACCTTTGGTGTGCTTAAATGTTGAAAATGACAAAACTAATTGCCTTTAATATCCTCTTCATCAACTGCATCAACCATATCTTCTCCTCAAGGTTCAAGAGATTTTTGGGGTAACATTTATCATATCATGATGAGTTCATACTGTCAGTTATATTAATATACAAGAGGTGTTTTTAAAATAAGTATCGGTAATTTTTTAAAAAAATCTGATGTGTTATACTCACATGACTTTCTCTAATCTTGCACAAACTACTTTTACAAACGCTTATTCTCCATCTATTTAATATTAATCGCGATAAACATTTGCAGAAACGATCTTTTGACATGTAAAGAGAATTACATTTCACACATAGGGACCAGTTTTAAAAATATTTGACTATCGCTTAAGGCGTACTATGTTCCCCTTGTTTTGTATTTGCAACGGCAATATAGAAATACAGTAGCCTTTAAGCATATACATATCTCTTAATAGCTGGTTGCTAGGTGCAGCACCATTCTCTTTGCCACAGATTAATACTCGTTGCATATCCAAGACAAAAAAAATGAATAACGCATTCCCATTTGAGAAAATAAGTATTGAAATATTTAAGGGAATAACAAGCAATATCTCGAAAATGGTTCACTCAACAAAAAATGTATATGACATAAATTGTGTATTTTAACGCGATCTACATTTTTTGTGTAGTAAACTTTTGTCTATCTCTTATGGTTTACCAGTTATGCAACAGTCGTTCACAATGAAGAATACTTTTGGAGACATTCCCAGAAAATTCAAGATATACATTTTATTTGTCATGAAAATATCTTAAACATATGATATTTTAATCAAAATCTTTAGAGCCGTTTTTGAGAAAATTAAAATGTTCGAAAAATGTTCCATGAAAAGGGTAATCTGGGGTGGGGATTTTCTTGAAAACCTTCGTGTCGCATCTCTGGAAGATACTGAACCTAAATACCAAGTTTGGTGTTTATGCGACTGTTAGTTTCTGAGTTATGCTGTTCACAGACAGACAAACAGACATACACACGGACATGTTTCCAAAAATGCTTTTTTTGGATTCGGGAGTATCAAAACATATATTTCCGGTGAAATCTCGGTATCGAATTTTTGGTGGAATACAATACTTCCCCTACTTACTATACGTAGTAGAGAAAGTAATAACAGAATATTATTTTTCAAATGATTTATTATTATTTATTACTTATTCATATAGTCACCGCCGTTATTCAGCCACTTATCCTAACGGGAAAGCAGTTTTTGTATGCCTTCGTCAAAGAATGATGCCGCCTCTGATGGAAGCCAGATCTGCATTTCTTGTTTTGCAACATCATTGTCGTTGAAATGACTTTCCCCATGGAATTTCTTCAGATGAAGAAACATATGAAAATGTGGCGCCAAATCCGGACTGTAGGAAGGGTAGTCGAATTGGTCCCAACCAAATGATGCGATCAGATCTTGAGTTTGTTTGGCTGTGTATGGCAAGGGATTGTCATGAACCAAAAGGATTACACACGAAAGCAATTCCACTCCTTATGCTCTGAATTGCATGACGGAGCTTTCGTAGTGTCACACTCTAGACGTCTTTGTTGATTGTCGCATTCCTGGAAAAGAATTCAATCAGTAAAACACGTTGTCTGTCCCAGAAAACCGTGCACATATCCTTGGGAGTCGATATCGTCTATTTGAATTTCTTCTTCATGGGGAACGTTATGTGCCTCCACTCCATGAATTGTTGCCTTGATTCAGAAGCGAAATCAGATACCCATGCCTCATCACCTGTAACTATGTGTATTTGCAACTCATCGTCTTCCTCAGCATATCGCGGAGAAAAGTCGCGCAGCTGGTGAACGTCCTCGCGAATGTTTCTTCCACAGTTTGTGCCAATCATCCATGTACACAGATCGTCGGTCGCTCCGCGGCTCATCTTGCACATTTTTACGACCGTCGTTAAACTGTCTAATCCATTTTCTCACCATTCCAACCCTCATTATTGTTTCCCCATAAACCTCCCACAGTTGGCGATGAACGTTTGCTGTCTTACATCTCTCACATTCAAAAAACTAATCACTGATCTTACTTCACAATCGGCGAATCGTTCGATTATTTTGAACATTTCGAAAACGCTCTAACAACAGGAAAACACAAACTGACGATCGCTCGCACTTGCATCTGGCTTCCTAACGAATGGGGAAAGTGCTCGCGCATGCTCAAAATTGCGACTGCAGCGCTGTAGCGGCAAAATTTTAAAACGACACCTATCGTGTTATAAGAAATAAAGATTTATTATAATAATAAATTTGGCAAATAAGGCATCCTTTCAACACAGTTCAAAAAGTGTCATATTTTTTGCACCTGGTGAGAAACTTTTCGAACAAACCGTAAATGAGTTTTAGAATCTCACAAGTGTAAAAAGCTTGCTGTATTTCAAACTTAAGGCGAGACAGAACGCCCTATTCCGCCAGCGTTAGGTAAATTTTCTAAATTCATTACCCATTATCTCAGTAACTACTTGAGCTAACAGACTGAAGTTTTTTATATGATGTGGGTGGATGCCTTCAGTGATATACCTTTATGAAAATAGGTATTTTTTGTTTTACTTTCTCTACTACGTACTGTAAGTATGGGAAGTTTTGTATTGCATCCAAAAATTAAATGCCGAGATATCCCCGGAAATATATGTTTTGAGGTCCTCTGATCGAAAAAAAAGCATTTCTACAAAAAGGTCCCGCGCGCATCTGTGAACAGCATAACTAAAAAACGAAAAGTCGGATAAGTACCAAACTTAATATTTAAGTTCAGTGTCATCCAAGAATACGACACGAAGATTTTCAAGAAAATCCTCCCCCCAACTATATTGCACATGGAACATTTTACACAAATTTTGATTTTCTATTTAATGGCTCCAACGATTTTGATTATAATACCATATATTATAGATGTTTACATGGTACTTGAATTTTCTGGGAATAGTCCTCTTCGTTCGGGAGGAATTTTGTATAATGTTGTATAACTGGTAAACGTCAAGCAATAGACGAAAACGTACTACACAAAAATGTATATCTCCTTATAAACACAATTTAGTTCAAATAAGTTTCTTTGAGGTATAAGCCATTTCTGAGATATGCGTTATTAATGGTTCGAATTGTTCATTTCTTGATCATTTTTAAGTCCTTTCAGTATTCAGCTGTTTGTCGCGATTGCATGGAATTTTGAGGCTAGTATATAGTGCCCAGTTCTTAAACATTTGCCTATCTCTGTTCCCCTTGTATCCATAACGAAATTTATGTTGCCGTATTTGTAAAGGTTTATTGGATTAAAACGTAGTAGATATAGTAGTAAGAATAGTTGTATACTCAGTAATAAACGATAGAGAGTAGAGAAGGTCATGTGAATGCATCACATCAGATTTTTCATTGCGAAAGTTAGCATTGTTTTCTTAATATACCATCCTTTGATTAAAATTTGCCAGAAGTTACTTAAAAAAGTAACCGAACATGTTATTAACATCAAATACATCCATAAGAGCACTAGAGGTTATTATCTTAAAACGTTATTTACCTATCTTTAATAGTTTCTAACAAAACAGGTCATTTATACCAGAAAATATCAATCATGGAAACAAGTTCTTCTAAATAAAATGAAAAATAAACAAACAATAAACTTGCACATCTATATATAAATCAGACAACAGCGAGGATCTTGTTATTCATGAACGAATTCATTAATTATATCTAATTTAACAAAAACATCATGTGTTACATTTACATGCATTTCTCCATATGCTGTTGTTTATTACTTTCTCTACTACATATAGTAAGTAGGGGAAGCATTGTATTCCACTCAAAAATTCGATACCGAGATTTCACCGGAAATATATGTTTTGAGACCCCCTGAATCAAAAAAAAAAATTGGAAACATGTCTGTGCGTGTGTCTGTGAACAGCATAACTCAGAAGTGAACAGTCGGATAAACACCAAACTTGGTATTTAGGTTCAGTATCTTCCAGAGATGCGACACGAAGGTTTTCAAGAAAATTCCCCCACCCCAGATTACCCTTTATATGGAACATTTTTCGAAAATTTTAGTTTTCTCAAAAATGGCTCTAACGATTTTGATTGCAATATCATATGTTTAAGATATTTTTATGACAAATGAAATGTTTATCTCGAATTTTCTGGGAATGTCTCCAAAAGTATTCTCCATTGTGAACGACTTTTGCATAACTGGTAAACCATAAGAGATAAACAAAATTTTACTACACAAAAATGTAGATCGCGTTAAAATACACAATTTATGTCATACGCATTTTTTTTGTTAAGTGAACCATTTCCGAGATATTCCTTGTTATTTGTTTGAATTTTCCAATACTTATACTTTTTTTCAAATGGGAAAGCGTTATTCATATTTTTATAACCTGGACATGCAAAGAGAATGGAATACTCCACATAGCAACCAGCTCTTAAAATATTTGACTATCGCTTAAAGCCTACCAATTCCCCTTGCATCTACAAGAAAATTAGCAATAAGATTAACATCTCGATTAACATGAAGCATATGGAGAATAAGAGTTTGTAAAAATAGTTTGTACAAGAGTAGAGAAAGTCATGTGAGTATAACACATCAGATTTTTGAGTTCCTGTTGACACATTCACTCATGTGCACGCACGGCACTTTTTCTATAAATGCATTTAGCTTTTTTATATTTGGGTCTTCAAAACGTGTACTTTTGAAGAAATATTGATATCTAATTTTTAGTAAAATTCAATAGTTTCTTTGTTTATTGAAGTTAAGTATTAGAGAAACTGATTAGATATGTTCCTTCCGTTATTGTTGATAATAGTAATCGATCGAAGCGCTCGAAGCGGAATGTTAAAAAACTAATGTAGTAATCAGTAGTAATCAGCTCTTAGGCTTCAGAACTGTTACAGCTGTGTTACTTGATTAACGGTTTATGTATTCAGTAATGGAATTACTTGAAAATATATATTTTGAGGACCCCAAAATACATAAAAGATATTTTTAGAAACATGTCTGAGTGTGCATGTTTGTTTTTTTGTTTGTGTGTGTGTGTGTGTGTGTGTGTGTGTGAGTGTGTGTGGTGCACGCGTCCTTGAATTGCAATGCTCCAAAGCAGGCAGCATAATTTTCTTGACACAACAGTACTCATTATGATGATAAATGTCTCATATAGCATGTTGGTGTTGAATTGGTACATTCAGGCATCTGCCCTGCAACAGACCTGATACAGGCTAAATAGTTATTACATAGTCGAAACACACACGCTTGCGTACATATTCACACACCAAATTCTGGACGTAATGAGGAACTTTCCTAATAAACAAAATTTTCCGAGCCAGCTAGAACCTCTTGAAGAACAGGCAATGTTCTACCAGCTGAATCCAGGGACCAGGCTTTAAACGTTTATGAACCTTTGTCTGGTCTTCAGTTCGTGAACATTTTGTTTCAGAAATACTCATTGTAATTTTAAGAATCCGCGGTAAAATATGTAAACGATATTCTCTTTACAAAATACAGTAAGGGAAACACAATGAGGAATGTTAAAGTGTAGCATAAGGGGGAAATTATGCTGGTCGCACTATAACTTTACTGTTTAAGCGACTATAAACAAATAAATTTAAAAAATAGGTAATGAAGCTTAGTGAATGATTAAATATGAAAAAGCCAAATGCATAAAGGTCATTGAAAGCTCTAAGGGTTAAAAGGTGGCAATTTTCCCCATGCAGGAGAGGGGGTGAGGGAGGGAGAAGAAATAATTCCACTGTGGAGCGGGTACCGCAAAACTACTGTCGGCCTTTACAAAGTATTGTGTTCTAGCCTTTGTTTCTTTAGTTGAAACTGCACGATAACAAATCAGGGAAACAAATTCGGTTGCTTTGTTACAGGCAGCATATAAACAGATCAGACACTATTGTATGTTTTAATGCTTTAAATCAACCGAGCGGAATGGCTCGGGCTGTGACCCGCGTTCGGGAGGTCCCGGGTTCAAACCCCCGGGGCTGACCAATCTGACCTAATGTTTTCTTTAGCGATTTTCCTTGGTCGCTGGGCGAATTTTCCTATAACCCCCGTCATCACTGCATTTCGTTTCCTCCTCCTTCACCGCTATACCAGACACTGGGCTGATCAACCATTCTGGGTATGCCATGATCCAGAGTTTGCTTGCTCCTCGACAGGCCGCTGACACAAAGCATTTGCTTGTAAGTTCTTGAGGTTGTAAGGCCTACAAAGACAAGGGGAATAAGCAGAAGGGTGTTACAGAATTCAGACGACTATCAGAGATTACAGAGGGATGATATACTGCATCTCGATGTAGGGCACCTGTGGCCTGTGACGAAAAACTTTGAAGTTACGTAATTGTTTTTCATTTGAATACTGTAGTACTGATAAATGCAAATAGATAAATTCCTAACACGAATGTAGTAGTGGTTTCCACTCTAAAATAGTTCATTTCTCTTCCACAAGCGCGAAAACAGCTACAATTGCGGTATTTTAAAAGTTAGAATCTTTGCTTTTACTTTAAAAATGCTGTGTACCACTGATACTTCTACTTTCACATGGAGAATCCCTTTTATAACAGAGACAATCAATAGTTAGCTATAGTAATAGCGCAGTCTTTAGCTGTTAATCTAGTGGTATCAGGTCAAGCCCCATTTAAACGGTTAAACATTTTATTTTATTTAATTGTTCTTTCACACAAGCCGTGTGTTGGACAGGGCTGGAAAGGTAGAATCAGATGGCTGAAAAATTCAATGCCATAGCCGGGATTTGAACCACGGATCTCCCAGTCTCCGTCCGGTTGCTCTAACCACTGAGCTACCATGGCAACACACCGGCACGACATTAAATTCTCCAACTGATTAGCATTTTTCCCGGTGAACCACAAGGAGATTTCAAGTTGTATTGAGACGTCATACCCCAATGGCGACTTACATTCTTAGTAAGTACTTAAGTCCCGGGCTTTATAGTTTCAACCACTATTTGGTCAATTAATGGAATTAATTGTTCTTTCACACAAGCCGTGTGTTGGACAGGGTTGGAAAGGTAAAATTAAATTAAATTGAGTTTTATTTATGGACGCTCTTTAACTGCTGTGGCTCTTAGCGTCCCATTCTATATTGGGCGTGAAAGACCGGTAATTTTGCTCAGAGGCCTCCTTATCAGGCTTGAGGTTCTTTTACGTGCCGTAAATCTACGACACGGGACCACCGGATTTACTTCCCTTCCGAAGGAAGCCATACCAAGGATTTTTACGCCCGAAAAGATCCATCGCCCTCCGCACGGTACCACTAGTCCACGGAGGACGACTGGAAAGGTAGAATCAGATGACTGAAAATTCAATGTCATAGCCGGGATTTGAACCACGGATCTCCCGGTCTCCGTCGGTTTGCTCTAACCACTGAGCTACCATGGCAACACCGTAACGGCTACCAGGCGTAAGTTTGGAGTAATTTGGTGTGAACCCAATTTTAATTTCTTGCGTTTCTTTCAAAGTTTTAAGTACATGTTACGGAGGTATGTTTGTTTGAACATAGCATGACCACCTGAGAGTAGCAGCAATTCAGCGAAGTTTTACCAGTGTCTTACTGGCCGTGTGTCTTACTGGCGGTTAGACTGCTCGCCTCTCACCGAGGCGGCCCGGTTCGGGTCTGGGGGATTTTCTCCGGGTTCTCCAGTTTCCCCCGCCATTCATTCCACCGACTGCTCCATTACCACCTTTCCTTTCATCCATTTCGCAGTCATTTCGGCTCATGTACTTCCTTCATCCCATACCAGGCATCCGGCTGATCACCGATCCTGGACATTCTGTCTGCTCCATGAGAGTGTCTGCTCCTCGACAGACCTCTGACCCCAGACACCCGCCTGTAAGTCCTGGGAGGTGTAAGTCGTACCTAACATGAGGATAAACAATGAATGAATTACTGGCCGTTATTGATTTTCATCAATTTCCAACAACACAACATCACTTATCTTATATGAAAGTGGTTGTCTAACACTCCGCCTTAAACCTGAAAGCTTTTCGTATCAATTCTGTAACATCCTAAAAATATATATTAAATATACAAATGATAGTCTTCTTAAATATTTTAGCTTCCTGATATACAGTGCTTTTACTTCACAGTGCGGCAACCTTTCGGCGGTTCGTGCGCGGCCGTCTCGACACGATCAACCGCCGAAAGAGGCGTAATATATCCGCAATCGTTCACATTCTCATGCTTACAGTTACAATTACAATGATAATAAGCATATACCTTATCATAAGATGTGCGGGAAATGTCCTTCTCTATCAATATATTCTCGGAAAAGTTTTATTTGCACTCGTGATTTCAATCTCCGAAATTAAGTGCATTTCTCGCCTGATGTTTTCTTTTAGTTCTTCCGATGTATATTCATGCTTTGAGGACCCCTGATTCCAAAAATAGCATATTAAGAAAACGGATGCATAAAAGTTTTGAAGAAAATCCACCCACCTCAAACTACCCAATACGTGGAAAAATATTCGAATCTTTTTATTTTATTAAAAATGGCTCTAACAATTTTGATTAAAATATTTACATGACAAATAAAATGTATATCTTGAATTTTCTGGGAATAGTCTGTGAAGTGTTCTTCATTCGGAAGGAATTTTATAATCTTGTATAAGTGGTGATCGCTAAAGCCCCTTGTACACGATCAAATTTTTGTCAAATTCAATACTTTACAAGACCTTTCAAGAGTTGTCATAGCTCCACAACTTTGCTTGTCGAATTGCTTGCAATACTTTTAAACTCTTTTAAAGTCTTGAAAGAAAATAAGGACATGCTATAAACGATCAAAGATTTGACAATGCTTTGATGGCTTTGGCCAATGAAATGCGAGTATTTACAGTGCGTCACGAAATCTGCAACATAGCGGAAGCGAAAAGTAAACAAAAATGTCTACCCGGCCAAGGCATGTCGTATGCAAATTGATTAGGTTATACATAAGCTAGCCATTTGTGTATGTTTAGGATTCTGTGGGTTAATACACGATGAAGTAGATGAAGACATATGAAGGAATAATTGCCAGGCAGATTTTCGAAATAAGTATACATTAATGGAATGTTATATAGTGTCGTTAACCTATCAGTTGGTGGTATTCCCATTGTATTCCATAATCATAATGTGATTTCATTAGATATAACACGTGAAAGTGCTACATAATATTGGTATAGAACAGTATTTCATTGCAAACTATTATACAGTGACGCGAATAGTAAATTGCTTTGTGCGTGAAAATTATTTATTAATGTGTTCTGAAGGGTTTCAGTTTGAAAAATGACAACTTGTAAATACACATTTATGACATTGTCAAGTCTTGTCCAATCTTGTCACATATTGAATTGAAAAAAAAAAGTTTGATCGTGTACAAGGAGCTTAAGAGATTGACGAAAATCTAATACAGAAATGTACCACTACACTTTGCCATTCTTTCAAATTTCTTCAATTTTCAGTTGCTTCTCGCGATTAGATGAAAAGATTATGGAATTTCAAGGCCAGCATCTAGCATCCAGTTCTTAAACATTTGACTATCGCTGTTCCCTTTGTATCTATAACGAAATGTGTAATGTAGCTGTTTCTACAAATGTTTATTTGGATTAAAATGTAGTAGATAGAAACATAAGCTTTCATAAGAATAGTTTGTGTGCCCACTACTAAACGATAGGGATAGATAAAGTCAATGTGAACGAACACATCAGATTTTTTCTTCTGTGTTTCATTTGCGAGAGCGTGTTATCAGGAATAAACTTTGGAATACTGTTTCCGTATGTACTTCCTGCTTAATTTGAAATCATTTCTAAACAAAACCACATCGTGAATAATGAACGTTAATACAATATTAACTTTTTATACGAATACTACAATATTTAACGGTTAAATGTGAATTTATTTGCAGAGCAGATCGTGTGAATGTGTCACATCAGATTTTTTCCTACAAAGGTGATAGAGGGGTTTACCTGTAATTGGCACGAACACGTGTAGAAATTCCGAGCGTGTCAGTTAATGGAGCTGAAAGAATTAGCCGATGGTGTTAAGTAAAGTGGTCAGTGTTGCTCGCTTAAACACGTTCGGGCCGACAGAGCTCAAACCGTTGGTAAAAATGCGATCCTTCTTTCAGCCTTAGGCAATAAACAGCTTCAGCGTGAGAGATACAGCAAGTGGCGTTGTTTACTGGAGCGATTCTAAATGTACGGGACAGTAAAACCCTTCCAGAGAATTACTTTCTACCAGCGATCATCTGCTGGGTTTGGATCCGTGCGTATGGTAACCCCGAAGTAACAATAAAAGTCAGCGATTCGCAATGATTTGTGACGAGTATTTATTTATTTACTCCCTTTCAACAGAATCTTAGTCTCAATTACAGAAAGTATAGAAACAAAAGTACTCAAATACAAATATACATTGAACGAGTAATTTCTTCCTGGGAGGGTTCGCCCCACGTACGGTACAAACTTTCCGGTGGCCTTCGCCCCACGTTTAAGGACCAACTTTTTATTTTAATGTTTATTTATTTGTTTTATGTATGCCTCGGCTTCGTTAGTAGTAACTTACAGAACATGTATCTCTTAACAGCGCTAGTACGGCTAAAGAACAAGGCTTACATAAACTATAATTGTACTCCACTCCCTTTATTAATACTTCACACGATTAAATAATACTTCATTTATGTATCCTACTATAGAGCTGTGAGATTATTGTTAATTACACTTTTTAACAGGTAAACGTATACCGGGTGTTTCAGAAATACTTTTACAAACTTCGGGTATGGGTTTCTCGCACCAAAAGAAGGAAAAACGTTCATATGAACATATGTCCCATAATCCTTGGTTTTCGCGTTATTCCTGTCACAATGAAAGTATGAGCTCAACGGCCTTCCCAATGCATTCATAGAAGGCGTTGACTCATTGTACTACATACGGTAGATGGCGAAGTGTTGCCATGGAGACTTGTTTACGTTTGCCATTTGTCATTAGTCTGTCTTCAACGTTTCAATTGTGTACGGATGCAGAAACACTTCATCGACGTGTCATGGAAGCCTGCGAAACCATTCGACACCATCCCGGAGTTTTTGACAGGGTGAGACATTCCATGATTCGACGAGTACAGGCATGCATAGAAGCAAGAGGAGGACATTTCGAGCATTTATTATGAGTTTTGTGTGTTATAAGTGTACCACTGTGTTGAACGTCTCCTAACGAGAAAACAAAGGATTGTAGGACATATGTTCATATGAACTTTTTTCCTTCTTGTGGTGGAAGGAACCCATACCCGAAGTTTGTAAAAGTATTTCTGAAACATCCTGTATATTATCCGCACTATAATGAATTTTCTTGTTTCACATACAATCACATACAAACCGAAGTGCTTGGTACGCTATCTTGTAGCATCTACGGTTTGAATTTGTACATTTTTTCTATTTCTAATCTCTGATTGGCTAATCCTACTCCAACAGAACACCTTTATTTAACTTAAGCTTCTCTAGTTTTTGATTGGCTATTTTTTAGCTGCTTTAAATATTACATTATTATTGTTCCAAGAATTATTAGTAGCCTTTTTAAACTTTCCAATTTATTGTTGTCTCAAGGTTACTTTATTGTTAGTAACTTTCGACTTTTACTTTGTAATTCTGTTTGCTACGAAAGGCAGCTTGCTTCTATTCTCACAACTCTTACATTGTTAAACTACGTAATACATTCACATAAATTTTTATACATGTACATAATAAAATAAACATAATACAATTACTGTAATATACACTTCATATATTATATTATACACATATTGCTTTAAGGCGGGCTGTTATTATTTTTTATATTATATAATTAGACTGATATCATTTAAGCTATAAAAATACTGCCTCAAATTACATACGTATGTATACACAGAGTGGACCATTTAAGTTGAGACTATACAATATCTCCTAAACTAAGCGTTGTAGAAAGAAATGTCTTGAATAAAAGTTGATTGATATTATGGGGGAAAGCATGTTTTAAATGGAAGACGTTGTGATAGTCATTTTAGGAGCAATTAAATGTTCTAAAAGAGAAACATACAATTACTATTATGATTATCGTAATAATTCCATATTAATGACCACCACAAAGTCCTGCAATTAAACACGACTAATGACAAGTAACTTTTATTAAAGATTCTTTCCACAATGCTTAGTTTTGGAGATATTGTACAGTCTCAACTTAAATGGTCCACCCTGTATATACAAACACCATTAACGCACACAAACTTAAATATGAATACTTAACATAACTATGGAAGAGCTTTATAAATTTTCCATTTCAATTCACAGTGACTGGGAGAAAAATCAAAGTGGATGAATTATACAATTTTTACATGATAGGCTCATTCTTGATAATATTGACTTTTCAAAAGCATTGGAATTTGGCACAACAGCTAATAGTCATACTCGAAAAGCAGATTTATTTATGTTAAAATTCAGGTAATGGACAAATGGATTATCCACTCGATTGTTAATTAAGGTATATAATATCTAGAATTTGTTGTGTATGTCTCTTCTGGTACTCGATTTAATTAACTTAAATTTGGTCAATAAATCAGTATAATGAATGTTTAGGTAGAATGTTGAAATATTCTAAATATCTAAGAAACTTCTTCTGGACCTTTTCCATTCTAGGTATTTTGATAGTTTGAAACTAGTGTGGTGGTGGCGGCGGCCGCGGCGGTGGCGGTGGAAACCCAGCGGGATGGCTCAGGCAGTAACGTCTGTGGCCCGCATTTGGGAAGTCGCGGTTTGAAACCCCGGAACCAATATGACCGAAGGTTTTCGCGGTTTTCCTGGGTCGATAGGTGAATTGCTCCGTGAATTTTCCTACCATCCCTTTCATCACTACATTTCTTTCCCTTCTTCCTCACCGCCATACCAGACATGGGGCTGATCACCCATCCTGGATATGGATCCAGAGTTTGCTTGGTCCTCGACTGGATACTGACCCAAGACATTGGCTTGTAAGACCTTGAGAGTATAAGTCCTGCAATGAGAAGGGTAATCCAATAAAGAAGAAGATACGGAATCCAGATTCTAACATAGATATGTACAGGGCCGTGTCTTTTTTGTTATTAAAGATAAACTCGAAAAATGTTTTACAATTCCGGCTGTAAGTATATGTAAATTTCACCATAATTGTAGGAGATTTAAGCCTATAATTATTTTGCGAACTATTTACTATCCGAGCAGATGTACGCATCCGCCTGTCCGCATGGAATATTAAAAACATTCGTAGTACAGGCTAGGATCGCGTAGACAGCTTGGAAAACCGTGGTGTATGGCCCAAGGGGAATGGCAAGCCTTGTTTTCTTTTTGTTTTTTTTCAAGTGGAGGAGAAAATGATTTAATCACTGACCCCAGCCCCGATGGGAGTCGGGACTGAGAGTGTGGGACTCATCAATAGTCGGCATACCCACTAAAAACTCCTCCACCGGTGAAAAAAGGAAGAAGTTAAAAGTGGAATGGCGTGGCTTTGTGCGGTCCCGCATAGCACCCGCGTTAGTAAGTGAAAGATGGATGTCTCCGCCCTGTGGGCTGGAGCGGGATAGGTGGTTACTAGGTTGCAGCCATGAAATCTGACTGCAACACTAGTGAAAAATGGTGTGGGTTTAGGGAAGAGCTGGAAAGGTGATTGTATGGAAGGTGTAGGTTGGCGTAGAACTTACTTCTTGTGAAGTTGCATCCTGCTGATATACTCTTGTGAGTATGCTGCGCTGGCCGGAGGCCTTCGGCGGTTGCTTGGGGCCTCCGGTATGGCTGTCTGCTGGAAGTAGGCCCGAAGTTGGTGCTGCTGCTCTTCCAGGAATCTGATGGCGATGTCGATGGAATCTAGGTGTTGTGTGATGGTGTCTGTTGCTGAAGCTGAGGTTTGGATGGAGTTCTCGATGGTGCTGAGTCTAGTAGATAAGGTCTCGAACTGCCCAGCTAGAAAAACTTGCTGAGCAGCTGAGGTGTCTAGGGCCTTGTTCTAGGGCGATAGGGCACAATTCCGTCCTGCCTCCGAGGCAGGAACCGTCCGTGAACCACGCCCTGCCCCTAAACTACTCACGCGTCCTATTCTATATTAGGCTTGAAAGATTAGACATTTTTGCACAGAGGTCTCTTTATGAGGCTTGAGGTTCTTTTACGTGCCGTAAATCTACGACATAGCACCACCGAGTTTACTTCCCTTCCGCAGGAAGCCATGCTACGGAATTTTACACCCGAAAGCGAAAACTGTTACGCGTTTTTAACCATAGAGATACAAAAATAAATGTTAGTAACTATAGAAGTCAGATAAACGTAACTTACCAGATTTTTCTAAAACTTAAATTAGGTTTATGGTTACCCAAAACTAATAATAACCACTAAAAGGCAGAATCTGTGGATAGGTCTTAACCCATGGCCACAGGAAGTAGTGGTTTCACATGTACCTCATTAATATCATGCTTGGCGATGATATTCCAAATTAACATTCAAACCTAATGTTATGAGGAAATACAATCGTGTGTCCAATTGTTTTTAGGGTTAATGTTGGGTTTGTATTTTCGTCAATTAAATATAAAATTCGTAGAGAAGGCAAAGCAATGAAAATTAATACTGCAGCGGTTAGTGTAAAATACAGGGTGTTTCAAAAAGAATCACCTTATTTCACAAGCCTGCATCTTTTACATGCATGCACATAAAACCTTGGGATAAAGTTCATTATACCTTCAGCAGTAAACAGTTTTTATTTTAATAATTTGAAACCATTTCACAAATGTTCAATGTGTCCTCCGCAGGGTTACGAAAAACATTCAGACGTTAGTCAAACTCGTTCCATACTTGTGAGAGTAGCCACTGATGTTTCTATGTGGTGTCGCAGTTTATCCAAAGCTGTAGTCAGAGGATACTCTTGACGGAGTCATAGACAAGCCTCAAAAAAATCACACGTGCAAAACCCACCAATAGTCGCATGAGGAATGGCTAAATCTTGGTTGGTACGGCGAGTAGACTACATATGAGATTGCTGATTAGCCTCTACATGTTGTGGCACACGATCTGGGGCGATCTGTGGAATGTGCATTTTCCCTTGCATAAACAACCGGTATCCTGAAGCTGCCGGTGTCAATGTCGAATGCTCCGAGCTGTAGGAGATTCAGTGCGCATTTTCGACAAAACTCAAGCTACACAGTTAACTCATTTGCACCTGCTGAAACAGAGAGCACAAAATCCTTTTTGTTGCATTCTTGTCGCCATCTCGACTCTCAAATTATGGATACTGAAGCATTAATCTGTGATATTGAATGGGTGAGCGATCTAGCTGCACCAGGAAAGCCTCTACCGGCAAAAGTGTGAACTGGCAACTTGCAACCGGTGTCAAGGACAACTTGTAGTCCCGGTGTGTATTATAAACTTTTCTGCAAGGTTCTATCCACATTCATTTATAAGATATAGCCTTGTTAAATCGGATGATACTTGTTGAAACACCTTGTATTTTCGCTGTTACCTCAGGTAAGTTACCTATCCCAGAGATTATTTTCAGTAGTTGGAAGCCTTACCGTCGTCAACACGTCAGATTTCTGCAGTGTTGCCAACAGCTGCAACTGTTTTATCATCGTAAATTGGCACAGAATAGCTGCCTCTTCATTCACAGTGGAAATCTGATGTGATACATTCACAGGAGTGTTTATACTAAAGGCAAATTCATTTAGGTATATTCATTATACTCGGCGCGAAAAACAATGCGCAGAAAATTATAGAGTGGAAAGAAATACCAATATAAACATTTTGAAGTTTGAATTATAATTAAATTGAGTTTTATTTAAGGACGCTCTTTAACTGCTATGGTTCTTAGCGTCCTTTTCAATATTGGGCGTGAAAGACGGGAAATGCTTCTCAGAGGCCTCTTTATCAGACTTGAGTAAATCCTTAACTTCCCTTTCAAAGGAAGACATGCTAAGAATCTTTACGCCCGAAAAAACTCATCGCTTTCCGTCGGGTTTGAACCCACTACCTCGGGAACTGGAGGCTAGCATGGTGCCCCTAGACCACGGAGGACCATAGTTTGAGAATAGGAACAAGGCGTCACAGAAGTTGTTTACTGTTCTACATGTGTCAACATTAAATCCGTCATGTTAGGGTCCTTTATTGCAAAACTTGTTTATGGCTTTTGGATGTAAACAAAACACACTGTTGGTCACGGTATGAGTGCGCTTGGAGGAGGGTGCCAGTGATTTTCTTAATGCGAGCATCATGAAAACAGTACTACATTTGCAGATCTCAGCTTCGATATTAAATGCAACTTGGAACTGTGAATGTTTTCTTTGCCTGACTGTCCTTCCGATGCCCCGCCCACTTGTTTCGTAACGGTTTACTTCCTTGAAAAAATGTAACGGAAGGCGTCTACTTAACTAAGGCTACCTGTGTGCCATACAATACTTCAAGTTAACCAAACAACCATCACAACCATCACAATATGACCAAGAAATTAGACTGACGTTAACCAATAAATAAATGCTATAGAAAATAAAAAATAAGCAACATTTCCCATGGTAAAAGTGGTTTGTGGTGGGGATTATCGAGAAAACCTTGCGGAATTGCTCCGGCGGTAACGCCTGTGACCCACATTCAGGAGGCTGCGGGTTCAAGCAACCGGGTACAACCAATCTGACCGAAGGTTTTTTTCGCGGTTTTCACTAGGCAAACGCTGGGTTGTATAATTTGATCCGCGAATTTTCCTATCATTCCTTTCAGCACTACATTTAATTTCCTTCCTCTTCACTGCCAAACCAGGCATTGGGCTGATACCCCAAATGATCTAGAGTTTGCTTGCTCCTCGACAGACCACTGTCCTAAGGCATTGGCTTGTAAGTCCTACATAACGGAGGGTAATCGGCTAAATTAGGAGGAGGATTGTGAAAATTTTCATGGCGCATTGTTAAACATGTTACATAGACTTACTACAAAGTTTTAAGCGGAGACGAACACCTTTGGGAGTCACCGTATATGATTTTAAAGCCGGGTGAAGTATTACAAAGGCCCACAGGAGTTGGGCTTTTTAATGGTATTCAAGAAAAAAATCTTCGTAGATACCGGAATTCAACCAGGTGCGTTATAATCGAGGTTAAACGTTTTAACCACTCATTAACGCGCATGCCAATCATGACAGGAATGTTATCGCGTGTAGGGTGCTCTGAAATGGCTCTAAGAGTCTATCCGAAACTTTATTCACCTGCGTCGACATAGGAGTAACAAAAGGCTCCATTCTCGTAGTTCGCAATTATATTATTTCTACCCTAAGGTTTTCACACTTTTCCAACCAAAACTACATTCTACCCATCCCTTATCACGTCTCCCTCTCTCCCTCTCTCCCTCTCTCCCTCTCTCTCTCTCTGATTGATTTGCAACAAATCTCAAGAGCCGAACATAAAGCAACAGGCGATGCTCGGTTTAATACGAAGGATACATTGCAAATAACATCTTCGATGAATTCTACTCTGATTCGTGTAAACAAGCAGAAGTGACAAGCCAAATGCAACATGATTAATATCTCGACCTTATAGAGGATGGAATGCGTGAGAATTGGGTTACCTGTAATATTTTAATACACAGCCTCCACAATTAAATACAAAACATATTTTCTTCTAGAGTGGATATGGAAACGAAGTCTAAAATTTTTCCCGCCAAGGGGATATTAATTAGTTGGAGCATTTGCAAATTTTATTAGTTACTTGTGTCCACAAGTATATATAGAACAACATTTCATTATTGAAGCTTCATAATGATATTGTTGCTCTGTTAGTAAAACGTGTCCTTAAACAGTCTATCATCGTCAACTTTATTAATGGATCATGATTGTTATTATGGTTATACAACGGATGGGAACACCTCGCGCATAATGACTTACATAGATATATTATGGTTACCACCCCTCAGAAGGAAGGGATAAAGTGTGAAAAAGATGTATTGTTGTATTTTTATTTGCTCCAAGTTTAAAAATATTAACTTTGTAATTAGACTGTTTCTTTAAACATTATATATTTATGTTTGCCTCGGCTGCGTCAGTATTATAGTTAGACATGAATATCTTTGCAAGGTGTGGTGCGGCTGAAGAATGTAGGCTTACACAGATTATAATTTTTACCTCACTCCATTTATTAATCCTTGACACGATATAAATAACACTTCACTGCTTTAGAGAGCTGTAAGATTCTTTTATTAATTACTTGCACTTTTTAAACAAAAACTATTTTTTCTCACACTCAATACGTATTAAATTTCTGAGGACACATTTCGCGTCCGGTTAGGAACACTGAACTCTGAATTTGTAAATGTTGCTATATTTCAGTTTCTGATTGGCTAATCCTACTCCAATAGTATACCTTCATTTAACTAAACTCTTTCTGGTTGTTGATTGGCTATTTATAAACTATCTCAAAAATTACATTATTGTTACTCCAATAATGACTAGTAGCATTATTAAACTTTCTTACTCATTATTGCCTCAAGGTTACCTCATTGTTACCTCATTGTAGCAATCTTTAATCTATTATTCTCACAGCTCCTACATTATTAAATTATGTAATACATTTACATAACATTATGACACATGTATACAATTATATAAACATATACAATGACCCTAATATACACTTTTTATATCTTGTTACATACACATATTGCTTTAAGGCGGGCTGTTATTTAATTTATATATTATATAATTAGACTGAAATCATTTTAAGTGTTAAGGATATTGCCTCAAGTGAAGAAACCACAGAAGGCTACAGTCCGTAGGTAGACAGGCCACAGAGACTCGCGGAAGTCCCTAACAGTTCCAGAATCGAAGACCTGTCCCACTGCTGGAGTTGCTAGAGAGGTCGATGAGCGACTCTTCGAACAAGCAGCCTATGGGAACACTTTTACCTTTGAGCAAGCAACCGTGCCATCTGTCCGATACTGCTATGCCACGAAACTAGAAGCACAATGAGAAATGATGGAAAGAAAATCGTGTTGGATGAGAAACCATCCCAGAATACGTCTACCGACCAGGAATAACAAAAAATAATCCAGGATCAGGGTTGGCGAACGATGGGAAGCCAATAGGGATCCTCTCGAGTACAAACCTCACACGTTACCGGAGAGCCATCTTGCTCGCTATGATGACACTGTAATGAACAGATATAAATAAATAAAGACATAACAATAAGATAGAGAAATAATTGCAATAAACAATTTCCACATATTAAATCAATGTATAGTGTAACAAGATTGAGATGAAAGATTTGTCCAAGAAAAAGCTAATTAAGAGGTCAGGTTAGAGAAAATAATTAGTATCAGCATAAAGATGAGAATGTATTAGCTTAAAGATTCTCGGAATTCAGTTAGGTTTTAAGCTCAGTACGTTTGCAGTTATGTAGGCCAATTCTGTAAATTAAATCAATCAATTAAATCAATTCTGAGAAAACTGAAAGGCTGAGTTAGTAACAATCAGAGACGCACATGAAGAGAGTTAGATATTGGCCTGGGCAAGATGTAAAGTTCAAAGGGGGATTAATATGCAGGCGAAGCTAAAAGTAATATAGCCGTGCAATTTTAGATCAGAGAGTTACTCTCGCTCTGGTACCAGCTCTGGTACTTACTTTCGTTTGTGCATACCTTCGTGCACACAGTTGTGCATACATTCACTACTCGTACCGTCACCGGTACGTACTGCTGGTGTGATATTTTAGTGACGCGCTTGTGTGAGTAAGATTTCCCGGCTATTGCGAGTGGTCTCGCCGATAAGCAATTTAGCAACTCACGGCAAGTTACGCTTCTAGATTCTTTTATTGCGAAAACAGTTATTTCCAACCGTTACTTTGATGCTGCAGAAGTTAGCAGGTATCATAATTCGGTTGTTATACTTTTGAGTGCCACGATCGGCAACTCGCTTCAAACGCTCAAGTATCAGATCACATTAAATTTTTCATTCAGTTTAAACTAATGTTATCCTTTATCAATATGCCCGAGCATACCCTGAGAGAAAGATCTCATAGCTTACCACTGGAGCAGCTGGCGAGCTGCAAGATCACGGCAGCAGGGTCAACAACGAAACTGGTAAAGTAAGCGGCTTCAAAAGTGCGGACAACCATCGTTTTGCTTCAAACTGTCGTATCATGCAACGGCTATGGTTGAACTTTGTAGCGGTTCCTCTGGTAGGCTCCACTACTCTGATGATGATGATGATGATGATGATGGATGCTGTATTACGTACGTGTAGGTCGTCTTGATGTCCGCACACTCGTGATGTATCACGACATTCTCGTAGACTGGAATCTGATGATCATGTATTTGTATTATTGTGTGTGTATCAGTATGTTGTAATTATTATTTTATAATTGTGCCACGGCTGCTGTATTTGTGTCGGAGAGCACTTGTGTCTTGTCAGGGTTGGGTGTGGAGAAGGTTAAAATATTTTGCACAGACGTATTCTATTGATTATTTTACTTGTGTTTTAGATAAACCACATATAAATATTTACAATTCACTATCACCTTTGTGATGTTAAAATTTGAATAACTGGTAGACTTTAAATACATAGTTTTAGCGTCTATTTAGAGACGAGCTTATACACTACCTTCCTGCTCGAACACTGACAAGCTTCTTTTAGCGTTCCTTCCAACCGTTCTTCTTATCGTATGTATTTGAATTATAGGCAACTACCAATGTACTTGATTGGTGCTACTATCCAATAACATCCAATAACATTTTGTTACACACACACAGACACACACATATATATATATATATAAATAATTACATTTGAATTCACATTTTGCTTAGGCTTATTATACATCAAGGTGCCCTACATGGTACACGAAAAGGTTACATAGGAAACACTGGGGGAGGTATCCCATGCACACACACCCATCACAGATACACCCGTTCCCTCCGAAGATTTCAAGTTGAGTCCCTACTCTGGCTACAACTAGACCCACGCTATAACACACACAGCTATTACCACAATTGTCTTCACCCCAACTAGGAAATGGAATTGCGGCGCCAGACAATAATTAACATACAAACACAACAATTAACTCGACAATATTATATACAGCAATAATGTGTCCGACGCGACAATACACACACTTACACATATATTACAATATATATGTTTACAGAATTCCATCGTGTTAATTATGAATCCATTCCTCGTAATTTTATATTACTGGTTATATAGCCAACAATGGCCTTTTCCCCTCATATTAACATCCTCTTGATTATTATACATACAATATTAGCACCAAAAATACATAACATATAAAACTTAAAGAAAGAAATTATTAATATGTTGGTATGAGAATCTGTGAATTAGATATCTTATTACGTTAATGAGCTGTTGTATTAGTTTGTCCGTGGCCAGTACTGTATGTTGCTTCAACTTAGGCATAGCAGAGGTTGGACATCCCTTGCGAGTCTTAATTTCATTTTAAGTCCACCGAATAATTAGTAGTCCATTTGAACATTTAAATTCTTTCATAAAACATTAAAGAATCATTATCGTTCGAAGGTAACCAGTATTTTTAATGATTTTCAAACAGCCGGTTTTCTCGCCGTAGCAGTGTTTATTTTACTGTCTTGGTTGTGAGCGAAGGGAGATTGGCGGCGAGTCTAATTGGTTGGTTCTCCAAGCTTTGCGGGAAGGCGTTCTCAGGCGCTCAGGACGCGGCTTTTGTGGGGCCTTTTGTTAGCCAACGCTGTTGGCAAATTAAGCGAACCACGATGCATATTTAGGTTGTTAATTATTAAAATATTTAACATATTATGCACCAACCATAATATATTTACTACGCAATACCTCTCTCTTCTTTTTTAGCTTTTAAATAACATTTTGAAGTGAGGAACGTAGCTTTTAATTGGATATACCTGAGCCCTCCAGCTTACATGTTTTTGCGTGAACATCTGTTATGTGGAACGAGCAGTAAAGCCTTCTGTTAATGAAACAAAAGAACCATAAAAATAAATATAAACGTGGAAGACTAGATATGTCGCTGCAATGCATTAGTATCGCGAAAAAGAAATAAAAACTTAAAAATGCTATTTTCAAGAGAAGAAAAATAATTTCTCGTGTGTTTTCCTCAGCAACTAAAGCATTAAAAGCATATTTTTGCATACCTTTTACAGCTAATGTGGTAGCAAAATATAATAAATCTGTAAAATTTAGAGTATATTTGTTTGAAATCTTACTAGCTTTTAAATCTAACCTAAAATTATAAATTTCAGGGTTCTAAATGTAATACTTACTTTCTTTACCAAATACATTTGGTAGGTAGAGAAAATATTTTCTTTCAACCTAAAAATAGGTATGGAGATTTTACTGGAAATATATTTTTCCCTTCCTTGGAGAAAGAACATTAGTTTATAATTAAGCGTTATAAGTTTGCGGAACAATACTAAAAACTGAGTGTAGCAAAGCAACAAGAAAAACAAAATCCTTTTTAAATGTGTTGTCTTATGCTATTTTTAGGCAGTCCTGAATATTAAATTATAAAGTATCCTGCGAACTTCGGACATGCGCAATGGTAAGCTTTGGTAGGTTATTCTTGGCTTCGTTGTAATTTGAGCTTCACAGCACCACTACTGACAACACGATCCCTTACACAGTCATAATATTTATAATATATAGAAGAATGTGGGAAAAGAAAAAGTTCTGGCTTCTCCCCATTTTTACTTTCTCTACTACCTAAAGTAAGTAGGGGAAGTATTGTCCTGCACCCAAAAATTCAGTATCGAGATTTCACCGGAAATATATGTTTTAAGGTCCCTGAACAGCTAAAAAGAATATTTTTAGAAAAACGTCCACGCACGCGCGTGTTTCTTTCTGTGAACAGCTTAACTCAAAAACGAAAAGTAGGATAAATACCGAACTTGGAATTTAAGTTCAGTATCTTCCAAAAATGCGACACGAAGATTTTTCACCAAAATCCCCCTACCTCAAACTACGCTTTACACGGGACATTTTTCGAAACTTTTTATTTTCTCAAAAATGGCTCTAACAAGTTTGATTAAAATACCACATATAAGAAATATTTACATGAAAAATAGTGCATGACGTGAATTTTCTGTGGATAGCTTATGTAGTCCACTTCATTTGAAAGGAATTTTACATAATCTTGTATAACTGGTAAACGTTAAGCACAGACGAAAACGCTCAATTTATTTCAAATAATTTTTTGTGACATCAGCCATTTCCCAGATATCGTTATTAACATTTGGAATTGTTCAATACTTTGTCATTCTTTTAAAGTTCTGTCGATTTTTACTTGTTTCTCGCGATTACATGGAAACAGTATGGAATTTTAAGGCCAGTATATAGCGTCCAGTTCTTAAACATTTGACAATCGCTGTTATCTTTGTAGTGTAACGAAATTTGCAATGTAGTTATTGTTGCAGAGGTTGGTCTCGATTAACATGAAGATAAACGAAATTAATTTTGTAAGAATAATTTGTATATCCTCTAAAAACGATAGCGAAAGAGAAATTTATATGAATATAACATAAAAGTTTTCTGTTTATAGTGTTAGTATGAATTTGTATAGTAGCTATAAAATAATTAAGCGGTAGATAAGGTAATATGATTGTTTAACATAAGGTGTTTCATAAATAGGACAAGTGGGAGCTAGAGTTTGTAGTGATAAAATAGTATTCAACCCTTCCCTGATTTAATAAGAGCAGTCGTCTGTCGACCTGAGCTTCACGATGACGTAGTCGATAGTGTACTGACGTGAGGTCAGCATGACCAACCCCGCCAGCCAGTAATGATTGTTTACTTGACCGGAATTTCCCAGCCCAACCCCATGGAGACTCGAACCAAAGGGTAACATAACACACCAAGGCACTTTTATCCCTCGGCGCGCTCCGTCAATTTCGTCGATAGAAGCAACTTCTCTCAATAGTCGCCCAGTCTGATGTATATTGTTTCTTTAGAGTAAGGAACTACAAAATATGATTGGCATACATATCTATGATATAGTTTAACAATGTGCATAATTTTGGAAATTATTCTAAAGAGGCCTTACATATAAAACAATTCTTTATTTTCTACAAATTTCAGCCAACTTTGAAATGCATTGGGAAAATATCTTTCTTAGTTGTGAAGCAATATATTTATTGCACCACGATGAAGCGCCAATTTGAAGCAGAATGGATTATTGTCACTTTTGAAATCGTTTACTTCACCTATTTCGTTGTTGATTCTGCTGCTGTGATCTCGTAGCTCATTCTATTGTCTCGTGCCCGGCTGCTCCAATGGTGAGCTACTAGATCTTACTGGCAGTGTATTTGTGATGAACTGTTTAACTGAATTATTATACCTGCTACCTCCTGCAGTATCAAAGTTACGGTTGGAAATAAGTGTTTCCGCAATAAAAGAAACCAGTAGCCTAACTTGCCGTCAGTCACTAAAATGCTTATCGGCGAGATCCCTCGCAATAACCGGGAAATCTTACTCACACAAGCGCGTCACTAAAACATCACACAAGCAGTACGTACCGGTGACAGTAGCGAATGTATGCACAACTGTGTGCACGAAGGTAAGTACCAGTGCCGGTTACAGAATCCGATAGTAACTCTCTGATTTAAAATTTCACGCCTTTATTACTTTTAGCTCCGCCTACTTCATTACTCCCACCAACATTATTTTTCACGCAGCCAATACTTAAAATCCTCTGTGTGCCTGTGTTACTTTGTTACTAGGGGGCTTGGCTAAAATATCAGAAATACCTTTCACTTCTCGTTTTCAGAATTCTGCCTACGTGACCTTGCTAACGTACTAGGCTTATAATCTAACTGAACTTCCAGAAGCTTTAAGCTAATGCGTTTGCTACTTTGACTGTCGCTAATGGCTTTTGTTAATATGACTCGCTAATGACCTGTTTCTAGGACAAATCTTCCAAATCAAGCTTGTTACATTATACATTGATTTAATATAAAGAAATTTCTTATTGCGGTTATTTCTCTATCTTATTGTTATTTGTTTAATTATTTATATTTGCCCATCAATAATTAAGATTCAATTATTACTGACATAACGTCAAATTCATGCTTGCAGCGGTTTGCCTAAAATTCGTAATTTATTAGCGTTCTCTTCATACTTTGACGTATAGAATACAAATTATTTAAGAAATGTTGTTGGAAAGGATGTTGAGTGAGATCAGCTGTTTGAGCTGTCGGAAAATTGAATGTAACGGTAACTTTACTTCGTGTTTATGGTTATGACATTAAAGACAGTAAAGAAATGCTGCATCAATCAGCACATACAGGTTGGATGGGTAAACATATTTTGCTCATTCTCCGAGATTGGGACTTTACGAAGAACCTGTGACCTAATTAGGTAAGCACTGGAGAATACTTTATTGTATATAAAAGTTAGGTACGAAAAAGACTGGAAAGGAGCAATAATTAGATTTTGCGATCTGCAGCTTCTCTCCTGTAAGAGGCAATACACATGTTATGTAATAACAATAATAATGTTAATAATGGAATGTTCAAACTAGAGAGATTCTTAATTTCGTATGTCTAACCTCAGACATGTTAACGACCAAACTTCTAGCCCGTGAATCTTACTTTTTACAACTTTAACCAAATTTGAAATATACTATAAATGATATTTAAGCTCATACTCGTATTGGAATAAAATACCAATTCCATACTTAAAGCATTACTTCTGAAAATAAGATATCACTATTTTTATTTTATGCCCAAAGTAAGTACCTATTTGGGCAGGTAATCAAGATACCATATAGATTTTTCATAACGAAGGCGCTAATATAAAAAACGTTTCGCAGTAATTCCTTCAGTTTTAATTTGTGCATACATCCGATAGTATTAAATTCCACCCAAAAATTAGATTTTTATAATTCACCGTAAACCCCCCCAAAAAATCATTTTTAAAAAAAATTAGGTGAGCGCGTGCCTGCCTGTATATCTATGAACAACATACCTAAAAAGTTAGAAGTTTGATATATACTACTTTTTATACTTGAGTCGAAGACTGTTAAAGCATACCAGTCAAAGTTTTTCAAGAAACTTCCCCTAACACAAACTTCCCTTTGAGGCAGTAGTTTTAACACTTAAATGATTTCAGTCAAATTATATAATATAAAACGTAATAACAGCCCGCCTTAAAGCAATATGTGTATGTAACAAGATATAAAAAGTATATTACAGTCATTGTATATGTTTATATTATTGTATACATGTAATAAGGTTATGTGAATGTATTACGCAATTCAATAATGTAGGAGCTGTGAGAATAATAGGTTAAAAGCTACTAACAATGAGGTAACAATGAGATAACATTGAGGCAATAATGGATAAGAAAGTTTAATATTGCTACTAGTCATTATTGGAGCAACAATAATGTAAATTTTTAGACGGTTTATAAACAGCCAATCAACAACCAGAAAAAGCTCTAGTGAAATGTAGGTGTTCTATTGGAGTAGGATTAGCCGATCAGAGACCTGAAATATAGCAAAATTTACAAATTTAGAAGTCAGTTGCTTGTAGACAGCGCTCATAACTGGACGCGTTGGTTGTACACAGTGTTCCTAACCGGACGCGAGATGCGTCCTCGAGAAATTGAATACGTATTTGTGTGAGACGAAAAATAGTTTACGTGTTAAAAAGTGCAAGTACTTAATAAAAGAATCTCACAGCTCTCTTTATCAGTGAAGTGTTATTTAAATTGTGTCAAGAATTAATAAAAAGGAGTGAATTAAAAAAAACATGTCTGTAAAAAAATATAAATACTGACGCAGCCGAGGCAAACATAAATATATAATATTTAAAGAAACAGTCAAAATTACAAAGTTAATATTTTTTTAAACATTTTTGGGGGGAAAGGCCACCGGAAAGTACATTTGAGGCGAAGACTACCGGAAACTTTTTACCATACGTGTGGTTGCTACTACTTCAAATTTGGCTCCCCAACATAATACATCTTCTTCAAACTTGGTTTCCATACGTAGCAGCAACAAACCTTCTTCACCTTTACATAGAAAAATTTACGTTAATTACAATTTTCTAAAAAGAAGTCTCTAATGGCTTTAATTAAAGGATAATACATTCTAGATATTAATTTTACAAATTAAATTTAAATTTAAAATAACCTGAAAAGTCCTGTTCCTACTGATTGTATGCCAAAGCAAGAGGAAAACTGTAGGATCCATTAAAGTACACAATTTGTGTTAATTTATTATGGCGTTAGCTATTTTCAAAATTTCCCATGTTGCATGTTTGGGCTTTACCAAGTGAGTCGTATGAAGGACATGCTTGAAAGTTTGCGATTCCTTTTCCTTTTCATTGCTAGACGTTGTTACCACGTTTGAATGCGTTTCTGAATGTTGTAATTAAGCATACATTGCTTAATTTGAAATCACTACTGGACACGAATATACTGTCGCAACCACGAGCGTCTTGGTGTATCGTGATCGTGTCGTCTTTTGTAGACCTAACCTGACATTTAACCTAAAACGGAATTCATACTTCTGTCTTTAGTTCGCAATCACGCACATCTTGACACGTTAAAGACGCAAGGTAGAGAGAGCAAGCGCATCCAAGCCAACAGTAATTCTTTCTTAGAGGGTTCTCTGTAATACATCTCTCCATACGTTGCTCGAAATTGTTCATTATAGCTGCAACGAAGAAACTGTAACATTTGTAATTCCCACTATCCATAAAAATATCCTTTTTTCAAGTATACAGGGCCTCTGTGGCCCCATTCGGAGGGTCGCGGCTTTAAATCCCCAGGGCCAAACACGGTTTCCCTCGGTCGCTAGGCGAATGCTGTGTTTGATAATTTCATCCGCGAATTTTCATACAATTGCGATACTGAACATTTTTAGAATGCCAAATTTCTAAAAACGAATTAAATTTGTTTATATCTAACAGCTATTTTCTAGTGTTTTTCGAGTTGATTGCAGTATGGTTTGTTCGATTTTATTTAATAATTTGTAAATTATCATCATTTAAAGGTTTTATGTTCACACAAAAATGAATTTGACTAGAAGACATTCGCGGGCTATGATTTGTTACGATTTTTAATCGTCATGAACGATGTGAACATCGACTTAGAAGTGCATTTGAACGAAGAAGTCCCATCTAAGACAACAATATATAATTGGTACAGTGAATTCAAAACAGATCGATTTTTTCCTAGTGATGAATTTCGTGAAGGACGCCTACGAACTGCTGCTACTGATCAAAATATTGCCGCTGCTTGAAGAAGATCGATAGAGATCTTATGAATTTATTCGGGCGACATTGGGCATTTGTATGAGTCAGATCCAAACATTTTACATCAACAGTTAGACGTGAGAAAACTTTGTTGTGATTCCACATAAACTAACTCCCGATCAAAAACAATAACGCATTGTTGTTGGAGAAAAACTCGGGAAAAATCCAAGACGGTACTTCAAATTTGGTTTGGAATATCGTTATTGGTGGTAAATCTTAGATTTATTGTTATGATCCTGGAAAGTAAAGTTAAAGGGGCTTTCGAACAGAATCTCAGCCTACAAAAGTCCAACGAATTCACAGTGCTGGTAAGAAGATGTTAGTTTTTTTTAAACAGGCCGTACCGTTACTGTTAATTGGTGTATAAATGTCTGTTTACCGTAAATTTTTGAAAACGTTCGCCCAAAAGGAAAAAATCATGTTAAATAATGTTACATAATGACAATGCATCGCCACTTACAGCAAAACTAACAACTGAGTATCATGGACCCTTCACCATACAGCCCTAACCTAGCACCTTCTGAATTCTCATGTTTTCAAAAATTAAATATAAAATGCGCGGATTCACTTTTTCGTCATCAGATGAAGCAGTGGAAGAGTACAAAAACCTGGTTTCTGAAGTGCCTCAGGAAGAAGAGTGGCATCATTGCTTTGGACTGGTGTCATCGAATGCAGTACGAAAGGGGATTATTTTGAAAAACAATAAAATCATTTAAATTTGTCAGAACTAACTCTTATTTGATTTTCTAAAGATTTTCAGTCTCGTCCTCGTATTATCCCTTTCATTACTGCATTTTATTTCCTTCTTCACCGCCATCAGGCATTGGGCTGATCACCCATCCTGGATAAGCTATGATCCAGAGTTTCCTTGCTCCTCGACAGGCTACTGACACAAGACATTAGACTGATCACCCATCTTGATATGCTATGATCTAGAGTTTGCTTGCTCCTCGACAGGCTACAGACCTAAGGCATTGGCTGATCACCCATCCTGGATAAGCTATGATCCAGAGTTTCCTTGCTCCTCGACAGGCTACTGACACAAGACATTGGACTGATCACCCATCTTGATATGCTATGATCTAGAGTTTGCTTGCTTCTCGACAGGCTACAGACCTAAGGCATTGGCTGATCACCCATCCTGGATATGCTATGATCTAGAGTTTGCTTGCTTCTCGACAGGCTACAGACCTAAGGCATTGGCTGATCACCCATCCTGGATAAGCTATGATCCAGAGTATCCTTGCTCCTTGACAGGCTACTGACCCAAGGCATTGGGCTGATCATCCATCCTATATGCTATGATCTAGAGTTTGCTTGCTTCTCGACAGGCTACTGACGTAAGACATTGGGCTGATCACCCATCCTGGATAAGCTATGATCCAGAGTATCCTTGCTCCTTGACAGGCTACTGACCCAAGGCATTGGCTGATCATCCATCCTATATGCTATGATCTAGAGTTTGCTTGCTTCTCGACAGGCTACTGACGTAAGACATTGGGCTGATCACCCATCCTGGATAAGCTATGATCCAGAGTATCCTTGCTCCTTGACAGGCTACTGACCCAAGGCATTGGGCTGATCATCCATCCTATATGCTATGATCTAGAGTTTGCTTGCTTCTCGACAGGCTACTGACGTAAGACATTGGGCTGATCACCCATCCTGGATATGCTATGATCTAGAGTTTGCTTGCTCCTCGACAGGCTACTGACCTAAGACATTGAGCTGATCACCCATCCTGGATAAGTTATGATCTAGAGTTTGCTCGCTCCTCGACAGGCTACTAACCTAAAACATTGAGCTGATCACCCATCCTGGATATGCTATGATCTAGAGTTTGCTTGCTTCTCGACAGGCTACTGACGTAAGACATTGGGCTGATCACCCATCCTGGATAAGCTATGATCCAGAGTATCCTTGCTCCTTGACAGGCTACTGACCCAAGGCATTGGGCTGATCATCCATCCTATATGCTATGATCTAGAGTTTGCTTGCCTCTCGACAGGCTACTGACGTAAGACATTGGGCTGATCACCCATCCTGGATATGCTATGATCTAAAGTTTGCTTGCTCCTCGACAGGCTACTGACCTAAGCCATTGAGCTGATCACCCATCCTGGATAAGCTATGATCTAGAGTTTGCTTGCTCCTCGACAGGCTACTAACCTAAAACATTGAGCTGATCACCCATCCTGGATATGCTATGATCTAGAGTTTGCTTGCTCCTTGACAGGCTACTGACCCAAGGCATTGGGATGATCACCCATCCTGGATATGCTATGATCTAGAGTTTGCTTGCTCCTTGTTAGGTTACTGACCTAAGACATTGGGCTGATCACCCATCCTGGATAAGCTATGATCTAGAGTTTGCTTGCTCCTTGTTAGGTTACTGACCTAAGACATTGGGTGATCACCCATCCTGGATATGCTATGATCTAGAGTTTCATTGCTCCTCGACAGGCTACTGACTCAATCCATTGAGCTGATCACACATTCTGGATATACTATGATCTAGAGTTTGCTTGCTCCTTTACAGGCTACTGACCTAAGACATTGGGTGATCACCCATCCTAGATATAATATGATCTAGAGTTTCCTTGCTCCTCGAAAGGCTACTGACCTAAGATATTGGGCTGATCACCCATCCTGGATATGCTATGATCTAGAGTTTGCTTGCTCCTCGACAGGCTACTGATCTAAGACATTGGGCTAAACATCCATCCTGGATATGCTATGATCTAGAGTTTGCTGTGTTCTTAATGGGTTACTGAAAGACATTGGGCTGATCACCTATCCTGGATTGCTATGATCTAGAGTTTCTTTGCTTCTCGACAGGCTACTGACCTAAGACATTGGATTGAACACCTATCCTGGATATGCTATGATCTAGAGTTTCTTTGCTTCTCGACAGGTTACTGACCTAAGACATTGGGCTGAACACGCATCCTGGATATGCTATGATCTAGAGTTTGCTTGCTCCTCGACAGGCTACTGACCTAAGACATTGGGCTGAACACGCATCCTGGATACGCTGTGATCTAGAGTTTGCTGTGTTCTTGATGGGTTACTGAAAGACATTGGGCTGATCACCCATTCTGGATATGTATGATCTAGAGTTTGTTTCCTCCTGGACAGGCTACTGACACAAGGCATGGACCGTTAAGTCCTTTGGGGTGTAAGCCCTACAAAGAGGAGGGTAACCTGTTAAAGAAGAAGGCTTGCGATTATAAAAGAAATATATATCAAATTAAAGTGTAATTTTTGTTATTTTCTTCATTTAGGCTCCCCTTAAATCTTATAACTGATTTTTCCTTCGTCCAAGGAAACTCTTGACGTTGAGCATCTCATAGCTGCAAACAACTGCTGGTAGTAGCAATTCTGTTGAAAATTATAGGACTAAAAAGTGGATAGTTATCTGGTTACGGTATTGCATGTTTACAAGTTAAATTTTCATGATCTCATATCCAGTATTAAAACACGTGTCAGAGATTTTGCAGGTACATAAGCACCTTAGCTCTTGTTACGGGAGGTAAGCATGTTTGGGCCCACGGTGTTTGTAATATGTTGTTAATAATGTTGCCTGCGCTTAAGTGCTTTGAACGCTGCACAGCTAACAAAGTGCAGGGGTTAAAAAGCTATGTAATCTCGAGCGATAAACTGGCAACGAGTTTGGGCCTAGCTGTTCGGTGAACCGAAAGCAACGAGAGGAGGGTCGAGATTTTATACATTTTTATTTACAACAGATTCTGCAGCTCTGCTCGCGTTATTCGTTAAATATTCGTTCTGTTTCTCTCCGTTTCCTCTCTTATTCTAACCCTTCCATTGTTCTCACCGCTTTAAATGCGGAGATACAGCTGTCTGTCTCTTACTTTCTCACTATCCTTATACCTTTCCCTCTCTCACTCTCTCCATCTTCCGATTTGATCTCGATGTGCCATGTCGCCATAGTTTGTCTACTTTTGGAACAACCTCATTGACAGAACAGTATACTCAGTGGGGATTTTCTGGTTCGTGAATTTATTCCATATGGAGCTCCATCGTCGCAGCAAATAGTCCCGTTGTACCCGGGACAGAACATTGGTGGGAATCATGAGATATTTGTTGGGCTTAAGACAAGCTTAGACCCCCTTCCGTGGCGGTATCTACGAGAATAATCCACGAAGTAACGACGTTTACACATTCCTGCTGCGCAAATCGCTATCGGCCTACTATTCAATGTCAAATGGTTTCCTCAATATCTTTTCCGAGTGTTGTGTGAGTGATAGTCGAAACGAGTTGTTATTGAGCATTCTGCGATTGTTCAAAATGTACTGTGTGAATGGAAAATTATATGAATGTCAAACAATTAAGCTAACAAAACTCAACCCCGAAGTCCATCACTTATCACACATAATTGGAAGAATCAAGTGAACAACAAAGTCGTGAATGTAAGCCTAGATGGGTTACAGGTTTCTGCCCAAACATTTCTCTTTATTTACTCGGTGAAATTACAAAGTCTTGACTTAATGGATTGGCGGTAGTCGATTACAACAAGGGAATTCTATATAACGAATGCTTAAATAGCGGAGGTGTTTATGTGGAGAAATAAAATAAGCTTCAAGTTTGTAAATGACTGCGTATTAGATTTTATATATTTTAAATTGATTTAAGACAATGGTCGATTAACCTTGGGCATAAACCTATATCGACAGATTCCTTGCTCATGAGTGTACTTTTAATAAAAAAGCTATGCCTTATCTCAGTTCTCATAATTTATATAGGTACGTACTTGATCTGCAGTAGACATTGTGTTTGCTGTCTAATTCTTCACTCTACTTTGATTGAATGCTGTAAAACTCGTAAATTTCTCACTTCAGACATGCTCAAAGACCTGTCAACAGGGCCGTAAACAAGACGTTACCACTTCTCGTGAAATCATTTCTGCGTGTATTTTTGGACTTACTCTGAAGTTAGAATCGTATGCCGCGGGATTTGTTATGACTTTCTTCAGAACTTCTAGACGAATAAAAGAAATTGGTGTATACAGAGTTTTTCTTAGAGCGTAACCTTTTGTCAAAGAAAAAATATTTAATACATTATATTTACATTAGTTTTTGTAGATAATATCGTTTATTTTTTACGATATTCCACAAACTATTTCTACAAAATTTGTTTTCAGAATTACTTCGTATTAACATGTTATATTGCTACAATAGATATATTGAAGGCTGAAGCAACAGTGAAATCTTTAAAAACCGTGACGCTATGCAATGACTTTGAAATTCCAGTATTTGCATGTGCTCTTCAAAAATGTGGAAGTATTGAATAGATAAAATCAATAGCACAACTGCGTTTGAAATGATTAATTTCATAAAAAGCTATGTAAATTGAATGTATTAACGAAATATACATTTTTACTTTCCCTACTACGTAAAGTAAATAGGGGAAGTATTGCATTCCACCCAAAAATTCTATATACAGATTTCACTGGAAATACATGTTTTGAGGCCCTCTGAATCCAGAAAAGCACTTTTAGAAAAAGGTTCGTGTGTGTGCCTGTGAACAGCATAACTTAAAAAGCAAAAGCCAGATAAATACCAAACTTGGTACTTAGGTTCTGTATCTTTCAAAAATGCCACACGAAGATTTTCAAGAAAATCCTCCCACTACATACTACCCTGGCTCTAACGATTTTGATTAAAATATTATGTATTTAAGATATTTTCATGACAAACAAGATGTATATCTTGAGTTTTCTGGGAATGCCCCCACAAGCCGTCTTCTTTCTGAATGGATTTTGTATAACTGGTAACCGTAAGAGACAGACAAAAGTTTTCTACATAAAAATTTACAGCTTGTTAAAACAAACAATTTATGTCTTATATTACTTTCTCTACTACGTATAGTAAGTAGGGGAAGTATTGTATTACACCCAAAAATTCGATACCGAGATTTCACCGGAAATATATGTTTTGAGACCCCCTGAACCGAAAAAAAGAATTTTTGGTAACATGTCCGTGTGTGCGTGTGTGTGTGTGTCTGTCTGTCTGTGTGTCTGTGAACAGCATAACTCAGAAACGAACAGTCGCATAAACACCAAACTTGGTATTTAGGTTCAGTATCTTCCAGAGATGCGACACGAAGGTTTTCAACAAAATCCCTCCACCTCAGATTACTCTTTACATGGAACATTTTTCTAAAATTTTAATTTTCTGAAAAATGGTTCTAACGATTTTGATTAAAATATTATATGTATAAGATATTTTCCTGACAAATGAAATGTATATCTCGAATTTTCTGGGAATGTCTCCAAAAGTATTCTTCATTGTGAACAACTTTTGCATAACTGGTAAACCATAAGAGATAGACAAAAGTTTACTACACAAAAATGTAGATCGCGGTAAAATACGCAATTTATGTCATATACATTTTCTTTGTTAAGTGAACCATTATCGAGATATTGCTTGTTATTACCTTAAATTTTTCAATACTTATATTCTCAAATGGGAATTCGTTATTCATTTTATGTCTTGGATATGCAAAGAGTATTAATCTGTGGCAAAGAGGATGGTGCTGCACCTAGCAACCAGCTATTAAGATATATGAATACAAAACAAGGCGAACGTAGTACGCCTTAAGCGATAGTGAAATATTTTTAGAACTGGTCGCTATGTGTAAACTATAATTCTCTTTGCATGTCAAGAGATAGTTTCTGCAAATGTTTATCTCGATTAATATGAAATAAATGGAGAGTTAGAGTTAGTAAAAAGAGTAAAGAAAGTCATGTGAGTGTAACACGTCAGAGTTTTTTGTCTTGGATATGCAAAGAGTATTAATCTGTGGGAAAGGGAATGGTGCTGCACCTAGCAACCAGCTATTAAGAGATATGTATGTGCTTAAAGGCTACTGTATTTCTATATTGCCCTTGTAAATATATATTCCCCTTACATCTACAAGAAAATTAGCAATAAGATACAGTCTGCAAATGTTTATCTCGATTAACATGCAGTAGATGGAGAATTAACGTTTGTAAAAATATTTTGTACAAGAGTAGAGAAAGTCATGTGAGTGTAGCACATCAGATTTTATTTTTTGTGGAGTTAACCATTTCCGGGATATTCCTTGTTATTTGTTTGAAATTTATAATGCTTATACTTTTTCTCAAATGGGAATTCGTTATTCATTTTTTATGTCTTGGACATACAAAGAGAATGGAATGCTCCACATAGCAACCAGCTCTTAAAACTTTTGACTATCGCTTCAAGTCTACCATATTTCCCTTGCACCTACAAGAAAATTAGCAATATTAGTTTCTGTAGATGTCTATTTCAATTAATATGAAGTTGATGGAAAAGAAATGTTTGTAAAAATAGTTTGTACAACAGTAGAGATAGTCATGTGAGTGTAACACATATTATTTTTCTTATAATACGTTTTTGTCTATCTCTGGTGGTTCACTAGTTACTTAATGTACAAAGTGCATTTTGAATGGAAAGCACTTCACACGCTATTCCAAAAGTCTCAAGATATACATTTTATTTTCATGAAAATATGTAAAGCCATTTTTGAGACAATTAAAATCAACAAAGCATTTTCCCTGTAGAGGATAGTTTGATGTAACTATTGTTTTTTCTGTTGTCTTATGAGTAGTAATTCTCTTTGTAATTTTATATATTTTATCATTGTTGGCACATTATTTTAAACATATCTTTTTAAAGATTATAATGCATTTGCCAATTTGTACTGTGAATTCTGCACCACCTCACAGAAAAAAATCATAACTTCTACATTCTTTGGAGTAAAGTCGTGAGCTTTATCCCATGTTTTAGTAGAAGTCTTGTTCTACAAATTGATACTATTGTTAAATATGGCAGATTCTGAATGCTTAATCTATGTGGTTGTTTTCTATGCAAATATACCCGAGTTATTTTTCTCCATTTTTGCTTCACGCGGCTGTTTCTGTGACTGATATTTTGTGCTATAAATGACAGTTTTTCCAGAAACTGTAGAAGATAGCTAAACTAAATTTTAAGAGCATAAAAAGTGCTGTTGTGGATCTAATTTGGTGTTAAAACTTTTTAAAACAAATAAGTGCTTATAAATGTTAATAAAAGTATAGTATAAATTAAGAAAATAAATTAAGATAATAAACCAAGATATCAGTATAAGATCTCGATTAGTTTATGAGATAATGAATTTATCAAGTTTAATATTGGTGGGATATAGATTAAAATTTCCCCATAAGTAATGAGAAGGATATTTGTCCTAGTTTTCTTTTTTCAGTTAACACAAACACAGATACACACACAAACTTACACTCTCTCACACACACACTCCAACACATTTTCTCTCTATGATATTAGTGAAAATTTAAGAAGACTATTACAGAGAGTTGTTTGCAATCTGTGGTAACAAACTTAAGACCCACCTACCTTATGAAAACCACGCCTCCACCAGCAGTGATGGTCTATCCGGCAGCTTTAGCTTGAACTATCAATCTGCAGCACAGCTTCCACTGGAGTAAACTGCTACGAAATACAGGAATGTCCAGTTTATTTTATTCCTCCTGGCAGCTTTCCAGAGAGCATCCAAAGTTGACTTAACAAGGATGTCGCTGAAAAGTTTGGAATGTATTCCTATTTATCTCTATGTTATCCAAAAATTTGTAGGTTAAAGCAGCCGTGTGGCTTGATGTCTTATCCTGAAGCAACCAGACTTTATTTACATTTGTACCATAGAGAGCAGGGATTTCTGTATGGAAAATTGGTATCGGGACGTTAGTCTGATAATATGCCAGTTGATTTTCATATTTTATGTACACGAGGAATGGTTAATTTGTCATAGTGACTGTATCTTGCTATTACGATGAAACATTTGGGAAAATTTCGTTAGTTTCCTTATACCAAATTTAAAATTTTTTCTCCCCTTGGTCGGTATTATATGGCCCAGGGCTTTTTGGATACACTTAGATAAACGTATGCCTAATCTAAAAAGACAACAAACATCCACTTTTCACCAGCTAGGTATCGCAATGTGTTTCTGCACACGTTCTGCAATGTGTTTAGGCAGCAGCTTATATCCCCGGCTCTTATGGCACATTTCTAGATACAAATTATGGTTGATTATGTGTTCACAGTAGTAACAGAGATTCCTATTTACAGTATAATGGCCCTATGAGTTACAGGATTTGGTCCAGAGGTATAGGCCTTCATTTTCCAAATTATCTCCGGGGTACGACTGGTGGCCGGACGTGGTTTTCCCTGTTTCTTGCCCTTTGGAATAAGTTCTGATGTGGCCTTACATTTTTTGTTGAGTGTGTAAGAGATCACGGTAAAATCACGCCTCTTGCACTGCTTAATAATCTTAGAATACAAGTATTTTGCATCGGAAAGGGCAATAATGTACCTTTATCAGAATGGTTCTATTTTTGACGCATTTGATGCAGCAAGAACAAGAGCACACAACTGAGCAAACACAGTAATACACTCATACTGCTGAACTTTCATTCGGCTCCACATGTTTCAGCGTGGAGCTATTGTGCTTGTCTGATATTGTTACCATAGATCGTGAACAACCCTCGTATAAGTCTGTGTTATAATACTAATAATAGTAATCATGATATTATTATTTATTCTCCAACGTTATTTGTACCCTAGTGCACCAAATCGCATTTAGGGTTATAAATATACATAAAAATCAAGCAATAAAATAAAAGATTAACTTTAATTGAGAATAAATTCCAGAAATAAAGGATATAAAAGCAGAGGTGCAACATGATTTCGTAAAGAATTTTGTCAGAGGCTGTGAATAATTGATTTTACAATGATAGAGATGCCCTAGTAGAATTATAGGTTGTCGATCGCAATGGAAAATATATGGAATCCTGTTTCTTATGCCATTTCACATTTGCAAATAAAACTATCCGGTAACTCCAGGTAAAAACGTTGCAGGTAAATTTTAAATTTTCCAGTAATAAATTGTGTACGAATATAATTTGGTGGGAAATATTTGCAAGCAATGCGATCATAAACTGAAGGAAAACATAAGTGTCTTGTTAAATTCCCAAATAAATTGCTTAATCGGAGTTATTCCACTTTTCTACTATTTATTATCTTTAGAATAGCTTTTAAATATGAATTTGGATATAGCGAATAGCTAAATTCCAGTTTGGATTTGGCAAAGTTTTGCGATCTCTCGTTTTCAACGATTCCAGCATGGCCCTAAACGCACGAGAGACAAATATGTTTGATATTTTGAATAACACTCTTTCTAATTGTATTTACTGGGGAATGTTGTTACATTTTAATTGAATGGCTAGAAGAGAGGCGTTTGAAACACTGCAAACACATGCATTAAGCTAATTTTTAATACTCCACCGTATAGTTTGATCTAAAGTAAACATTTCTGATTGAAAAATGGAGCAGATAGGAGTTAGACGAAATCCTTTGCTGAACTTTTCTGTGTCATGATCGCTCAGTTGTAAACCGCGAAGGCTGTGTTATAGGAACAAAATATAGGTAGGCATTTCCGTGTTGCAGGCATTTTTCCAGAACAGTAAGGTACTGATTTTCTCATGCTTCCTGATTCTTATGGTGCACGTATCGAGAGTTATTTGTAAGGTTTCTCGCTCCGCACCCTCAGAAACCTCCTGCGTGACCAATTTTCAGTGGTTAGTCCTGTAGTCAAGTTCGACCTTGACACTGCGAAGAATGCTCGTTTTCAAACTGAACATAAAATGATGATTTTCAAGGATTGTTCAATCCTTTTATGAAAGAAAATCGACGACTTAATCCCTGAGTGTACAGAAATGTTACTTTTTACTTTCTCTAGTACGTATTTACAGCAAGTAGAGGAGGTACTGTATCTGACCCAAAGATTTTATGTTGATATTTCACCGGAAATAAATGTTTTGAGGCACCGAAACCAAAAGAAAGCATTTCGGAAAAACGTTCGTTGTGTGTGTGTGTGTGTGTGTGTGTGTGAAAACCATAACAGAACAAGCTACTATTTAAGTAGGCATCTTCTGAAGATGCAGCACGAAGACTTTGAAGAAAATGCTCCCACCCTAAGCTACCCTTTATACGGAAAAATTTCCTCCCAGGGAGGAAATGAAAAAGCCATTCAGAATGAAGAGTACTTTTGGGGAGATTCCAAGAAAACTCATGATATACATTTTATTTGTCATGAAAATATTCTATATGCTATTTTAATCAAAATCGTTAAAGCATTTATGAGAAAATAAACATTTTCGAAAAATGTTCCCTGTAAAGAATAGTCTGGGTTTGATGGATGGATGGATGGGTGGGTGTATGGATGGATGGATGGATGGATGGATGGATGAGGTATTTTTATTGGTTTCAAATTATTGAAGTTATTACACAAGTATTTAGTGTGTGGGTTATTTCTCGTACATGCATATTTAAGATACAGGTATGGTGACAAAATAAACAACAGAAAAATAAAACAAAACAAAAAGGACAAGAAAAAGGAAAATATAGATAAATTACCTTTGTCTAACTGAACAAATTTGACCTAGCTTCCCGCACTTTAGCCAAGAAGTTGCCCATGTTTTGCCAGTTCCTCTGGTCACCCAGTAGCTCCCAACATGCCAGCCTCTTTCATGACGGACTTGAGAATTTTTCTTTCAGTTTAATTTGTTCGCAGGTTCTCCCACTGTGCACATTCCGCCAAAATATGTACCCAGTCCTCCCCCAAATCACAGAATGGGCAGATTCTCATGCCAGAATCGTCAGTCATTTTCTGTGCCTTCCAGCCCCAAGTCTAAACCATGCCATTCCTGGTCTTTCCTTTCTTCTTAACTTAAGTATATATGCCTCTTTACCCCAATTCAATTTTATTTCATTTGCTAGACTTAGAGAAGGTTTAATTTTACAATCCGATTCTATTTCCTGTTGATGTCTCTTAGTATACTTTTGACTCCTTTCCATATGTTTTTGTCATTTGTTTCAGCTCTTTGACATACTGACCCCATGCCTATTCCTGTCAAACCCCTTTCCAAATCAGCTACCCAAGACTTATGAGACAGGTTTTCTCGCTGGAATTTATAACATTTGGATCATAATGTGGAGTTATTCCCCTGCATCAGCCTCAGCCAGTGCTTCCCTGTTCTGCAGTCTATTGTGTCTTCATAACATCCCACCTCCCTCAATACCACCGAATTTGATGTGCCTTCTGAAACTCCAAGAACTCTTTTCCAAAACGCTACCTGTGTTTTATTTATATGCTCTGCTCTTTCCCATCCCCAGATTGCATCTTTGAAAGATACTGAACCTATATAGCAAGTCTGGTATTTATCCGACTTTGTTTTTTGAGTTATGTTGTTCACAGACACAAATCCACACAGACACACACGGAACGTTTTCTAAAAATCCTCCGGTGAATTCTCATTATTGAATTTTTGGGTGGATTGCAATGCTTCCCCTTATTAGTATACGTAGTAGAGAAGCTAAAAACAATAACATAATTTAAATGTTTTAAAGTTGAAGAAGGTGTTTTGTTGTATTGTTATTTGCAACACGCTTTGAGCGTCAATATAAAGTAGTTTGTATTCAAGGAGTTGTATTATATTTCAACTATTGTGGAGCCGAAATTGTAATAGTTGCAACCGCACGGATAGTAAACAGTTTCCGGTAGCCTTCGCCCCAAATGTACTTTCAGGTGGCCTTTGCTCCAAGTTTAAAAAAATATTAACTTTGTAATTTGACTGTTTCTTTAAATATTATATTTATGTTTTCCTCGGCTGCGTCAGTATTTATTTTAGAGACACGTTTCTCTTAGCAAGGTTGTGGTATGACTAATAATGTAGGCTTACACAGATTATAATTTTACTTCACTCCTTTTATTAATGCTTGATACGATTTAAATAACACTTCAATGATATAGAGAGCGAGCTGCGAGATGTTTTTATTAAATACTTGCACCTTTTAATAGTAAACTATTTTAGTCTCACACGAAAACGTATAAAATTTCTCGAGGACGCATCACGCATCCGGTTGCAATCACTGTCTGCAGGCAACTGAATAGATTTAAACCGTCTAAACTTGTAAATTTCTGTATTTCAAGTCTCTGATTGGCTAAACCTACTCCAATAGAATACCTGCATTTAACTAAAGCTTTTCTGGTTGTTGATTGGCTATTTCATAAACTGTCACTAAAATTACATTATTGCCACTCCAAGAATCACAAGTAGTATTGTTGAAGTTTCTTACTCATTATTGCCTCAAGGTTACCTCATTGTTAGCAACTTTTGACCTATTTCTCACAGCTCCTACATTATTAAATTACTTAATGCATTCACATAACATTGTAGAACATGTATACAATAATATAAGCATATGCAATGACTGTTACATACATTTTACAAATTATTACATACACATATTGCCTCAAGGCAGGCTGTTATTGAATTTACGTATTACATAATTAGACTGAAATTATTCAAGTGTTAAAAATACTGCCTCAAAGTTAATCCTAGTTTGATTTTCAGTGTCGCCCTCGTAATTCTAAGAATGGTTTGAATTTTGATTAGAGATGATCAAACAAATAATGATTACCTACCTGTGAACTCAAATGAACAATAATCCTATGAGGTATTGTCTGTTAAAATCAAACAAAATGCTCTTTCAATGAAATTAAATAGCGCTGGTTGAATTTGGACGGCAGACATTTTTCCCCCCGAAAAGCACATATTTGCTTTCCACGGGTCTGCTGGCCAATGAGCATACGTGTATCGATTGGGCCATGACGTCCAGGTTCGACGTGACAGATGAATGAGCAGTCAGTACAACCGTGATATATTATATTAAGAGTGACTGAATGGGCGGGAGGGAGACTCCGTATGTGCGTATGGAAAGCTGCTGATCAGCAAATGAATCGTTGGTTGGGCTACATCAGGGCGATTGCATCCCTAGTGAAACGTTATCAAGCTTAATTTACTGCGTAAAAATGTTATATTGCATATCAACTTATTTTTATACCGAATTACATACTAATTAATTTATATTATGCGGTTAAATTATAACAATAAACGACTCTCTTTAGGGCTGTAAGTAATGACCAGAACGAAAACACTTTTTACAAAATATTTTATTTCTTTAGAAAGATATCAATTCATTACTAGTGAAGGAAGTAAAATAATTAATACACTTCCAAAACGCGGACCACTAACAATAAAACTTATGAAATAAGCATAACACAAGCATAGAAGCTTCGACTGGAGTGTTTCAGGGTAAATACGAGGGCTGATCAACAAAGACTGAGACTGATTTTTTCCTGTAGCTTCCGTGATAGTTTCGTATCTGTAACATAAATATTTGAAAAGAGCGCGTTTTTATGTATAATATTGGTAGCCGGCAGCACTCTCGTATTGGTAGGTTGGTAGTAATGCTATATTATGTAGACCCTACGTGAATTTCGCATACCAGACAATGGAGGTGATCAGTGGCGAAGCGTGCATGGAAGCGGTGGAAGCGCCGCTTTCCCAAGAATTTAAAAAGAAGAAGAAAGCAAATAAAATTCACGCGAACAAACACTTTAATTGTTCTGGATACATTTTTAAAATTCAAAATATATTTTTAGTTCCTTTTTTTACCGAGATTAAAAAAAATATAGATACAACATTCATGGTTCTCTCCTATTTTAATGAAAATTGTTACTTGGAGCTTCCCTCACTTTGAAAGTCACGCATCGCCACTGGAGGTGATGCATTTTTTAAATCGATTATCACTGGTGATGAGTCATGGCTGCATCATTATGATCCTGAAGGAAAACAAGCCAGCACAGTGTGGAAATCGCCAGGTTCTCCAACACCAAAAATGGCAAAAGTTGTTCCATCTGCAAGGAAAGTGATGGTGATCACATTTTTTGACTGCAATGGAATGATTTACCAGCATGAAGTTCCCCCTCACACTACTGTTACAGCAGCATACTACACGTCAGTATTGGCTACACTGAGGAAGCACATTGCAAAGAAACGACCAGAGCTTTCTCGGACTGGGTGACGACTTCATCATGACAATGCACGGCCTCACGTCGCAAATCAAGTCATGTAGTTTCTGGCTCGATTCAGCATTACCTGTGTACCACATCCACCTTATAGCCCCGATCCTGCACCCTGTGACTTTTTTTATTCCCATCACTAAAGGCAAAGCTTAGGGGCATTCGATTTGAGAACTCTGAAGCAGTGCTCAAGAAAAGTGAGGCGATTCTCAAGGACCTGACAAATAATGGTCTGCAGCACGTGTTCAAGGACTGGCAGAGACGTTATATAAAGTGCATTGATGTAGGAGGGGACTACTTTGAAAAAGATAATGTAAGCATTGAATTGGAGTAATAAACATTTGTGAAAAAAAATCAGTCTGTCTTTGTTGATCAGCCCTCGTATATTGCATGTTGTGCAAGAAAGAAACTAAATCAGCCCAACACATTATGTGTCCTGTGAGGCTTTAGGGTTTATGAGACTGTATTCCTTGGTAAAGGCTGGAGGAATAATGAATTGGCTTTAAAATGACACTGGTAGCACAATAAGCCCAAGGCTAAAGGACGTCCGGAGCAATGACGGAAATCTGTATAGAACAAGACAAGCATAGAAGCTTGCTTGATGTTATCTTATTGTACGCGTTCACATTGTTCACATAAACATGGCAAATTTATAAGGTAAACATAGAAGTTGAGCTGGTAGTTTAAAGCTTACATTTTTATGTATACGTCAAACATAAACAAGCAAATCATACAGCGATTCTACATGTGCCTCATTACGTGATCTCCTACCCAGATGATACATCTGTAATAGCTGGAGTGAAAGTAAAGAATGTTTAGAAGGTAAAATGACAAATGCAATAGATGAAATATGACATTATCTCCTACACAATAGACTAAAGTTAAATATAGGAAAAACAAAATGCATGACGTATCAAAACAATAATAAAAATATAAACATTAACAATACTGCTTTAGAACAGGTAAGAAGCTATAACTTCCTGGGCATACACATAGAAGAAACTTTATCTTACAACATACACGTAAAAATTGTCTGTAAAAAATGAACACAGGACTGTACCTATTGAGACAATTAGCAAAATACGGAGACACAAATATTCTTAAAGCAGCATACTATGACATCATTTACCCACATTTAACGTATGGTATTGAAATTGGTGGGGGGGGGGGGACAAGTAAAACCAATATGGACAGATTATTAAAAATCTGATGTGTTACACTCACATGACTTTCTCTACTCTTGTACAAACTATTTATACAAACTACAAACGCTTATTCCCCATCTACTTCATGTTAATTGAGATAAATATTTGCAGAGTCTATCTTATTGCTAAGTTTCTTGTAGATGTAAGAGGAATGTATATTTACAAGGGCAATTTGGAAATACAGCAGTCTTTAAGCACATACAGCTGGTTGCTAGGTGCAGCACCATTCCCTTTCCCACAGATTAATACTCTTTGCATATCCAAGAAAAAAAAACCAATAACGAATTCCCATTTGAGAAAATAAGTAGTGAAAAATTTAAGGAAATAACAGGCAGTATCTCGAAAATGGTTCACTCAACAAAAAAAAAATGTATATGACATAAATTGTGTATTTTAACGCGATCTACATTTTTTGTGTAGTAAAATTTTGTCTATCTCTTATGGTTTACCAGTTATGCAAAAGTCGTTCACAATGAAAAATACTTTTGGAGACATTCCCAGGAAATTCAAGATATAATTTTATTAGTCATAAAAATATCTTAAACATACGATATTTTAATTAAAATCGTTAGAGCCATTTTTGAGAAAAATGAAATTTTCGAAAAATCTTCCACGTAAAGGGTACTCTGGGGTGGGGGATTTTCTTGAAAACCTTCGTGTCGCATCCTTGGAAGATACTGAACCTAAATACCAAGTTTGGTGTTTACCCGACTGTTCGTTTCTGAGTTATGCTATTCACAGACACACAGACACACACACGGACATGTTTCCAAAAATGCTTTTTTGGATTCAGGGGCCTCAAAACATGTCTTTCCGGTGAAATCTCGGTATCGAATTTTTGGGTGGAATACAATACTTCCCCTACTTACTATACGTAGTAGAGAAAGTAAAAATAGAAAGCAACAATTACCATAGAGTGAGCATGAATAAAAGTCAAACAAATAAGGACCCATATAAAATGGGAACTAATCTATATAATAAATTACATGTGCAATTAAGAATACCAGAGATTCAAAATTTAAAACTGTCCTAAAATCATACCTGATAGAGAAATGGTTGTTTAATATTACTGAATTATAATGGATATGTGTACACATGTAAATATTATTATGTAAATTGTATTGTATAGCTATAATTGACAGTGTCGGATGCTCTTGTAAGAGTCTATTGACTGCAATAAAGTTATTAGTATTCTACCATTTTGCATCACATTTTCCGTCGCTGAGTTTTGACTCGCTGCCTTTCTATGTAAGATCAGGGGTTAGGAATCACTGGAAATCTGTAGAATTGCATAAAAACTAATTGTGATGGTGACGATATTTTTGCGAGTTTAACGTCCTTTAACCGTGTAATTAGCTTTTGTTCACTTTGATACATGTACTAGTCAGCCACGATATGAATGCCTGCAATGGAAAGAGGAACTAACAGTTGTAAAACAAGTGGGTGGAGCATCGGGAGGACATCAGGTATAGAAAATATCTGCAGTTCTGAGTTCCATTTACTATCGAGGCTGAGGCCTGAAAAATGTAGTACTGTTTTCATTGTGTGGCTGTACATTATCCTACCGCCTTACCCTGAAAATCCTTGAGTCGTATCTTTGGCAGACGATGAACTTAAATGCCCAATTTGGTTTTTGATCCTACTATTCGTTTTTACCTATAGTAAGTAGGGGATATATTCAGGGGGCCTCAAAACATGTATTTCCATTGACATTTCGGTATCGATTTTTTGGGTGGAATGAATACTTCTCCTGCTTATCTACGAAGGGGATAAAATAAAACTGCTTTTTTTGGATACAGGGGAGCCTCAAATCATGTATTTGCGGTGAAATCTCGACCTCGATTTTTTTGGGTGGAATTCAATATCTTATATACTTACTATGTACGCGGTACAGAAAATAAAATTGATAAGAAAGCACATAAAAATGTAAATAGCAAACATTCAAATCAATAGCAACAAATATCTCGGAAATGGTTAAGTCACGATCAAGGTTCTTGTAATCTTGATTTTTTTTGTAGGATAATATACTCTCTCTATAACCGAGCGAGATGGCCCAGGCGGTAACGTCTATGGCTCGCATCGGGAAGACGTGAGTTCATTCCCGTGGCCTATCTTCGCGAGCCATGAGTTTTTCGGGGTTTCCTCTGGGTTGCTAGGTGAATCATTTTATCTCCCGAATTTCCTGTCCCTACATTTCACCTCCATTCTCATTTCACTTCACCTTTCATCCTCTTGATCTCTTTCAGGGTTGTACGTGTCGGCGGTAGGTCTCGACGTATTAATGGCAAGGGAAAAGGATGCTCTGGGAAATCCTTCGTCCCAGGAATGCGGGCGGTCTCCTGGTTCTGGCCCCCCAGGGATGTGTAAGCCCACAGGGGGATAGGAGCCGTCTGAATCGTGCCCATCCGGGGAGTTTAATAACTCCGCATATGTTAGGGACAATGTCCTCTGACTGTCATGCCCCTCCTGGTCCGGCCACACTCTGTCTCCCCTCTTACCTCAACCCTCTCTGTAGGTGTGAGGACCCCCTCCGCTTGAATCCTAATTCTAATTCCTTTCTCTACCTGATATAAGTGTAGAGAATGTAGTAAAAGGTGAAAATACTAACATAACATGTAATTTTATGAAACACAATTCGTCGTGGTTTGTAAAGCTTCCCATACGCCTAAGACCTTCGGGGGAACCTCATTCCACCCACTTCTGAAGTGGAGGCACCAGCGAGCGGAATTGTTGTCCCGACGGTAGGGTGAAGATGACAATTGCCATGGGACGAGAGGACCTACAGCTTTTACCGTGGATTCCGGGCCATTTTGGGGCTTGGGAATGCTTCACATGAGCAAGTTAGAGGTGAAAGTGCCAAGTGCCTCTCCAGAGCCGAGACCCGAACCTCGGACTCTCAATACGAGAGCCGGAAACGAAACCACTGCACTACCCGGCGCTCGTATTGAAATCATCATCCTTATCCTACAGCTTCGAGAAACTGGCTAAGCGCAGACAGAAGAGGGAATGCCAACCTTGTACAAACAGTTGCCTAAAGTTTGAAAATAGTAGATGTTCCCGAAGTCTCGGGTATTAGTGTCTGTATGTTTATGTTCATTTGGCAAAAAGATATCTTGTAGTACGTGCACTGTTTATTTAAAAAGTGAAGGGAGCGCTTCCTCTTTGTATGCTAACAGTGCTGGGGGAAGCGACACATTTATTTTCCGAGACTTGGGCAGCCATTTCACTCGCTTGTTGTTTTTATTTTTCCTTTGCCCCGTTTTATTTTATCAGGGCATCATAAAAATGTGGCGATGCCGCCCCACGTCCCAGCTGTTAGCGAATGTCTGTCATTCAGGTAGATGCTCCCCAAAAAGTTCTTACTTGGACAAACTCCAACTTTTCTTAACCCCCATAACGACAGCGAATTTCCAACAATGTCATTTGTTTTTGTTGTGGTTAGTATTTTTTTTCCGCAGCGGTTTGTATTTTATTCGTTGGCAGACTATTCCCATTAAATTTATGTATGCTAAATTAATAACTTGCTGAGGGGCGTAATGTTTTTAATTAAAAATGTTACAGGCGTTTGTAATTATTTTACCTCATGTCTCTCTGATTTTTTTTTAAATTTAATTTTGTACTTTGTTTAAAATATTTTACCGCATTTATTGTAATGAACATGAGGGGACATTAAAATTAAAAAGCTACACTCATTCACTTACGCTGAACTCCATAAACACGAAAAAAATAACATCCTGGTTATGTTTTAACTGAGCGTTTGCAGAATTGTCTGTTTTGGTAGCCTTCATTACGAATAACTGTTTGAATATCTAGTCTAAGAGCCAAAAAATACAGAAGCAAATTCAAAAGCGTCTTACAATCACGAGAAATAGATTAGCGGCTCTCTCTCTCTCTCTCGAGTGGTCAGCGTGCAGGCTTCTCAATCAGATGTCACGGGCTCGATTCCCAGTTGCCACAGGGGATCTTTTTGCTTTCTCTATTATGTGCATAGTAGGTAGAAAAGGCGCCTATTGCATTCCACCCAAAAATTACACTCACATGACATTCTCTACTCTTGTACAAACTATTTTTACAAACGCTTATTCTCCATATGCTTCATGTTAATCGAGATATCGAGATGTAAATCTTATTGCTAATTTTCTTGTAGATGCAAGGGGAACTGGTAGGCTTTAAACTATAGTCAAATATTTCAAGAGCTGGTTGCTATGTGGAGTATGCCATTCTCTTTGCATTACCAGGACAAAAAAATTAATAACGAATTTGAGGAAAAGTATAAGTATTGGAAAATTTAGGGAATAACAAGCAATATCTCGAAAATGGTTCACCCAACAAAAATGTATATGACATAAATTGTGTATTTAACGCAATCTACATTTTTTGTGTAGTAATATTTTGTCTTATCTTGTCTTATCTCTTATGGTTTACCAGTTATGCAAAAGTCGTTCACAATGAAGAATTCGTTCGGAGACATTCCCAGAAAATTCAAGATATACATTTCATTTGTCATGAAAATATCTTAAACATATGATATTTCAATCGAAATCGTTAGAGCCACTTTTGAGAAAATTAAAATTTTCGAAAAATGTTCCATGTAAAGGGTAATCTGGGGTGGGGGGATTTTCTTGAAAACCTTCGTGTTGCATCTCTGGAAGATACTGAACCTAAATACCAAGCTTGGTGTTTATCCGATTGTTCGTTTCTGAGTTATGCTGTTCACAGACATTTACATGGACATGTTTCCAAAAATGTTTTTTTTTTATTCAGGGAGTCTCAAAACATATATTTCCGGTGAAATCTCGGAATCGAATTTTTGGGTGGAATACAATACTTCCCCTACTTACTATACGTAGTAGAGAAAGTAAAAAATGAATACTGAAATTCAGTTTTCCATGCTTATGATCAGTAGAAAATTTCTTCCTACCTGCTTTAGTTAGAGAAAAGCAATAAACTTTGATATGAATAATTTGCAGAAAGAAAATGTGATTGTGACAGACAAAAGGTTGCTAAAGTAAGATTCCAGTCGTATTTTACTGTCGGCAATTATCCCTTTTGAATTTAGAAAGTTACACTCTTTGGGGGTCGGTTACTACAAAAGCTTTTAATTCTCTCTCCTTAAAGTGTTGCTACATATTCACCATGGAGATCCTGAGCCAAGCATTACATGTTTTATGAAAATATTTCCCACGAAATTCCCGAAGGATACGTTACAAAGCTAAATATTGAATGCAGTGCTACCGAGCATGCTGCATGTACCCAGGAGGATAGTAGTTCAAAGCCGATTGCGGAAGAACGCGCGTTGGCTTTTACATTTTTTACACAAAAGGGAAAATAACGGCCTTTGTGGGAGTGGCCATTTCGAAGCGTTCTTCGCTAAACACATTTTTAAGCGCAGAATGCAGACACATTGAGGATGGAGTTAACTGCGGCGATGGGAGGTAAATGATGTGAAAGACATGACGTATAAGATGCAGATTCAGAGACTAGTACGGTGATAAAAATGTTCATTTTCACAAAACATGCAGATCTCTTTAAATCGCCTAATTTATGTCCAACAAAGATGTTTGTAGCGTTTACCATTCCCGAGATATGCTTTGTTACTTGTTTGATATTTGAAGAAGTTATTTTGTTGTATTATAGTTCAACTGTTGGGGAGCCGAAGTAGTTGCAACCGCACGTATAGTAAGCAGTTTCCGGTAGCCTTCGCCCCAAATATACTTTCAGGTGGCTTTTACCCCAAGTTTAAAGAAATATTAACTTTGTAATTTGACTGTTTCTTTAAGTATTAAATATCTATGTTTGCCCCGGCTGCGTCAGTATTACCGTTAGAGAATTGTTTCTCTTAGCAGGGAGTGATGCAACTAAGAATGTAGGCTTACACAGATTATAATTTTACTTCACTCCTTTTGTTAATGCTTGATACGATTTAAATAACACTTCACTGATATACAGAGAGAGAGAGACCTGTGAGATGTTTTTATTAAATACTTGCACTTTTTAATACGTAAACTATTTTCGACTCTCACGAACACGTATTATACTTCTCGAGGACGTGTCTTGCGTCCGGTTACGAACACTGTTTCCAGGCAACTCAACTCTAAATTCGTAAAATTTTCTCCTTTTCAGTTTCTGATTGGCTAATCCTACTCCAATAGCATACCTTTATTTAACTATAGCTTTTTCTGGTTGTTGAGTGGCTATTTTATAAACTGTCACTAAAATTACATAATTGCTTCCAAGAATCAGAAGTAGTATTATTAACCTCTCAAACTCATTATTGCCTCAAGGTTACCTCATTGTTAGCAACTTCTGACCCATTTCTCACAGCTCCTACATTATTAAATTACGTAATAGATTCACATAACATTATTAAACATGCATACAATAATATAAACATTTACAATGACTGTAATATACACCTTTTATATATAGTTAAATACACATTTTGCTTCAAGACGGGCTGTTATTGAATTATATTATATAATTAGACTGAAATGATGTAAGTGTTAAAAATACTGCCTCATTTATTAATATTTAATGATTATTACTTTGTGTATTACGTATAGTAAGTAGAAGTATTGCATTCCAACTAAAAATGCAATAACGAGATTTCACCGAATGTATGTTTTGAGGCGCTCTGAGTCCGCTCCCCAAACAAAAAAATTTGAAAATATTTTTTGAAATAGGTGTGTGTAGTGTCTGTGTATGTGTGTGTGAGTATTGTAACTCAAAAAAAGTCGGATGAATACCAAACTTCGTATTTCAGTTCAGTATCTTCCAAAGATACGACACAAAGATTTTCAGGAAAATCCACCCTCCCCAAACGAAATTTCACATCGAACATTTATTGAATTTCTTTATTTTCTAAAAAAATGGCTCTAACGATTTTAATTAAAATACCATACAGTGTAGACCATTTAAGTTGAGACTGTACAATATCTCCAAACTAAGCTTTGTAGAAAGAAATGTCTTTAATAAACGTTGCTCGATATTGTAGGGGAAAGTAAATGCCATCAGTGGTATTTTATTTGGAGGACGTTGTGATGGTCATTTTAGGGTTAATTTAATTTATTTTAAATGGAAACGTACATTTTGTATGTCGTTTTATCACTAGAAAATGGTTTATAAAACTGTTTGTTTTGTGAAGAGGAATAGGAAAACAAAATGAAAAATGTTGGTTTCCAATTACGAAGCGTAACTTGACCCATGGATGGTCCAACCATTCATTGCGCTCTTCGTACACAGCCTTTCAGAATTTTTGTTGTTATTTATTGGTGTAAGAACAACTGCAAAGTGCCTTATACAGTTGATGTTTAGTTTTTTATGAGGAGTGAGGAAACGACATAAAAAAGTAGCTTCTCATTTAAAAAAATTAAATTGACCCTAAAATATCCATCACAACATCCTCGAAATAAAACACTGCTAATGGCATTTGCCTTCCCCCATAATATCAAACAACTTTTATTTGATATTTCTTTCTACAACGCCTAGTTTTGGATATATTGTATAGTCTCAACTTAAATGGTCCACCCTATATAATAAAAATATTTACATGACGATTAAAGTGTATATCTTGAATTTTCTGAGAATAGCCTGTGAAGTCCTCTTCATTCAGATGGAATTTTGTATAATCTTGCATAACTTGTATACGTTAACCGATATACTAAAACGCACTAAACTAAAAATCTCTTTAAAACACACAATTTATTTCAAATACGTTCTTTGTGGCATAAACTCTTTCCGAGGCATCCGTTATTAACGTTCAACTTGGTCAATACTTTGTCATTCCTTTAAGTCCTGTTGATTTTCAGTTGTTTCTTGCGTTTGCACGGAAAGAGTTTGGAATTTTAAGGCTAGCATATAGCGTTAAACATTTGACTTTCGCTGTTCTCTTTGTGGCTATAATGACATGTGTACTGTAGCTATTTCTGCAAAGGTTCATCTCCATTAAAATGAAGTAGACGGAAACATATGCTTTAGTAGGAATAGTTTGTATCCTGCTAATAAACGATAGAGCATAGGGAAGGTCATGTGAATGTAACACATCAGATTTTTTAATTAGTAAGTCGGTATTCGTTTATTCTCGTGGTCATGCTGTAGCGGGAAAGCGTTGTTACTCTGGTTGATGACCTCTGCTAAAGTGTTCTTGTCTCCGGCTATTGCTGCTCGTCGGCTGCTGTATTCTCCATTCCTAATCAATTACCAATCTAGCTAATTTCACGGGTTTCAGGGTTTTCGTAGGTGAGGCAAATTAAAATACACTGCATTTCCCTTAAAACTGTGGTTTATTATCAAATAAATATTTATGGGCGGCTAGCTTTTCCGATTGTAACAATTACCACCATTACAATAATTAGGAGCCTAAACTAACTGCACACGCTTCACACCCAATGCACACACGTGCATTTGTCGCCCAGAAAGTAACATGTGTGTTGACGAGATTCTATAAGAGAGAGTGAAAGCCTTTCTTCCCCTTTTTATACCTAAGCCCAGTGACGCTTAACTCCGCGCCTCAAAATGTGACGACGTTTCTAATTTGTCCTCAGACAAATATTCTGCTCCAAAAGATTTCGCATACGCGTCCGAGTGACGTCTCTTTCTATTTCTTCTTACTGCTCCCAGTTTCCTGCTCATTAGCTTGGTGAAAGGTGGGCTCTACCTAGAATTATCTTTTACCTGGAATTAGCTAGCTCGCTTGTTCCTTACTTAGCTAAGTTACAATCTGCTTTTGTACAATTCTTGGTTATTAAATATTCTAACATATCTCTTGGTGAATTATATTATTATGTACAATTCTTGTTTAATATTGATTTAAATGTTTAAACATGTTGTGTGGTATATCCCCTTTAAATGCATAGAGCATGGAATTTAAAAGATATCGCGTAGTGACTTAGTTTTTAGAGATCTTGGCTATTGCTTTAGTCTACTGTATAAATGTGTAATGAGAGTTTATCTACATAAACACCCAGTGGATAGAACAACAAGCTTTTGTAAGAATAGTTTGTGGAAGAGTGAGTAGAGAAAGTCGTGTGAATGTAATACACGAGGGTTGTTATAGTAGGAATAAAAAATCAAGCTATTTTGGCGATAGGTTGTTTGGTATATAGCGTTTTGAAAGGTCTATTAGTCTGACGGTCTTAGCCGTTGGGTTTACGCGCTCCTTTTGTTCATATGCACAGAAGGGATGGAGGGGTGTTACGCTAAGGAGATTGAAACCTCTAAGCTTTAGGAATATATAGATATTTCCAGGAATAGATTAGAAAATAGTAGGGGAAGTCTGGTTTAGTGATTCGCAGAATGCTATGCGCTAATTTTATGAGTGTGATTTTCTTTTATGGAGCTACATGATAAAACCTGTGCTGTAAAGTTTGCTGCGTTCTGGTAAAACTACCGAGAAAGAGTCATTTAGCAGTGATTAGCACTCCATAATTATATGAAGGACATTTGGAAAGTTCTCAGAATGACCCACAGATTTAGAAGCATTTCTGGAGCTTGTTTTCATAATCAGCCATTTTTCATGGAAACACATTTTTGTTACTTTCTCTACTACGTATAGTAAGTAGGGGAAGTATTCTATTCCACCCAAAAATTCTATACCGAGATTTTACCGGAAATATATGTTTTGAGACCCCCTGAATCCTAAAAAAGAATTTTTGGAAACATGTCCGTGTGTGTATCTGCCTCTGTGTGTGTCTGTGAACAGCATAACTCAGAAACGAACAGTCGGATAAACACCAAACTTGGTATTTAGGTTTAGTATTTTCCAGAGATGCGACACGAAGGTTTTCAAGAAAATCCCCCCACCCCAGATTACCCTTCACATGGAACAGTTTTAGAAAATTTTAATTTTCTCAATAATGGCTCTAACGAGTTTGATTAAAATGTCACATGTTTAAGATATTTTCATGACAAATAAAATGTATATCTTGAATTTTCTGGGAAAGTCTCCAGAAACTGGTAAACCATAAGAGATAGACAAAATTTTACTTCAGAACAAATGTAGATCGCGTTAAAATACACAATTTATGTCATATACATTTTCTTTTGTTGTGTGAACCATTTTCGAGATAATTCCTTGTTATTCCCTTAAATTTTTCAATACTTATTTTCTCAAATGGGAATACGTTATTCATTTTTTTGTCTTGAATATGCAAAGAGTATTAATCTGTGGCAAAGAGAATGGTGCTGCACATAGCAACCAGCTATTAAGAGTAATGTCTATGCTTAAAGGCTACTGTATTTCTATATTGCCCTTGTAAATATATATTCCCCTTACATCTACAAGAAAATTATATATAAGATAGAGTCTGAAAATGTTTATCTCGATTAACATGAAGTAGAGGAGAATAAGCGTTTGTAAAAATAGTTTGTATAAGAGTAGAGAAAGTCATGTAAATTTAACATATCAGATTTTTTAGTTTAGCTTCATTAAACCGGCGAGGTCATATCGGACGATAAACTAAATGGGTGAAATGATGCTCAAATGAGCCCGAGGGCCATAGAGTTTAAAAGTTATCCCACATTCGTCTTTTCAGGACAAAAGGAAACCCCGGAAAAGGATGTAATCCGGGTGGTACTGTAATTATTGACAGGAAGATATAAATAATTAATTAATTAAATAATAGTAAAATAGAGAAATAATTGCAGTAAATAATTTCTGTATATTAAATAAATGTATAATGTAATAATCAGGAGTTGAAAAGATTTCTCAGAAAGAAGAAGATAATTAGCAAGTCTTGTAAAGAAAAGACATTAGCAACAGCGTGAGGAGGGAAATCATTAGCTTTAAGATTCTTGTAATGCAATTAGAATTAAGCTCAGTACGTTTGAGTGGTCATGTAGGCAGAAATTCTGAAAAATGAAAGTGAAAGATATTTCTTAGAGTTTAGCCAGGCCTCCATAGCAACAAGGTAACAGAAGCGTATGAAGTTACGTTGCTAGAACTATTTCTAAAGTAGGTGGAGCTTAAGTAATAAAAAGGCGTGTAATCTAAATCAGAGATAATCTTTTCATGCACACATTCTCTGGATACTTGTGACTACTGGGGTGTATTTTAAGCGCCCAGTGAAACGCTCGTGTGATTAAGATTTAGCGGCCATCGCAACGGGTTTTGGCGAGAAGCTTTTAGAGATTCACGGCTAGTTACTCTTCTGGTTACTTTTATTGCGAAAACAATTAGTTCAAACCGTACAATTGATACTACAGAAGTTAGCAAGTATAACAATTCAGTTGTTACAGTTTCAAGTGCTATGATTCATAATAAGTTTCATTCTTTATCTTCAAACGTTCGGCACCTGGCTTCAATAGCGCAAGTATTAGATGACATTAAACTTCAGTTAGTTTAAACTGGTTTTATCCTTTCACAGCCGCCCACGCTTATCCCAATATATTTATCACCTCAGTAGCATTTGTCTGTTTTTATCAGTTCCCTAGCATCTGTTATTTGTTAAGATCGTGATTTGTTTTCCACATAGTAAAAAATTATGTTAGCTTTACTAAAACAGCACAACACAAAGTCGAATACAAACAACATATTGAAGCAGTTCGATCAATTAATTTAGCAAGTTATTAAATACTTTATTGTATTTGTTTCTTTTACTCCGGCGATCAAACCATAATCGCCACAGCAGAGAATAAGCATCAGAAATCAATGCACAGGTTGCTTTATGAAGAACTGATACATTTCTTTCTTTAATTATTCTGTTCGAATTTCACTCTGAAGAAGTTGTTTATTATAGGAGTATTTGTATTATATTTCAACTGTTGGGGAGCTAAACTTGTAGTAGTTGCAACCATACGTATAGTAAACAGTTTCCGGTAGCCTTCGCCCCAAATGTACTTTCAGGTGACCTTTGCCCCAACTTTAAAAAAATATTAACTTTGTAATTTGACTGTTTCTTTAAATATTATATATTTATGTGTGCCTCGGTTGCGTCAGTATTTATTTTAGAGACATGGATATCTTGGTAGGGCGTGATGCGACAAGCATGTAGGCTTACACCGATTATAATTTTACTTCACTCCTTTTATTAATACCTGATACGTTTAAAATAACATTTCACTGATATAGAGAGCTATGAGATTCTGTAATTAATTACTTGTACTTTTTAACACGTAAACTTATTTTTCGTCTCACACGAATACGTATTAAATTTCTCGAGAACACATCCCGGATCTGGTTATGATCACTGTCTAGAAGCAACACGTCTGGTTATGAGCACTGTTTGGAGGCAACTGAATTGATTTCAACCGTCTAAACTTGTAAACTTCTATATTTAAAGTCTCTGATTGGCTAATCCTACTCCACTAGAATACCTTTATTTAACTGAAGCTCTTTCTGGTTTTTGATTGACTATTTTATAAACTGTCACTAAAACTACATTATCGCTTCCAAGAATCACAAGTAGTACTGTTAAACTTTCTTACTCATTATTGACTCTTTGACCTCTTTGTTAGCAAATTTTGACCTATTTCTCACAGCTCCTACATTATTAAGTTACGTAATATATTTACCTAACATTATTACACATGGATACAATAATATAAACATATACAATGACTGTAATATACACTTTTTAGATATTGTTACATACACATTTTTTTAAGGTGGGTTGTTTTTGAATTTACATATTTATATAATTAGACTGAAGTTATTCAAGTGTTAAAAATACTGCCTTAACTCAATACCCCAATTTTAGCACCAAATTAAGCAGAATTTCTGGAGTTTCCATTGCCTGCCACTAGATGTGCAGATATTCATGTTTTATTCCTAATTGTTTGTTTTATTGTGGGCAATTGTTTTTGAGATTTTGTTCTAGTCAACGTGAAAATGGAGTACACATTAAACGAACGACTCTTCCTTGTAAAGCAATACTGGATTAGGAATTCAATTACACCTACTCAAACGGCATACCAGAGAGAATTTGATTTTCGGAATCCTCCCCAAAGAAACATAATACTGGGACTGTAAACAAATTGGAAACAACTGGATCTCTGGTGAGTGAAAAAGGCAAAACTCGTTCATCTAGGCTTCCCACGGTTGTTGTTGACGTAAGATCACGACTGGTTCAGTCACCCAAAAAATCATTAAGACGTTTATCGCAGGAGACAGGGTACAGCTACTCAATGTGTCAGAGAGTTGTGAAAAGTGCAGGCCTAAAGCTGTATAGGATAGGTTGTCCATCAGTTACAGGAACCAGATAAGGATAGACGACTGAATTATTGTCGTTGGTTTCAGGTGTTCATTGTACAACATCCTGTCACATTTTCCATCGCATGGTTCACAGATGAAGCACGGTTCCATTTATCTGGCTATGCACATTTGCACCCGGTTAAAATCGGAGTTTGGTGCGCAATATCCGCATAGAAAATAGTGGGACCAATTTTTTTTTTAAAACAATGTGAACACTGCAGAGTACCAGCGGATTTTCATGGAATTTGCTGAGCAACTAGACAATGTAGAGCTGAGTCAAGGATATTTTCAGCAGGACGGCGCTACATGCCATACATCAAATGAATCCATGGCGATAATTGCAGGTTTCTTTGACGACGGGAGATTTTGGTGACCACGGAGATCTACGGATTTGACATCGCTGGACATCTTTCTATGGGGTTACTTAAAAGCAGGGGTTTATGCCACACATCCCCAGACATTGGACGATCTGAAGCACAACATTACACAGGAGATTCAAGCTATCGACAACAGAGTCCTCCAACGAGTGGCCAGTAAAATTGAAGGATGTGTTGAGTTGTGCTCTATGCAGGATGGAGGACTTTTCAACATTTGCTATAGAGGTAAATAATCTCCCAAAATTTCTCTGCATTTCAGGTATAATACGTTGTCGCTAGCATAACTCGTTTTGAAACAAGTAAATGAATAAATGTGTCTGTACTTCATAAATCACCTTGTATATCCTGAAGAATAATTTAGAAATACCTAAAAAGAAAACTAAAATAATAGCTTTTAAAGGCAGTAAAGCTCTAAATAAAACATGCATAAATAATAAAGTTCTTGAGCAACTTATTTTGACTGTGATATATCTTATGCATATGATCACGATATAGATAATAAAATTAATATATATTCAAGGATGCTGGGCACGACCTTACATTATTGTAGTAAAGGAACGCAATTAACATTTTATAAGGTTATGGCGGTGGCTAGTTTAACATATGGCTGTGAATCATGGGTAATACAACAGAATGATAGAAGGAAATATAAACGGCTGAGATGAAATTTCTGAGGCGCGTGAGGGGATGCAGTAAAATGGAACACATAAGAAATTATCTCATACGAGAACAACTTAATATATTTGAGGTACAAGACAAGATCAATGAATATAGGAAACCAACATGCTAACAGAATGGATGATGGCAGAATACCAAAGTTGACCTCAATTATAGTACTCGAGGGAAAGGAAGTATAGGACGCCCGAGAATGAGATGGTCACTTATGCCGGTACAGCTATTGAGCCTAATCCGTGAAGTAAAAGAGGATCTTTATATAATTCTTTTAATAGTGAGATAATCAATCAAATCCCATTGGAGTTCTGATTTTATCTAATAAATATGTTCATATTCCACGAGAAGATTTATGATAAAATAAAGATCTCTATTGAGCTTATTTATGATAAAAGCAACCTCCAAGTGCTGTTGCAGATCGGCTTTGGTGTTAATAAATTCTTGATTATTTTACTTTCTCTACTACATATAGTAAGTAGGGGAAGTATTGTATCCCACCCACAAATTCGATACCGAGATTTCACCCGAAATACATGTTTTGAGACCCCCTAATCCAAAAATAGCATTTTTGGAAACATGTCCATGTGTGTGTGTCTGTGTGTCTGTGAACAGCATAACTCAGAAACGAACAGTCGGATAAGTACCAAACTTGGTGTTTAGGTGCAGTATCTTCCAGAGAAGCGACACGAAGGTTTTCAAGAAAATCCCCCCACCCCAGATTACCCATTACATGGAACATTTTTCGAAAATTTTAATTTTCTCAAAAATGGCTCTAACGATTTTTATTAAAATATCATATATTTAAAATACTTTCATGACAAATAAAATGTATATCTTGAATTTTCCGGGAATGTCTCCAAAAATTCTTCATTGTGAAAGACTTTTGCATAACTGGTAAACCATAAGAGATTGGCAAAACTTTACTACACAAAAAATGTAGATCGCGTTAAAATTCACAATTTATGTCATATACATTTTTTTGCTGAGTGAGCCATTTTCGAGATATTGCTTGTTATTCCCTTTATTTTTCCAATACTTATACTTTTCCTCAAATTCGTTATTAGTTTTTTTGTCCTGGTAATGCAAAGAGAATGGAATACTCCACATAGCAACCAGCTCTTGAAATATTTGACTATCGCTTAAAGCCTACCAATTCCCCTTGCATCTACAAGAAAATTAGCAATAAGATTAACATCTCAATATCTCGATTAACATGAAGCATATGGAGAATAAGCGTTTGTAAAAATATTTTGTACAAGAGTAGAGAAAGTCAATTGAGTGTAACTAATCAGATTTTTTTTTGCTTACTTAGTCGGTTTTAACTCATCGTATGTAGGGCTTACACCTCCTAGGCTTACAACCATGCCTATGGTCAGAGAAAATTGAATCAGAGAATGAAAAACTTGTAACTTCGGATCGGCCTGTATCCAGGAATGAGAGTGAGGGAAGATGATATGAAACGAAGGCGAAATGGATGAAAATAAATGAGTTGATGGAGCAATTGGTGGAGAAAATCCACCTAGTCACCACTCGTCCACCACAAATCCCACATGCGGGTTTCTGGGTATGAACTGCCGCCTTGGTGGGAGGCGAGCGACGTAACCACTTAGCCAGCGCACCTTAGCATTTTTCTAAAATATTATTGTTGATAAATCTTAATAAAAACATAAGTAAGAAAATGCTCTTATCTTCGTTATTACAATATTGTTAGTGAAATTACGAGACGTGCATATACATGCTGTAAAAATCTGTCTCTATAGGTCATGAATGTAGCAGATTTAACATTAACCTCCCCTTAAATGTCATGAAAATTCATCCCTATCCTGGTCTTAGGAGACGACATTTATAGCTACAACTGTAGTTATGACCTGCATCAAGACGAAGTATCCAAGACGGAGATACACAGGACGTATGTACGTTGTAGTAGACATCTCTACCCCGCCTCTTAATTAACCCCATTTTGCTCACGCAATGACCAGGTTGATTGATTAAAACAGAATACACCCGTATAGTGTGCTAACAACCCCTTTTGTTTTCTTTGCTCGACGCGCATCATGGAAAACGCCCTGGCTTTTAGGGGATGACGTTTTATACCTTGCTTGTCAAGTCTGACTCAGTTTCTGCCACGCTGAACTTTACACAAAGACGCGCCACGGTTTGGTTGCGAGAAGGTAAGGCAAACTTTATCAGTCGGGATTCATCTTGGATCACGTGACTTCTTTATTCATTTTCCACACACTTACGTTTCTGATAAAGTGTTTCATGTTTAGCCTGCATTTGCATATTTATAAAATCTTGGGTTTTCATGATGAGTATGTACAGCTTAATTAAAGACTCTTATTGTTACTTTCACATGACTTTCTCTACCCTCTTACGTAACTACATTAGTGGCTATACAAGCCATTCTTACGAATACTTAATTTTATATCTACTTCATTTTAATCCAGAGTCGGTCACGATATGAATGCGTGTAGTGAGAAGAGGAACTAAATGGTTAGGAAACATGTAGGCAGGGCATTGGAATGACAGTCAGGTAAAGAAAACATCCGCTGTTCCGAGTTCATTTATTAGCGCGGCTTTAAACACATGTAGTACTGTTTTAATTGTGATACTGTACAATTCCCTATCGCCTTCCCCCTCACTTCCCTCTGAGCTCTAGCCTTGATTGTCAACGAAACACGGTGGCGCCCGTGGTGACTAGTACATTACACGTTTCGCTTATAGATAAAAATCTGATGTGTTACATTCACATGACTTTCTCTACTCTTATACATACTATACAAACGCTTATTCTGTATATGTTTCATGTTAATCGAGATATCCAGATGTTAATCTTATTGCTAATTTTCTTGGGGAATTGCAAGGTTGGTAGGCTTTAAGCGATAGTGAAATATTTTAAGAGATGGTTGCTATGTGGAGCATTCCATTCTCTTTGCATTACCAGGACAAAAAAATGAATAAATTCCCATTTGAGAAAAAGTATAATTATTGGAAAATCTAAGGAAATCACAAGCAATATCTTGAAAATGGTTCACTCAACAACAAAAATGTATATGACATAAATTGTGTATTTTAACGCGATCTACATTTTTTGTGTAGTAAAAGTTTGTCTATCTCTTATGGTTTACCAGTTATGCAAACGTTGTTCACAATGAAGAATACTATTGGAGACATTCCCAGAAAATTTAAGATATACATTTTATTTGTCATGAAAGTATCTTAAATATGTGATATTTTAATAAAAATCGTTAGAGCCATTTTTGAGAAAATTAAAATTTTCGAAAAATGTTTCATGTAAAGGGTAATCTGGGGTGGGGGAATTTTCTTGAAAACCTTCGTGTCGCATCTCTGGAAGATACTGAACCTAAATACCAAGTTTGGTGTTTATCCGACTGTTCCTTTCAGGGTTATGCTGTTCACAGACAGACAGACAGACAGACACACACACACACACACACACACACACACACACACACACACACACAGACACACAACGGACAAGTTTCCAATAATACTTTTTTCGATTCAGGGGGTCTCAAAGCATCTATTTCCGGTGAAATATCGATATCGAATTTTTGGGTGGAATACAATACTTCCCCTATTTACTATACGTAGTAGAGAAAGTAATAAATAACAATAGTCATTTGTTTCAGAACTGACTCCATGTGCCTCTCTTAAAATGGTATATTCTTTCCATGGAATCGCGAGAAACAGCTGATTTTAAAAGAGTGAACAAGAATTTATCAGTTCAAACCATTAATTGCTGAAATGGCTTATGCCACAAAAAGAGTATTAGAAATAAACTCTATATTTTAAAGAGATATACATATTTTTGTAGTACTTTTTCGTCTATTGCTTAACGATACCAGTTACACAAGATTATACACAATTCCTTCCGAAGGAAGCGGACTCCACAGGCTATTTTTAGAAAGTTCAATATGTATATTTTATTTATCTTATAAATATATTTAATATATAGTAGGTATTTTAAGCAAACTCTATAGCTCCATTTTTAAGAAAATAAAAAATTTCCAAAAATGTATCATGGGTGGTTGGGGGAGGAATTTTCTTAAAAATCCTCGTGTCGCTTCTTTGGAAGATACTGAATTTAAATGCCAAGTTTGGTATTTATCTGACTTTTCATTTTTGACATTTGTTCACACACATATGCACACAAACATACACGGACCTTTTTTTAAAAATTAATTTTTAGGATTTAGGAGTCTTCAAAGCATGCATTTCCGGTAAAATCTCGGTATCAATTTTTGGTGGAATGCAAGGCCTTCTCTACCTGCTATGTACATGGTAGAGAAAGTAAAAACGATGATTCAGATGTAGACGATGTTTATTTTTCACTGAAATGACATAGAGAAACAAAAGTGGTATGAAATGACAGAAGTTTAAGAGTTTGCTGGTCTATGTTTGTAGTTTACATAAAAGCCGCTAGGGGCGCTAGGCTTTTGTTTATTTATTTGACAGAAAGATTTGGCAGTGCTGATTTGGCCTGCGAGATCACCCAAGCTAATAGCCTGCGGCTTCCTTTTGTGTGGTTTCTGAAGGATACGGCGTATATTTCCCCATTACCACAGGACCTGTTTGATTTGAAGCAACGCATCCCCAAAGCAGTGGAGCTGATAACCGAGGATGTTGGGAATTGTCCGGCAAAAAATAATGTGCATCGGCACAGTCACTTTTTCTTTTCTCGCGTGGAGGGGAAGTATATTTACGTACCTGGACCTGGGAATGTGGGAGTCGGCATCAGAGAATGGGCCTACCCACTAAAACCCCTCCACCGGAGTAAGAAGGTTAAGGTTTGCTGCGGTACCACCTGCACCCGTAGTGCTCTTATATATCACTTGTAATGTAATGCACGTGCAAGCTTAAGAAGTTATTCTATGATTTCGTACCACTTTTGTTTCGGTATGTCATTTCGGTGAAAAATATATAAGTTTTACTTTTGCACTATTCTTTTTTAATCATCCTGCATTTTATGGTACTGGTATATTTCTTAAATATATGTAAACTTTTGTTAAAATATATTCAAATTATAGTTATCTGTTAAATCATATAGTTATCTGTTGTCATTTCTTCGTATTCGTTGTATTTTAAATCTTTCAAGATCTAAAGAACTTTTCTTAAGTAATTTCTTTATTCTGTATTGATTTGATTTGTCTTCTCAAGTAGATAGGACATTGCTGGCTGACAATGGAAAGTATTCATTGTAGATTTCAATTCAGGGCTTAGGCTGTGAAAAACAGCACGCATTAATTGTGTACTGATAATTTTAAAAAATAAGAAGCATGCTACATATAAATTCCATAGTTAACTTACTTCTCGTGTATTCTCTTTTTTTTCATTTCAACAGGTAGCATTTTGGAAAATAGTTCTTGGAGTTTTACAAGGCATATCAAATTCGGGGGTATTGAGGGAGGTGGGGTGTTATGAAGACACAATACACTGCAAAATAAGAGCAGTGGAGTACTGGCTGAGGCTGATGCAGGGGGATAACTCCACACTACGATCCAAATGTTATAAATACCAGCGAGAAAATCTGTCTCCTAAGTTTTGGGCAGCTGATTTGGAAAGGGGTTTGAGGTGAATAGGAATGGGGTCAGTGTGGCAAAGAGCTGAAGCAAATGACAAAAACATATGGAAAGATGTCAAAAGAAGACTAAGAGACATCAACGAACAGGAAATAGAATCGGATTGTAAAATAAAACATTCTCTAAGTCTAGCAAATGAAATAAAATTGAACTGGGGTAAAGAGGCATATATACTTAACTTAGGAAGAAAGGAAAGATCAGGAATGGCATGGTTTAGACTGGGGGGCACAGAAAATGACTGACGATTCTGGCAGGAGAATCTGCCCATTCTGTGATTTGGATGAGTGCTGGGTGCATATTTTGGCGGAATGTGCACAGTGGGAGAACTAGCGAACGATTAAACTCAAAGAAAAATTCTTAAGTCCCTCAAAAAAGAGATTGGCATGTTGGAAGCTACCGGCTGACCAGAGGAACTGGCAAAACATGGGGAATTTTTTGGGTAAAGTGCGCGAAGCTAAGTCAAATTTGTTCAGTTAGAAAAAGTTGATTTATCTCTATTTTCCTTTTTCTCGTTCCTTTTTGTTTTCTTTTTATATCGATCGACCGACCGACCGACCGATCCGCCTGCCTACTCTTCCTTACATTCTTAAATACATAGCTCATTGCCATAAACTGAAATGTTAACTCATTATAATATTGTTAGGTCATACCTTTTATGTTACTGCGCATATTTTTTGTAAATTATAGTCATAAGAACACTTTTTAGGTCATAAAATCCTAACCCTATTTCTTATAATAAATATCTTCAGTGTTACATATATGAATTTCTGTAGATACTCTTCTAAAAATTATTCTTATGAAAGCACTTGAAGTTAAAGCACAAAGCTTTACAGAAATAGTTTCATTTATCATTTCGTTCTAGATACTAGGGAGATATAGGAGACTAGGTGATAGCAAAGTATTTAAAAATTGAATCACTAGATATACCTGGGTTTAAAATTTACTCTTGTAGAATGTAACAAACAAACGGAAGCACTTTAAAAATTATAAAATATTTTAAAACTCAAATCAGTGATAGTAGTTATGCCTGAAAAGGTTAACTCCACAAAGAATGTGTAATGCATTTTTTGTTTGTTTAGTAGGTACATTTTTAAATATCTCTAATGGTCTATCAGTTATACTAAGTGTATAAAATGCATTAAGAATGAAGAGAATGTCAGGCTATGGAGATACATTTTATATGTCATGCAAACCTCTTAAATATATGGTATTTTAATCAAAACTGTTAGAGCTGTTCTCTGAAAGCTAAAACTAGTGAAAAGTTTTCCATGTAAAAGATAATTTGGAATGCGGGGATGTTCGTTAAAGCTTTCTAAAGCCTTTTGCAAATAATGATGATTTTCAATTCAGTCATAATGCGCTACACTGTTTGAAATGTTGAATGGCGATTCTTACGCCTTTCAGGAGCCTTTGTTGTGCATGGAAATGACTAACGCCAACTTAAAAAATCTATTTCTCCACATCCTCCCTGCAAACAATTCCATTTGCATTCTGTGGTCATTTACAGTATAGTAAGTCCTAATTTTCTCATGTCGTATACTTATCCTACTTTTACATTTTAACAGGTTTATTTTGTTATTATTTACTGAAGCTTGTATCTGATTCCTACATATTTTGAGCATCGTTGAATCTGAGAAAATAATAAGGAAGAGAGAGAGAGAGAAGGAGAAGAAGAAGACCTTTAAAAACAAAATCCCAAAATGTTCATAAGGCATTTCCGTGTGTGCGAAGCGAAGATCTTCAGAGAATTTCCCTCAGTCTATGTTTCTGTTTACCGTTTCTTTTTATCTTCTGAGATACGACAGAATTTATGAATGAATTTCTTGCAAATGCCTTTGAAGCATTCTTATTTCTTTCAGACTTTGTTTAACGGGAAACCAATAGAGGTTCACAGGAACTTACTACAGGAAAGAAAGAAAAATATGTGTAGCATTTTTTTCAAAGCTGTTCTATAAATGATGCTCACGGAAGCTTATTTTTCTATATATTTTCTGTTAAAACTCATCAGAAAGATTTCAACATATTGTTATAGGTATATAGACGTAGCATAATCTACTCGTTGCTTGGGCTGATAATTGCCAAAAGAACGGGCATAAAGTTTCAAAAGTTTATTGCCTAAAATATTTAAAACTTTAAACCAACATAAAGAACATCCATCAAAGGAACAATGTCATAAAAATATTATCAGAATCATATTCCATAGTATGATTCCTATATTATTTTCTTCAGTAACTTTTTTTCTATATTTTATAATATTTTATACAACTTTTTATAATTAAAATGGCATAAATTTTAGGTATTTACTTGACAAATTAAAAGAAAATCTTCAATTTTCAGGAAATAGTCCGTGTAGTCATCATTTGGAAGGAATTTTGTATACTTTTGGAAAACGGTTAAACCATAACAAGTAGACAAAGACTTACTGCACAATAATGTAGATCTGTTTAGAACACACAATTTATTCTGTACAACATTATTGTGGCATCTGCCATTTCCGAGACATCCGTTATTATTGGTTTGTATTTATCGATAATTTGTCACCTTTGGAGTGCTGTCGCTATACAGTTGTTTCTCGCGATGTCATGGAAAGTCTATGGAATTTTAAGACCTACATATAACGTCCCAATTTGAAACATCTGACTATCGATTCGGTTTTGTGCATCCATTTTGTACCTTCAACGAAATGTGTAATGAAACTGCTTCTTCAGAAGTTTATTTTGATTAACATGAAGTAGATGGAAAAAAATCTGATGTGTTACACTCACATGACAAGTATTTCATTCCACCCAAAAATTAGATATCGAGATTTCAACGAAATACATACTTTTGAGTTCCCCTGAATCCCAATAAAGCATTTTTGGAAGCATGTCCGTATGTGTGTCTGTCTGTGAACAGCATAACTCAAAAACGAAAAGTTCGATTAATACCAAACTTGGTATTTGAGTTTAGTAGCGCAAATATTTTCAAGGAAATATCCCCACTATAGACTACCCTTTACATGGAACATTTTTCAAAAAATTTTATTTTCTCAAAAATGGCTTTAATGATTTTGATTGAAATGCCATATATTTAAGATATTTTCATGGCAAATAAAACGTATATCTTGAATTTTCTGGGAATGTCCTCAAACGCACTCGTCATTCTGAATGACTTCCGCATAACTGGTAAACCGTAAGAGATAGACAATACTTTACTACACAAGAAATGTAGATCTCATGAAAAACTACAATTTATGTCTTATACATTTTTTTGTGGAGTGACCATTTCCGGGATATGCCTTGTTATTTGTTTGAATTTTGCAATACTTATACTTTTTCTCAATTGAAAATTCATTGTTCGTTTTTACTACGTAGAGTAAGTAGGGGAAGAGTATTGCATTCCACTCAAAAATTCGATACCGAGATTTCACCGGAAATACATGTTTTGAGCCCTCCTGAATCCAAAAAGCGTATTTTTGGAAACATGTCCGTGTGTGTGTGTGTGTCTGTGAACAGGATAACTCAAACGAACCGTCGGATAAAATCTAAACTTGGTATTTAGGTTCAGTATCTTCCAGAGATGCGACACGAAGGTTTTCAAGAAAATCCCCCCACCCCAGATTACCCTTTACGTGGAACTTTTTCGAAAATTTTAATTTTCTCAAAAATGCCTCTAACGAGTTTGTTTAAAATACCATAAGTTTAAGACGTTTTTATGGCAAATGAATTGTATGTCTCGAATTTTCTGGGAATGTCTCCAAAAGTATTCTTCATTGTAAACGACATTTGCATAGCTGGTAAACCATAAGGGATTGACAACATTTTACTACATAAAAATGTAGATGCACAATTTATGTCATATACCTTTTGTTGTTGTTGAGTGAACCATTTTCGAGATATGGCTTGTTATTCCCCTAAATTTTCCAATACTTATACTTTTTCTCAAATGAGAATTCGTTATTCATTTTTTGTCTTGGATATGCAAAGAGTATTAATCTGTGGCAAAGAGAATGGTGCTGCACATAGCAACCAGCTATTAAGAAATATGTGTATGCTTAAAGGCTACTGTATTTCTATATTGCTCTTACAAATACAAAACAAGGGGAAGATACTAGGCCTTAAGCGATCGTCAAATATTTTTAGAACTGGTCGCTATGTGTAAAATGTAATTCTCTTTGCATGTCAAGAACATAAAAGAATATTCTGTGAGCGTAAGAGAAATGAGAACGTAATAAGAGTCAAAATAACATTTGTAATACAAGTAGGGATACCGAAAACCAAAACATAGAGCAAGATATATACGAACGGAAGTACTGATGCGTGTGGATAAAGCAAGGATTGATTAAAAACGAGCGGAAGTGCACTCGGATAAGGCTAAAATTGAGGTACAAGTGAGACAGTAAATCCAGCAAATCAGTAAACTAGAAGAAAAAAATCTGATGGGATACATTCACATTACTTTCCCTACCCTCTATCGTTATTAGTAGCTATACAAAGTATTTTTACTTAAGCTTATTACTTTCTCTAATACGTATAGTAAGTAGAAATATTGCATTTCGCCTAAAACTTTGATATTGAGATTTCACCAGAAATACATGTTTTGAGGCCCTAATGCAAAAAAAGCATTTTTAAAAAAAGGCCCGTCTGTGTGTCTGTGAACAGCGTAACTCAAAAATGAAAAGTCGGATAAATACCATACTTGGTATTTAGGTTCAGTATCTTTAAAAGATGTGACACAAAGGTTTTCAAGAAACCTCCCCTATTCCAGACTACCCCTTACATGGAACATTTTTCGAAGCTTTTTCTCTCTCAGAAATGGCACTAACGATTTTGATCAAAATATCATATATTAAGACACTTTCATGGCAAATGAAAGGCATATTTAGAATTTTCTGGGAATGTCCCCAAACGTCGTCTTCATTCTGAATGAATTTTTCATAACTGTAAACCGTAAGAGATAGACAAAATTTTACTACAAAACATACACTTTATGTCGTATATATTTTTTGTGTGCAGTGAACCATTTCCGACATATTCATTGTGATTTGTTTGAATCTTCCAATAATTAATACTTTTGCTCAAATGGGAATTCGTTATTCTTTTTGTTTTTCTTTTTTTTTTGTATGTCCTGTGCATGCAAAGAGAATGGAATACTCCACATTGCAACCAGCTCTTAAAAGATTTGACAATCACTTAAACCCTACCATATTGCCCTTGCACCTACAAGAAAATTAGCAACACGATAGTTGCTGCAAATTTTTATCTCGATTAATATTAAATAGATGGAGAATAAGAGTTTGTAAAAATAGTTTGTACACGAGTAGAGAAAGTAATGTGAGTGTAACACATCAGACTTTTTTATGTCCTGAACATACAAAGAGAATGGAATACCCCACATAGCAACCAGCTCTTAAAATATTTGACTATCGCTTAAAGCCTACCATATTCCCCTTGCACCTACAAGAAAATTAGCATTAAGATCGTTTCTGCAAATGTTTATCTCGATTAACATGAAGTAGATGGAGAATAAGCTCTTGTAGAAATAGTTTGTACAAGAGTAGAGAAAGTCTGTGAGTGCAACAGTTCTAATTTTTTAAATCACAAAAAAATGTATTAACAAAATGTAAATAGATAAATGTCAGGTAAATAGTTGTGAACGACAGGGATGGTTCAGGGGGCAACGTCTGGGCTCGCATTCGGGAGATCGCGGCGACTGCCAACTCTGACCCATGGGTAATAGTTTTGTCCTTGAACTGCAAGCGTGCAGTGGACTAGAGAGCTTCTTGCCTACAATTCAAATAGTGTAACACCAGCAGTTCAAAAGTATTCTCAACAATTGGAGTTGTATGGTCATAATTATATTGTTTCAATGTTTACTTATTGAAAGTATGATAATGGTTTTGTTTGACGCGGTAGTATAATGTATTACTGGTGCTGCTTTGCATAATATTTATTGTTCCGGGAAAGAAAGACTAAGTACCTTTGGAACAGGATGTAAAACAATAGACCGACAGGGAAAGAACAATAAAGCGGTGGCTCGTGTTCGCATACATCAACCACAAGGTCATAGCTAAACTCCTGAGTCAAACACGGTTTGTTTACCATACAAATAATCTAAGTAAATAGCCATGAAGTATTTTATTATAATTAGGGCAATGTCGTCCTGTAGATGCGTGTACTGTTGTCTCCATTGTAGAAACAGCACCAAACAAAATCTTAGGCGGTTTTTGTATCGTTTTCTGGGGTCTTTTTAGGCATGTGCTTCACCTTACCTGTCGCAGAGCAATAAGGGGGAAAAGACGGGAGGTTGATGCCTTTGCTTTCTAGTGTAATTGAAGCCCAAATATGTTTATTGTCTCAGAAACTGTCGTGCCGAATACAAGCGAAATTACTCGTGGACATATCGTGGTTATATGGGAGGCTGGTCGCACTGTTACAGCATTTGCAACGGCAGTGCATAAAAGTGTTTTTATAGTAAATTACTGGATAAATATATTCCAGGAAAGTGGGGAAGATGGTCTACATTCTCATCAGAAAGTGGGCACTTCCCGTAAAACATCCGCAGATTATGATATTCGTTCACTAAATGCAAATTACTTTTTTGTTATAATCGACTGATCATATTTAGAAACTAGAGATAAATGTGTATATGTATATGGTTTACCGAATATGACATACATATTATGGCAATAAAATTGGGTTATTTTTTTCTATAATCCTGTTATATTCCTATGATCAGCAATATGTTAGTAATGGTATATTAACCAATTGTAGTTTGAATTAGAGGGAAAACATGCTGCCTTATTTATTTATTATTTAGTTATGTTTACTTCTATGCACCAACAAGCTTTGGTACCACTGTGAGGATACAGTTCTGTTTATTTTTTGTTATATAGCATTGCTATGCATTTAATGAACACCATTGAAGCTTTAATTTGAAAATCTTCTCTCACTGCGCATTCTACATTTCGCTAACCTGGGTTTCATCAAGTTTTCCCCTTAGCTTTTAATTCTTTCAAAGGCGTGTCCTCCACTAGCCGATAAGGTATGGGCTACCAATCACGATAAGAGGTCTGTATGACAAACTGAATGCATTCACTCTACCTCTTTCTCTCTTAGCTAATACGATCAAAAGCATAAACATATATACGCCATTTTGTAACCTTTGTTGTGGTTATTGGTGCAACTATTTAGTAGAAGGCCTGGCGCACCCTTGCACCGTGGCCTAAAGCAACCAATGAAACGGCTATAGCTTCGCAAGGCCACGTACAAGGATAAATGATGTGACGTAGACGCGAGGTGCAGTGAGGTTTTCTTTGGCGCTTTTTGTACAAATGATTTTCGTACTGCGACCCTGGATCCGAAAAATCGGTCTGTGACCACATGTTGCAGATGTTGTTGTAAGCACTGCAGAATGAAATTGTCGGTTGGTATACGTATATGACTGAGAAAGTAATAAGAATTGAGTGAATAATCAATAAAAGGCTAAATTAACTTGGACGCTACAGAACACTGTACCTCGCCAGGAAAAATGCGCATATGATGCAATTAGTGCACAGGTGTTAGCTATATAGGACGTCATTGAAATCCCATCAATAGTCCTGTACTAATTTATCGCATAAGCCAGCAAGTTTTCCCATATACAACGTACTATTTGTCACGACTTATAGCCCTTCCATAACTCTACCTACATTGCAGTCTTCTGCATGAAATACTCAGATGGGGATTAAAGGACTTGACACTATTTACAAGAGAGTTGCTTAGGTAGCTGCAAGCAGTTCTTACTTTCTCTACTACGTATTGTAAGTAGGGGAAGTATTGTATTCCACCCAAAAATTCGATACCGAGATTTCACCGGAAATATATGCTTTGAGACCCCCTGAATCCAAAAAAAGCTTTTTTGCAAACATGTCCGTGTGTGTGTCTGTGAACAGCATCACTCAGAAACGAACAGTCGGATAAACACAAAACTTGGTATTTAGGTTCAATATCTTCCAGAGATGTGACACGAAGGTTTTCAAGAAAATACCCCCACCCAGATTATCCTTTATATGGAACATTTTTCGAAAATTTTAATTTACTCAAAAATGGCTCTAACGATTTTGATTAAAACATATTATGTTTAAGATATTTGCATGGCAAATGAAATATATATCTCGAATTTTCTGGGAATGTCTCCAAAAGTATTCTTCATTGTGAACGACTTTTGCATAACTGGTAAACCATAAGAGATAGACAAAATTTTACTAAACACAAAAATGTAGATCGCGTTAAAATACACAATTTAAGTCATATACATATTTTTTGTTGAATGAACCATTTTAGAGATAATTTTCCAATACTTATACTTTTTCTCAAATGGAAATTCGTTTTTCATTTTTTTTTTTGTCCTGGTAATGCAAAGAGAGTGGAATACTCCACATAGCAACCAGCTCTTAAAATATTTGACTATCGCTTAAAGCCTACCAATTCCCCTTTCATCTACAAGAAAATTAGCAATAACATTGACATCTCGATATCTCGATTAACATGAAGCATATGGGGAATAAGCGTTTGTAACAATAGTTTGTACAAGTGTAGAGAAAGTCATTTGAGTGTAACACATCAAAGTTTTTTTTCAAGACAGCTTCTATACAGGGTGTATAGGATGGACCATTTAAGTTGAAGCTGTACAATATATCCAAAACTAAGCGTTGTAGAAAGAAATGTCTTGAATAATAGATACCTCATATCATGGGGTAAAGTAAACGCCACTAGTCGTGTTTTATTTGGAGGACGTTGCGATGGTCATTTTCTGGTCAATTTAATTGTAGCTTTCCATTTAAAAAATACATTCACATAAATTTTTCTAACCACTAATCTACAAAACATTCCTAATGAATCTGCTATTGCATTCAAGACCATCTCTATCGCTTATTAGTGGGTATACAAAATATTCTTACGAAAACTGATTTTTCTACCTACTTCATTTTAATCGACATAAACATTTGCAGAAGTCGTACAAAGGGAGTAGCGACAGTCAAATGTTTAAGAACTACACACTATATGCTGCCCTTAAAATTCCACACTCTCTCCATGCAATTGCGAGAAAGATCTGAATATAGCCAGGATTTTAAAAGAATTACAAAGTATCAATTAATTCGAACCATTAACGGCTGTCTCGGATATGTCTTATGCCGTAAAATAAAGTTAATTGAGATACATTGTGTGTTTTAAAGAGTACTACATTTTTTGTGCGCTACGTTTTTGTTTATCGTCTAACATTTGAGAAACGTTATTTATTGTATGGTTGTAGGAGTTTGCACCACGCTTTGGGCGCCAATTTCAGAAAGGTGTATTTTAGGAGTTATATCGTATTTCAACTGTTGGGGAACCGAACTTGAAGTTTGTTTGCAACCGCACGTATAGTAAACAGTTTCCGGTAGCCTTCGCCCCAAATGTGCTTTAAGGTGGCGTTTGCCCCAAGTTTAAAAAATATTTACTTTGTACTTTAACTGTTTCTTAAATATTATATATTTATGTTTGCCTCGGCTATGTCAGTATTATTGTTAGAGACATGGATGTCTTGGCAGGGTTGTGGTGCGACTAAGATTGTAGGCTTACACAGATAATTTTACTCTACTCCTTTTATTAATACTTGATACGATTTAAATGACACTTCACTGATATAGAGAGTTGTAAGATTCTTTTTTATTAATTAATTACACTTTTTTTATTACGTAAACTTATTTTTTGTCTCACACGAATACGTATTAACTTTCTTGAGGATGTGTCTCACGTTATGAACACTGTTTGCAGGCAATTGACTTCTAGATTTGTGAATTTTGCTATATTTCAGTTTCTGATTGGCTAATCCTACTTCAATAGAATACCTTCATTTAGTTAAAGATTTTTCTGGTTGTTGATTGGCTATTTTATAAACTGTCACTAAAATTACATTATTATTACTCCAAGAATCACAAGTTGTACTGCTAAACTTTCTTACTCATTATTGACTCAAGGTTACCTCATTGTTAGCAACTTCTAACTTATTATTCTCACAACTGTTACATTATTAAATTACGTAATATATTCACATAACATTAGTACACATGGATACACTAATATAAGCATATGCAAGGACTGTTACACAATTTTACAAATTGTTACACACACATATTGCTTTAAGGTGGGCTGTTATTGAATTTATATATTATATAATTTGACTGAAACCATTTAGGTGTTAAAACATTTCTTCCAAATGAAGAGGGTTCCATAGGCTATTCCCAGAAAATTCAGTATATATTATTTGTCATGTAAATATATTTAATACAGGTATTTAAATCTAAATCGTTAATCATTTTTAAGAAAATCAAATATTTTGAAAAGAAATTTCATGTAAAAGTAATTTGGAATTGGGGGATTTATCTGAAAATTTTCATGTAGCATCAAGATAGGAAATGAACCTGAATACAAACTTTATCAGACTTTTGGTATTTACAGAAACTCAAACACACATAGACCTTTTTCTAATTTTTTAGGAGGCTCAGCTGATGTGACATTTCCATATTGCATTTTTGGAAGTAATGGAATACCTTCTCTACCTATTATGTACGTGGTAGATGAAGTAAATTATGTGATGTGATACATTCACACGACTTTCTCTACGCTCCTTCGCCTATTAGTAGGTATACAAATTATTCTTTATAAAACTGGATACTATGTAGGGGGTCTTAAAATTCCATGCTCTGCATGCAATCGCGATGAACAACTGAATATCGAAAGGACTTGAAAGAAAGGACAAAAGCATTGAACAATTCGAACCATTAGGAAGTGATATCTCGGAAATGGCTACTACCACAAAAAAGTTATTCGAAATAAAATGTATGTTTCTAAGAGATCTACATTTTTGTGTAGTATGTTTTTGTCTGTTGCTTAACGTTTACCAATTATACAGGATTATATAAAGTGTATTCCGAATGAAGTGGACTTCATAGGATATTCCCAGAAAAATTAATATGTACATTTTATTTGTATATAAATAACTTTAAATATATTATGTTTTAAGCAACATCGTCACAGCCATTTTTGAGAAAATAACAAATTCAGCAAAATGTCCCATGAAAAGGGTGCTTTGGGGTGGAGGGATTTTCTTGAAAATCTTCATGTCGCATCTTTGGAAGGTACTGAACCTAAATACCAAGTTTGGTATTTATCCTAGTTTTCGTTTTTGAGTTATGCATTTCACTGTTAGACAGACACAAACACGGACCTTTTCCTAAAAATACATTTTTTTATTCAGGGGTCTCAAAACATGTATTTCCAGGATATCTCGGTATGGAATGCAATACCTTCGCTACCTAATGGTAGAGTGTCTACTTAAAGTTAAACGTTTAAGAAAGATTTTTACTTCTTCTGCCCCTTACTTATAATAGGTTAGTGGGAGCATTTTATCCCATCCGAAAATTCGATATCAAGATTTCACCGGAAATACACGTATTAAGATCCCCTAAATCCAAAACGAGCAGTTTTTCTTCCTCTACCATTTCCCCAATTGGTAAAATAGGTACTGAATCCCACCCTAAAACTCTACATCGAGATTTCGTAGGATATACATGTTCTTAGGGCCCCTCAATCCATAAAAGCTATTTTTAGGAGGAGGGCCGTGTGTATGTGCGTGCCCCTATGAGCAGCTTAACTCAAAAATGAAATGTCGAATAAACACCAAACTTGGTACTTAAGTTCAGTATATTCCGAGTATGTGGCATAAATATTTTCAAGAATATGTCCTCGCCTCAAACTACGGTTTACATGGAAGAGTTTGCGAAATATTTTTATTTTCTTAAAAATGCCTGTAACAATTTTAATTGCATTACAGTATCATATATTTAAGACATTTACATGACAAATAAAATGTATACGTGACTATTCTGAGAATAGATTGTGAAATCCTCTACATTCTGAAAGAATAATTGTTGTATAATTTTGCATATAAGTAACAGTGGGTCTAACTGTGGAGCGGGACTTAGTATCTCGACCTACAAGATCTTTTGTATCTGAGCCCCTAACGAGAAACCTCCGGGAGGGAGGGGTGAGGGCAGAGGAGAGAGAGAGCGGCAGAACCACGAGATACGACGGGGTAGAGGGCAGGGTCCCAACCGTTTAAAGCTGGAAACACCCCTCCCGCTGCAAGTTTACGCAACTCACTGGGGGCCTCAGAGACCACCCCATTGCGGTGGAAAAACTGTTACATAGAGCATCCTTTTCCCTTGACATGCAATACCGTGACTCCCGCCGACACTTTCAACCCTGAAAGAGACCAAGCAGATGAAAGGTGAAGTGAGATGCGAATGGAGGTGAAATGAAACGACAAGAAATTCGGTGAATGTAATGAACCTCTCCAGCATTTGCCACCCCGGAAAAAACCCACGGGTCAGGAAGTTTGGCCACGGGAATCGAACCCAGGACTCTCCGAATACGGGCCACAGACGTTACCGACTGAGCCCGTAATTTTGTACAACTGATAAACCTAAAGAAATTGATAACAAATACTTTATACTTATAAACAAATCTAATGATTTGCAATCACCTGACCTTCTCTACCCATTCTTCAACAAACTATTATTATTACGAAACCTTATTCTTCCATCTTCTTCACGTTAACGAAGAAATGATTTTATTACATATTTACTCGTAAGTACAGAGGAATTTAGGGGAATACAGTAAGCTGCGATAGTCACTATGCTGACGCCATGAGATGACTTCGGAATTCCGTTCTCTTTTCAACAGCAACAGAAAAAAAAGCACTGATAGTGATTTTCCACTTTAGAAAGGTGTAAGTATTCTTTTTTCATAGATGGTGTAGTAAGATTTTGTCTCTCTTTTACAGTTTACCAGTTATATACAAAAGTTATTCAGAATGAAGAGGACTTAATGGGTTATTCCCAGAAATTTCAAGATATGCATTTTTTTGTCATGAAAATATTTTAAACATATATTCTTTTAGTCAAAATAGTTAGAGCACTTTTTGTAAAATTAAAAATAACGTCCATGTAAAGGGTAAATTGGGTTGGGAAACTCTTTTGGAACTCCTTATGTTGCATCTTTGGAAGGTAAAGTGTTTAGATTCAAAGGCTGGTATTTATTGAACTGTTGGTTTTTGAGTTATGCTGTTCGTAGACACACACACACACACACATGGAGCTTTTTCTAAAAATGCTCTTTTTTGGGTTCAGGGGACCTCAAAGCATGTATTACAGTGAAATCTCGGCGCCGAAGTTTTTGATGGCACAATGCGTACTCTGCTTTCTGTGAGTACATTATACAGAAAGAAAAACTTCAAAACATACATTTTATTGGTGAAGTAAGTATGTTTTACATGTGGTATTTTAACCAAAATATATCCGTGGTACCAAAATAAAACTTTACTCTGACTGTGTTTAATGCAAGCCACTCCATTGTATTTGGTCTTGAAACTGTGTGTTTTGCTGCTTCAACTTTGCAGATAGATATTACAGAGCTATTCTTTGACGTAAGTCGGTGGTTATGCATGTGGAAAAACAAACATTGAAGTACTTGCAGACTCGTAGCGTTTTCGCTTCTTTATTTTTAACTCTAGCGCTTTCGTTTAAGCCTTCGCTTCGCTGCTGCAGTTAGTGCTTTGTATTTCGCCGCATTATCTTGATCTAAGAAATGGGAAGCATTTCAGGAATTCAGTGTGCAGGCAGAAGTGGCGTAGAAACCTTGTTGCCAACTTGCCACGCTAAATGGTTGCATTCGGCACAAAGGCTCACAACTTCCGAGAAGTTACAGAATTCTTGCCTTTGTTTCCTCGCTCTGAGAATAGCTAATCTATGGTATAGTGTTAATATTCCCATTTACATGAAAATTCCCAATCGACTGTGAGAAATATCTATATAACGACCAGATTGTCTTTTGTTATATTGTTCACAAGTTTCGTTACCCAACGCAATATTAGGTGTTAACATTGCTAACGTAGGAATTTCTTACGTAGAAAGTTTGATAAGGATACTACAAGCGATAGAAATTTCTGGACTCATATTCACAATATTACACAGTGAACGCAAAACTACTGGGCTTATCTTGAATAATGCGACTGATTCATAGCAGGTATCAGGCTGAATGACCCCTCTCCGCGATAGCCTACTAATGAACGTAAAACTAATAAGCTTGCGTAAGAATAATTTGGGAACATCCTACAAGAAGTAACCTACATCCGAGTTTTGATCGTCTGTAAGAGCGTAATAAGGCGTGACTTAAGATATTGAGGCAGTATTTTTAACACTTAAATGATATCAGTCTAATTATATAATATAAAATATAATAACAGCCCGCCTTAAAGCAATATGTGTATAATAATATATAAAGTGTATGTAACAGTCATTGTATTATGTATAAAAATGTTATGTGAATGTATAACGTAGTTGTAACAATGTAGAAGCTGTGAGAATAGAAGCAAGCTGCTTTCCATAGCAAACAGAATTACAAAGTAAAAGCTAACAATGAGGTAACCTTGAGACAACAATAAATTAGAAAGTTTAATAAACGCTACCAATAATTCTTGAAACAATAATAATATAATACTTAAAACAGTTTATAAATAGCCAATCAAAAACTAGAAAAAGTTTAAGTTAAATAAAAGTATTCTATTGGAGTAGGCTTAGTCAATCAGAGACTTGAAATAGAGGAAATGTGCAAATTCAGGCGGCAGACGCTACAAGAAAGCGTTCCCAAGCAGTCAGTTAGGTATGTTACGTGTACATTGCGGTGAGAATAATATAAATTTTAGGTGTTAAAAAGTACAATGAACAATATTCTCGCAGCTTTACAGTAGGATACGTCAGTGTAGTATTATTTAATCGTCTGAAAGATTAATAAAACCAAGTTAAATACAATTATAATTTGTGTAAGCCTTTTTCTTTAGCCGTACCAGTCCTGCTAAGAGATACGTGTTCTGAAATTTACTACTGATGCAGCCGAGGCATACATATATAATATTTAAATAAACATTCAAATAAAAACGTTATTCTTAAACGTGGGGCTGCAACAAAACAACATCATGTTTGGCTCCCATACGTGGGGCAGTAACTGCTTCAATATCCACCTGCGCCTCCTTCACCCTTAGTGCGTTGAAGGAGAAAGGGGATATAGCTTCCCTGTTTAAGAACATACAAATATCTAGGAATAGCTGTTTATATGAGGACCTATAACTGATGTTTCAGGACTAAAATGCTAACATCTCAAGAACTGACTCATAGTCAAGAACACTTCCAGACAGACATTTGCTGTATATTCGCAATTAACCTCACGAAAGGACGACAAAATTGGTTGCCATTCCTCATCTATACCTATACATAATTTGCCAATTAGTTTACAGAACTAGCATAGGTATGCTTATTGGTGCGATACACAGCAAAAGGCGTGATAGCTCCTACAAGGTGACACTACCACTCAATAAAATGAAGTCATGACGTCATGAAGTAGTCTAGAAACGGTAATAAATGCGGTTTGTACAGGGAAGCCGTGTTGATTTCTTCCTGTCGTTTCTGTACAAACTATAAAGATACATTATAGTAGATAGAGAAATTTACGTAAGTGTAACACATCAAATTTTTACTTTCTATACCACATACCTAGTAGGTAGAGTAGGTTTGTATTCTATCCAAAAATTCGACATCGCGATTTCACGGAAATACATGTTTTTGAGGTCATGAATACGAATAAAGCAATTTTAAATAATGTTCGTGTGTGCCTGTGAACAGTATGACTCAAAAACGAAAATTCGAATAAATTCCAAGCTTGGTATTTAGTTTCAGTATATTTAAAAAAACGGAACAATATTTTAAAAAAAATCACCCACCCCAAATTACCCTATACATGGAACATTTTTCGAAATTTTTTATTAACTAAACCTGGCTCTAACAATTTTGATTAAAATAGCATATTATGAAGTATATATACAGATAAATAAAATGTGTAACCTGAATTTTCTGGGTGTAACCTATGAAGTCCTCTTCATTCGGAAGGAATTTTGTATAATGTTGTGCAGCTGGTAAACGTTAAGCGATAGACGTACTGTACAAAAAAACGGATGTATTACATTCACATGACTTTCTATACCCACTATTTTTATTACTGGGTGTACAAATTAATATTACGAAAGTTTATTTTCCAATCTACTTCATTTTAATCCAGATAAACCTTTATGGACAAAGCTGCATTATACATTTCGTTATAGAGACAAGTGGGAATAGCGACAGTCAAATGTTTTAGAACTGGAGCTCTATGCTGGCTTTAAATTCCAAAACCTTTCAAATACACCGCGCAAAACAATTGAACATTTACAGAACTAAAAGAATGGCCAAGTGTTGAACAATTCGAATATTTAATATCTCGTAAATGGCTGATGCCACCATAAAGTTTTTTAAAATCAATTGTGGGACTAAAGAGATCTACATTTCTTCTGTAGTACGTTTTCGTCTATTCTTAACGTTTATCAGTTGTACAAAATTATAGACAATCCTTCCGAATGAAGAGGAATTCACAGGTATTCCCAGAAAATTTAAGGTATACATTTTGTTTGTCATGTAAATATTTTTAATATGTTGTATTTTAATCAAAATTGTAAGAACAATTTTTTAAAAAGTAAAAGATTTTGAAAAGTGTTCCATGTAAAGGGTGGTTTCGGATGGGGGATATGATTGAACATTTTAGTATTGCATCTATGGAAATTTTGAGCTTAAATGCAAAGTTTGGTGTGTATTCGAATAAAATGCAGCTCAGTAATTGATTAACATAGTATTAAAGCCTTTAATTAAGATTTAACTTTATAAAATAAATAATTTCATCGTGTGAAACAATTTTTAAAGACAGTAAAAATTACCAACAAAAAATCAGTATCTGCATAACTAATTTATAAATATGCATAAAATTTGATCTAAATATTACACATTAAATCCTGATTGTGGTATTAAAATTTCAAATGGATCGATCTGAAATTACTGGTGGGTATCCTTAAAAGAATGACAAATACGCAGGCCCAGTAAAAGTTTGAGCAGATCCTTTTCAGGGTAGCTGCTAATAAGTGAGATGAAAGTGGAGAGAATGATCTAACGAAATCACGCTAACGGGTTGTACAGGGAGAGCCAAAAAACTACGAACCGACTGCGCGGTGTTTTTCCTGTCCGCCGTCCTCGGGGGTCGTTTCCGTCTGTCGCTATCATAGAAAGGCGCGGATGAAACCATACAACATTTTTAAAACTAATTTTAAAGACTTTACTTACCAACTTTATTAAAGGAGATGCTGAAACTGGCCACCGTCGTTGTCCATATATTTTTGGCACCTCCTTAGGAAACTATCCATCACTCGCCGATTTTCTTCGAGTCAACAGTTGACGCCCGTACATATGTGAATACAATTTTGCCTCCCCCTTTTTTAAAGAATTAACAGCCAGGGAGCGTGATTTTGACTTTATTCAACAACTCTGAAACAGCTTATACTGCCAATATTTCAATGAGAAAAATTTAAAATGTGTTTGAGGACAGAATTATTAGTACAGATTTGTACCCCCCTCGGTCTCCCGACCTAATCCCCTGCGATTATTATCTCAGGGGTTACTTAAAACATAAAGTGTATAAGATAAACCCACACACCCTGGAAGAATTAACACAAAACATCCGCCAGGAAACTGCCAACATTTCTCAACGTGAACTACGGCGAGTGATGGATAGTTTCCTAAAGAGGTGCCAAAATATATGGACAACGACGGTGGCCAGTTTCAGCATCTCCTTTCATAAAGTTGGTAAGTAAAGCCTTTAAAAGTAGTTTAAAATGTTGTATGGTTTAGGAGGCGCATTTCTATGATAGCGGCAGTCGGCAACGAGCGCCGAGGACGCGGACAGGAAAAACACCGCGCAGTCGGTTCGTAGTTTTTTGGCTCACCTGTAGATCCAGCTAGTATGCAATAAAGATAAACCAAATGCATGTATTGTAATATCAGCTTCAACACTAGTGACTGCTGTAAAAGCTGAGGTTTTGCCAACTTGGAGAAATGAAGCTTGTAGTAAACCAAGATGGGGCTTTTATGACCATAAATAGAAATTAAACGCCGTAAAAAAACGCAGATAATCGGGGAGCAACTTGTTGGAATGGCTTGGACAATCATCTATATCAAGTCGGGCCACCAATATAATCCTAATGGTAGAGCCAACAGCAAGAGCCAGAGTTAACGAGCTGTTGTATTGGAATGGGAAAATGTCCAAATCTGCAATGGAAGAACAATATCATCTGGGTTGCTGGAACAAAAAGAAAAAGGGGAAAGTTTCACATCATTTTTACTTTCTCTAATACGTATAGTAAGAATGGGAAGTACTGTATTCTACCCAAAAAATCTGATATCGAGATTTCACCGGAAATACATGTTTTGAGGCCCTCCACAACCCCCAAAAAATCTAATGTGTTACGCTCACATGACTCTCTCTACTATTGTACAAACTATTTTACAAACGCTTAATCTCCATATGCTTCATGTTAATCGAGATATCGCGATTTTAATCTTATTGCTAATTTTTGTATAAATGTAAGGAGAATTGGTAGGCTTTAAGCTATAGTCAAATATTTTAAGAGCTGGTTGCTATGTGGAGTATTTCATTCTCTTTGCATTACCAGGACAAAAAATAAATAACAAACTTTTGAAAAAGTATAAGTATTGAAAAATTTAAGGGAATAACAAGCAATATCTCGAAAATGGTTCATTCAACAACAAAAATGTATATGACATAAATTGTGTATTTTAACGCGATCTACATTTTTTGTGTAGTAAACTTTTGTCTATCTTTATGGTTTACCATTTAAGCAAAGATCGTTCACGATGAACATTCCCAGAAAATTCGAGATATAAATTTCATTTGTCATGAAAATATCTTATACATATGATGTTTTAATCAAAATCGTTAGAGCCATTTTTGAGAAAATGAAAATTTTCGAAAAATGTTCCATATAATGGTTAATCTGGGGTGGGGAGATTTTCTTGAAAGCCTTCGTGTCGCATGTCTGGAAGATACTGAACCTAAATACCAAGTTTGGTGTTTATCCGACTGTTCATTTCTGAGTTATGCTGTTCACAGACACACACACACACAAACGGACATGTTTCCAAAAACGCTTTTTTGGATTCAGGAGGTCTCAAAACATGTATTTCCGGTGAAATCTCGGTATCGAATTTTTGGGTGGAATACAATACTACCCCTACTTACTATACGTAGTAGAGAAAGTAAAAAAGCATTTTACTACGAAGATCCGCGTGTGTGTCTGTGAACAACATCCTCAAAAATGAGAACTCGGATGATGTTCAATATCTTCCAAAGATTGGACACTATGACTTTCAATAAAATTCCCCTGCACCAACTACCCTTTACAAGGAACATTTTATAATTTCGAAAAATATGGCTCCAACAATGGTGATTGAAATACCGTAGTGGTGCATCCATAACATACAATTTCTCACAGTCTTCCAAATTACCTCTCTTTATTCTCCTGTGAACTTTTTGCCATAACATTTGCCCTGGAATATATAATGAAAACTGAAACTGTTGTTACATCGTCTTCACTGACACCATTAGCGCAATTCTAGCTCTTCAACAGAGGTCACCCAGAAACTCTTTAGTGCAGAACATTTTACAGTTATATAATGAGATAAAAGCCTGCAATAAACGTGTGACGCTGGCATGGATACCATCTCTCATGGGCATTCCCAGAAATGAAAAAGCTCAAGAAGCTGCTAAAGAAGCAACATGCCACTCTCCAAGCCTGGCCGACCTCAAGGTTCCGCATCACGACTTCCAAAATTTCCTAAAGTATCTAATATGTAAGAAATGGAAGCTACAATAGAGTTCCACATCCAAAAACCTAATCTTAGTTTCAGGTACCCGATAAAGCATCTCACCATGCTACGTATTGGATATACTGCAATTATTATTATACACCGGGGTGAGGCCGAAAGGTTTGCAGCTAAGTTACCTCGGCACAAACATTGGAGAACGTAGCTACAGAGGCAAGCGAAAGATACCAAGAAATTGCTGCACAAAGCTATAGTGAGCGTGGAATATTTATAAATAATTAAGATTTCAATTCATATTTTGCTCAGGTTTATTACAAATCAAGGTGCTCTACATGGTACACGAAAAGGTTACAGACAAAACACTGGGGGAGATACCTACCACACGTACACACATGCTAACACATGGAAGATGCGCACTACTCTGGCTACAACTGACATCAAGCCAGCCAAGCCACACCAGTACACACAAAGAGAGCTATTCCCTCAATTGCCTTCACCCCCAACCAAGAAGATGAAGTTGCCGCGCCGGACAAGCACTCAACACACAAATGCAACAATTAACTCAACAATATTATACACAGCAATAATTTGTTCGACGCAACAATACACACACATACGCTACAGTATCTCCTTGGAAAACATCACCAGCCTACATGCAAGCACTGTCACTCCATTCTCACAGTTCAGCATATAGTTGCAGAGTGCCCCAGCTACGATGTTCATCGGCTTCATTGTGGTATTCCTGCTAACCTCTCGGTGGTCTTGAGTGATCAGACCATCTGTCATAACATAGTAAAGTTTTTAAAATAAATAAATTTGTATAATATTATACAATTAAAGTTGTAATTTGTTTCAAAATATTGTAATTTTTAAAATTAGTTGTAGTGGCGTTATAACTATAATGTTAAAGCGACAATAATAAATAAAAATAAAAAAACGTATCTTAAAGATGTTTACATGATAAATAAAATGTACATCTTAAATTTTCTGGAAATGGACTGTGAAGTCCTGTTCATTCGGAACGAATTTTGTATAATTTCGTAAAACAGGTAAAGCGTAAGAGATAAGTATAAAATACCACAAAAAATTGTAGATCTGTTTAAAGTACACATTTTGCTTGAAATAACTTTTCTTGTGACATCAGCAGTTCCTTATTTGTTTAGAAATTTTCAATACTTCATTTTACTAAACTGCTGACGATGTTTAGTTGTTCTGTTGTTCAGTTTCTCGCAAATCACTGAAAGACTGAAATTTTAAGTTCAGCCTATAGAGTACAGCGTTAAAACATTTGACTATCGACTCGGTTTACTAGACCCCTTATCTACATACAACGAGTGTATAACGCAAATGTTTCTGCACATGTTTATCTCAATTAACATGAAAAACAAGTTTCGTTGTAGAAGCTATGTAAAAATAAACGATATTGGGAAGAAAAATTCATATGAATGTGCACATTAGATAATTTGTAATAGCTAATTTTCCTATGTTGTCTTATGATGCGGCAACGATGAAGCATCTTTGAAAATAATGTGATTATAATTTCTTGGCTTGGTCTCATTGGTAAGAATTAACTTGTGATATAAATAGTTACATTTTGTCTCAGCATCTAATTAAAAAATCTGATGTGTTACACTCACATAACTTTCTCTACTCTTGTACAAACTATTTTTACAAACGCTTATTCTCCATCTACTTCATGTTAATCGAGATAAACATTTGCAGAGTCTATTTTATTGCTAATTTTCTTGTAGATGTAAGGGGATAATATATTTACAAGGGCAATTTGGAAATACAGTAGCCTTTAAGCACATACATATCTCTTAATAACTGGTAGCTAGGTGCAGCACCATTCCCTTTGCCACAGATTATAACTCTTTGCATGTCCAAGACAAAAAAAATCTGATGTGTTACACTCACATGACTTTCTCTACTCTTGTACAAACTATTTTTACAAACGCTTATTCTCCATATGCTTCATGTTAATGGAGATATCGAGATGTCAATCTTATTGATAATTTTCTTGTAGATGCAAGGGGAATATGGTAGGTTTTAAGCGATAGTCAAATATTTTAACGCTGGTTGCTATGTGGCGTATTCCATTCTCTTTGCATGTCCAGGACATAAAAAAATCTGATGTGTTACACTCACATGACTTTCTCTACTCTTGTACAATCTATTTTTACAAACGCCTATTCTCCATATGCTTCATGTTAATGGAGATATCGAGATGTCAATGCTTGCATTTTCTTGTAGATGCAAGGGGAATATGGTAGCTTTTAAGCGATAGTCAAATACTTTAACGCTGGTTGCTATGTGGCGCATTCCATTCTCTTTGCATGTCCAGGACATAAAAAAAATGAATAACGAATTTGAGAAAAAGAAGTATTGGAAAATTTAAGGAAATAACAAGCAATATCTCGAAAACGGTTCACTCAACAAAAGAAATGTATATGACATAAATTGTGTATTTTAACGCGATCTACATTTTTTGTGTAGTAAAATTCTGTCTATATCTTACGGTTTACCAGTTATACAAAAGTCGTTCACAATGAAGAATACTTTTGGAGACATTCCCAGAAAATTCGAGATATACATTTTATTTGTCATGACAATATCTTAAACATATGATATTTTAATCAAAATCGTTAGAGCCGTTTTTGAGAAAATTAAAATGTTCGAAAAATGTTCCATGTAAAGGGTATTCTGGGGTGGGAGGTTTTTCTTGTAAACCTTCGTGTCGCATCTCTGAAAGATACTGAACCTAAATACCAAGTTTGATGTTTATCCGACTGTTCGTTTTTGAGTTATGCTGTTCACAGACACACAGACACACACACGGACATGTTTCAAAATATGCTTTTTTTGGATTCAGTGAGTCTCAAAACGTGTATTTCCGGTGAAATCTCGGTATCGAAATTTTGGGTGGAATACAATACTTCCCCTACTTACTATACGTAGTAGAGAAAGTAAAAATGAATAACGAATTCCCATTTGAGAAAATAAGTATTGAAAAATTTAAGGGAATAACAAGCAATATCTCGAAAATGGTTCACTCAACAACAAAAATGTATATGACATAAATTGTGTATTTTAACGCGATCTACATCTTTTGTGTAGTAAAATTTTGTCTATCTTATGGTTTAGCAGTTATGGAAAAGTCGTTCACACTGAAGAATACTTTTGGAGACATTCCCAGAAAATTCAAGATATACATTTTATTTGTCATGAAAATATCTTAAACATATGATATTTTAATCAAAATCGTTAGAGCCATTTTTGAGAAAATTAAAATTTTCGAAAAATGTTCCATGTAAAGGGTAATCTGGGGTGGGGGGATTTTCTCAAAAACCTTTGTGTCGCATCCTTGGAAGATACTGAACCTAAATAGTAAGTTTGGTGTTTATCCGACTGTTCGTTTCTGAGTTATGCTGTTCACAGACAGACACACAGATAGACAGACACACAGACAGACACACAGACACTCACACGGACATGTTTCCAAAAATGCTTTTTTGGATTCAGGGGATCTCAAAACATGTATTTCCGGTGAAATCTCGGTATCGAATTTTTGGGTGGAATACAATACTTCCCGTGCTTACTATACGTAGCAGAGAAAGTAAAAATTCATATTGCTTAGTCTTCTTCTTCTGCATTTCTGCCATTAGCAGTGCTGCAGACATGTCGGACCATCGTTTTCTTGGTCTTCCCGGATGTCTTCTTCCTTTAGGCCTGTGATACACACATTTCTTGGGATTCTCTCTTTCGATATTCTATCAACATGCTGTCTCTATTAGTTTTTATAATTTATACTTTCTCTTCCAAAGAATTTATTTCAAAGTCATCCCTTATTACGTTCTCTACCACGTGCACAGTATGTAGAGAAGGTATTGCATTCCACCCAAAAATTCCATACAGATATTTCACTGAAAATACATTCTGAAGACTCCTAAATCCAAAGAAAACTTAAATAAATACCAAATTTGGTATTTAGGTTCAGTGCCTTTCAAAGGTGCAACAAACTACATATTACATGGATCATTTTTCGAAACTTTTGATTTTCTAAAAAAGGCTTTAACCATTAAAGGTACATGACAAGTAAAATGTATATCTTTAATTTTCTGCGAATAGCCCTCGAAGTCCTCTTCATTCAGAAGGAATTTTGTATTATTTTGTGTAACTGGTAAACGTTAAGCGATAGACGAAAATGTACTTCAGAAGAAATGTAGACCTCTTTAAAACAGAATTTATTTCAAATAACTTCTTTTGTGGCATCAGCCATTTCCGAGATATACTTATTAATGGTTCGAATTCCTCAATCTTAGCCATTCGTTTAAATTCTTGTTGATTTTCAATTGTTTCTCACGATGTCATGCAAAAAGTATGGAATTTTAAGGCCAGTACAGTTCTTTAACATTTGACTATCGCTATTGCCTTTGTATCTATAACGAAACGTGTAGTGCAGCTGTTCCTGGAAAGCTTTATCTGGATTAAAATGAAGTATGGAGGAAAATAAACTTTCGTAAAATATTTTGTAAACCGATTAATAAGGGATAGAGGAAAGAGAAAGTCATGTGAATGTAACACAACAGACTCTTTTTTTCATTTGATTTTGTCCAGAAGGGCACATCTCTTTGACGTTCTCAGGAATCTCGTCTCTGTATCCTGTTTTTGTCAGGTTTTGCCAGTGTTCATGTTTCAGATCCATAAAGAAAAGCAGACAGGGCCATTACCGTGCAAAACTTCATTCGTGTTTATTTTCTGGTTTTAGTTTTTAAACTTCTGTTTATTGTACCGCAGATTTGTTGCAACATGGGTAATTTATTCCTTTCTCTACTACGTACAGTAAGTGGGGGAAGTATTGCATTCCACCCAAAAATTCGATACTGAAATTTCACCAGAGATACATGTTTTGAACTTCCCTGAATCCAAGTAAAGCATTTTTGGAAACATGTTCGTCTGTATATCTGTCTGTCTGTGAACAGCATAACTCAAAAACGAAAAGTAGGATAAATACTAAATTTGGTATTTGAGTTTAGTAATTTCCAAGGATACGACACAAGATTTTCAAGAAAATCGCGCACACCCAACTACTTTTTACATGGAACATTTTTCGGAAATTTTGATTTTCTATAAATGGCTCTAACGATTTTGACTAAAATACATGTTTAAGATATTTCCATTTGAAATGAAATGTGTATCTTGAATTTTCTGTGAATGTCCCTAAAAGTTCTCTTCATTTTGAATGACTTTTGCATACGTTGTAAACCGTAAGAGATAACCAAAACTTTACTGCACAAAAATGTAGATCTCATTAAAGCACACAATTTATGTTATATATACATTTTTTGTCGAGTGAACCATTTCCGAAATATTCCTTGTTATTTCTATGTATTTTCCAATACTTTCCAATACGTAATTTTATTCTCTTCTTATTGCCTTAAGTGCTCAACCAATGTGACTATTTACATTACGTAACCTGGAAATTTTCATTTCTCCCTCCACATTTCGCCTTCTACGTCACTTTCTCTAAATTCTCCGTTGTTAACAATGCAAGAATAGAATTTTCCCCTTCGCTTTAATACAAAAGATTTGCAACATAAACAAAAAAATTTCATTTCTACACCCACAAGACACGTTTTTAAGACATCTAAATCTGAAAAACCAGGCACATTTTAACATGGGCGATATTCACAATGAGAAAAGTTGACAAGTATTGCTATTCCTTAAAAATAATTTACATACACAATATATATATATATATATATATATATATATATATATATATATATATAAAAAAACCTGGAACATTTTAACATGGGCGATATTCACAATGAGAAAAGTTGACAAGTATTGCTATTCCTTAAAAATAATTTACATACACAATATATATATATATATAAATAAAGGGCAGTTAAATTATATTCGAAACCATTCGCGGCCTCTCTCTACTACGTGAGACAACCGGCAGTCGCCGGGGAAATTACGCCGACAGAGGCGACTAAAATCCTTACGTTATAATAGATGCTGGAAATGTTGACCTTCTGCTCTCATACAGGCAGCATATCTCGTGTAAATATTCTCGCTCACTCTCCAAAGCTCAGTAGTAGGAATTCTTGTGATTTATTGTACAATGTTTTCTCTAAGTTCCTGTAGTGTGCGAGGATTGGAACGATGAACTTTGTCTATTAAAGAACCTCGTAAATAAAAATAACACCTCGTTAAGTCAGGAGAACAAGGGGCCACAAATCAACACTAGTTATTCTGTAATCAATCACCTCTCTTATTGCATGTAATGATTCGCCAGCCGTATGTGCTGTTGCAGAATCTTGCTGGAACCAACCATACGATTTCTCTTCTTCTGTCAAGCAATTGCAACAATTCCAAAATCTATTATAAGGTAAGGACTTCAGTCCGCTTCTGCCGGCGTAATTTCCCCGGCGACTGCCGGCTGTCTCGCGCAGTAGTGAGAGGCCGTGAGTGGGTTCAAATATAATTTAACTAGCGTATATATATAAAGAGAGAGAGAGAGAGAGAGGGAGGGAGAGTTGTATTCCAAAACTAAGGTCCGGTGAACAATATTTAATGAATGGTAGACTTGAATGACGCCTTATGCCTGAAGCGCTTTCCACCGACTCCTGAGGAACCTGCCGATGAATTTCAGCCGCGTTTACATGTTTCGCCCACAGAAATCGAATAACGGAGTGGATTACTTTGCGAGACCTGTTTTCCAAACGAGTTTTCAGTTTCCAGTTTGTGACGGGTTACTGAAACTCTGCGTAGTTGCCAACCACATGCATTAGAATTACCACTAATTTCTCTATAATGAACGAAACTCCAGGAAATTCGGCTTTGTAACCTTAGTTTCTGATCGCCCCTCGATCTTTATAATAAAATACATAACATAAAATTAATTGTGTTCAAAGCACATGATGTGAAATGCCATTGGTTTGGTTTTATTTGTCGAAATTTTAAAATTATAAGTCTCACATGACTTCTGTAACATATACACCGCTGTTTGCTTAGTTTGAAAGAATTTCTAGGCGAGGATTTGTTGTGAATAACTTAGAGTGTACAGAAGAATTACTTTTAATACGAGTAGAGCAACATGTAAGGACATGTGGAAAGATTATAATGAAAAGAGAATGTAGTATGAGTGTACCATTCCAGACTTTTAGTGTTTAACTTCGTATATTTAGTTCAGCGGACGTTCTGTGGTAAATTATTTTATTTCAGAGAAGTTTTTACACTGCGAGCCGCTGGTTTTTAACAAACGTATATAAATCGCAGGTGTTAAACCAAGCAATTGCTGCGGTAGTAGTTTACATTTTAACCTGTGGCGCTTTATCATACACGTGTTGTATCTCAAGTGTACTTTCAGATAATAATTATGTGGTATTATACTTTTTAAAAGTGTAAATGTAAACAGAGGAAGATAACTGTATTTGCTCACCGAAACGTTTGGTAAATATTGCTGTCTATCTCGTGGTTTTATCTGAAGTGAGTTATATCCCAGCTATAATTGCGTACTTCGCTCGTGTTTATGTACTTGTCTATTTCAGAACAGTTCACAAACACAGTTATATTGCTACGTGATTTAGACCGCGTATTCGATTGTTTAATTGTACGGCCTTGGTATCATAGTCTGATCCGCTACGGATGCACAGAGTTAAGTGATTCGTAAAATATAGGGTGCGTATATAGTCCTAATACATTTCCATGTTCCTGGTCTGCTGCAACACAAGGACAGATTAAGACCTTATAAAGCCTAATGCAGTTCAACATGTCCTGCTTCAATTATGGAAATAGATTGGCAGAGCATTCGCTATTAATATCTATTTTTCTTCTTTACTCTTTTTACTTTCTCTACTACGTATAGTAACTAAGGGAAGTATTGTATTCCACCCAAAAATTCGATACCGAGATTTCACCGGAAATGTATGTCTTGAGACTCCCTGAATCCAAAAAAAAGCATTTTTACTAACATGTCCATGTGTGTGTGTCTATGTGTCTGTGTGTGTGTGTGTCTGTGAACAGCATAACTCAGAAACGAACAGTCGGATAAACACCAAACTTGGTATTTAAGTTCAGTATCTTCCAGAGATGCGACACGAAGGTTTTCAAGAAAATCCCCCACCCTAGATTACCCTTTACATGGAACATTATTCGAAAATTTTAATTTTATCAAAGATGGTTCTAACGATTTTGATTAAAATATCATATGTTTAAGATATTTTCATGACAAATGAAATGTATATCTTGAATTTTCTGGGAATGTCTCCAAAAGTATTCTTCATTGTGAACGACTTTTGCATAATTGGTAAACCATAAGAGATAGACAAAATTTTACTAATCAAAAAATGTAGATAGCGTTAAAATACACAATTTATGTCATATACATTTTTGTTGTTGAGTGAACCATTTTCGAGATATTGCTTGTTATTCTCTTAAATTTTCAATACTTATTTTCTCAAATAGAATTCGTTATTCATTTTTTTGTCTTGGATATGCAAAGAGTATTATATGTGGCAAAGAGAATAATGTTGCGTATAGCAACCAACTATTAAGAGATATGTCTATTCTTAAAGGCTACTGTATTTCTATATTGTCCTTGCAAATACAAAACAAGGGAACATAGTACGCCTTAAGCAAAAGTCAAACATTTTTAGAACTGGTCGCTATGTGTAAAATGTAATTCTCTTTGCATGTCAAAAGATCGTTTCTGCAAACGTTTATCTTGATTAATATGAAATGGATGGAGAATAAGAGTTTGTAAAAATAGTTTGTACAAGAGTAGAGAAAGTCATGTGAGTGTAACACATCAGATTTTTTAATTTATTTTAAATCGCTTGAACTCGCTGGTCATATCGCAGCTCTATAAGGATACAAAGAACCATATAATAAATTACATTGTTGATTGGTCCGGAGTGGACGAAGAAAATATGTCGACGAATCAAACGATATACTTCCTCTCCGTAGAGGCTGCGAGTACGTAGGTTCTCACGACCGCCGTCGAAATTACGAAATGAAGAATCTTCCGGGCTGTTTTGGCGTGGTCTGTTGGAGATCGGGGTTCCAGACATTTCATCTACTGCTGCGATAGACATCCTCAGTGGCGCTGTCACGATATAAATACTGCGACACCGACAGCTGATCGTCAGACGTGGCCAAACCTTCTAGCAGACTTCGACTTCGACAGCGCTACTGAAGATGTCTACTGTAGCAGTAGATGAAACGTCTGGAACCCCGATCTCAGCAGATCACGGCAAAACAGTGGCCGAAAGATTCTTCATCTTGTAATTTCGACGCCAGCTGTGAAAGCCTACGTACTCTTATAATATTATTTCTTAACACTTTCCTCAATTGAGGGCTGCCATATAGATAAAGCATACCTATACGATTAACATATTATTTAAGTTAACAATAATAAAGATGATTTATAGCTGACATATCAAGGTAATAAAAATCAACTTAAAATAGAAATATAAATGAATTTAAATGGGAATTTAAAAGCAGTATATAAGAATCGTATTAGGCAGTTAAAATAAATAAATACATAACAATTTCAATGATGTGTAAAGCGGTATATCGATATTATATTGAATATGGATGAGAATTGATCCTCTAATAGCCATGATCGATAGGGTAGATGTTTAGTTTATTGAACTTGATGGTTGCTTCACGTATGGAAAGCCAATTTGAAGTAGATAGTATCTTTAAATTATTTGCACCACGCTTTGGGCGTCAATTTGAAGTAGGTTGTATTGAAGGAGTTGTATTATATTTAAACTGTTGGGAGCCGAACTTGAAATTCGTTGCAACCACACGTATAGTACCCACTTTCCGGTAGCCTTCGCCCTAAATGTACTTTCCGGTGGCCTTTGCCCCCCAAAAAATGTTTAAAAATATTAACTTTGTAATTAGACTGTTTCTTTAAATATTATATATTTATGTTTGCCTCGGCTGCGTCAGTATTATTGTTAGAGACATGTTTCTCTTTGCAGGTTTTGGTGTGACTGAAGTATGTAGGCTTATACAGATTATAATTTTACTTCACTCCTTTTATTAATGCTTGACACGATTTAAACAATATTTCACTGATATACAGAGAGCAGTGAGATTTTTTTAATTAATTGCTTGCACTTTTTAACACGTAAGCTATTTTCATATCACACACTGAATGCGTATTATACTTCTCGAGGACACATCTCGCGTCCGGTTAGGAACACTGTCTGCTAGCAACACGTCCAGTTATGAGCGCTGTCTACAAGCAACTGAACTCTAAATTTGTAAATTTTGCTATATTTCAGTTTCTGATTGGCTAATTCTAATCCAATAGAATACCTTCATTTAATTTAAGTTTCCTTCTGGTTGTTGATTGGCTATTTTATAAACTGTTTCAAAATTTACATTATTGTTGCTCCAATAATGACTAGTAGCATTATTAAACATTCTTACTCATTATTGCCTCAAGGTTACCTCATTGTTAGCAACTTATAACCTATTATTCTCACAGCTCTTACATTATTAAATTACGTAATACATTCACATAGCATTATTACACATGTATACAATAATATAAACATTTACAATGACTGTAATATACACTTTTTATATCTTGTTACATAGACATATTGCTTGAAATCGGGCTGTTATTGAATTTATATATTATATAATTAGACTGAAAGCATTTAAGTGTTAAAAATACTGTCTCATTATCTGGGCCATAATCTATCGAAAACTTCTGTAACGTTTTGGGTATTGTCCCTCTAGCTCCTATCATCAATTCTGTGACTAAGATTTTATTTAAATTTTATTTATGCTTATAATAGGAGATACTGGGCTCATTAATGACATTTTTTGTACGTCTACTTTTTGGGGCTGTTGACAGTGGGATTCAAGTGTACAGTAGGATCAATGATTAATCCGCTATTGCCAGATGATGTCTTATAGGCGATGATGTCGTTGCGCCTGCTGCTACCACTGTTGGATAATCCATATACCTCCTCGTGGACCTGAAAACTGCAATCAAGCTTCTTATTTTGTGATGTTTGCTGTTTCGCAGCACTTCTCCATATGTGCAAGCACTCAGAAGGGTTTCTTGCTCTCTGCCACAACGGCGAGTCCTGAGACCTCTGGTAGTTAGCGTACAGCAATAACTCCAGCAGTCATTTTGATGGTATCTCTCCATTCAGAGCAAGAAAGTCCGCGATGATCTCGGATCCATTTATTATCAGGTGCATAATCACTGAACATTTTAACTCCTCTTCCTTTGTGCGGTAATTCGCTCCAAAGTTGGAATTCTTTTTCTCTCAGATGTTGTCTTACTTTCCTTGCACCTGGGAGAAGACTACTCGTTTTGAGTGATGTTGAGGAGTGGTAAACAATTTTGAGTTTCTTGATCAAAATCTCTTACTAACCACTCCTCGCACCAGTACGACAGCACCACTCTCCTCACAAGCCTAAGGTCTTCCGACGTTACACTGGGTTCTGCGGTTGCCACCTTAGCTGCCAAATCAGCAAGTTCACTTCCAGGCAAGCCAACGTGACCAGGTATCCAAGCACACTCCACATTTACGCCAAAAGCGTATAAAACATGGAGGGCATCGCGGATTCGCTGAACAATGGGGTGGTAGTTGTACAGCTTGCAGTAGTTGTAGCCCCACTGATGGAGACCCAAACTTGAAGCTGTTTAATTGTTGTGGTTGCACTACGTATTGCGGGAGATATGTTTCTTGGAGTGTTCGCCCCACGTACGATACAAACTTTCCGGTGGCCTTTGCCCCACGTTTACTCTACATTTAAAAATCAACTTTGTATTTTAATGTTTATTTAAATATATAATATATATGCCTCGGCTGCGTCAGTAGTAATTTTCAGAACACGTATCTCTTAGCAGGGCTGGTGTGGCTAAAGAATGAGGCTTACACAAATTATAATTGTATTGTGCTTTATTTTATTAATCCTTCACACGATTAAATAACACCTCACTGATGTATCCTACTGTAGGGCTGTGAGATTATTGTTAATTTTACTTTTCAACACGTAAACTTTATATTATTCTCACCGCAATGAATTTGTATGTCTCACACACTGAACCTGTACCGTATCGATCGAGTACACAATCTTGTAGCGTCTACCGCTGGAATTTGTACTTTTTCTCTATTTAAAATCTCTGATTGGCTAATCCTACTCCAATAGAATACTTTTATTTAACTTAAGTTTTTCTAGTTTTTGATTGGTTATTTATAAACTGTTTTAAATATTACATTATCGTTCCAAGAATTATTATTAGCCTTTATTAAACTTTCTAACTTATAGTTGTATCAAGGTTACCCCATTGTTAGCAACTTTCAGCTTCTACTTGTAACTCTGTTTGCTATGGAAAGAAGCTTGCTTGTATTCTCACAGCTCCTACATTGTTAAAACTATGTAATACATTCATATAACATTATTATACATGTACATAATAATATAAACCTATTACAATGACTGTAACATACATTTTATATATTATTACATACACATATTGTTTTAAGGCGGGCTGTTATTACATTTTATATTATATAATTAGACTAATATCATTTAAGTGTTAAAAATGCTGCCTCAAGATAGAAGAATAGGATTTTGTACGAATGTTTTGTGGAAGAGCGATCATGTGAATGCAACACATTAGATTTTGTGTGTAGTACTAGTGCTTATTATTTACTTAGCAATATAAGAGTGGAACTACATGCAGATTTTATATTTTCAGGTGAGTACAAGCAAATTACAGCAAAGGAAATCATCTGGAGCTTTCCTGCTCTTCTCGGGTATGTTTGCTTTTGTTTTCTCATTCTTCTTTGTATGCGCTTTAACGGAAATGTTTTTGCAAGTCTAGACACAACTAAATGTTTCTGAAGGAAAAAACGCAAAACTCTTGCATATAATCATAGTGCTTTAACGTTACTTGCTTTAAAAATGTTACAGCTTAATGTGTACGAGAAATGTGGAGTTTTTCTTGGCACATCACGTACAGATGTAGATGCACTCGAGAGTTTTTATTCTAGATGTACAACTGCTTTTGAATCACTCCATAATGCTGCCGTATTTAAATTAAAAAAATGAGAAAGACTCAGTATAATAAAACACGCACAACAGCAACGTCCGTATTAATTTATCCTTCCAGCAGCTAAAGCACTAAAATACTATAAATGAAATAAAAAGTAACAGTAGACTAGAAAAATATTTTTAAAAAAAAGTGCTATGCTCTCGCGATTTTCTTTGTATACTATGATTTAGTTTCACATCTCTTCTGCAAATTATTAATCCTAATTAATTCCGAAAGTATCGCCGTCTCTAACGCTCCCAATTTTCGGAAGTTACCTCGTTCCACCAAGCGATGACTGGAGGCTGCCAGCGGGCGGAATCTGCTACCTCCGATTGTAGGGTGCTTTTGAGGATGGCGGTGGAATGAAAAGACCTACAGTGGTAGAAGTGATATTTATTATTAAGTACTTAGTATTACATTAATTACGTAACGCAGTCGCATGGGTCATAAGAACGTACATGCTCTCTAGAAAAATACCTGGTCTGTGTATGTGACTTGCGGAATCAACCAGAAAACAACCATTTTTATAATCAATACACCATATGCATACATATAAAATGAAAAATACTCTGAATAACACACACACAAACACGCACTCACGCACACAAGTGCTCTACCGCTATTACCGTGGACTTCGAATTTGGGAGTATTACACATGAGCAAGTCGGAGGTGAAGGCATACTTAGGGCGAACTTAAAGTCGCCACCCCAGAGCCGCGTATCGAACCCGGACTCATAGTACGAGAGCCAAAAAAATAGACGCGGCGCCAAAACTTGAAATTCAGTTATATTTATGTGCTCTTACACTCCTATGGTCCTTAGCGTCCCATTCTATTGTAGCGTGTATGTATGTGTATTGTCACGCCAGACACATTATTGTGTCGTTGGCGACAGTATTGTTGGGATAATTCTTTCAGCTTTGGGTTTGAAGTTCGTCTGGCGTGACGACTCGCCACCTTCTTGGCTGGCGATCATAGTCGAGGTGGAGAGAGTGGGGGAAGTGAGCGCTACTTCTTTCTGTGTTGTGTGTTAGCGTCACTTTGGTCTGAGTGTTGGGTCTGAAAGGTTGTATGTAAAATCGTGTGAATGTAGCCTCGTGTGTGTAGCATCTCTCTTCAATTTCTTCCTTTTTATCTTTTGTGTGTGATGTAGGGGCACCGTGTTTATACTGAATAAACCACAGGTAATGTGATTAATGTGAAATTCTGTTTATTTCATATAACTATCCCACACTGCTCTGGAATGTGTAGTTAAAGTTCATGGTCCTCTCGCTACCTCTGATGCTACATCTTCCAATGTATATGCTGGGGTAACTAAAATTTAATATCTAGCTACAAACTTTTTGGCCTTACCTCAGTATATAACACTATATTGGACGTGAAAGACAAGAACGTTTGCTCAGAGGCCTGTTTTATCAGGCTTGAGGTTCTTGTACGTGGCGTAAATCTAAGACACTGGACCCCTTTCCTTCCGAAGGAAGCCATGCTAAGGAATTTTACTTCCGGAAAAATCCATCACCCTCTGCAGGGTTTGAACCCGCGATCTCGGGAACTAGAAGCTAGCATGGCACTACTAGACCACGCAGGACGACCCCCGGCACCCAAATTCCAAATTTTACGATACACATTTTACTGCATAGAAGCACACAGGATGTAAGTACGTCAGTCAAATTTTTAAGAAGCTCGCTATATATATGCAGGATTTAATGGTTTTGAATAATTTTGCAGAGATAAGAAACAAAGAAACGGACATCGTATTTCAGAAGTTTATACTTTGAAATATTTCGTAAAAGGCAAATGTAACAGAATAATGTATTGCAGTATAAGTGTAGTAAGCAGCAGGATGGCCCAGACGGCTTCAAACCCACAAATCTGACTGAAGGTTTTTTCGCAGTTTTCCTCAGTCGCTAGGCGAATGTTGCGTTGGATAATTTGATCCGCGAATTTTCCTATCCTCCCTTTCATCACTACGTTTCATTTACTTCTTCTTCACCACCACCATACTAGACATTGGGCTGATCACCCATCCTGGATGTGCTGCATACCATGTTTTCGACGATAGTGATTAATAGAAATAGCACTTACGCGAAAATAAAATTAATTAATACCGGCTGTTGAATATTGGTTCCAGTAGCAAGTAGAAAAAGTAACTTAAGTGATAAAGTGGCGATCGATTGGAATGCTTAATTCTTGACCATAAAAAAGATCAATAGCTTGCAATTCATACTCGGCTATGCATGAATTAGATCGAAAATAAATATTAACAAATAAAAAGGAAGTATAATCCAGGGAATATTTAAATGGTAAAGTAGAGCTATCAAAATGTGATTATATTCCATGTCTGTGATAATAATATACACAACGTTATAGGGTTTAATATACTTCATGCATATACTTGCAGTACAATATACAAAACACCAAGTAGGTTAGGTTACCAGTATTAAATTCAACTTTTCACCATAACAACGTGAATGGAAAGGGATCAAATATCCCTATCGTCAAAAAAGGCAATTTAGCATAGATGTATATTTTGAAAGTTTTAGAATTCTTCAGCCAGAATGATGGATTCTTCCCAGATAATTCAAAATATAAATGTTATTCCTCATATTAATATGCCAAACACATGCTATTTTAATCAAAATTGTTAGGGCCATTTTTGAGAAAATAAAAAAATAACCAAACAGGTTCATGTAAAGTGTCGTTTGGTTCTGGGGAATTTTCTTGAGAATATTCGTGTCACATCCTTGGAATATACTTAAATTAATCTAAATACTAACTTTATACAGCCTGCGTTTTTGAGTTAAGCGCCACACACACACCCACGAGCGCGGCCTGTTAAATCGTTGCTTTTAGAAAAAAGACTGATGTGATACATTCAGATGCTTTCTCTACCTTCCAAGATTCAAGATATACATTTTATTTCTCATGTAAATAGCTTTAATAAATGGCACTTTAATCAAAATCGTTATAACCATTTTAATAAAATAAAAATTGTCGAAAAATGTCCTATTTAAGGGTACTTGAGTGGGGATATTGTCTTGAAAATCTTCTTGTCGCATCCTTGGAATATACTGAACTTAAATACCGAGCTAGGGACTTATCCGACTTTTCGTTTTTGAGTTATGCCATTATACACACAAACACACATACATACATGCATAGACTGATAGACACATACTCACGCATGCACGTGGACTTTTTCTAAAAATACTGCTTTTTTGGATTCAGGAGTCCCCAAAAAACATATTTCCGGCAAAATCTCGTCATCGAATTTTTGTGTGGAATACAATAGGTACTTCCGTTGCTTACTGTTCGTAGAGAAAATAAAAAGGCTTTGCGCGGTATTCTATTCGTGTAGTATATACAGTAGGTTTTTTTATTTTGCATTCCATTTTAACCGGTAAAACCATTGACGTAGAAACTTCATTTAGACTTTCCTAATTAATTTCTTATATAATATATTAATTTTGGTAAATTAGTAGGTATTTTGGGGCAGTATTTTTAATACTTAAATTATTTAAGTCTAATTATATAATACATAAATTCAATAACAGCCCACCTTAAAGCAACATGTGTATGTAACAAGATATAAAAAGTGTATATTACAGTCATTGTATATGTTTATATTATTGTATACATGTGTAACAACGTTATGTGAATGTATTACATAATTTAATAATGTAGGAGCTGTGAGAATTATAGGTTAAAAGTTGCTAGCAATGAGGTAACCTTGAGGCAATAATGAGTAAGAAAGTTTAATACTACTTGTGATTCTTGGAAGCAATAATGTAATTTTTGTGACAGTTTATAAATAGCCAATCAACAACCAGAAAAAGCTTTAGTTAAATAAATGTATTCTATAGGACTAGAATTAGCCAATCAGAGACTTGAAATACAGAAATTTAGGCGGTAGAAATCAAGTTAGTTGCTTGTAGACAGTGCTCATAACCGGACGCGAGATGCGTATTCGTGTGAGACAAAAACAGTTTACGTGTTAAAAAGTGCAAGTAATTAATAAAAAAATCTCGCAGCCCTCTCTCTATATCAATGAAGTGTTATTTAATTAGTGTCAAGCATTAATAAAAGGAGTGAAGTAGAATTATAATCTGTGTAAGCCTACATTCTTAAGTCGCACCACCCCCTGCTAAGACATTCATGTCTCTAAAAATATATAAATACTGACGCCGGCGAGGCAAACATAAATATACAATATTTAAGAAACAGCCAAATATTACAACGTTAAAATTTTTTAAACCTTTTTTTGGGCAAAAGCCATCGGAAAGTACATTTTGGGCGAAGGCTACCGGAAACTTTTTACCATACGTGCGGTTGCAACTACTTCAAGTTCGGCTCCCCAACAGTCGAAATACAATACAACTCCTACAACAAAATGACATCTTCAATTAAATGTGCTTTCAATTTTGTGTTCATTTATGATTTAGGCTCTCATTTTAAAATTCAGTTAAAAATTAATATCTGGAAACAATTTATGCTAATATAGCGTCACGTAGCGCTAGTCATCTTTGCTTATTCTCCTTTCTTCGTGACAAATAGTGAGCAAAAGTGCGATACAGAAGTCCTTAGATTCATAGCTACTTCCACTGTCGTGTTCCCAGAGGTCCAGAAACTGTTATAAAGGATTCCAGGAGATTAGTACGGTAGGAAGTGAGTTTAGTTATGGAATCTCGCCATGGAAAACAAACGAGAGTCGAAAAGATTGCAAAAAGCCGTATACCATTTTGTGTATATAAGTTAACGTAAATTTAAATTACATTTATTAGACACCCTTGGTGTCAGCAGTGGGATAAGAAATAGAGAAAAAGGAGGAATAGCGTTACGCGACCATTTGCATATCACTTATACATGCAATTGCTTCTAACTATCGCTTGTAAAATTACCATTATAATTTATTAAACTAGTATTATATATAAAGTGGACAGTTTTATTACTTTTTCTAGCAGTTACAGTAGGTATTCCAACCAAAAATTGAAACCTAAATTTCACCGCAAACGTGTGTTTTGAGACGCTCCGAAAATCCAGATGTATTACTTTTAGAAACAGAAACTTTCCGAATCCTACAAGAATGTGACATAAAAATTTCCAAAACAGTTACTCCATTCCATACTACCCTTTACATGGAAAATGTTTCTTATTTTTTATTTGCTGAAAAATGGCTCTGACGATTTTGATTAAAATACCACATCTCTAAGATACCTTTACACCAAATTTACTACAGGGTGATTTATGAAGAACTGACACATTTCTTTCTTTAATTATTCTGTTCTAAATTCACTCAATGCCCCAACTTTAGCACCTAATTAAGCAGAATGTTCTGGAGTTTCGATTGCCTGTCACTAGATGCGCAGATGATCATGTTTCATTCGTAATTGTTAGTTTTATTGTCGGCAACCGTTTTTGAGACTTTGTTCTAGTCAACGTCAAAATGGAGTACACATTAAATGAACGACTCTTCATTGTAAAGCAATGCTGGATTACGAATTCAATTACAACTACTCAAAGGGCATACTAGAGAGAATTTGGTGTTCGGAATTCTCCCAAAAGAAACACAATGCTGGGACTGGGAAATAAATTGGAAACAACTGGATCTCTAGTGAGTGAAAAAGGCTAAACTCATTCATTTAGGCTTCCTACGGTTGTTGTAGACGTAAGAGCACGACTGGATCAGTCAGCCAAAAAAATAATTAAGACGTTTGTCGCAGGAGACAGGGTACAGCTGCTCAATGTTTCACGGAGCTGTGAAAAGTGTAGGCCTAAAGCCGTATAGGATTACGGTTGTCCATCAGTTACAGAAACCAGATAAGGATAGATGACTGAATTATTGTCGTTGGTTTCAGGCGTTCATTGTGCAAAATCATGTCATATTGTCTATCGCATGGTTCACAGATGAAGAAGCATGGTTCCATTTATCCGGCTATGTGAACTCAAATAACTCACGCTATTGGGCCAGCGAATATCCACATGTTATTCATGAAGCACGTATGCACCCTGTTAAAATCGGAGTTTGGTGCGCAATATCCACACAGAGAAGTGTTGCACCAATTTTTTTAAACAATGTGAACACTGCAGAGTACCGACGGATTTTAATGGAGTTTGCTGAGCAACTAGACGATGTAGAGCTGAGTCAAGGAAGGATGTTTTCAGCAGGACGGCGTTACATGCCATACATCAAATGAGTCAATGGCACTAATTGCAAGTTTCTTTGACGACCGGATAATTTCCAAGAATCTGTGGCCACCGAGATCTCCGGATTTGATACGCCGAACTTCTTTCTATGGTGTTACTTAAAAGACAGGGTTTATGCCACAAGTCCTCAATATTGGACGATCTAAAGCAGATTACCAGGAGGTTCAAGCTATTGACAACAGAGTCCACCAACGAGTGGCTAGTAACATGGAACGACGTGTTGAGTTGTGCCTTATATAGGATGGACAATTTTCAACATTTACTATAGAGGTAAATAATCTCCCAAAAATTCTCTGCATTTCAGGTATAATAAGTTGTCGCTAGTATAACTCGTTTTGAAATAATTAAAGAAATAAATGTGTCAGTTCTTCATACATCACCCTGTATAATTGGATATTGAACCGATCGGAGAAAAGGATACGGATAAAGAAAGAAGTGAACAAATTAGAAATTACTTAAATATCTTTAATATCGTAGATAGAGTACATTTATTACAGATTAAGTGGTATGAACGCATAAAGAGACTCTAATATACTGTCATGTTTTCTAATTATCTATAAACCGAAAGATTTCAGAAACATAGGAAGATAATTATCAGATGGATAGATCAATTTTCTTGATTCGAATCAGGCCTAATGCTCCAAGTCCATGAAACAAAAGAAGAAAGAATTATTCGTCTTGAATTTTCTGCGAATAGCTCCTTTTTATTCGGAATGAATGTTGTATTCATTTGTATAACTGGTAAACTGGAAGTGGTAGACCAAAATTTACTACACAAAATGTAATTCTCTTTCAAACAAACAAGTTATTTCTGATACATATTTGTGACATCAATCATTTCCGAAATATTTATTGCTTACTGCCTTAGATTTTCATATACTTCTTATTTTTTTTAAATGCTAATATCCTTGTTCTTTGGTTCCTATGAACAAAGAGAGAGCTATCTATACCTAGTGACCCGATTGTTGAAGACTTCACTATTGCTTCAGCCTCCTGTATTCCTTCTTGTACACTCGCTTCTATTTATGGCGTTACCGAAGTTTCGGGAGGTAGCGGTAGCGTACATAGCAGGGAGGCATGTGTCTGGAGCGTTCTGCCTTTGTTGTTCGACCAAGCAGTGGTGTGTGTTAACTGTAGCTCACCCGGTATGCAACTATTTCGGAGGTGCATCGTGTAAGAATTGTAGATATGTGGGGAGCCAATTTGCCATTTGAAGACATTGCTTGTGCAATTCAATGCAGCATTCGTATGGACAGATTATTAAAACAATGTGCAGCTATTTAAAGTATAATTCTCTTTAGTTTAGCATCCTTTAACCGTTTAGGTCATATCGGTCAATGAATGAAATTATACTTAAATTTGCCCGGGGTCCACAGAGCTTAAAGTTTCCCGAGACTCGTCTTTCCAGGACGAAAAAGGAAAAACCTTATCTGGGTAACTCGCCCTGATGGAGATTCGAACTCGGGACCTCTTGAGTGTGATGCAGACACGCTACTCTCACACCACAGAGGATGAAGAAATTGTGCAGAACACGCTTTATTTAGTTGTATTACTTTCTCTACTACGTACAGTAAGTAGGGGAAGTATTGTATTCCAACCAAAAATTCGATACAGAGATTTCACCGGAAATACATGTTTTGAGGCCCCCTAAATCCAAAAAAAGCATTTTTGGAAACATGTCCGTGTGTGTGTCTGTGAACAGCATAACTCTGAAACGAACGGTCGGATAAACACCAAACTTGGTATTTAGGTTCAGTATCTTCCAGAAATGCGACATAAAGGTTTTCAAGAAAATTCCTCCACCCCAGATTACCCTTTACATGGAACATTTTTCGAAAACTTTAATTTTCTCAAAAATGGCTCTAACGATTTTGATTAAAATATAATATGTTTAAGATATTTCCATGACAAATAAAATTTATATCTCGAAGTTTCTGGGAATGTCTCCAAATGTATTCTTCATTGTGAACGACTTTTGCATAACATGTAAACCATAAGAGATAGACAAAATTTTACTACACAAAAATGTAGATTACGTTAAAATACACAATTTATGTTATATACATTTTTTTTGTTGAGTGAACCATTTTCGAAATATTGCTTGTCATTCCCTTAAATTTTCCACTACTTATACTTTTTGTCAAATGGGAATTCATTATTCATTTTTTGTCCTGGTAATGCAAAGATAATGGAATGCTCCACATAGCAACCAGCTCTTAAAATATTTGACTATCGCTTAAAGCCTACCAATTCCCCTTGCATCTACAAAAAATTAGCAATAATATTAACATCTCGATAACTCAATTAACATGAAGCATATGGAGAATAAGCGTTTGTAAAATAGTTTGTAGAAGAGTAGAGAAAGTCATGTGAGTGTAAGGCATCAGATTTTTTTTCTAATACATGCGGGTAGCTACCGTAAGATCTCAATTTAAATTCCTCCAGCATCTCGAAGTAATCTGAAAATGCTTTATGCTTAGTATAATAACATAGGATCTGAGTAATTGCCTACAGCCTCACGAAATTTGTAGACCACCCAACAAAAGCATGACGCCTTTGTTGCTGTACATGAAATCCTTTGCGTTGTATTGTGAGCTGCTAACACCAGCCAGAGACACGCCCCGGGTGGTCAGAAACCCGTGTTTTCGTTAATTCCTGACAAAGCTCAGCTCGGATATTTTGCTGCATAGGTAGGCTGTTGGCTGTTTGCCTAGAGAAACACAACCCGTGCTTTCCACTCTTGTTCTGTGTTTCAGTATACACAAAGGGTACTTCGGCACTTTATGCTTTAAGACACCCAGAGAAAATCGTGGACATCCTGTTTTTTAGTGATTCCGAAAGATATTAGACCACGGTGCAGGGTGAATAGATTCTGTCTAAGGGAAGGAGTTAAAAGAAAAATGTGTTTTGAATTCGGCCAGCTAAAGGTGGTTCCGCAGGAGAGTTTCTTGGGACTGAGGGAAACTTCTGAACTTCTGAAACTGCACATTGTTTGCAGAAGCAAACGATAACATGTGATCTTATATCACTTTTATATTAATTTTAGAAGCATATACAGATGTTAAAGAAAAAGGCATTCCATATTCTGAGAGGTGGACCAAAACAGGAAAAAAGTGTCCAATAAACATGGACACTAAAATACATACCATAAGAGCTATGGGTACTTGTTCATCTTCGCTACTGTGAAACACATCTTCTACTGCAAGCTCTTTGCTATTACAGAATGCAGTAAACAAATGAGGACACGTTACTCTATTACTGTGAAGCAGTATAGCTTCTAATGTAATCTACTTGCGGTTACATACAACCTGTACTTGTGAACCATGGCTAAAGGAGTGCTCAATATGGTGCCCATTCATAGTAAGGCATTCTTCTGCCCGACGCCTTAGGAAATCACGTGCACTCGCCACTCCAGATTGGTCACGGATGCTCTGGCAGGCATTGATGACGCCTTACTGTAGTGTTTGTACATCATTAATGGGGGTTGCATACACCAAACATTTAAAGATAAGACTGCAATGTAAAAAGCATTTCACAAATTATCAAAACACAAATTGATTCCATTAAAACATTGCACTTACCCAGAACTGTGAATACAGCTTACAGCAACAACATTAACAGATGTTTACTGCATGTGTATCCATGGACAATAACAGAGTACTGTATCCTCAGTTTTTTACTGCCTGCTATAGGTCATACATAATAGCAAAGCGTTTGCAGTGGAAGAGATGTTTCGCAGTAGCGAAGATGAACAAGCGCTCATAGCTCTTAGGGTATGCATTTTAGAGCCCATGTTTACTGACCTTTTTTATTATTTTAGTCCATACTACTACTTCTAAAAATATGAAATCCTTTTTCTAACACCTGGTATAATATTGGGGCGTATGGTAATGTACCTTTGCTGGGGAAAACAGAACCTTTTTAGAAATACAATAGGCAAGATTTCTCAGCTGCCCAAAATGCTGACGGGCAGAAGTTTTTGTAGCTGCGCGTACGTGAACAGGTCAGTAAATCCTAGGATTTTATGTTAAAGTTTTTGGCAAAAACGTGCTTTGTCTTGAGATCGCATCGGTTCTCATGGGAACATTTATAATTAAAACAACAGGTAAGAAAGACGAGTGTGGGAGTTTCTGTAATTATTTATTCGCCAATAGCAAAATTATTTTAAGGAAATTCTGTCAATGAATGATATTAAAGGAAGATGTCACGTGAGAGGAATAAGACCTATTTGGCGAGATCTGAAATACACGAGTAAGATATTTGCAATTTGGAAGTACGCGTAAACGGACGCGTAAAATTTACAACTGGGAATACGCAAAAAACGGAAAGTGTGGTTCATAAGGTAGGACGATGCGCTGTTATGAGTTTTAGCAAACGTGAAGTTTTGTGAGTTATGGTAAAGAAATTTTATAGCCAACAATTCGAGAAATCCGCTTCCGACATTTGTGTGGTCAGGATTAAACCGCGGGAGTGGAGCTAAAGAGAATTAAGTGCGTGTGAATAAGTTATCTAGCCATAAATTGCATGTTTATTTTGTATCGCAAAATACGACCGGAGATAAGAGGTCCATCATTACACCGATGCAACTCCTGCATCTCTCGCTCTCCTTCCCTCCGCGAAGAAGTGTGTATTTGTGTTTTTCCACACTTAGAATAACAATCTCTCTACTGCCAAACACAAGACTTCACTTTGGTCTACTCCTACACCCAAATAAAATTAACATTACTTCTGAACAACGTAGCTTATTGTTCTCTACAACGTTCTCTATTGCATTGTGATTTTCACTTGTCCTGACCGTTTCCCAAACCTCGCATAATGAGACATTCAATGGCAAGTGTTTGAAAGTTGAATCAACGCATACAAATCTGGGTTTAAATATTAGCGATAACTGGTCGTTTAATTACCACTTAATAGAATGCCTAACGATGCACATAAAAATTTGGGATTTTTATTTAGAAATTCTAAAGATCTTAAATGTAGTTTTTCTTTGATTTCATTGTATAACACTTAGGTTAAATCTAAATTCAAAATATCTTTCACCAGTTTGGAATCCATATTTTCAGATTCTTATAAATAAAATCGAAATAATTCAGAAAAAGTTTCTCAAATTTATTGGAAGAAATATAACAGATCCGCACATAGTGATTGTAGGCACTACCAGAATCCTTTAGGTGAATTTAATATTGACAAACTAAGTGTTAGAAGAGCAGTTAGTGATCAAATGTTACTTATAAATTGGTTAACTATTTCATGGATAATCCACCCTTCTTAGAACGATTAAATTTTAATGTAAGGCATTTGAAAGTGAGATTTCGTTTTCCTTTTATCTGTCAGATTCCTGGGTCTGTATCGTATAAGAATTATATTCTATTGAGTATGTGTTTAATGTATAACAAAATATCACTGAAAAGTGTACTTGATTTTTCTTTCAAGTACTGTTCATTTAAAAATATTTTCCAAAGAACTCTATCTTAATCCGCTATGGGCGTTACTAATTGTTTGTTTGTCTGTATGTATGTGCCTTCGTTTATGTGTGCTTTTATTTGTCTAGCCCTTCTATTATTGGAGTAAATAAATAAATATATAAAATAGCTGACACTAAAATTTAATTATTTCCACTTTAAGGACGTAAACCGCTTCATAGCCCCAAGAAAAACACAGATTGGCGTGTGAACTCTATCAGAAACTGCGCACAAATGCTAGACAGCCAAATTCTCTATTTGAAGCCCAGTTTTCTATTTTCTCTAGTTTCTTTTTATTCGAGTGGCTTTTGATTACATTGGTTCGTGTGAGATATATTAACTTATTTCTATTGGACTCTATATTTTACAAAATTATAAGCATATACTATCTGAAATTATCATATTCTTTCTCGTGATTTCATTTCCGGTTCGCTTGAATGATTTCAGGTGACTAGTATTTCCCTGGGAGTTCTAAGTTTTCGTCTCTTTAAGCCCTGCTGGTTCTGACTTCTTTCGTTATACATCGCCTGAAGCTTGCTGTACCTGGCCGAAACCTTTCCTTCTACGCTGATTTCATTATAACTTTGAAGTATGTATCACTCCGCTACGCATGTGCTGAGCACTTTTAAAGGGCTTTACCAGTTCTAGTAATTCAATCTTCACCAAGGTTTGGTTACATTCGATGTCTTTTTTTTTTTTTTTTGCAGCCCAAGCTATATCATTTTTTTCTCTCCACGATTTATTTGGGACAGGTCCTGATTTTAAGGTATGGTAACGACACTGTTTGGCTCTAATTTAGGAAGAATTTTTTCAAACCAGGGCCTGAAAACATTGCCAGTCATTTCTTCAGCTAATCCCAACTTTTTACTTTCTCTACTACATATAATAAATACGGGAAGTAATATATTCTATCAAAATTTTCTATATTGAAATTTCATCGGAAATACATGTTTTGAGGCCCCCAGAATCCAAAAAAGGAGTTTTTAGAAAAACATCCGTATGTCTGTCTGTGTTTATTCCTGTGAAGAGCATAATTCAAAAGCGAAAAGTCAGATCAACACTAAACTTGGTATTTAAAATCACTATTTCCAAAGATGCGACACGAATTTTAAGACAGTCCTCTCATCCCAAACTACCCTTTACATGGAAGATTTATCGAAAATTTTGATTTTATAGAACATGACTAACGAGTTTGATTAAAATACCATATATTAAAGATATTTACATGACGAATAAAATTTATATCTCGAATTTTTGGGGAATAGCCGGCTTCATTTGGAAGAAATTATATATAATCTTGTATAACTGGTAAGCGTTAAGCGACATTCGAAAACTACTACACAAAAAATGTTGATCTCTTTACAACACGTGCTTTATTTAAAATAAATTTGTTGTGGTATAAGCTGTTTCTGAGATATTCGTTATTAAATATTCGAATTGTTCATTTCTTTGCCATTATCTTAAAGTTCTTTCAACATTGAGTTATTTCTCGTGATTGTATGGAAACAGTATGGAATTTTAAGGTCAGTATATAGCGTCCAGTTCTTAAACATTTGACTATCGCTGTTCCCTTTGTATCTATAACGAAATGTGTAATGGAACTATTTCTTCAAAAGTTTATATTAAATTAAAATGTAGTAGATAGAAAAATAAGCTTGAATAAGAATAATTCGTATACCCACTAATAAAAGATAGAGGGAAGAGAAAGTCATGTAAATGCAGATTTTTTCTTAGAGGTCAAATTGTAAATACCTGTAATTATACTCCTTGTTTATACCAAATGTAAAACATTAAGTCATAATCTCAAAATTCAACCAACTTTGGTTCGCAACAATTGCAGTTATGACAGAATAATTCAAGTATTAGTTATGAGTGGAAGAAAAGCGCAAACACAGAAACTGTATCTAGATATCCAGGTTCAACACCTTCACCCACACAAAGAACGCGGTATCTTCACTATAATAAAATCCCCCCCCCCCCAAAGCAAGAAACTACAACGTTCGCGGTTGTATTTATCATAATTTATATGTTTTAGCATTGGTTATTGCCGGAGTTTCCTTGGCCGTGGGGGATGAATACGGCACGCGTGTGTATACTTGCTTGTCACGCGAGGTATTAACATGCTGGGGAGTCTCTCTTGGTGGGTATATCAGCGACTGTTAACACGAGAACACGATTTCAGGTGTGTAAGGGAGCAGTATATTTGCTCACTGTGAAGACATCCACTAGGGGTGGACAAAGGAATCCTTAATGAATGATGTGAATTCACGCACTTTCGAGAAAATATAGCATATTATTGTATTTCTGCTGGACACTAAACAAAATAAAGGATCCTTTATGGATTGCATTCAGCTCGAAAATAAACACTGTATTGCATACAAACGAAATTATCACTTTCCTGCCTCTTACAGCGCAGTGTAGGCCTCCTTTTTATGTGTAAGGCTCGCATCCGGGAAGTTCCGTGAATCACCCACTCTGACCTTGTGTTTTTCGTGGTTTTACCCGGTCGGAAGCCGAATGCTGTGGTGGATTCTCATCTACCACGATTTCCTTTCCCTCAGTTCCTTCTCATCATTCAATTGAGCTTCCAAGCTTCGCGGTGTGTGACGGTGCCGAACGGATGGCTGCTTGGTTGAACGGGTTGTTCGTCACTATCTCTGAGAAACTCCAGTAGTGGGACACGTCTTCGAGCCAGGAACCGTTAGGGACTTCTGCGCGTCACTGTGGCCTGCCTGATCTTGGCCTATAGACTCCTGTGGCTCCCTCATGCCTTCGTTCCTCTTAGGGGGTGGCAGCTATAATATGTTGGAGTGCGCGAGGTGTTCTCCTTCGTTGTATATCCTATACACCTATAGACTTCTTTCTTGATGAATCTCCAATTTACTTTAAATAAGAATAATAATAATGTAAAATTTTTAGGAGTGATAATGTAATCCGGATTTAGTTGGGAATTACACACATCAAGAAAGATATCCAAGGGTATTTTTATGTTCCGATATCTACAAATGAGAATGGATGGCTTCTATTAACATTTATTAGCCAACTAAACTTCAGCTTTTAATTTATTTAAAGTTAAAAAGAAGGATTAACTCTATAGAGCAATGGAGCACATTTGTGTTGCATATAAAATGTTATCTCTTCCATGTATTTATATCTTGCAAAGTTTATTTAATTAGGTTGTCTCAAGTAATATGGGTTTTTAACTTTGGTGTTTTATAAGATAGAATTGGATTTCTTTAGTTTACAAGATGACATGCCTAGTATTACGTATATTGCGACAATATGTCGGATGGAAAGGTAGAATCAGGCAACTGAAATGCCATAGCCGGGATTTGAACCACGGATCTCCCGGTCTCCATCCGGGTACTCTAACCACTGAGCTACCATAGCAACATGCCGGCGCATCATTAAATTCTCCAGCTGATTCGCATTTTTCCCCGTAAACCACAAGGAGATCTCAAATTGTATTGAGATGGCATACCCCAATGACGATCTACATACCTAATCTTTAAAAAGTAGATCACAAAGTGATAGCTGCAAAATTCCAAGCTCTTTATATGACCACAGGAAACAAATGAATGACATATTAGCCCTTTAGAAAGATATAAAGTATTGGAAAACCTTCTCCAATAATTAAAAGTTTCTCTGAAGTAGGTAATGATACAAAATATTTATTAGACATAAGTTGTGTGTGTTAGAACACATCTACACCTTTTGTTCAACAAGACATGTCTATCCCTTTCGCTTTACTAGTTGTACGAAATTCATTTCGAATGAAGAGGGCTTCACAGGCTATTCGTAGAAAATTCAGGATATAGATTTTATTTGCCATATAAACATTGCTAGAGCCATTATTGCAATAGTTAAGCCAGTTTTGAAAAAATAAAAAATAGTTAAATATTTTCTATAGAAAGTAGTTCGCAGTATGGGGATTTTCTTAAAAATCTGCATGTGATATCCCTTTAAAATACTAAATTTAAACAGCTATAGCATGAATACAGCATTTCATTTTTCAGGTAAACTGTTCACATAAACACAGGTATTTTCCTACTTGTTTACTAAGAGACTTGGAAAAAATTCCGGTGTAACATCGATATGGAATTTTTTAATGGAGTACAATACTTCCTCTACTTACTAAAGACAAGTAGTAGAGAAGGTAAAAATGAGAATTTTCCCTCCATTTATTTGGCTCTTGGAAGTTTTTGAACTGATGACCATACACTTTCTGTTCTCTGTGTAAATACAAGCCCATGCAGATAGATAAGATATCTTAATTGGTGACAAATTATTAAAGTTATTTCACAAATGTAGTGCACGGGTCATTGACCATACATGCATATGTAAAATGTAAGTTCAGCGTGACAAAAATAAAGAAAAGGAAAAGAAAAAAAATAAAGAAAAATTAGAGATAAATTCTCTCTGAAATAATTTATCTGGCCTCGCTCATTTCTTCTAGGAAGTGGGCATGTTTTGCCAATGGTCAGCGATTTGATCTCAACAGCCATCACCTTCTAGAAGGACTTGCGAATTTTTTTTACTGAATTAAGTTTTTCGCTGGTTCTTTCCCAGTCAAAGTAAAATTTTTATCTAAATTAAAATGATGAATGCTGAAATAGATCCAATTCTACGTGTATGGAATACGCAGATAAAATGAACACTGGGATTGAGTTTTTAGGTAAACATGAAAAACTTTTAGATTTTTTAATTGTATTATATAAATATTATGACACCTGTGAATAACTTTAGGCAAGCATTTTTCACAATTCACCATTTTTAAAAGCCCAGCGACATGTTTAAATCACTTTACTTTTAACCCCACTGGAGCTTTCTGTATTTGTTTTTTTATTCAGTTTTACATTTTTGCGCCTGAAATTTATTCCTTACATTTCAGATTTGATCTTATTTGTTTGAAAATTGACACACATAATCTAAAATGTGCTATCTAAGGATTCAAGCATGCGCTTTATGATTGCTTTATTCATCGGCTCACAAAAAATTAACTTTCGCTGAGAAACAAGTAGTAGTGGTGGTGGTGGTGGTGGTGGTGGTACATTAATTGCATAACACAGTCATATGCGTCATAAGACCGTACATGCTCTCTAGAAAAATACCTGGACTGTATACTTGACTTGCAGAATCCACCAGAAACAAGTATGTTTAGGATCACCACATTATATACATATATATAAAATTGAAAAACACTCTGAATCACACACACACACACACAAGTGCTCAAGCACTACATATATTTAAAGAAAATTTACATAAACACCTTATCTCTTAGTACACGTACTTCCATTAAGTATGCACCCAAGCTTGGCTAGTTTTGACTGTTCAGAATCAAGTCCCAGCATGCTGCCCTCCGTCTGTTGGAAGCCAAATATACTTCCGGTAATAATTTTTTCTAATACTCTCCGTCTGCACGTATGCTGCCAAAATATGCGTCCAGTCTTCTTATTCCCCGCATAATGGGCAAATCCTCCTGCCAGCATCATCAGCAATCTTGCGAGCTTAGTAAAATTTAACTTTTAAAAATAAAAATTTAATTCTCTACAAGTAAATACGTCAATTGAAATAAAATCCTTGCATTTATTTTAACTATACTAAAGTATCAGGAAAATGTCACTGTCATACTTCTATGACAAATTTGCGATTTCTTCGGTAATTGAAAAATATTTAATTGTATTACTATGAACAAGACCTTTAAGCTTTTGCCCAGTAACTACTTTATTTACTTATATAAAGTGTGCCAATCTTCAAGATAATAGCTTTAAAATTAAAATATTTAAAAATTTCAGTCCCAGCGTCCGCAAAATAAATATTATCCAACGTACATAATGAATGCATTCTGCGATACCTAGCTGTAAAAAGGCGCCAACATGCCTCCTACCCCAACACGTCCTGAGGCTGTTAATTACTCTGTGTGGAGAATTAATCACTGTGATATCCGCAGTAAATAATTATTTTGACCGGAAGACCATTTGCCGTTGTGTTGTGAATACACCCGCTGAGAATGATCGAGATTGTGTTTCGCTTTTTAAGAGACCAGGCTGTACAAGAACACACGCTTAAAAATGTTATTTAAGGGATGAATAATGGGGAGTGTCTGCCGGAGAAAGGTAGATAAGAATAAGAAGACGAGAGGGTGCTGATGAAGAGAAAGGATAATCGTTCGCGCCTGCACGCGATGACCGAACACCATAACGGATAGTGTTACCGCACGCTTCCCTCGGCGGCAGAGAACTCGGCTAAATCGGACGTCGCTGTGAGCAGGTTACATTCACAACCAAACCTACCTGTGTCATAAATCATTACTTCAGATTTACCTTTGCGGAATGTGGACTAATAAACAGTTAGCTGAGTATCAGCCTTATGAAATGATTAGCGGTTGCCCAATGTCGAGATTTCACCGTTTTCAGAACCCTGAATTTAAAACAGACATTTTTTGAAAAAGGTTCTAGGTGGTATGTCAGAAGAATGAACTAAAGCAGAAAAAGGAGTATGGTAATCAAGCTGAAAAATATATTTGTGCACTTATTGTTATTCCCGCTAAAATAACTAAAAATGAAATTAAATATAATTCGTATTCATTTATTATACAATCCAAATAAGAAATATAATATCATTATATATCATTAAATCAATTTAATTTTTTAGTTTTAAACTTTGTATTGTCAATAATATTTTTACTTTCTCTACTACGTATAGTAAGTAGGAGAAGTATTGCATTCCACCCAAAAATTCGATACCGAGATTTCACCGGAAATACATGCTTTGAGGCCTTCTGAATCCAAAAAATATATTTTTGGAAACATGTCCGTGTGTGTGTGTCTGTGAACAGCATAACTCAGAATCGAACAGTCGGATAAACACCAAACTTGGTATTTAGGTTCAGTAACTTTCAGAGATGCGACACGAAGGTTTTCAAGAAAATCTCCCCACCCCAGATTACCCTTTACGTGGAACAGTTTTCGAAAATTTTATTTTTTTTCAAAAATAGCTCTTAACGATTTTGAATAAAATACCATAGGTTTAAGACATTTTTATGGCAAATGAATTGTATATCTTGAATTTTCTGGGAATGTCTCCAAAAGTATGTCTTATTGTGAACGACTTTTGTATAACTGGTAAATCATAAGAGATAGACAAAATTTTACTACACAATAAATGCAGATCGCGTTAAAATAACACAACTTATGTCATATACATTTTTTTTGTTGAGTGAGCCATTTTCGAGATATTGCTTGTTATTTCCTTAAATTTTCCAATACTTTTTATCCTGGTAATGCAAAGAGAATGGAATACACCACATAGCAACCAGCTCTTAAAATATTTGACTATCGCGTAAAACCTACCAATTCCCATTGTATCTACAAGAAAATTAACAATAAGTTTAACATCTCGATTAACATGAAGCATACGGAGAATAAGGGTTTGTAAAAATAGTTTGTACAAGAATAGAGAAAGTCATGTGAGAGTAACACACCAGATTTTTTGAAAAAGGTTCTAGGTGTGTGTGTGTGTGTGTGTGTGTGTGCGTGCGTGTGCGTGTGTGCGCGCGCGCGTGTGTCTGGAGAATGAACTAAAGCAGAAACAGGAGCAGGAGCAGCTATCGCTGCTGGTAATCAAGCTGAAAAAGGAATATGTGCCCTTTTTATTATTCTCGCTAAAATAACTAGAAATGAAATTAAATATAATTCATATTCATTTATTATACAATCCAAATAAGAAATATCATTATATATCATTAAATCGATTTAATTTTTTAGTTTTAATATTTGTATTATCAATAATATTTTTAATTATTAGTCCAAATTTAATTAGAATTTTATTAGGTTGAGATGGATTAGGTTTCATTTCTTAATGTCTTGTTATTATCAAAATGTAAAATCGTATAATGCTGGAATATTAACTGCTTTATCTAATCGAGTTGGTGATGTTGCTTTATTAATAGCAATTTCATGAATATTAAATGTTGGTAGATGAAATTATTTTTTTTATTTGAATTCTATAATAAATGAATATAGTTTGAAATAAAATTGTGATTTGTGGTATCATAGATATAATAAATGATATTATCTTAGGGTATAACTTATTTATTATTATGTTTTATTAGATTCTTTTACTTATATTATTTTCTGTATTTAGATTTATATTTGTTATATATTGTGTTTTAAATAACTTTATTTTATTGAATGTGTGTGTGCCTGTGTGTCTGTCTGATTGTCTGTCTGTCTGTCTGTCTGTCTACTTCTCTCAACAGCATTACTCAAAAACTAGATAGTAGATAAATAGATAAGTGTCTTTGTTGTTGTAAAATTATTAAAGTTATTACAACAAATAGTTAGCGCATGGATCATTGACCTACATGCATATTTAAGATTAAATTTAAAGGATAAAAAGCAAAAGAAAATAAAAACAAACAAACGAAGATGTTCAGATGTACGGAGCGTGTTTTTAAAGTACCATTTTAATTTTCTGTCGCTGCAGTCGCGATTTTGAGCATGCACGATCACTATATTTATTAGAAAGCCAGATGCAGCTATGAGTGATCGTCACTTTGTGTTTCCCTGTTGTTAGAGCGTTTCGAAATGTTTAAACCAATCGAACACCCACCGATTGTGTGAGGTTTATGGGAAACAATAATGAGTGACAATGCCCGGCCACAGACAGCCATACAAACTCAAGATATGATCACATAACTTAGTTGGGAATAATTCGACCACCCTCCCTACAGTCCGGATTTGGCACCAAGCGATTTGCATCCGTTTCTTCATCTGAAGAAATTCCTTGGTGGAAAACATTTTAATGACGACGATGATGATGTGAAACTAGAAGTGCAGAATTGGCTTTCATGGCAGGTGGCATCATTCGTTGACGAAGACATAAAATCATTGATTTCTCGATGCGACAATTGCTTGAATAACGGCAATAGTTATGTGGAGAATAGTTGTTAATGAATTATAACAAAGTAAAGTACTTCCTTTAAACGCCCGCTCTTATTACATTCACATGACTTTCACCACCCTCTAAAATATATTAGTGGTATGAAAAATTTTGTTACTAAGTTTGTTTTACTATTCACTTTGTTATAATCGAAATAAAACTGTGTAGAAATAGCTACATTACGCATCTGTTAAAGATACAAAGGGAATAGCGATAGTCAAATGTTTAAGAACTGGACGCTATATGCTGGCCTTAAAATTCCGTACTGTTTTCATGACGTCGCTAGAAACAACTAAATCGACGACAGGACTTTAAAAGAATGACTAAAGTATTGAACAATTTGAACTATTAATAACGGATGTCTCCGAAATGGCTTATAGCACAAAAATGCATTTGAAGTAAACTGTGTGATTTAAAGAGATCTATATTTCTTGTGTAGTACGTTTACGTCTATCGCTTAACGTATACCACTTATACAAGATTATACAAAATTCCTTCCAAATGAAGAGTTAAACACTTTGAGAAAGAGTAAAAGTGTTGGAAAATTCAAACAAACAACAAGCAATATCTGGGAAATGGTTCACTATATATATAAATTGTGTGTTTTAACGAGATCTATATTTTTTGTAACAGTTATGCGAAATTCATTCAGAAATAAAAGTACTTAAACATATGATATTTTAATTAAAATCGTTAGAGCCATTTTTGAGAAAATTAAAATTTTCAAAAATGTTCCATGTAAGGGCAGTCTAGGGTGGGGGATTTTCTTGAAAATCTTCGTGTTGTATCCTTAAAGATAAACTCAAATAACAGGTTTGGTAATTATCCGACTTTTCTTTTTTAGTAATGCTGTTCACAGACAGACACACATACGGACATGTTTCCAGTAATTATTTTTATGGATTCAGGGCATCTCAAAACATGTATTGCCGGTGAAATCTCGGTATCTAATTTTTGGGTGGAATGCAATACCCCCCTACTTACTATACGTAGTATACAAAGCAGTAATCCTTCGTAAGAATATTTTTATACCCCTAATAAACGATAAAGGGGCAGAGAAATTCTATCGCGATTACATGGAGAGGATATGGAATTTATAGGCCAGCCGATAGTGATCCGATTTGAATATCTAACTATTAATTAGTTTCCTCTATTCCCCTTGTACGTAATATGTAATGAAACTGTCTTTGCAAAGGTTTATTGCGATTATATCGTAAAAAACTGTGTAGAATTTAATATAAAAATAAACAAGTTGGTAGAGAAGCCCATGTGAATGTAGTTGTTACTTTAAGTAATTAATTTTGATGGTCTATTATGCAGTGGATGCAGGTGGATAGTTGCTCCATTGGCCATGTGATCCCCATAATAACTCGAGGACACATTGCTTGTAATCCTCGCATTACACAAGCTGCTTGCTCCATCTCTAGCTATTCATCACACACTTATTTAGGGTTCATTCAAGTTAGCAACTCTCTCACAAGTACGTAATCGGGTACCTTCTCCTTTCTCAGTCGCAGCGATGCTTTATTCCACATAATCTCATCTGCATTATATGTTCTAAAATGTCTCTAAAATTAACTCCCTGACTATGCAAATCCTGTGCACACATGTGTTTTGTTGTACTTTTTTCACCTTATAAAATAAAACTACATGTTTCCTGTATTATTAATGCTTATGACAACATAATCGAGTAAAATGAAAATATAAAACCAACAAATCTTATGAGGTATACACACAATTTCTTCTGCACATTACAAAAGTTCGGTATGTTATTTTCACTTTCACTACACTAATGTGATATACTTAGTTCAATTTTCACAGACAGTTCACTTTTACTCGCGCGTAGCAGTGAAATGAATCAGCGTGAAGAAGCCTCTTTCTCTTTCCGCTTCACTTGCAGGGACGTCGAACACAGGGCTTCTCTAAATGCTCGCAGTAGTAGCACTCAATATACACCACGACTAAGTGCGGGAGTTTTTGGAATGTTCCGGGAGGGAACGGGAGTAACTTTCAGAAATATCTAGTTATCTCTCGACAGAGATTACGATGTTTATGCAAACTGTGACTCTACACTGTCTACACATTTCTCCTTATCTCTTCAACCGGTCAACCAAGCGGCCGCTTAAAAAATACATGTTAATAAACAATACTACAAATAAATTAAATTAAAATAATAGATTAATTTCACTATTTACGATGTGGACTGTGTGCGGAGCACCATTCGCGCGATCCGCGGCCTTGGCATAAAACGAAAGCACTCTACAATGCATTTTGGTATTATTTGGATGATTGTCTATCTCTGCCGTGCGTACGTTGGTGTGAGGTAGACTGTCCGATTGGCAGGCCCAGGTACTATATCGTCCTTATCGCCAGAGGATTTGTTTATTATGGTATTAAGCATCATTTTTACAACTCTTACAATAGCTGCAATATTAATGTCAAAGGTTTATTCTGAAGTAGAAAGAGAAACGAAATTATAAAGTCATTACCACGACAGAATATTTTTGACAAGAGAATATTATTTCGAAGTGATTATTATTATTATTATTATTATTATTATTATTATTATTATTATTATTATTATTATTATTACATGAGTTTGTTATGACCCTACTGGTCGAAAACAAATATCTGGACTACCATCTTATTGTTATTGGTATTATCATTATCAAATTAAAGGTACTCGGATACTTGTGTAGCTCGGGAAAGGACATCTGCTGTTCAAATCCCGCCAGGACCGTCCTTCTTGACAGATTTTTTTCCACGTTTTCCTCAATCCTCATAACTGGTAACTGCCAGGGAATACCTTAAACTTAGGCTCTTCCCAAATTTCCTTTTCCAAACATTTCATTTCATAAATCATTGTCAACCGCCTGTGGTGCGTATGGAACATTCCATTTAAAATCGTTCGAAATAAAAGGAAAATCAACCTTGCATTTTTTAAACGAAACGGAGCTGTTTGTATTTAGAAACAAGCCCAATACAATGCTTTATGCAAACTCTTAAAATTCAGAACATCATAGCTTTGCAATTAAAATTGTTCAATTCTATTGTATCTTCCTAGGATCCAAGTTCAAGCTGTTATAATTCTGAAACCTTTATGTTTAATTACTTAAATCTAGCTTTATTTTGATTTTCTAAAGCTTAATTTCATACTGATAGGTAAATATGTTCTTCTTATCTTTATTTAAGTGAAGAAATTTCTTATTTTTTCAAGTGTAGGCGGTAACGGATTAAGAAAAATAATTGTATTATATATGGTAAGATCCCGTAATTTAAACACAATCAAACATATATTTTACTGTAATGGTGACTGATAAGAATTCGTCTAAAATAATTAAAGAAGTAAATTACTTCATTTACGGGAATAGTAGGCTACTGCCCATGATCGCTCTCGCAAGTTTGTTTTGAACTGAATATCAAACAAGCTGCTGTGCATAAGTTTAAACAACGAGAACCCTTACTAAGCAGTATTCGGTTCTGAGAATTTCCTTACAGATTCACAGAGCACTTGATGATCATCGGGCATCAACCACGCAATTCGCTGCGTTTAAATCACTTTTTGTGTTAACTACGAACACATTAAAATTACCATTTTACTAGCACAGCCGACTTCTCTTAATGACACTATGGATTATTCTCAAACTAATATTCTAGTTTTATAAAATTCCGAAGACGCTTAAAATAAGTAAAAATTGTGTATAGATTTTTGTGAATGTTATAAAAATAATTAGTATAGGCTGTAATGAAATGCGGATTTTTATCTGTAAAATCAGATTTGGCACAATGTTCAGAAATAAAGGGTTCTGGAGCTATGTGCACTTAAATTGGACAAAATTAATTAATACGATACTTTTATCATTCAATAACGTGTGAGGCAGTATTTTTAACACTTGAATAATTTCAATTAAATTATATAACATGTAAATTCAATAACAGCAATATGTATGTAATAATTTGTAAAAATGTATGTAACAGTCATTGTAAATGCTTATATTATTGTAAACATGTTTAATAATGTTATGTGAATGCATTACTAATTTAATAATGTAAGAGCTGTGAGAATAATAAGTTTAAAGTTGCTAACAATGAGGTAACCTTGAGGCAATAATGAGTTTGAGAGTTTAAATGCTACTAGTCATGATTAGGGCAGCAATAATGTAAATTTTGTGACAGTTTAAAAATAGCCAATCAACAGCCAGAAAAAGCTTTAGTAAATGCAGGTATTCTATTGAACTAGGTTTAGACAATCAGAGATTTGAAATCCAGAAGTTTACGGGTTTGGACGGTTGAAATATGTTCAGTTGCCTGCAGACCTTGATAGCAACCGGATGGAAGATGTATTCTCTAGAGAAATATTGCTATTCGGGTGAAACGAAAATTAAGTATACGCGGTAAGAAAGTGCAAATATTAAATAAAAGCGTCTCACAGCTCTTGATATCAGTGTAGTGCTATTTAATTTGTGTCACGGATTAATAAAAAGAAGTGAATTAAGACTTAAAATGTGTGTAAGCCTACATTCTTGTCGCACCACGCCCTGATTAAGAGAAACGTATCTCTAAAGTAATACTAAAGCAGCCGAGGCAAAAAACAAACATAAATAATATCTATAGAACCAGTTTAATAACAAAGTTAATATATATTTTTTTAAACCTGGAGCGTAACAACAAAATTACATCTTCAAATTGGCTTTTCATACGTAGCAGCATATTACGTAAACAACAACTTCAATTTGACGTCCACACGTGGAGCTAAAGACAATATCTTCTTCACGTGATAACCACTGGGTTTTAGATGCTAATGTTTGGTAAATATGCTTTGCTTAGCACCCCTTTTTATATGAAAAATTTCAACCGAAACGAAAAATGCGAGCTTCTTTGCTGTTCGATTTCACATGGAATTTTCCTATGCAAGAAGAATGGTCGTTTAATAAAAAGAAGTTGAGTGTTATACTAGGCCCAACTTTTGGGATGAGGTAAGCAACCTGTCTCATAAGTGACTAGAATTATGGAAAAGGGAGATAGATAGGTGGCACTTGGAAAGGGCGGAGCTACATATTTCATTACCAATTAAGATCTTCTCGTTCACATATGGGGCAACATTTCTGCTCCTAAGTTTACCTTGCACAGGGACCGAGAAGGAGAGCAATAGAGGGAGAAGGAAACACGTTGCGGGAGGAGATATCAGTTGAGGGGAGACAATGAAGAGGACGGTAGAAAGAATAATGCATTTAGGAATAACGCAGGTGAAGCTTAGGTTAAAAAAAATATTTAAAGTATATCAGCAAAATAGTTGTCCACGAATGTAAATTTCTGTTTGTATCCTTACTTCATTTACATATAATTTTATTTACTAGTCAGCACTGACAAACAGATCAACTCGTTAACCAATATTCTGAAAGCAACACCCATTCTAGTAATAAAATGCATTTTCGACTGTCACATCGTGTTAGCTCGTATAAAAACACACGCGGCCAGCAGTGTTAACCCCATGCAATACAATTAACACGTGCTGATACGTACGGGGCAAGTGAAATGCGCTCTAGGGGGCAATAACTCTTTCAGTAATTTGTCTCGCGGTATCAAATCAAGTCGGCAAGATAAATGGAGGCCAAAGTTGGTTTTTAACTCAGTGTTGGAGAAAATATGAGTTCGCTGCAGGTAAGTAGTGCATGTCAAGGCGAGATACCTCAAGCCTCGTTAGCCAGTATAGAGTTCAACGTGTAAACTGAATGCTTAAAGAAGGTTTTTCCTTGCTCGTGTCTTCAGCAGTAACGTGCTGCTTCAACAAATTACGTAATCGTCTAATTTAAACACAAAGAGAAGAGAAAGAGAAAGCTGTCTAACATTCGGATAACTTATTAGATATTTGTGATCGGAGCATACCACTATTTCTCGATACTCGATATCGATAGTGACTTTTGCGCACCAATACTCGATACCCACTTGTAAAGATGAGTAAAATCTTGATAGCTTGTTCACTGCTCTTAGTAGTTTGCTCTGTATAAACGCATTTAACCGATTTTGTATTGTATAATAATTCCGAAATTCTTCCCGTTTGATATTTTCCATTTTGCAGCAATTTTTAGCTTCACTTCTACGTATAGTAAGTAGGGGAAGTATTGTATTCCATCCAAAAATTCGATACCGAGATTTCACCGGGAATACATGTTTTGAGACCCCCTTAATCCAAAAAAAAGCATTTTTGGAAACATGTCCGTGTGTGTGTGTGTCTGTCTGTCTGTGAACAGCATAACTCAGAAACGAACAGTCGGATAAACACCAAACTTGGTATTTAGATTCAGTATCTTCCAAGGATGCGACACGAAGGTTTTAAGAAAATCCCCCCACCCCAGATTACCCTTTACATGGAAGATTTTTCGAAAATTTTAATTTTCTCAAAAATTGCTCTAACGATTTTGATTAAAATATCATATGTTTAAGATATTTTTATGACAAATAAAATGTATATCTTGAATTTCCTGGGAATGTCTCCAAAAGTATTCTTCATTGTGAACGACTTTTGCATAACTGGTAAACCATAAGAGATAGAGAAAATTTTACTACACAAGAAATGTAGATCGCGCTAAAATACACAATTTATTTCATATACTTTTTTTTTGTTGGGTGAACAATTTTCGAGATATTACTTGTTATTCCCTTAAATTTTTCAATACCTATTTTCTCAAATGGGAATTCGTTATTCATTTTTTTGTCTTGGATATGCAAAGAGTATTAATCTGTGGGAAAGGGAATGGTGCTGCACCTAGCAACCAGCTATTAAGAGATATGTATGTGCCTAAATGCTACTGTATTTCCAAATTGCCCTTGTAAATATATATTCCCCTTACATCTACAAGAAAATTAGCACTGCAAATGTTTATCTCGATTAACATGAAGTAGATGGAGAATAAGCGTTTGTATAAATAGTTTGTACAAGAGTAGAGAAAGTCATGTGAGTGTAACACATCAGAATTTTTGTCTTGGATATGCAAAGAGTTATAATCTGTGGCAAAGGGAATGGTGCTGCACCTAGCAACCAGCTATTAAGAGATATGTATATGCTTAAAGGCTACTGTATTTCTATATTGCCCTTGTAAATATATATTCCCCTTACATCTACAAGAAAATTAGCAATAAGATAGAGTCTGCAAATGTTTAGATCGATTAACATGAAGTAAATGGAGAATAAGTGTTTGTAAAAATAGTTTGAACAAGAGTAGAGAAAGTCATGTGAGTGTAACACATCAGATTTTTTTATCTTGGTAATGCCACAGGTTATATATTCCCTACTGTTAGTCAATGCTAATAATAATAATAATAATAATAATAATAATAATAATAATAATAACAATGAAATTATTTTCTTCCCTTTTTATGTAGGGGAAAGGTCCCTAACATGAACGCTTCTTAAATTGAACCGCTCCGATATTTTCCAAACTGTACAACAGATGGCACCATAATCCTAGCAGAAGCGTGGCGTGTACAGCTATGAATGCTTGGAGTTGTTGACTTTGCATTCTGAGCTGTGGTTTCAGTTCTATGAAGTGTTGTGTGTTTTTGTTGCTTCAGAAGTAATATTTGACTCGCCTAACTAAGCTTATACGACCAGTTAGGTAAGTTTGAGATGATCTATATATATATTACATGTTATGAAGTTTTTATTTAGCAACAATATTCATGCATACATTTTTTCAAGCAGCGTCTCTCCTTGTCACATAGATGCTAAAGCTCCAAAATGGCGTGGCTCGTAAATTAAACCACTGTTTGAACCCTATATTGAACTGGTCCAATTTAGGAAGCCTATTGACGTTCTGGAATTGCTCAACTGCGAATAGTATATATTGTGAATAAATATCGATATAATATGTTAAGTTAAAGAAAACATGTTAAAAACAGTGGCTGACATGAATATATGAATGTGAATTATCTGAAATTATGGACATGATCCAGTGTATGAGTTGTAGGATATGGCTTCGCCAAAATTGTGCAAAAGTTAGTGCTAAGAAGAAAGTGTTTTATTGTGAAGACTGTGTATAATTGGACTCTTTTGTATGAGAGTAAAAATTAGTAAAAACTCTATATTTGCAAATAATACCTATTCCAAAAACCAAGTGATTGTTATTGTATAAAAATTTAAAATGTTCAAGGAAATTACTATTCTTATCACAATTTTGGACTCTACTGTTTTTGCTGATAGCATATTTGTTTTGAATGTACAATAAAATATATGTATTTTGTATTAATAAATATACTTTTAAAGACACAGGTGGTTCAATTTAAGGACTACGTTCCTAATTTGAACCGATTTACACCATCTCACTTTTTAAATGTTATGTAATTGATAATTGTATTAATTTTAAATTGTATTGAGGATATTGATAGCGCAAAGATGTGTCACTTTGACGCTTGTGTTTCTGAAAATGTTGATTTGAAATTATAATTATTATTATTTACTATTTAGGCGTAAGTAGTTCAATATAGGGACCTTTCCCCTACCTATATTTTGTGCTGAAAATTTTCTTTTAGTGTATTTTCTATCTATATTATGCAAATTAGGGTACGATAAACCTCGTGTACAGAGTTTGGCTGGCGTACCACAAATTAACAGATGGAAGGAAAGAACAAATATTTCCATGCGCTGTATTATCTCATGCCTTAACTTCTGTTTTGTTTCTGCTGGATTCATAGATTTTGATCACCGGAGTAGGTAAATGTAATGACGGAGAACGAGTCACCAATCCAGGCTGTTGCAGAAACTTGATTTTAGCGTCATTCAAATCTCAGTTAACGCTGCATGTTACACGAGTACCTCTATTCCTTCCCCTTGCTTTGCATGTTTTCATTTAGACACAAGAGTCGATGGAATGTTACATTGATTCACACACAGGAAACGAGTTCAGGTTGATCAAGAACTATAGTCCCGCAGCCCTCTGGACACACGTGCGAGGCAATAATGTGAAGTGTCGTCTCCTTTTATCCCTTGTCTAGTATAAAGTTAAACGCAATAATGCAAAACTTAAAAATTTTTAAGTATCGAAAGTTTATCTCAAAGTATACTTCGATACCACCTAGTATTGAGGTATCGATGGTATCGAGATCCCATCCCTGTTAGATATTTATTAGTTTCTCAACCATCTATCTATACTGGGCAGAAGTAATTGTGTTCCACTCTAAAATTTGATATCGAGATATAAGTATAAGTTTTGAGGTCCAGTGAACCAAAAAAAGAAATGGAATTGTGTACCTCTCTCTCTCTCTCTCTCTCTCTCTCAGTATGTGTGAACAGCAAAATTCAAAAGCAAATATTCGGATTTTCAAGGATGCGACACGAACATTTTAGTCGCTTTTCTACAGACTATTCTCTCAAAAATGTATTATTCTACCTACGTTTTGTTTATACAGATAAACTTTCAATTTACCCCTCTCGTTGAGGATACAGTAGGTAAAGGCGATAGTCAGGTGTTTAAACAGTATTTCATTATGTGATGGTGAGAAATAACCGAATAACGACCTCCCATTTGAGAAAAGTTTGTCTTTAAAAATTCAAACGAATTATAATAAATATGTCGGAAATGTTAACTCCAGTAAAACAAATTTATTTGACATAAGCTTACAGTTTTAACGCGATCTGCAGTTTTTGTGTAGTAAGATCTCTTACGACTTACCAATTATACAAAAACCATCAAGAATGAAGGGGATATTCACAGTAAATTCAAGATATATATTACATTTGTCATAAAAATATCTTAAACATATATGATATGGTATCTTAATCAAAATAAATAGAACCATTTTTGTAAATTCAATATTTTGGAAAAGGTTAGTTTGGGGTGAGAGATTTTCTTGAAAATACGAAGTTTGGTATTTAATCGAATTTTCGCTTTCTAGTTATTGTTCACACACACACAGACAGATAGAGACGGACCCTTTTATAAAAATACTTTTTTGGGGGGTCAGGGACCCTCAAAAAATGTGAAATTTCGGTATCAAGTTTTAGTTGGAATACAATACTTTCTCTAATTACCGTAAATACGTAGAAAAGTGTGTTTAGAAGTTATTCAAACCAAGGAATATCACGCAAATCGTTAACTCAACAAAAATACATTTAATGTTGTGCGGTTTAACGATATCTGCAATTTTTGTGTAGTAAGATTTTTTGCATCTCTTACGCTTTACCAATTATATAAAAACCATTCATAATGAGAAGGACTTCGCAGGGATTCCCAGAAAATTCTATATATACCTTTTGTTTCTCGTGTAACTTTCTTAAGCATTTGGTATTTTAATCACAATCTTTGAAGCTTTTTGGGTAAAATAATGACAATTTCGCATGTAAAAGATAGTTTTGGGTCATGGATATTCTTGAAAATCCTAGTCGTATCCTTAAAAGACGCTGAACTGAAATACTAAGTTTGGTATTTAATAAATGTTTATTACTTTCTCTACTACATATATTAAGTAGGGGAAGTATTGTATTCCACCCAAAAATTCGATACCGAGATTTCAGGAAATACATGTTTTGAGACTCCCTAAATCCAAAATAAGCATTTTTGGAAACATGTCCGTGTGTGTGTGTGTGCGTGTCTATGTGTGTGTCTGTGTGAGTGTCTGTGTGTGTGTCTGTGAACAACATAACTCAGAAACGAACAGTCGGTTAAACACCAAACTTGGTATTTAGGTTCAGTATCTTCCAGAGATGCGACACGAAGGTTTTCAAGAAAATCCCCCCACCCCAGATTACCCTTTACATGGAATATTGTTCGAAAATTTTAATTTTCTCAAAAATGGCCCTAACGATTTTGATTAAAATAGCATATGTTTTAAGATATTTTCATGACAAATAAAATGTATATCTTGAATTTTCTGGGAATGTCTCCAAAAATATTCTTCATTGTGAACGACTTTTGCATAACTGGTTAACCATAAGAGATAGACAAAATTTTACTACACAAAAAATGTAGATCGCGTTAAAATACACAACTTATGTCATATACATTTTTGTTGTTGAGTGAACCATTTACGGGATATTGCTTGTTATTCCCTTAGATTTTCCAATACTTATACTTTTTCTCAAATTCGTTATTCATTTTTTTTTTGTCCTGGACATGCAAAGAGAATGGAATGCACCACATAGCAACCAGCGCTTAAAAGATTTGACTATCGCTTAAATACTACCATATTCCCCTTGTATCTACAAGAAAATAAGCAATAAGATTGACATCTCGATATCTCGATTAACATGAAGCATACGGAGAATAAGCGTTTGTAAAAATAGTTTGTACAAGAGTAGAGAAAGTCATGTGAGTGTAACACATAAGATTTTTTTGAGTTAAGCTGTTCATGGAACGAGAGGCATGCGCGTACCCGGAGGGTTATCGTTTGGCTGTGATGCAAATACTTCCTCTACCTGCTATAGATAGGTGGTAGAGATATACTGAAGCCCTTTAACAGAGCGTTCTGTGTGGCGTGTGATCCCACCTTCAATATTTCGAATACTGATTTGCCCGGGGCTGCACGACATGCTCCAAAAGGCACTTGGTCTGATGGGCAAATGCGGTTACAATTTTTATCCCTTGTCCACCGAACAATAAAATCTTCAATTCGAGAGTTATTAACCAGCTCGATGCGGAATATTCACTTTTGTTGCCGAAAGTGCGCCAAGGGACGTCCTACCCTGTGTTAGGCTATGACAGCGTAACCACAATGAAAATATTTACGCCACCTGGTTACGATGAACCAGGCGGGCAGCGTTTTGCATATGGATGTCAGAGTCCTCGAGGGAAGCGTTGTGGTCGGTGGGTTGTGAAAAAGGATGCGAAGCGACCCAACAAGCCTCGCGTAATTTGTGATTCGTGCAACTTGCAGTCAGCGTATTACAGGGCTCCCACGGTATGTTTCATTGATTCTTTTAAAAACCGCGACCCGGAGCTGAATATTAATGACGTTCAATATCCGGTCAGTAGCTGCACATAAAATAATGCTCCCGATTCGTTTTTACGGGACAAATGTTTTTACTTCCTCCACCACGTACATTGTAGTTGGAGAAGGTATTGTATTCAACTTAAAAATACAATATCGAGATTCTACCGAAATATATGTTTTTAGGACTCCCGAATCCCCCAAAAATTATTTTTAGAAAAAGGTATGTATATGAACACCATAACTCAAAAACGAATAATCGGACAAATACCAAATCTGGTATTTAAAGGCAGTATCTTCCAAAGATGCGAGACAAAGATTTTCCCCCTACTTTCAGCTACCTTTTACATGTAACATTTTTTGAAAATTTTTATTTTTTCAAAACATCTCTAACGATTTTAATTAAAATATTATACATTAAAGATACCTACATGACCAATAAAATGTGATAAACTTTCTAAGAATAGCCTGTGAAGTCATCTTCATTCGGTAGGAATTTTATACAGAGTGGACCATTTAAGTTGAGACTGTACAATAGCTCCAAAACAAAGCGTTGTAGAAAGAAGTGTCTTTAATAAAGTTGATTGATATTATAGGGGAAAATTAATGTCATTAGTCGTGTTTTGTGTAGAGGACGGTATGATGGCCATTTTAGGGTCAATTTAGATGAGGAATAAGGAAACAAAATAAAAAATGTTGATTCCGAATTATGAAATGACCATCCATGGATGGTCCAACCATTCATTGCGCTCTTCGTACACAGCCATTCAGGAATTTCATTGTCATTTACGTTGGTGTAACATCAATTGCAAAGTGCTTCATTGGATTGCTGTTTAGTTTTTTATAAGAGTGAGAAAACAACATAAAAGATGTAGGTTCCCATTTAAAAAAAAATAAACCCTAATATGACCATTACAACGTCATCCAAATAAAACACGACTAATGGCATATCAAGTAACTTTTATTCAAGGCATTTCTTTCTACAACTCTTAGTTTTGGAGATATTGTACAGTCTCAACTTAAATGGTCCACCCTGTATAATCTTGTATAAAGGAAAACGTTAAGCAATATATGAAAACGTACTACACAAAAATGTAGATATATTTAAAGCAAGCAATTTATTTCAAACAACTTTTCTGTAGCATAAACCGTTTCCGAGATATGCGTTATAATGCTTCTAATTGTTCAGTAATTTGTCTTATTTTAAAGTGTTGTCGACATGTGGTTGATCCTCATGTTTGCCAGGGCAAAGCGTCCAGCTCTTAAACGTTTGACTAGCTATCGTTATTTGCTTTGTAGCAGGTGAAGTAGGTAGAAAAGCAAGCATTTGCAGCAGTAGTTTGTGAAAAAACTAATTAAAATATACTCTATATTTGAGACTCGATGAAGTCATGTGATTGTTGTACATCAAAACCTTTCTCTTACGAGTTCACGAAGCACAAAAAAAAAAACAAAGAAAAACACAATTATGATATAAGCGGGTTTGTTTCCTTCGCTTTCTGCGTATACAGAAGCAGATTTATGAATTTTCAGAATGTCTACGTCACTGTTTTTGTTTTTGTTCTAACGTGAAGCTAGCTGTGAGTTTTTAATATCCAGTATGTTTGCACAAGCGTTACACATAAGATTTTTCGATGGTGATTGTTTTTTATGTTTGAACTTATGGAATATAAAACTAACAGATGCATAAATATAAAAATCTGATGATACATTCACATGACCTTCTCTATATACAAACTATTCTTTCTAAAGCTTTTTTTTTCTAGCTACTACATTTAATCTAAATAAACCGTTGCAAAAAGATACATTGCACATTTCGTTATAGATACAAAGAGAACAACGACAATCAAATGTTTAAGAACTGGGCGCTATATACTGGCCTTAAAATTCCACACTCTTTCCATACCGTCGCGAGAAACAACTGAAAATCGTTTAAAAGAATGACAAGTATTGAACAATTCGAACATTTAATAACGGATATCTCGGAAGCGGCTTATGCCACAAAAAAGCTTATTTCCCATAAATTGTTTGCTTTAAAGAGATCTGTATTTTTGTACGTTTTCGAGTATCCCTTAACGTTTGCTAGTTATACAAAATTATACAGAATTCCTTCCGAATGAAGAGAGCTTCCTAGCTATTCCCAGAAAATTCAAGATATACATTTTATTTGTCATGTAAATATCTTTCATATGTGTATTTTAATCACAATAATTACGGGAAATTTTTAGAAAATCAAAATTTTCGAAAAGTATTCCATGTAAAGCGTGGGGGAATTTTCCTTGAAGTTATGTCACATCTTGAAAGATACTAAACTCAAATATAAAGTTTGGTTTTCGTTTTTGAATTATGCTGTTCACAGGTACACACGCAAGTGTTTCAAAAAATGTTTTATTTGCATTCAGAGCGTCCAAAACATGTATTTCCGGTGAAATCTCGATATCGAATTTTTGGGTGGTATGTAATACTTCCCCTACTTGCTATATATAGTAGAGAAAGCAATAAAACAGGGAAAGTAGCTAAAATAAAAACAAAATGTGTTCTAAAACGGACAGAATTGGACTAATGATTAGAAAGTGAATGTAAAGCATAATTGCATCGATATCGAAGCAAATAACACAGAGGGCTGTTTTGCTTGGCGGCTTTATTAGAGAACCACAATGCATACTGAATGGTCCCAAAGCGACCGCAAAGGATTATGGGCAATTTAAAATGACCACAGAGATCGCTTTTTGGTTATACAGCATTAGAACGCATCGGAAGTGGTAAGTGTTCTGTACGCGCTTAAACACTGCTTTTATTGAGTGAAAACTGCTGCATTTATTTAAACCTAAAACGATGACGATTCTTCATTGATTTGTAGCTTTTGTGATAAGCACTTCCTCTGGTGGTAGGAAAATTGTACAGTTAATCCTTATAAGTGGTTTCGTTAGACAAATGTTTTGTCTATCATCTATAATAATAATAATAATAATAATAATAATAATATGAAACACTTTAAATCATACATAATAAAGGAAAACGTATTACTATTGTATTTATTATTATTATGATTATTATGGTTATTATTACTTTGTTTACTACGTATAGTAGGTAGGGAAAGCATTACATTCCACCAAAAAGTTCCATACCGAGATATCACCCAAAATACATGTTTTGAGGCCCCCGGAATCCAAAAATGTACTTTTGCAAACATGTCTGTGTATGTGTGTGTGCTTGTGAACAACATAACTCTAAAACGAAAAGTTGCATAAATACCAACCTTTGTGTTTAGCTTCAGTACCTTCCAAAGATACACACGAAGATCTTGAACAAAATCCCCACCCCAGACTACCTCCTACGTGGAGGATTTTTCGAAAATGTTGATTTTCTAAAAACTGCCTCTAGCAAATTTAAATAAACTACCATACGTTTCAGGTATTTTAAAAACAAATGAAATACATATCTTGAATTTTTGGCAAATTCAGGTGGTTTTTGTATAGTTGATAAATTGTAAGACAGACAAAATCTTACTACACCAAAAATGTAAATTTCGTTAAAACTCTAAACTTATGACAAGTAAATATGTTTTTATGGAGTTAACCACTTCCGAAATATTTCTTGTAATAAATTTTAATTTTAAAGACACACTTTTCTGAATTGGAAAGTCGGCTATTTCTCGCGATCATGCAAAGAATGCGGAATTTCAAAGCTATCACATATTGACACACTGCTAAAATTGTGACTATCGCTTTTACCTGCTGTATCTTCAACCAAATGTGTAAACTGAAAGTTTTTCTGGATAAACAAGTAGCTAGAATAATATATTTTTGAGAGAATAGTTTGTGGAATAGCGACTAAAATATTGATGTCGTATCCTTGAAACCCGAATATTTGTTTTTGAATTTTGCTGTTGATACATACAGAGAGACAGAGAGAGAGAGAGAGAGAGAGATAGGTACACAATTCCATTTCTGTTTTTGGTTCACTGGACCTCAAAATTTACACTTGCAATGAAATCTGGATATAAAATTTTAGGGTGGAGCACAATTACTACTTCTGCCCAGTACCTATAGATATGTGGTTGAGGAATAATGACGTGTATTTAATAGGGATGTTGAAGTTAAATTGAGTTTTATTTATGGACGCTCTTTAACTGCTGTGGTCCTTAGCGTCCCATTCTATATTGGGCGTGGAAGACCGGGAATTTTGCTCAGAGACCTCTTTATCAGCTTTAGGTTCTTTTACGTGCCGTAAATCTACGATACGGGACCACCGGCTTTACTTCGCTTCCGTTGAAAGCCATGCCCTCCGCCGGGTTTGAACCCGCGACCTCGGGAACTAGAGACTAGCATGGCAACCACTACAACACGGAGCACGACTAATGGGGATGGGATATTAAAGTTATTTACATGACAAAATGTATGCCTTGAATTTTCTGGAAATAGCTTCTGAAGTCTCTCTATTCGGAAGGAAAATTTATGTATATTCTTGTGTAACTCCTTAACGTCAAGCGATGGACGAAAACATACAAAAAATTCTAGATCTCTTTAAAATAAACAATTTATGTCGAATAAGTTTTTTGTGGCATACGCAGTTTCTGAGAGATCCGTTATTAAAGGTTCAAATTGTTCATTTCATGGTAATTTTTTAAAGTCCTTTCAACATTCAGTTCTTTCTCGCGATTACATGAAAACAGTATGGAATTTTAACGCCAGCATATAGCTCCCAGTTCTTACAAATTTGACTATCTCTGTTCTCTTTGTGTCTATAACGAAATGTGTAATGTAGCTACTTCTGGAAAAGTTTATTGGACTAAAACGTAGTAGATAGAAAAATAAGCCTTAATAAGACTAATAAACGATAGAGGCTAGAGAATGCCACGTGAATGTAGCACAGTTTGTTTCTTCCCTTACGTATTTCATGAACATTGGAAATAGATTTTGCAGAATTGAGAAATGGTTTAAAACGAAATGTGGAGGAAGTTTATTTCTGTTTCTCCTTGTGGCTTAAAACAAACACAAATATTTATATATTTTGGTGTAGAAGCCAAAAGGTTGTCGTGGTATTTAAGCATAATTGTAATTCCATTCGCGATGAGTGACTGCATTTCAGCCCTTTCACATTCATGCTTCGCCGGAGTCCGCCCCTAAAAGTCATATAATTACTTTCTAACGACTGCTTAAAATTTACAGCCACAATTAAATGTTTCTCTGCTTAAGCAGTGTTCATGCAAAGGCGAGTATATTAAAAATATCCCATGTTACGTTCATATAGCTTTCTGTATACGCTATGCTACAAATTATTCTTAAAAGGTTTTATTTTTTTGTTACTTCATGTTAATCGAGATAAACACTTTCAGAAATACTGTCATTAAACATTTCGTTGTAGTTACATTCTCTTTGTACAACATTATGAGAAATAAAAGAATAGTGAGTCAGCACTTCAAAGAATATATATATATATATATATATATATATAATAAATTAATGGAAAACCAATAAAAACGAACATCTTGGAAATAGTTAATGCCACAAATAAATTTGATATACATTTAATGTTTTAACGAGGTATATATTTTCATTTGGTAAACCTTTGTCTACCTCTTATGGTATTTAGTAATATATACGTAATTACATAAAATTAATTAAAAAAAGAAGAGGACCTTACAGTCTATTCGCATAGAATTCCAGATATACATTTATAGGCCTGAGGTCAGTATGGAAAAAAGATGAATTAAATGATAAAAGAAGACAAAAAGACATCAGCCAGCAGGAAATATAATCGGATTGTAAAAATAAACCATCTCTAAGTCTAGCAAATGAAATAAATTTGAATTGAGGTGAAGAGGCATACAGTTAGGAAGAAAGGAAAGATCAGGAATGTCACGGCTTATACTGGGAGGCTGTAGGGCAGAAAATGACTAACGATTCTGGTAGGAGAATCTCCCATTCTGTCGTTTGGATGAGGACTGGGTACATATTTTGGCGGAATGCGCACAGTGGGAGAACCAGCGAACAATTAAACTCAAATAAAAATTCTTAAGTTCTGCTAGAAGAGATTGGCATGTTGGGATCTACTGGCTGACCAGAGGTACTAGCAAAACATGGGAAAACTCCTGGCTAAAGTGAACGAAGCAGATCAAATTTATTCAGAGGCAATTTGCGTATTTCTTTTGCTTTCCGTTTTTTTTCTCAACTTTAACTTGTATCTTAAATATGCATATAAGGTCAATAACCCACGTACTAAGTATTTACGTAACAACTTGAAACCAATAATGATAACTTATCCATCCATCCAGCCAACTATTTTTCATGCAAGTATATAATATATGTAGTAGTATTATTAAAATCTTTATAGCCATAATTGAGAAAGCCAATACTAAAAAGAAATTTCCATACAAAACTAGGTTTGCTTGAGGACGTTTACTTGAAAATCTTCGTGTCGCATCCAACTTGTATTTATCTACATTTTCGTATCTGAGTTTACAGACATGCACACATTGCCTCGAGGGGCCTCAAACCACGTGCCCCGCTCGAGTCTCCGCTGCTAAGTCTAGCTTTCCCCGGTCTCCGCTGAAGGAGAGCCTTTGAGTCACCCTCCGGTAGCTTGGGAGTGCTGCCTTGAGCGCTCCCCGTTTTGGTGGTCAAACTTGTAACAGTTAGGGACTTCTGCGCGTCTTTGTCGCCTACATCGGCCAGTTCTGCAGCCCATATGTCGCCTGCGGTGCCTTCATTTCATCCGTTCCTCCCAGGGTGTATGCACAAAAGATTCCTGTGCTGGTCCAGGAGCTAGGTGTCCTTCCCATAGCGTAAACCTAATCCTAATTTAAAACTTCCTCTGCTTACTATAGGTAAGTGATAGAGAAAGTAAAAATGAAAATGGATTTCGAAATTATACACTCAGTACTTTTTGGTGCGGGCCACGCAATACAATTTTCATCTAAAGCCATTGATGTATTATTTAACAAATTGCAAGGTTAATTTTCTTGTGTGCTGTAGGTTTATATATGGAACAGCTCACGCGTGTTTCAGCAAGCGATCAAAAGTAGCATTGGGCTTCCCAATTATTTTGATTAACCAAATCCGCTTTAACAGAACCGCAACGCAAGCTTCCCTACATCCGGCTAGATGTGCGTTTTCCTCTTCCGATGGTTAATGCTTCCGGGTTGCTCTGGCAACCCTAATCGCGCTTTCATGTAACCGCATCATGTTATCAGATTTCATCCCCGGACTCCGGATCGAGAACCATGAAACCACCACGACACAGAAAACAGAAAGTATTTCGAACCTAAGAGATATAGGATGTAGTGCATTCGACCCTAAAGTTCGACATCAAAGTTTGACGGGATAAATATTCTCAGGAATAGCGAGTCCAGAAGTCTGTAGCCGGCATTAAGGAGGTCCCCTGGTCGCCTAGGCGAATGCCGGCTGTTGTAATTTCTCCTTTCCCCCCATTTCCTCTCATTTCAACTCTGCCTTTCACGTTGCAGGTGTATGTTCGGGTGCTGAAGTTCTGGCGGTGTCGGGCAGATGGTGTAGTTGCTTGCGCATTGTAAAGATATCTCCCCGTGAACACTAGGATGCGTCACCCTCTCTAGGGATTCTTCACCTCTGCTGATGCGTGGGTTCAAACTGGAAATATTAGGGACTTCTGTGCGTCTCTGTGGATATGAAACCTCTGTGGTTCCTTCACCTCATCCCTGCCTCCCGAGGTTATGGCCACAATAGGTCAAGCTGGTTGCAGTAGTGAGATGTTCCCCTCCGATAAATATATTCTACATCCTACATCTGCGTGGGTATGAATAGCATAACCTGATGTGTTACATTCATATTACTTTCCCCCATTGGATTATTAGTAGCCAAAAACTGAGTTATGATACGCGAATGGTGTCCCGAAGCGCTATTAGACTAAATGAGTACTGGGAAAATTAGCGTGTCGTCGGTATAATCACTCATAGTCATAGCTGATATCTCTATTTCACTCGTAAGTGAAACTGAATGTAGCGTAAATGGGTTTCCGGAAAATTCTCTTCTTGTCTATAAGGCCTGGACCATCATGGACAGATGAACCACGCTCATAAATTTCATTCCTCATTAGGAGAAGGTATTAAAATCGAGATAAAGGCAATGGACATCAAACGGACCACGCACCAACTGATGTCAGTGACGTCCCAACGAGCTGTTATAATACCGGCCCATTTCAGGTGAATACAGAATGGAGAACGAATTGGAATTTGTAGAAGATGATACATTCGAAACACACTGCGTTCATAGAATTGTAAATCATATTAGATAAGACTTTCAAAACATTTCGTGAAGTACAATCTTTGCAGTTGGATTTCAAATATTCGTGTCCACATTTTGAATCGACATTGCCACAGTTCCGTCAGAGCTCCAAATGGAGTTAATAGAATTTAAATGCCACATTTTCTTCAGGAGAAGTTCAAAACAATAAAAGTGGTAATGTACCAATATATACCACAAGACCGCTTGCATAGGCAGGTAGCAAAAATCATCAGTTTGTTTGGCACCGCGTACCAATTGGAACACATTTTCTCTGCCCTGAATATGTGCAAAACCAGTACTTCAGCTCCATTTAAGCAGGTACCTTGTTCCAGATATTTCATACCTCACTGTAAACAAAAAATAATAAAATCCTGTACGTTTATTTGACCAAGTATTTACGTAAACGAACACAATAAAACATGACGTTTTGTTTCGTCTGTACAACTACCTCTTTACTGATTCCACGCAGATTCACTGCACTCAATCCTTTACGCACCCCCATTCAGTCGCCCCATTTGCTCTATACCACACCACAGGTGCCCTTTATGATCTTTTATGATATCATATTTGTAAAACAGGGAGCTTCAGTGAGACAGTCCTATGTATAAATCAGAACTCTACAAGGTGATTGACCTAAAAATAAATAGAAGATGTTTAAATTTGACGCATTTTTACTTTCTCTACTACGTATAGTAAGTAGGGAAAGTATTGTATTCCCCACAAAAATTTGCTCCAAGATTTCACCGGAAATACATGTTTTGAGGTGCCCTGAATCCAAAAAAAGCATTTTTTAAAACATGTTCGTGTGTGTCTGTGAACAGCATAACTCAGAAACGAACAGTCGGATAAATACCACACTTGATATCTAGGTTCAGTATCTTCCAGAGATGCGACACGAAGGTTTTCAAGAAAATCCCCCTACCCCAAATTACCCTTTACGTGGAACAGTTTTCGAAAATTTTAATTTTCTCAAAAATGGCTCTAACGATTTTGATTAAATGTTATATGTTTAAGATATGTTCATGACAAATGAAATGTATATCTCGAATTTTCTGGGAATGTCTCCAAAAGTATTCTTCATTGTGAACGACTTTTGCATAACTGGTAAACCATAAGAGATAGGCAAAATTTTACTACACAAAAAATGCAAATCGCGTTAAAATACACAATTTACGTCATATACATTTTTTTGTTGGGTGAACCATTTTCGAGATATTGCTTGTTATTCCCTTAAATTTTCCAGTCATACTTTTTCTCAAATGGGAATTTGTTATTCATTTTTTTTGTCCTGGTAATGTAAAGAGAATGGAATACTCCACATAGCAACCACCTCTTAAAATATTTGACTATCGCTTAAAGCCTAGCAATTCCCTTTGCATCTGCAAGAAAATTAGCAATAAGATTAACATCTCGATATCTTGATTAACATGAAGCTTATGGAGACTAAGCGTTTGTAAAAATAGTTTGTACAAGAGTAGAGAAAGTCATGTGAGTGTAACACATCAGATTTTTAATTTTTTTGAGCCACACTACCATTCACTTGCACCCATACAGTGTGATCTTAATCCTATATAACCAGCTTGGCCAAGGTGAAACGAACAGGTAATTTATCGCTTGTGGCCAAAAACGAATGATAAACCTTTTTAAACATGTGGAGATGATAAAAATTATTACTGATAGAAAGATGGCATAGTGGAAAACGTCGATAGTAAAGTTGTTTCGCTGAGAGATGACGAGCAGCGATTCATTTTCCTCTTCCTCCTCCAGTGAAAATGCGTCCAACTCTGAAGGCCTGGTTACACTACTGGTGTGAGATAAGGTGCAACTTGTTTATAAGCTAAGTATATTGTATCAAACGGAATAACTTTTAAATTTAGGTTTCACGATCACTTAGCGACTTCTTTGCTTCTAGTTAGAATATGTGTCCTAAATTTGACACTACTGTCGTAGAGGAGCGAGTTCATTATATCACAGCGTAGTTGAATTGCTTACTGAATGACCGGCTGACTACATTCCTGCTAGAGACAATGAAACAGTAGTATGGAAGTGTGATAAACAAGGCAACGCTCGGAGTTTTTGACTGAATCGCGGTATTAAATGATGAAAATCAATACCTTATTAAATCTTTTGTTTGTTATTAAGTTTAATTATGTTTAATAAGTACAGCTCGATCCAATGGGCGCTAAAAACTTAAAAAGGGAGGCAAATAGGCACTACTATAAATTAAGAGTAGGCGATAGTATTTAGGCATTATCATGGTAAACAATTAGCATTGGAGTATTGAAACGGCAACTCTAGGCCGAGCCCAAGAACTGTAATTACAGATAATTTATTAATTAACTTTTATTGATGCTAAATCGTACTATGTAAATATCTTTTTCTCATACTGCTTGTATATTTTAAGAAGGGTGATTTAACATTATGTATCTATCTAGGTTACTAATATTAGTAGAGTTATAAATGGTTTAATGTAAATAATTTAAGCGCTATGTTAAAATACTGTCCACGAGGGAATGTTTTAGCTTCAGGAATAGTGCTTTCGAAGGCAGAAAACCTAGTTTTATTACCTCTCTTCAGTCGCAGTGCTATTATTCCTACAGCGAGGGTGTAGAGCCTTTGTCCCATTATTGGATAATTCGCCGTGACCAAGAGAGCGAGAAAGACAACCTAACGGTAAATGTAGGAAAAGCCGCGATTTATATTAAATTTGGACCAATGAGATCCCTGAAAGTTTATTCGAAATAGTTAGACGCGTCGAGTCGCGCTATAAATGGACCAATAGGAAAGGAAGCAACCTCAGAAGCCTGAGACTATAAATGGATCTGTTTGGGGAAAATTCGGGCAGTTTTTGATAATGTGTGGTCAGGGAGAGATGCTGCAGGATGGGTGAGATATCGCGCCAAAAAGGGAATCAAGTCAGCTTTGTCATGTCAAGTTAGCATTGCATTTTATTAGACAGTTTTTGTCATTTGTGGTCAGGGAGAGATGCTGCAGGATGTGTGAGATATCGCGCCAAAACAGGGAATCAAAATAGTTTTAGCAACACACCTAAGATCCGCTACTCTGAAAGCGACAATAAGAATAGTTATATTTCGTGCCATATCCACGCCATAGTTTAACAGCGGTGGACAGTATTTTACAGCAGCAATACCAGTTTTGTATACTACGAGGGTTAATTAAATAAAAAGAAACGGCAGTGTCATCTTTTCATAAACAAAGCAAGTCTATGTCTTCCTATATCACCACCCGAGATCTACGTTTTCCTTTACCGAGGATAAGTCCATGCTCCCATATAGATTAAGAAAAATTACTGCAGCTAGCCGAGGATAAATTGAAGAGAACCAACCCACTGAGAACTTCTGGAAGCAACGGGAGAAGCATCAAGGTAAGCCTAACAGCAACGGATGAGGAGGTGATCGCCGCAAACTGGCGCCATAACGTGGAGCTCGAAGGGAAGAACGACACAAACGGAGAACTAGGAAACAACGAACAGACGAAGAATCTTCAGAGGAAAGGGGCACAGCAGAACAAAATTACAACGCGAACTTCTAGTCTACCTACGTGGGACAACAAAACAGCTGAGAACATCGCTTCTAGAACTTCACCAGGATTCGAACCCGGAACGCATCAGTTAACATTAAAAAAATACAGGTTAGAACTTTTATTCAAAAACAAACAAAAAGGCATACAGAGTAGTGACTCAGTTTTGTGAACACATGTTATTGAGAGGGGGTAAAGTCATTACTAGGGAGGTAGAACTTGCTAACGGAACCATGAGTAGGTCAAGGGAAGATTTGGAAGAACTGAATGGGGAGGCTATTGTCAGCATAACAACAGATGGAGAAAATATGGGTGCAGCAGAAGTAGAAGTTAGGCTAGAAAGGCAATCACCGATTGAGCAGGTCATTGACGCAGGTCAAAACCAGCTGCTAATATTGCTTCAACATTTGAGTGAACAAAATAAAAATTTGAGTGAACATTTAGAAGGGAAATTAAATGAGCTGAGTAAGGAGTCAAAAAGAAATTTGAGTGAACAAAGTAAAAATTTAGAAGGGAAATTAAATGAGCTGAGTAAGGAGTCAAAAAGAAATTTGAGTGAACAAAGTAAAAATTTAGAAGGGAAATTAAATGAGCAGAGTATACAGATAGGTGAATATGTCAGAGAGGAAAACAGGAAGATGAGAGGGCAATTAGCTCAGGAGATGAGGGAATATTTAGGTGAACAGGTCACCCGATTACAAAGTCAATTGGACTCCAAATTCAGTCAGCAAGGGAAGGTAGTGCAAGAAATTCAGGCAGGACAACTATGTCTAAGAAACGATGTAGAAAAACTAAGGAAAGATGTAGAAACAGAATTAAGTGTTACCAGCTTAGCCATAAAGGAACAATTGGATGATGACTTAAGAGCTGTAAACGTTTCTTTAGAAAAAAAACAAAGTACCTTAGAATCTAACATTCAAAGGGAGTTCAAAGAATTTAGAATAGTGTTAGAAAAGGATCAGGGAAAGATGAATGAACTTTCGTCAAAAATGACTGAACAGCTCTCAAATCATCATGAAATTGTGAAGAGGGTGGAAGAGCATGAAAATTGTGTAAAGGAGTTAAAACGCTCTATTGGTAGACTAGGGATAAGTGTGAGACAGAGTGATGATAGCTCACCCAGTGAAACTAGCACCACTTTTAGGGAGGCAAATGGAGGCCAAAGTCCAGCTGCCGACCCATATAATTTCAATTCAGGGCACCAATGTACATCTAACCATGCAAGTAATGCAAACTACCATTTATTAAATGAGATAGGGGTACCTACTTTCGAGGAAAATTCGGCTGATAATCCTAAACAATACCTAAATGACCTTGAGGAGTATTTCCGTTTGAAGCAAATTCCGGACGAGCTAAAGATGTTAATCGTTCGTAAAGGTTTACGTCAAAGGGTTCTCCAATGGGTAAGATTGACTTTGGGAGAGAATAATAATTTTGAATATTTCAGAAGGGCATTTTTGAATAAGTATTGGAGTACTAATACTCAGAACCAAGTGAGATCTATCCTAGTTAATGGCAAATACGATGAACGCGGAAACCTAAGCATGGTAGATTATTTGCTAACTAAAGCACAGAGTAGTAGACTAATCGAGCCACCCATAAGCGAGAGGGATTTCATTAATATGATTGTACCACATTATCCAGAACGTATACACCATTACCTACTCATTGCGAAGCCAAATTCTATTCCCGAATTGATTGAGTTGGTATCATCATTCGAGACAAGTAGTAGGAACCACGTACAAAACTATACAGTTCGACCATTACCGGATAATTCAAGGAATGCGAATTGGAGAGGAAACGCGAGAGGGAACTATAACCCCAGAGAGAGATACTGGAACGACGTGCCTCAATCCGGGAACAGGAACTGTCAAATTAACCGTTTCAGGAGGGAAGGTGATAACCAATATCACATAAATGCTATACAAACCAGACCAAGATACAGGGGCCGTTTTAGCTATAGGAGAGGCAGAAACAATGAAAACAGATCCAGGGAACATTATTTTTCTGACCGAGGGGAAAGCGATATAGGAGAGAGGTATGACGAAAATTACCCAGAAAGAAACGAAAGGAGAGAGAGACCTTCCCGGGGACATTTTAGAGGAAGCAGAGGAAACTATAGGCAAATTCAGAGAGCGGGAAATGTGGAAGAGACTAGCGGAGCACCAAATAGTGTCGATAACCCGGAAAACTAAGACAGGATCCAATCAGGAGCTCGGAGCGGATTCTAAGCGCGCAAAATTCTCAAATAAACAGAAAATGTGAAACAGGGCTCAAAAATGACTTTATACTGGGAGAACTGATAACTACTATTCAAAATCACTCGGAAAAGGATCTGACAGATTCCCCTAGCATAAAAGTAGTATTATTGGATGAAGAATATAACGCTTTAATAGACTCTGGAGCCAATGTGAGTGTATGCAGCCTGAGGTTATATCAGAACCTGGTAAATAAAGGAATTAAGCTAATGACATTACCCATAAGGAACACGGTATGCCGGGTAGCAGTTAACAAAGAGGTTACCCGAATAAAAATGCAAGTAATGTTGAACATGAAAATAGGAGAAGAAAATTTTGAGTTTATTTTTCTGGTAATCAATAATTTGATTTGTGACATTTTGATTGGGTGTGACGTTTTGTTTGAATTAAGAGCTAGGGTTGATTTTGCTGATAAAGTTTTGAAAATAGAGAAGAACAGAAAACTATTAGAAATCCCTTTTGTAGAGGGTATGAAGCAGGATACTTATAACAAAACCCAAGGAGAAGAAGATATAGCCGAAGAAAGATTTTTCGTACAATTAGTACAAACAGGTAGGAGTGAGAAATTAATTGCTATAGTACAAGGGGAAGAAACCGATGAGATGCATGCGTTCGCTGACAGGTTTTACAACGGGTATACGGAGCACAATGAGAAAGATTATGGTTACGCCCGAAATAAAGAATTCCAAGATACCGGCAGCCAGGTAGAAGCAGTAGAGGAGAAAGTGACCCTTGCCGAGAACCTCACAGAGACACAAAGGCATCTATTAAGGCGAATGTTACAAGAAAACAAAGCGGTATTTTCGGACGTCCCAGGCAAGTGCAAAGCATACAAACACAGTTTTAAGGTACAAGATATTGCACCCTTCACACACAAGTATCGGGATATTCCGATTGCATTAAGGGAGAGAGCCAAACAAGTGATCGATAAAATGTTGAGAGACCGAATAATACAAAAGTCAACTTCTCCATACAGCAGTCCATTATGTTGGGTGACGAAACGCAATGGCGAACTTAGGATGACGATAGATGGTCGAAAGATAAATAAACATACTCAACCAGACAGATTTCGGAGCGAAAGTGTAGAAAAATTGCTGTCAAAAATAACCAAAGGCAAGTATTTCTCCACTATTGATTTAACTGCGTCATACTGGCAGATTGAGCTTCACGAGGATGTTAGAAAGTATACTTCTTTTTTATTTTTTGGGAAACAGTTCGAATTTTCGAGAATGCCTTTTGGTATGCTTACGTCATGTAGTGGACTATTAAGAGCCATCGATAAAATATTTGGCGACTCAGCCGACGAATTTTTGATCCAATATATCGACGATTTTCTAATAGTTGATGAAAATTTTGATGAGCATATTAAACATGTGGATTATGTGCTTAGAAAGCTGAGAGAAAACGGTATGACGGTGAACATTAATAAATCCAAATTTTGCATCCGTGAGTTGGAATTTCTAGGTTATGTAATTAATGATAGAGGAATAAAGCCAAACGAAGAAAGAGTAGCGGCTGTGAGAAGAATACCAGCGCCCAAGAGTGTTAAGCAGGTTAGGTCGTTTCTTGGAGTGCTAAATTATCAAAGCAAATTTATCCTGAGGTACGCCGCAGAAATAGCACCTTTGCGCGAATTACTTAAAAAGAAAGTGCGATGGAAATGGGACGAGGTACACCAGAAAGCTTTTGAAAAGATAAAAGAACTATTTGCAAAATCAATTCTACTAGAGAGACCCAAGGACAACCTACCATATGTAATTTACGTGGATGCTTCAGGTCACGGATATGGGTGTGTCCTAGCCCAATCAGATGAGGAAAATCAACTGCACGTGATAAGTACCGCTTCAAGAGGGTTAAGTCAAATAGAGAAAAATGCTTCGGTCACCGAATTAGAGATCTGTGCTGTGTATTACGCACTACAGAAATTTAGATCATATATATATCTACAGAAGGTTACCATATACACAGAGCATGTGAGTCTTTCATTTATGAAACGTTGTCGGCTTACGAGTACTAAATTATCTAGGTACATCCATGAGATTCTTTCGTATGATGTTGAGGTGAAACACATTCCAGGAAAAACAAATATCTTTAGCGATTTGCTGTCTAGGTTACATAACAACAATGAAATACCGGAGAGAATAGAACGCCCTAAAAATGAAGTAACCTTAATGAGTATTGAAATACCCTTGAGTAAAAGTTTGATAAAGGAATTAAAAGGAATAGGGGACCAGCAGCGACGAGATGAGAAGTTAAATAAATTAATAAAAAAGGCCCCAGAAATAGATGAAAATATCAAGGGAAACATAGGGGTAAAAGGGGGCGTGTTGTATAAACTACATGGCAGTGAAATACAGAAATGGAAGACGTATATACCTAAGAACATGGAGAATGAACTCATAAACACGTTCCATCAAGCTCTAGCACATTCTGGCTCAGAACGCACAGCTTTAATGATCCAAGAAAATCTGTATATTCCAAAATTACACCATAAAGTAAGGAGAATAATTTCGACATGCTTACAATGTCAAAAAGCAAAGCCATTGAATATACAATACGAATACGAGACAAACTCCATACTAAGAGAAAAACCAGGCATGTTAGTGACCTTGGACTGTCATGGTGAGATGCCTTGTAGTAAATTTGGATTTAGATATATAGTAGTGTTAATAGATGTATTCTCAAAATTCGTGAAAATTTACCAGTCAGGAAGATTACAAGTGAAACATGCCTAAGGAAGATAATGAAGTCGTATGTTCCACAATTTGGAAAGATGAAGGCAATTTTATGTGATAATGCTTCAATATTTACCAGCAGAAAATTTGTAGACACCTTAAAAGAAAACGAAATCACGTTGTATCATTGCTCAAAATACCACCCACAAAGCAATCCCTGCGAAAGAATAATACGGGACATTTCGGTTTATTTGAGAATTTTGGCCAATAAAAAACACAGTGATTGGGCAAATCACTATCAGCGCATCGAAAGTATTTTAAATGAAAGTGTGAGCCCTACTACCGGTTATAAGCCCATCGAGCTGATGAAGGGGAAATTAATGGAAACACTTGAAGGGTGATTAACATTTTTGGCTCGGATACATTTGAGTTACAAGAAATAAAGAATTCCAAGATCGTAGGGAGATATCATAAACAGTTGCTCAAACCATACAAATGTTTAGAAAATGAGAAGGGTGAAGAATGTAATGAAAACAATCAGGTTAGTTTTACTCGAAATGAGGTAGCAACCCTGTGAACAAATAGTAAAGGTAATACACCCGATAAATAAGGATGTAAAGAAATAAATAAATGCATAATAATTATGTACCAATATGTATGTAAATAGATTTAATTTTAGAACTTAAATTGGGTATTAGAGTATTTGTTTGCGTCACAAGTTATTCGTGTGCGGGAAATGTATTGTGTATTTTTTTTATATAAGAATGTCTCTCGGAAACCTGTTTTTAAAAGGGAGAGTGTAGAGTGAATGACCCAAATGTAAACACCACCGGTTTGTCAGAACCCTTGTGAAGGAACAGGTATAGCGAAGGGTCTCTGTCAACAAAACAAACAAACAAACGCCATAATCAGAGGAATTATTCTGTAAAAGAAAATTGTATCAAGTGTTGAAAAATTTATTCTTTTCCAGAACAGGGCAATTTGAAACGGCAACTCTAGGCCGAGCCCAAGAACTGTAATTACAGATAATTTATTAATTAACTTTTATTGATGTTAAATCGTACTATGTAAATATCTTTTTCTCATACTGCTTGTATATTTTAAGAAGGGTGATTTAACATTATGTATCTATCTAGGTTACTAATATTAGTAGAGTTATAAATGGTTTAATGTAAATAATTTAAGCGCTATGTTAAAATACTGTCCACGAGGGAATGTTTTAGCTTCAGGAATAGTGCTTTCGAAGGCAGAAAACCTAGTTTTATTACCTCTCTTCAGTCGCAGTGCTATTATTCCTACAGCGAGGGTGTAGAGCCTTTGTCCCATTATTGGATAATTCGCCGTGACCAAGAGAGCGAGAAAGACAACCTAACGGTAAATGTAGGAAAAGCCGCGATTTATATTAAATTTGGACCAATGAGATCCCTGAAAGTTTATTCGAAATAGTTAGACGCGTCGAGTCGCGCTATAAATGGACCAATAGGAAAGGAAGCAACCTCAGAAGCCTGAGACTATAAATGGATCTGTTTGGGGAAAATTCGGGCAGTTTTTGATAATGTGTGGTCAGGGAGAGATGCTGCAGGATGGGTGAGATATCGCGCCAAAAAGGGAATCAAGTCAGCTTTGTCATGTCAAGTTAGCATTGCATTTTATTAGACAGTTTTTGTCATGTGTGGTCAGGGAGAGATGCTGCAGGATGTGTGAGATATCGCGCCAAAACAGGGAATCAAAATAGTTTTAGCAACACACCTAAGATCCGCTACTCTGAAAGCGACAATAAGAATAGTTATATTTCGTGCCATATCCACGCCATAGTTTAACAGCGGTGGACAGTATTTTACAGCGGCAATACCAGTTTTGTATACTACGAGGGTTAATTAAATAAAAAGAAACGGCAGTGTCATCTTTTCATAAACAAAGCAAGTCTATGTCTTCCTATATCACCACCCGAGATCTACGTTTTCCTTTACCGAGGATAAGTCCATGCTCCCATATAGATTAAGAAAAATTACTGCAGCTAGCCGAGGATAAATTGAAGAGAACCAACCCACTGAGAACTTCTGGAAGCAACGGGAGAAGCATCAAGGTAAGCCTAACAGCAACGGATGAGGAGGTGATCGCCGCAGTATGCAGAATCATTTGCTCATTTGCCACTTAAAACCACATTTGACATGACGGAACAATATCAAACAGCCATACAAATATATTATATTTACTATGTTCCGTTATCCGCTTAGTGAAGTAAACACTATTTCTTTAAATGTGCATTCTTCAGTTACTATGTATTTTAATGTAAACCATATTGCAGTTCTTAAGTAATTTCTCTCATGAATGCGTTTTACACTCACGCGATGGTTTTGTAATTATTTTTGGGTCTTATGCATTATTATATCTACAGGCCATAACTATTGTTATACCAATCAAATAAATCTAGTCTTTTAAAGCCATTACTGGGTTTTCACCCACGTGGGAAGTAGAAAATCGGCAGTCGGTATCAAGCTGTCCTGGGTGTTACACTCTTGAAGATGGCAACCACAGAGTTGACCGAAACCTCGGGTGCTAGTAATTTTACCCTTAGAACACGGCATTGCAGCCCGGAAGATTTTAATATCTTATCGAATAGTCAAATCTTTTAAGAGCTGGTTGTCATGTGGAGCATTCCATTCTCTTTGCTTGTCCAGGACATGAAAAATAAACAGTAACGAGAAAAAGTATAAGTATTGGAAAATTCAAACAAATAACAAGGAACATCTCGGAAGTGGTTCACTCGACAAAAAGAAATAATGTATATGATATAAACTGTGTTTTACGAGATCTATACTTTTTGTGCAGGAAAATTTTGTCTATCTCTTACGGTTGGCCAGTTATGCAAAGTTATTCGAAATTAAGGCAACTTTTGGGAACATTCCCAGAAAATTCAATATATACATTTCATTTTCTATTAAAATGTCTTAAATATATGATATGTTAATCAAAATCGTTAGACATTATTGAGAAAATCGATTTTTTAAAAAATGTTCCATATAAAGGATAGTTTGGGGTGGGGTGATTTTCTTAACAATTTTCGTGTCGCATTCTTGGAATATACCAAACTTAAATACCAAGTTTGGCACTTATCAGAGTTTTCGTTTTTGAGTTATGCTGTTCACAGACAGACACAGAGGCATGTTTGAAAAAATCTTTATTTGGATTCAGGGTACCTCAAAACATGTATTTCCGGTAAAATCCTGGTATCCAATTTTTGTGTGAAATGAAATACTTCCCCTGCTTACTATACGTAGTAGAGAAAGTAATAAGTTTTACTAAGGACTGCAGACGTAAGTTAAAAATATCTGATGTGTTACACTCACATGATTTTTTTCTACTCTTGTACAAAGTATTTTTACAAACGTTTATTCTCCATATTCTTCATGTTAATCGAGATATTGGGATGTCAATCTTATTGCTAATTTTCTGGTAGATTCAAGGGGAATTGATAGGCTTTAAGCTATAGTCAAATACTTTAAGAGCTGGTTGCTATGTCGAGTATTCCATTCCCTTTGCATTACCGGGACAAAAAAATGAATAACGAATTCCCATTTGAGAACAAGTATTGAAACATTTAGGGGAATAACAAGCAATATCTCGAAAATGGTTCACTCAACAAAAAAATGTATATGACATAAATTCTGTATTTTAACGCGATGTACATTTTTGTGTAGTAAAATTTTGTCTCTCTCTTATAGTTTACCAGTTATGCAAAAGTCGCTGACAATGAAGAATACTTTTGGAGACATTCCCAGAAAATTCAAGATAAACATTTTATTTGTCATGAAAGTATCTTAAATATATGATATTTTAAACAAAATTTCTAGAGCCATTTTTAAGAAAATTAAAAGTTTCGAAAAATATTCCATGTAAGGGGTAATCTGGGGTGAGGGATTTTCTTGAAAACCTTCGTGTCGCATTTCTGGAAGATGCTGAACCTAAATACCAAGTTTGGTGTTTATCTGACTGTTCGTTTCTGTGTTATGCTGTTCACAGACACACACATGGACAGGTTTCCAAAAATGCTTTATATGCATTCAGTGCACCTCAAAACATTATTTCCGTGAAATCTCGGTATCGAATTTTTGTGTGGACTGCAATACATCCCCTACTTACTATACGTGTTTTTTTAACGCTATACCTGTGAGTTAATACATGAGATGTGATTGCGTTAAGGAGGAAACATAAACTGAACAAATTCTTGAGCCAACACAAATAATTGAGAGTTATATAACCACATGTTCCTCCCCCACCACTACCACCACCACCACCACCGCCGCCGCCGCCGCCGCTGCTGAAAACAAAATGGTGCAGGTGTTTGAGGTCATTTCTGTAACGACATTGGCAACAGCTTGGTGTGAAAACTTCACACGTAACATGTTATCCCACATTTTCCGGAATTATTTCCATCCCGCCGCTGTTCGTCTATAAGCGTGGGCTGCTTTGGCACATTTTTGCTGGAAGCTATATTTTTCTTCTCCATTGAATTCCGGAAATACTCAGTAGATATGTTCGACGCAACAAGGTGTGGAAAGTTTCTGGGAGAAACATAGCATTTTCATTTCCAACGCCACTCACTGAAATCCCCTCTAATGAAGTTCACCATATTGTCACATAGATCTCCGTGGTCTAGGGGTATCTCTTGTTCCCGAGGTTGCGGGTTCAAACCCTGCGGAGGGCGATGGATTTCTTTTCCGGCGTAAAAATCCTTAGCATTACTTCCTTCGGAGGGAAAGTAAAGGCGAAGGTCCTTGTCCTAGATTTACGGCACATAAAAGAAATTCAAGTCTAATAGAGGCCTCTGAGCAAAATTACGAGTCTTTCATATAGAATGGTGCACTAAGAACCATAGCAGTTATAAAGCGTCCATAAATAAAACATTTAATTTAACATAAAAATACTTATACTAATATTACCGAGTGGCATCGCTCCACGGTAATATGTGAGGCTCGCACCGTGAGTTCCTGGGTTCGATTCTGTTCGGACTTATCGCTCTGACCATGGGTTTTTTCGTTGTTTTCTCGGATCGGTAGGCAAATTTCCTGCCCATTTCCGGTCCCTATCGTTTCCCTTCATCTGTTTCAGGGGTTAGGACCAGACGATGAGGTGTCTTGCGGTAGGGCGGTAGATTTTTTGTGCTATGAAAAGCTTTCTTCCTGCTTTCGGCGGAACTCTGGGACCCTTTTCCTTTCTGGATGTGTCCTTGCTGGCGCACATCGTCGCCCGGATCTTTCCTCCCTTCGGCTTTGCCTTTTATCCCTTCCTCCCAAGGGTCACGCTGGAAACTCAAAGGGCCCAGCTATAGTTACTAAGGCCACCCCTTAAATCCTATACTAATATTACAAAGAGAGAAAATTTGTTTCTGTATATAGCATAATATCCGAAGAAACGCAACCCATTTTGATAAATTTTCATCCATGAAAAGTGTTATTCTTCCCCACAAACATGGGCTAAAATCCTATATACTAAAATAGGAATACAGTGCAGTCAGTAAAAAAACACTTACGAAGTTGGCTTTGACATTTTATTGAATGCCAAGAGTACAAAGATATTGTTACGCCTCAAAGAAGGTGCCTAAAGGATGGTGGTATTAAATTTATATAACTTTCTCAACTCAACATCATTTATTCTTAAATTTTCTCTCCACCTCATGATAATCCAAATAGATCTTTCAGGAAAAGTTTTTCATATATTTTGTTGTAAATACAAACTGGATACAGGAGGCTGAAGCGACAGAAAAATGTTTAAAAGGTGAGTCGCTATATGTTGGCTTTGTAATTCATTAGATTTTCCGTAATATAGCTGAATGATGATAGCCTTCAAAACATACCAAAGTAGTGAAAGGAGAGGGAGAGATACAGGAATTGTGTGGATGAAATTATGGATTTTTAAAAGTCAGTTCATGGCGTTCCGATGCTCAATAAAGATTCAGTTTACGGCTAAACAGCTTTATTGACACGCACATTATGTTACTCTCGTTAGCTCTACTCCCGCGGTTTGGTCCTGACCACACAAACGTTTATCATTGCGGTAGCGCTTATTTCGCGAGCTATTTGAAGTAAACATCCTTTACCGTCACTTAAAATATTCCACGGCACTAGGTAACAACGCGTACTTCCACTCTGAGGTACATGCCCGCCTTGACTTACAAGTTGAGAGTGTTACTTCGTGTACTTGCTATATGTGATCGAATTACATATTCCCCTTCGCACACGTTATGTTTATGAGTGATCATACTTCTGTAAGTCAGATCTCGTCATATACTTCTTGCGTTTCTCCTAACAAGTCGCATGACATGTTCTTTTGCTACTATTATTTGACAGAATTTCATTTTAATATGTGTAACCTACCTATTGGTGGATAAATATTAAAAAACTCCCACTCTTAGCTTTCTTATATAGATCTGAAGCATAAACGTTCCCATGGAAACTGATGAGATCGCAAGATAAGGCACGTATCCCCAAAACCTTAACTTTACACATATAATCCTAGGTTCCATTATCCTGAGCACGCCTGCCGCTCTTATATAAGATTCTACCGCGACGGGCTTGTGCTTTAGAGAAACCTTACCTATTGTATTGCTATAATGTTTGTTTCCCATCGAACGTATTTTTTAGCCTGCCTCCTAAACCGTATTGGATTCTAAAAATAATATGAACTCGATATAACAATACGCATTATCATTTATTACATTTATTTAATTCTGTACGTAATGTACATTTTCAATTTGTTGCGTAATAAGTTTTTATCTACCTCTTTTACTTTAGGTTATAAAATTAACTCCGAATGAAGAGGAAATCACAGGAGAATTCAGGAAATATATTTTCTTTGTAATTTAAATATCTTAATATCCTTTTTTAGTTTTGTTGGCCCCCCCCCACACACACACACACACACACACACACACACAGGTTCAGGCTGACCTTTTGTAAAAACTGGTGCTTGATTAAAATATACAAAAATAATTTGTAATTAACTCGGGATAGAGTTCAGTTTTCATGCCAGGACAGTCAAAAAAATAAATAAAATACAAAATGTAATGGTCCTGATCTGTACAATCATACCAGGATATCATTTTTAATTTTAATTATGTGTTAGAGTTTAGGCGTGGATAGAGGCCCGATCTGATTCCAAGAACATCAACCATTCATTACCTTTCTAGGTAATAGACAATGATTACACCGCAAAAAGATAAGATACGGACGAACGGAGGGGGTCAGCCTGTCCTTGTGCTTCTACCATAGACCTAGGGAGGGAGGGATGAGGGGAGAAACCCGAAGGGCGACCAGATCCGGATGAAACAGACGGGGTCCCTAATGTTTCCAGATTGAACGCCTCCAACGCCACCCAGGTCGTAGAACCCTGAAACAGATGACAAGGAAGATAACGGGGACAGGAAATGGGGTGCAGGAGAGTCGTGTTGGAAGATGAACCATCCCAGATTCACCTGCTGACCCGGGGAAAGTATGAAAAACCCATGGGTCAGAGTGGGCGATAGCCGAGGATCGAACTGGCGGCCTCCCGAGTTCAAGTCGCAACATTACCAGAACTTGAAATGCTATCTGGGGAGAAAAGGAAAACAGAATCACATCATTTGCGATATTGTATACCCATTTCAATGAATATTAGGGAATTTTCATCCCTTATTAGAAATATCACGGGGCTTTAAAAGCGGATGTTTCATCATAAAAATGTTTTAGAGCATTGTATAACAGTTTCATAAAGAATACAAGGAAGTAAATACAGTTAATTAAATAAACATTCCAGGTTTAAAAACCGCTCGTGCAACGCCGAGTAGACAGCTAGACATTTATAACGAAAGATATCACATGTGCCACAAGGATAGCGTAGAAACAACAGGTGTGTTGAAACGAATGTGTTTGCTCAACACATTTTATTTTCTTTTTCACCCGTGAAATTCTAAAATGCGTAAAAACAACCTGTAATTATTTCCGCTTTCTCTTGGTAATGAAAACGATTATATCATGTTCTAATGATCAAACATTTTCTTATATAATGTGGTAACCCACATTTTAATTAATCCTGATGTGTCAACATTATAATCGCACTACATTTAACACTCGCTTCACACATTATATACGCCTTTTGTAGTTCTGGATTACATAATGTTTATTATCTATATCATCTACATATGGTAGATTCAGAAAGTGTTGTATTCACCTCAAAAATTCTATAATTCATCGCAAATGCATATTTGGGGTATGATGAATACCCCGAAAGGTGCTAGGATAAATGTGTGTGCATTATGTGTGTGACAGAGAGAGCATAACTGTACATTGAAAAACTAGAACATAATCCAGATTTCATATTTGAACTACTCTTTAAGTATCTTAGGCGAATATTTTTAATACCCGGCACCCGCCACCACACTAAATTATTCTTAACATGGAAAATGTTTCGTTATGCTTGTTTTCTCAAAATTCGCTGTAAGGTTTTCGATTAAGGGTACCAATAATGAAATTTGGTTAACATTTTTAAAAAACTCAAAAAAATTGCATTCACATGACTTTTTCTATATTAATTATTCCTACAAAAGCTGATTTTTACATCTACTTTAGTTTAATAGAGATAAACTTTGCTGAAATAGTTACATTGCACATTTCGTTTTAGATACAAAGAGAATAGCGATAGTTAAATGTTTAAGAACTGGAAGCTATACGCTGTTTCCATGCAACCGCGAGAATCAACTGAAGATCGACAGGACTTGAAAAGAATGACCAAGTATTGAACAATTCAAATCATTACTAACGTATATATCAGAAATGGCTGATGCCAAGTTCCTTCCGAATGAAGTGGACTTCACAGGCCATTCCAGAAAATTCAAGATATACGCTTTATTTGCCATGCAAATATGTTTAATATATAGTATTTTAATCAAAATCGTTAGTCCATTTTTAGAAAATAAAAAGTTTCCAAAACTGTTTCATGAAAAGATGTTATTGGGGTGGGGATATTTTCTTGAAAATGTCTTTGTTGCATGTTTGAAAGATAGTGAACCTAAATACCAAGTTTGGTATTTATCAGACGTTTTCGTTTTAAGTTATGCTGTTTTCAGACACACGGGCAGATACACAAACGCCCTTTTTATAAAAAAGCCTTTTCTGGATACAGGGGGCCTCAAAACATGTATTTACGGTGAAATCTCAGTATCGAATTTTTGTTGAAATGCAATATATCTTGTATCTACTATGTACGGGGTAGAGAAAGTAAGGCAGTGTTTTTAACACTAAAATGATTTCAGTCAAATTATATAATATGTAAATTCAATAGCCCACCTTGAAGCAATATGTGTATGTAATAATCTGTAAAATGTATGTAACAGTCATTGCATATGTTTATATTATTGTAAACATGTTCAATAATATTATGTGAATATATTACGTAATTTTATAATGTAGGAGCTGTGAGAATAGCAAGTTAAAAGTTGCTAACAATCAGGTAACAGTGAGGTAAACTTGAGGCACTAATGAGTTTGAGAGTTTAACAATACTACTTGTGATTCTTGGAAGCAATAATGTAATTTTAGTAACAGTTTATAAAATAGCCAATCAATAACCAGAGAAAGGTTTAGTTAAATGAAAGTATTCTATTGGAGTAGGATTAGCCAATCAGAAACTGAAAAAGAGAAAATTTTACAAATTTAGAGTTCAGTTGCCTGAAAACTGTTACTAATCAGACGCGAGACGCATCCTCGAGAGACTTAATACGTATTTTCGTGTGAGACGAAAAATAAGTTTATGTGTTAAAAAGTGTAATTTATTAATACAAAGTATCTCACAGCTCTGTATATTAGTGAAGTGTTATTTAAATCGTAACAAGTATTAATAAAAGGAGTGAAGTAAAATTATAATCTGTGTAAGCCTACATTCTTAAGTTGCACCACAACCCAGCTAAGAGAAATGTGTCTCTAAAATAAATGCTGACGCAGCTGAGGCAAACATAAATATATAATACTTAAATAAACAGTTTAAATTAAAAAGTTAATATTTTTAAACTCGGGGCAAAGGCCACCTGAAAGTACGTTTGGGGCGAAGGCTACCGAAAACCGGTTACCATACATGCGGTTGCAAACAAACTTCAAGTTCGGCTCCCCAACAGTTGAAATATAACAATACAACACCTACTTCAAAAGCAACTAACGATAGTGAGTAGAGGAAGCCATGTGAATGTAAAATTTAAGATCGAACGTGGCAAAGAATCAGTGTCACCCTTTGAGTATTGCTAGAAAGATATAAAATAACTTGGTTTGAATGAATCGCCTTGTATATATTGTAGGATTACGCGGAAGTTACAGCAGACCCTAACTACAGAATCGAGCACGCTTTTCGTTAAAGCCCGGCAACAGAGCAAGCAAGAGGGCAATAACTTGCTGTAACCCGCACAAACCACATAAGCTGCTCATTTTTTATCCCTCGTGCCGCTTGTAGGAGAGGGTTTTAAAACCGCGCCGCTTTATGGAAAATGTGCCGTTTCGTCCACTGCGCTCTGGAAGTAATACACCATGTGTTGTGTTATGTTCGCCGCGGTTCATATGGCTCTGCACATACACGAGTTTTGTTCCCTGGCTACCTTCTCACGAATATATCAAAGCGTTTATCTGCCGCAGCATTAACGCTGCTTCACAATTTATAGTCTGTCGCTTGGCCGCAGAAAATAACTTGGGGGTCTATGGACGACGACCCCTCCTGCAGAAGTTCCTTTCTCCAGCTATTGTAATCTCCACTTGTTCACCGCTCCTCGAGCTGTGTTTATTACCTTTTTAATATAGGTACCTTGTGTCATTACACAGGCAGTCTCAACACGTAGCTAGTAACTATCACATCACCGAATGCTCTCGAGAATGCTCCTGGCATTATTTCCACATGGCATGGTCACATATACAAGTGACCTGATTAATCTCGCGTCTAAAGCAACAAAACGATAATGAACAGAGATATACAGGAAGAGCCAAAAGACTACGAACCGGCTGCGCGGTGTTTTTCCTGTCTGCGTCCTCGGCGCTCGTTGCCATCTGCGGATGAAACCATACAACTTTGTTAAAACTACCTTTAAAGGCTTTACTTAACAACTTTATGAAAGTTGAAGGAGGTTATTTTATTACCTCCGCGTATGGAAGTCAATTATAAGTAGGTTTTGTTTGTATTATATTTCAACTGTTGGGGAGCCGAACACTTGAAGTAGTTGCAATCTCACGTATGTAAACAGTTTCCGGTAGCCTTCACCCCAAATGTACTTTCAAGTGGCCTTTGCCCCAAGTTTAAAAAAAAAGCATTAACTCTGTTATTAAACTGCTTCTTTAAATATTTACGTTTGCCTCGGCTGCGTCAGTATTATTGTTAGAGACACGTTTCTCTTAGGCAGGGTTTTGGTACGACTAAGAATGTAGGCTTACACAAATTTTAAGTTTTAATTCACTCCTTTTTATTAATCCTTGACACAAATTAAATAACACTTCACTGATATAGAGAACTGTGAGATTCTTTTATTTAATACTTGCACTTTTTTAACGCGTATACTTATTTTTCGTCTCACACGAATACGTATTATATTTCTCTAGAGGACGCATGTTGCATCCGGTTACTATCACGGTCTGCAGGCAACTGAATAGATTTCAACCGTCTAAACTTGTAAATATATGTATTTCAGGTCTCTGATTGGCTAATCCTACTCCAATAGAGTACCTGCATTTAACTAAAGTTTTTTCTGGTTGTTGATTGGCTATTTTAAACTGTCTCAAAATTTACATTATTGCTGCTCTAATAATGACTAGAAGCATTTAAACTTCCTTGCTCATTAACGCCTCAAGGTTGCCTCATTGTTACCTCATTGTTAGCAACTTTTAACTTATTATTCTCATAGCTCCTACATTATTAAATTACGTAATGCATTCGCATAACATTATTACACATGGATACAATAATATAAGCGTATGCAATGGATGTTACATACATTTTACAATTTATTACATACATATTGCTTCAAGGTGGGCTGTTATTGAATTTACATATTTATATAATTAGACTGAAATTATTTAAGTGTTAAAAATACTGCCTCAAATTGTGTTTGAGGACAGAATTATTAGTAGAAACGTATGGCCCCCTCGGTACCCCTACCTAACCCCCTACGATTTATATCTCTGGGGTAACGTAAAACAAAGTGTACAAGACAAACCCACACACCCTGGAAGAATTAAAACAAAATATCTGCCAGGATACTGCCAACATTTCTCAACGTGAACTACGGTGAGTGATGGATAGTTTCCTAAAGAGGTGCCAAAAATGTATGGACAACGACGGTGGCCAGTTTCAGCATCTGCTTTCGTAAAGTTAGTAAGTAAAGCCTTTAAAAGTAGTTTTAAAAATGTTGTATTGTTTTATCCGCGCCTTTCTGTGATAGCTTCAGACGGCAGTGAGCGCCGCGCACAGGAAAAACACCGCGCAATCGGTTCGTAGTTTTTTGGCTCTCTCTGTAGAAAGTCTTTGGAATCTAGCACATTAGATGTGTCGTTTATGTATTATGCTTTTCACAAACACACATGACATTTTTATAAAAATGCTTTCTTTTTTGTTTAAAGGGATCTAAAAAGGTGCGTTCTGGAGCATTCTTCATATCGAATTTTTGGGTGCATAATCTTCTTCCACATTACAGGAAAGCAATAACTTTCTTCACGATATACTTTTAACTTCTCCACTACGTATATAGTAGGCATTGCACCCAAAAATTCGATACCGAGGTTTCTGTGGAAATACATGCTTTTAAGCTCCTTGAATAAAAAAAAAACAAATTTAGAAAAAGGTCCGTGTGTGATTTATATCCTTGAAAATCATAACTTAAAAACGAAAAGTTAGATAAACGCCAAACTTGGTATTTAGGTTCAGTTCTTCTAAAGATGTGATACAAAGATTTACAAGAAATTCCCCGAAACCAAACTACTCTATAAGGAACAGTTTTCGAAATTTTTTTCTAACATATGGCTCTACAGATTTTGATTAAAATACCATATATTAATGATATGTATATGACAAATAAAATATATATCTTGAATTAATCTTATATAACCAGTAAAAGTCAAGCGATAGACGAAAACGTACTGCACGAAAAATGTAGATCTCGCAATGTATTTGCAATAATTCTTAACATTTGACTAATAACGAATTGTGTGATGTAGCTATTTCTGCAAAGGTTTGTTTGGAATAAAATGAACTAAATAGAAAAATAAGCTTTAATAACAATAGGTTGCAAACCCACTAATAAGCGATAGAGGGTAGAGAATGTAACAAATCAGATTTTTAATATAGGTACCTCGTGTTTCCTAGAGTACATGCACACACACACACACACACACACACACACACACTCACACGCACAAAGTGCAGTTAACTAAACAATCTTATATGATGCAATAACCGTGGATTCCTCTACCGCTTACAAATCTACAGTGTAGATCAGGGTTTGCAATAGCAACGGCCCGGGATCCGAACCCAGTCCGCAGGCTGCTTTTATTTGGCCCGCCTGCAAACTTAAAAAAATTAAATAAAAAGAAACGGTGTGCCTTTATTAAATGCATTTATTTACGAATTTCGAAGGATTAAATAAAGTTAAGCGATCATATTTGTAATTCATATACAATGTAATGACGCGCTGCTGCCGGGGCCGGGCAGATGGCGTAGATGCTTGCGCATTCGAAAAATTTCTCCAGTGAACGCCAGGGTGCTTTGTCGCTTCGTCATCCTCTTAGGGTTCTTCGCCACTACTGATGTATGAGTGTTCAAACTGGAAATATGAGGGACTTCTGCGCGTCTCTGTGGGCCTATCTGCCTGCGGACCTAGACCTCCTACGACTCCTTCACCTCATCCCTGTCTCTCAATAGATCAAGCCTGATCGCAGTGACGAGGTGTTCCCCTCCGAAGAAGACATCCTACATCCTTCAGGGTACTGACTAGAGATACAACAAATATGTATTGAGCGAGGAAGCAACGTAATTACCACTCTGCCTGGTACACGTCGTACTGATTACACGGACCCAGGGCTGCACAGTCGACAGTCAGTTTCTTGTTGGTAGAGTTGTTCTCTGTGAGCTCTGTGTTTATGTTCTGCTCTATCCCGACGCTTCTGCTTACAGTTCCAGGTTACCCGTAGCTCGCCCTTCGCTTCACCGCACTGTTCCATGTAAAGTATAGTTTGGTGTGGGGGGATTGTATTAGAAACCTTTCATCAGACTTTTCGTTTTTGAGTTATGTTGTTCACAAACACACACGGAAACTTTTCTAAAAACACGTTTTTGGATTCTGGGGGCCTCAAATATGTATTTGCGGTAAAATATTGGCATAGAATTTTTGGGTAGAGTGCAACACCATCTCTACCTACTAGGTACATGGTAGAGAAAGTAAAATGCTTTCTTTTTGGGTTTAATTAATTTGATTAATTCTTAGAAGGGTTATGAAAACCTTACATGATAATAGAGCAACGATCTCGTGCTATTCTTATGCATCACATATTTATGGGTAAACATTATTCTGGTCATAAGCTTCTTTTAGAAACCGCGTTCTAAATTAAACATGAGGTACTGAGAACAAATGTTCAGCTGAGACTATTTCGTCTTTCACGGAGTCCTACTTTCTGTGTGTTGGCTATAACATTTTTAGGAGACAGTGTTGAGCCCATTATTTCTTATTTATGGCCCATTATGCTGTTCTATAAAATCCCACCGTGTTGTCCCTCTACGGCCGTTTACACCTCTTTGTTTTTCATCTTAGTTCTTCTTTGTCTCTAATACTCGGGGTGACCATGGTATGTCTGTCCTTGAGACGTATGACCATTTTTTTCTCGTTTTAATTGATTTGTAAAGCAATCGCACGTTTATATTTGCGAGAACTTACACTGAATGAATAAGACGACAGCTGTCGAATGCGTGCTGATTTTTTGAAAGTGGCCACGACTGCCTTACGGAAATGATACGCGTGTGTTTTTAAAGTAGCATTTTAACATTTTGTCGCTGCATGCGCGACACTTACTCTATTCATTAGGAAACCAGACGAGATCGTCACGTTGTGTTTTCCTGTTGTTAGAACGTTTCAAAATGTTCAAACGAATCGAACGACCTGTGAGGCAGTATTTTTAACACTTAAATGATTTCAGTCTAATTATATAAATATAAATTCAATAACAGCCAGCCTTAAAGCAATATGTGTATGTAACAATATATAAAAAGTGTATATTACAGTTATTATATATGTTTATATTATTGTATACTATTGTATACTTGTTCAATAATGTTATATGAATGTATTACGTAATTTAATAATGTAGGGGCTGTGAGAATAATACGTTAAAAGTTGCTAACAATGAGGTAACCTTGAGGCAATAATGAATTAGAAAGTGTAAATGTTACTTGCGATTCTTGGAAGCATTAATGTAATTTTAGTGACAGTTTATATAAATAGCCAATCAACAACCAGAAAAAGCTTTAGTTAAATGAAGGCATTCTATTGGATTAGGAATAGGCAATCCGAGACTTGAAATAGAGAAATTTACAAGTTTAGGCGGTTGAAGTCAATTCAGTTGCCTGCAGACAGCGTTACTAACCAGACGCAAAAAGTGTCCTCAAGAAATATAAAATGTATTCGTGGGAGACGAAAAATAAGTGTACGTGTTAAAAAGTGTAATTAATTAATTAAAATAATCTCACAGCTCTCTACATCAGTGAAGTGTTATTTAAATCGTGTCAAGCATTAATAAAACGAGTGAAGTAAAATTATAATCTGTGTAAGCCTACATTCTTAGTCGCATCACAACCCTGCCAAGACATCCATGTCTCTAAAAATAAATACTGACGCTGTCGAGGCAAACATAAATATATAATATTTAAAGAAACAGCCAAATTACAAATTTAATATTTTTTTAAACTTGGAGCAAAGGCCACCTGAAAGTACATTTGGGGCAAAGGCAACCGGAAAGCGGGTACTATACGTATGGTTGCAACTACTACAAGTTCGGTTCCCCAACAGTTGAAATATAATACAACTCCTTCAATACAACCTACTTAAAATTGCCGCTAAAAGCGTGGTGCAAATAACTTAAAGGAAACAATCTTCTTCAAATTAGCTTTTCATACGTGCGGCAAATAACAATACAACAAAACAATCTACTTTACCTGCCGACTGTGAGTCAGATGAGTGAGTTTTTCTGAATGCGAGAAAGGTTACGCCAGCAAACATTTATCGCTAACTGTGTGAGATTTATGGACAAACAATAATGAATGACAATGGCTGGCCACACACAGCCAAACAAACTTAAGATCTGATCGCATCATTTGGCTGGGAACAACTCCACCACTCCACCAAGCGATTTTCATTGTTTCTTCATCTGAAAAAATTCCTTGATTGGAAACAATTCAACGACGATTATGTTAGGAAACAAGAAGCGTAGACTTGGCTTTTATCACACTGCGGCATCATTCTTTAATGAAGACATATTTTGGAAAATAATGTTCTGTTATTTTTTAAAAAATAACGGTACTTATTTACTTCTTCAGAGTCTTGCTGAAGGAATAATTTCTGGTTATCAGAGTCCATTGACTATTCGAAAACAAATGCATACCCATGTCATTTTGATATCTTTGCCGATTGATAGTTAGTTAAAAAAATGATGAAATACATTCACATGACTTTCTCCACTGCTCTTCTAGAAAGTTTTCTTACAAAAGCTTCAGAGGTTATTCGCGGAAAACTCAGCATACTAATTTTGTTTGTAATTTAAATATCTTATGTAATATTTTCGTCAAACTCGTTAGAACGATTTTTGGAAAATTAAAACATATCGAAAACTTTTCGTTGTAAAGGATAGTTTGAAGTAGGGGATTTTCTTGAAAATCTTCGAGTGCCTTCTGCAGAAGCTACTGAATTAAATTAGAAAGTTTGGTATTTGTGCAACATTTAATTTTCGAGTTATGCTGTTCACATACACAGTCCTTTTTTATAAATGCTTCCTTTCTTTGGATTCTATTTGATTTGTGTGAAATCTCAATGTTGAACTTCTGTGTGGATTACAATATGCCCTCTTAACCACTAAAGCTGCCGGCAGAGATACTGACAACTTACTTATAATTGTGTAAATATTCAGAACGTATTTATAAATATTCACGACAATAACCTCTAACTCTTTTGTAAATTCCAGAATAATAATACACCAATTTTTATTTTCTCTTCTAGGTGTAGTAAGTAGGGGAAGTATTGTATTCCACTCAAAAATTCGATATCAAGATTTCACGGAAATACATGGTTTGAGGTACCCTGAATCCAGAAAAAGCATTTTTGGAAACATGTCCGTGTGTCTGTGTGTGCGTCTGTGAACAGCATAACTCAGAAACGAACAGTCGGATAAACGCCAAACTTGGTATTTAGGTTCATTATCTTCCAGAGATGCGACACGAAGATTTTCAAAAAAATCCCCCAACCCAGATTACGCTTTACATGGAACATTTTTCGAACATTTTAATTTTCTTAAAAATGGCTCTAACGATTTTGATTAAAATATCATAAGTTTAAGATATGTTCATGACAAATGAAATGTATATCTCGAATTTTCTGGGAATGTTTCCAAAAGTCATGTAAGAACGTAGGTTTTCACGGCCGGAGTCACAATTATAACTAATATGATTTTCCGGGCTGTTATGCCGTGGTCTGCTGAAGAAAGATTTCCCAGACATTTCGTCCACAACTGCGGTGGACATCTTCAGTGGCGCGGACGAAGTCTTCTCGGTGAAAGTATCGCAGCGTCTGATGCGTTGTCTTTTTTTTTTTTTTTTTTTTTTTTTTTTTTTTTCGAGTGGAGGAAAAATACTCTTTGCGTACTAACCCCATAAATGGGAGTGTGGGACTCCACCGCGGCGCGAGCCGCGGCCCTACCCACTAAAAAACCTCCACCGGAGAGAATTCAGGTATAGGTGTGGCAGTACCGCCTATGCACCTGCGGATTTGAGGTGTAGGTATATTGGCCAGCCCTCAGGGCTTGAGCCTTGGCAAGGAGAGGAGGCCGGACGTAACCATGACCGAAGCCCTGATTACGCCCTGGCGAATTTGGAAGTGTGGTGATATGTAATTCCTTGTTGACGCCGAGGCGTGTCGTCTTGGTATATTGTAGGTGTTGAGCATCACAGGTGCCCCCTTGTGTGCGAGTCGGAACTTGAGCCGGAGGCTGCGTCCCTGAAACAAATCATTCTAGGCATGCACAATGCATATATTTACACTTATTTGTACTAGTCGTTAGTTGTATAGAATGAATTTATTTGACAATTAGCTCTGATCTGAAAGTTGACTCCGCCTTATGGCTTCGTTTCTTTATCATGTATAGTTAATGCTAATTTGTGTCTTAAGGGTGTTTAGCTCCGCCTAGTGGCGTCGTTATTTTCTTATGATTACTTTGTGTTTGTTATATTAATTGTGAGTACTTGTTTTACAGCCGTTTGGCATCGTCCTTATCTCTAACACTGTTTCATTATCCATAATCCTAGCCTGGTCGTATAGAGTGCGCACACGGCGGGCTGCCTGCCTGAAAATGCAGGTGCGAGCCAGTGCCACTCGCGGGGGATCCCTCAGTCCCCGGGGGCCGCCTTGACTCGGAGAGCAAGGACTTCGAGGGCTACCAACGGTCACGTGGTGACGCCGCAGTCATGGGTGTTGTGGTAATGTTATTAATGAGTCGAGGTATGCTTGAATATCTATTTCGGGCTCCCCTAGGCCAAAGGTTCTGTCGAATAGTGACAGCGGTCTTTTGTGCTTGTTCTCCTGGGTTTCATAAGAACCTAGTTCTTGTATTAGTCTATTCTTGTTCTTTCCCTTGTGCTTATAGAGATTGAAGCTTAGACTCTTTACGAATTCTTCGATAGTGTGTAGTTTTAATTCCTGGTGTAGTAAATATGCCGGCGCTACCGGTGGTTGTTTCGTTATTATTCGTATTATCCTGTTTTGCAGTGTTTGTAGCTTATGCATGTGCGTCTTGGCCGCATATCCCCAGACAGGGGCTGCATACGTCATGATTGGCCTAATTAGGGTTTTGTATAGTGTGAGTCCCATATTTATTTTTAGCTGGTTATTTGTGTTAAATATTGGGTACAGTCTATTTAGCTGACCATTTGTCTTGGCTCTGACTTTAGCAATATGCTTATTCCAGGTCAGGCCCTGATCCATGATAAGACCTAAATAGGTTACATGGTCCTTCCATTCGATTCTCTCGCCTTGATAATTAAGTGGCTGGAGAGCATGCTTATCTTTGCGGTGAAATAATCTTTTGGTGAAGACTATCGCTTGTGTTTTTCTGGGATTGACCTTGATTCTCCACTTTGTGAACCAGGGTTCAAGTACATTTAACGCATTTTGCAAGCGCAAGTGGAGTATTTTGGGTTGAGTAGACTGCGTTACTATAGCAGTGTCATCTGCATATATGTATTTATTTGATCTAACAAGATCGGGCATATCGTTTATATATAAATTAAAGAGCGTCGGCCCCAATAGACTTCCTTGTGGGACTCCGGCCTTGATTGGTTTAGTGCTTGAGACTGCTTCCTCTACCGACGTATGAAAGCGTCGATCGCGGAGGTAATCCCTAATGAGGGCTACAGCGGTGTCTTGGAAATTGAATTGTCTTAACTTCTTTAGGAGCCCGGCGTGCCATACTTTATCAAACGCGCGCTCGATGTCCAGATAAATGGCTCCAGTTGATCTATTCGTATTATAACCTTTGGTAATTTCCTCCGTCATTCTTAGTAATTGCAGAGTGGTTGAATGCTGGGCTCTAAACCCAAACTGTTCTGGTATCAGAATATTATGTTGGTGTATGTGCTTATTTATTCGCTTCAGTATAACCTTTTCGAGTATTTTGCTTAAAGTGTTCAAGAGGCTTATTGGCCTATAGTTCATGGGATGTGCGAGATTTTTGTTAGGTTTTGGAAACAACAAAATTTTGGCTTCTTTCCACGCTGGGGGAAACCGGCCTTGTTCAAGCGTATAATTAAAGATATTCGCTAGTGTCTTCAGCGCTCTGGTCGGGAGATTCTTTAGTACCGCATTTGGTATCTTGTCCGGTCCAGGTGCTTTCCTGGTTGGCAGGTGTTTAATGATCCAGCCAATTTCGCCCGGGTTTGTTTTTCTCATCTTATTGTGTGTTCGCATTTGGCCTATATTATCGGCTTCAGTTTCTGTCTCTAATATAAATCCGTCTTGTACAGCTGGAAGATTTGGAGAGAACACATTTTCGAGTGTGACCGCGAAGGCTTCCGCCTTGGCCAGGGGAGTTTCCGCTACCGTATTGTTGATTTGGAGGGGAGGTATATTAATCTGATTGCGCGCTAGGCTCTTCGCTATTCGCCAGACCGTGTGTTGTTGAGGGTTTAAATTCTCGAGTGTATTGTCCCATTGGTTTTGGATATATGTTCTAGCACGTTCATTTGCGAGTTCTTTGGCTTGATAGTATTCTGCTCTGTGTAGTATGTTTCTAGTTCTTTGCCATTTGCGCCTGGCCTTATTTTGTGCTTGTTGTAGCATTTTTACGTCATAAGGAAATTTAGCATTAATAGATCGTGGCTGTGTAAATGGTACGTGAGCCGAGGTGGCTATTTTAATTGCCGTTTCTAATTTGCCTATGGCGGCGTCTTGCTCGGCGGCAGAATTTATTTCCAGATCTGGGAGGTAGTGATCTACTGTGGTTTTAAAGCTTTCCCAGTCAACTTCGTTATAATTGTGCCTTAGTGGAGCTGGTTTAAACGCAATCGGTGCATTAATGATCATCAAGACCGGTAAATGATCCGATGTGAGCTCCTGCATGACTTCTATGTCAATGTTATAGCGTATGTTATTTAGAAGTGCTATATCTAGTATGTCCGGCGTGTGATTCGGCATATGCGGTATAAACGTGGGCTCTTCCGGGCCTGTTACTAAGTAATTTCTATTGTTTATGTAATTCAGTAGCTTAACACCTTGTGCGTTAGAGTTCTTGCAATTCCATAGAAAGTGTTTGCAGTTAAAGTCTCCTGCCGCAATTACTCTCGGTCCTAAATTCATTATTTTGTCCACGTCGTCCGTATTTAAGTTCCCAGGGGGATTGTAGACAGACGCTATTACGACTTCGGTGTTGTCGATGCTGAGTTTTATTGCCGTGGTTTCGGCGTGATTCAAGTCCGGAGATTTAACTTGATGGTGTTGAATGTTCGCTTGTATAACTATCGCGGTTCCTCCTCCTCTACGGTCGCGATCGTTCCTGTAAATTCTGTAGCCTGGTATAGTTAGGCGATCTGTATTGTTGATGTGAGTTTCAGATAATAAGGCTAATTGTATCGAGTGTGTTTGTAGCAAATCCGCTAAGTGTTTGCTCTTTTTCCTTATTCCGTGGCAGTTCCAGAGGATTACTCTTATCGTGTCCGAAATACCCATGATTACGGCGTTCGAAGTTGTAACAGCAGTTCTGAGATGAAGTGAGCTACTATGATGGGGTCTGATCCAATCTGATCTACCGTATCGCAGAACTCTTGAACCTTTTCAAGTACCTTATTTAGTTGTACTTTCCTAGTGGACATGCCTAGTGACTTCACTAGTTTGACCATTGCCATGCTAGGATCCCTGCCCTTATTTTGCTTGGTTCCTTTCCCGGGGGTGAGCGACTTTGCTTCAGGGTGAGGCCCATCAGCCAATTGTGTGGTACCTGTCTTTACTGGGGGAGTGGTTGATTGTGCTTCTGTGCGAGGGGGTCGCTCGTTGCTGATTGGGTCAGCCTCGGCAGTTGACCGAGGGTTCCCAACCTCAGGGTGCTCAGCTACTGGGGCTGGACGCGACCGGCCTTTACTGTCCCTAATGAGCCACCCTGACTTATTTGTGACAGCCTCTGCAAATGATTTCGCCGTTCTGCCTAAACTTGGGGGGTCCCTAGGAGGCTGTCCACGGGGCATGGTCTTACGACATGCTGCGCTGTATGCGGAGCAACCGCGCCAAGTTGCTCCATGGCCTTTAGTGCCACATAGAACGCATTGACGTTCCGCAGGAGGAACGGTGCATGTCCCAGAGAAGTGGTGACCTGTACATTTGGCGCAGATGGGGGTTTGGGACCTACATTGTCGCTTCACATGCCAGAATTGCTGGCACTGCGAGCATTGCTTTGGTTCTGCTGCGGCCCTATATGCTTCTACGTAGACTCGAAAGTGACACAAATATTTGAGGTCTAGAATTTGCCTATTTTGAATGGTATCCTGCAGTTCAATTAAGAACATAGGCAGGGGGGCCCTATTCTTGTTGCGCCTCCGCATCTGGATGGCCCTAATGGCCTGGAAACCGCACTTTGCCAGGGCTTCTACTAACTGTCCTCCGGGGAATTCGGCGTACAGCCCCTTGATCACGAAACGAGCGGTTCTATTCTCAGGGTGTTCTACTAGATAGTGCTGCACGCCTCTTCCCTTGAGATGTTCTGCCAGAATCTGGTAGTCACCCAGGGTGAACGACTTGATGCAAAAATCCCCGGAGTTTCGGGCTATCCTTACACAGTATTTCTTATTTAGGTGGCAAGTCTGGTCTATGTCACGCATTAGTTGGTGGAAGTTCGCGGCCTGGCTTTTGCTTACATAGATTGGCGCTATATTTGACCTCAACTCCTGATTGAAAGCGGAGGGTTCCTGTGTAGCGTCGTGTCCTGAGTCCCTAGAAGTGCCTGGTGTGGGTGAGGAAGGTACCACAGGAGTAGGTGTAGGTGTAACCGGAGTGGCGCTGGTAGTAGGGCTTGAAGGAGAATTGGAAGAAGGGTTAGGTTCGGGTGACGGAGTCTTAGGGTTGGAAGGAGCAGAGGTGCTAGGTTTGGGCTCAGGCGCCGGAGATTTAGAGCAGGAAGGAGACGAGGAAGTAGGTTTTGCAGGAGCGGCCTTCTTCCTAGTTGTCATGGTCCATCGTGGTGAAAGAGTTGGCTTAGTAGCCGTCGAAGCCTTAGTTCCCTTCGTCATGCCTATAGCTAAGAATGAAGAGGAGATGAGAAGATATAAAAGTAAAGAAATGAGAAGGAGTGTATAAAGCCTAGTAAGCTACTACTGAGGTCACTTTTGTGTTCTCAAGTGTTTGTGAGCCTTTCAGTAGCAGCGCCTAATGCTAACTTAAGAGGGGAGCTTAAACGCTAGATAGATAGAGGAAGATAGAATAGAGAAAGAGAAAGACAGTTAGTGAGCGCTAAAAAGCACGGGGAGACAGAGGGCCGGACCTCAGAGAGGCGCTTAAACAAGTCTTTCGACTGCTCGCTGTGGCCGTGTTTCCCCTACCCGTCTAAGCTGTAGTGCGCTAACTCAGAGAGCTAGCGAAGGCTTTGGTATTGCTACCGCGGCAATGCCGAGCCGAAGGCTTTGGTACAGGTACCACGGCAATGCCGAGCCGTTCCAGCGGTGGCTGCTTCTTTGCAGCGGACTGCTTCTTCTTTCCTGTCTCGGAGCTCCTCTAGTGGTGTGGTCCGGTCGAGATCTCGAAGCGAAGTCCCGTTGTCGTTGGCCGTTAGTGCCGCTCTCTTTATAGTGTGGGCGCTCTCCGCTGATTGGCCCGCTGGTATGAGGGGGCTGGCGCCGGCTGTGTTGTTGCTCTCTTCTGATTGGCTCGCAGTGTTTTTCGGTTTTGTATGACCTTTCTTGTTTTTGATGACTAGATGCCAGTTACTGTTGAGTTTCAATGGGAAAGAAGAAGCATTGAAACTCAACAGTAACTGGCATCTAGTCATCAAAAACAAGAAAGGTCATACAAAACCGAAAAACACTGCGAGCCAATCAGAAGAGAGCAACAACACAGCCGGCGCCAGCCCCCTCATACCAGCGGGCCAATCAGCAGACAGCGCCCACACTATAAAGAGAGCGGCACTAACGGCCAACGCATCAGACGCTGCGATACTTTCTCCGAGAAGACTTCGTCCGCGCCACTGAAGATGTCCACCGCAGTTGTGGACGAAACGTCTGGGAAATCTTTCTTCAGCAGACCACGGCATAACAGCCCGGAAAATCATATTAGTTATAATTGTTTCCAAAAGTATTCTTCATTGTGAACGGCTTTTGCATAACTCGTAAACCATAAGAGATAGACAAAATTTTACTACACAAAAAATTTATATCGCGTTAAAATACACAATTTAGGTCGTATACATTTTTTTATTGAGTGAACAATTTTCGAGATATTGCTTCTTATTCCCTTAAATTTTCCAATACTTATAGTTTTTCTCAAATTCGTTATTCATTATTTTTTGTTCTCATAATGCAAAGAGAATGGAATACTCCACATAGCAACCAACTCTTAAAATATTTGACTATAGCTTAAAGTCCACCAATTTCCCTTGCATCTATAAGAAAATTAGCAATAGATTAACATCTCGATTAACATGAAGCATATGGAGAATAAGGGTTTGTAAAAATAGTTTCTACAAGAGTAGAGAAAGTCATGTGAGTGTAACATGTCAGGTTTTTAGAAAAAGGTCCACGTATGTTTTTGTGTGTCTTTGTGTGTCTGTGAACTCCACAGCTCAAAATATCGAATGTTCACTGCCTTTCAAAGACGCAACACGAAGATTTTCAAGAAAATCCCCCATACCAGCTACCCTTTACATAAAATGTTTTATAATTTTCGAATTTCTCAAAAATGCTTCTGACGATTTTGATTAAAATACCATATATTAAAAAGATATTTATATGACAAATAAAATGCATATACAGGTGTGTCTTTGTTGGTGTCATATATTTGGGGGACATGTTCTGACATCAAAACAGTAAAACAAGTTCATATGTACATGGGTCAGAAAATCAACAATTTCGTTGTTATAGGTCAAAGAAGATGTATTCCATGAGTGAACAGACGGACATGCACTACACGGCAATGCAGACGGCAATGCAGCACGAGCACGTAAACTTTATGCAGAAAGGTACCCTGGCAGTGTGCAAGAACATTCGCACGAATTCACCAACGCTTGAGAGAGAATGTCGCATTTGAGAGGAGAACTAGGGATGTTGGGAGACCAAGAGCGGTACGAGCTTGAAGAACGAGTTCTTCGTGTTGTGGATACAGACCCATCACAAAGCATAAGACGTATGGCTGTAAGAGAAAGAATTAGCCATATGACTATCTGGAGAATTTTGCATGAAAATCTTCTGTACCCATATTACCTTCAACGTGGTATTACCTTCAAGGATTAAATGAGGCGAACTTTCAGCCATAAAGACTTTTCTATCAACGCATGTTACAGCAGTGCGCTGTGTTCATCAATGTCCTAGTATCTTATTCACAGATGAGGCTGGTTTTACTCGCGACGGCATCTTCAATTTGCATAACACTCATAACTGGGCATTTGAAAATCCTAATGAAGTACGACAACACAGGTTCTCTCTCATTCATGATCACCTTATTGGTCCCTACTTCTTCCCTCCGCGTCTGAATGGACAAACCTATCTCCAGTTTCTTAGAAATGAGTTGCATCACTTAACTGATAATGTGCCTCTGGACATCATCCAACGAATGTGGTTTTAACACGATGGTGCTCCAGCTCACTTCAGTATGATAGTTCGTAGTTTTTGAATGATCGATTTCCGCAAAGATGGATTGGTGGACAGTCATCCATTGCATGGCCTGCTCGATCGCCTGATTTAAATCCAATGGATTTCTTCGTCTGGGGACATTTGAAGTCCTTGGTTTATGCGACTCGTGTACCTGATGTTGACATTTTAAGAGAACGTATCCAAACTGGATTTGACCAAATACGAAACACACCAGGAATTTTCAACAGAGGACCCACAGCATGGAACGCAGTCTTACTGCATGCATGGAAGCAAGAGGAAGCCACTTCGAGCATTTTTTGTAACTTTCGATTTTGTGTTGTAACTCTGAAATAAATGATTTTCAGACCCCTGTTCATATGAACTTTTTTACAGTTTGATATCAGGAACACGTCCCCCAAATATATGACACCAATAAAGTTACACTCTGTATTGAATTTTATGAGAATAGCCTGTGTGGTCCTGGATTCCGAAGGCATTTTGAGAATCTTGCATAATTCGTAAACGTTAAGGGATAGACAAAAACGCAGTGCACAAAAAATCTAGGTCTTTTTAAAACACGCAATTTATTTCGAATAATTTTTGTGCTATAAGTTCATTTTGGAGAAATTCGTCATTAATAGTCCAAATTGTTCAATACTTGGTCATTCTTTAAAGTCATGTCCACATTCATTTGTTTCTCGGACTCTCCGTATGGAGGTAGTTCCGATCTCTTTAGCTGCCGTGGTGCCGGCACTTCGGACCCTCAGCAGTAGTGGTACTTCTGAAGTTACTAGAAGTACGCTGGGCCAAACACCCGAGCCCCACCCGTGAGGGTGTTGTTTGGATTGGGTTGGACTCGGCGGGGCAGAGATTCCTGATACCCATGGGAGATTGAATGCGTCTGGACGATTCACGTCCAGGCAGGGTTATGAATTGTCTCAAGTACCGGTACCGCCCTGGAGAGCCGGTAGAGAGTGGGCTATCGATCCCACCGAGGTTAATGGTAGTCTCTCTTTGGGGGTTGACGCGTAAGTGGAATATGCACTTCCCTGTAATGGGGCGGGGTAGATTACAAATTTCAGGTGCTGGCCTACAGGAAAAGCCTTCGGGAGGTGGGAGTGCCACTCGGTTGGGGCCTTCCTCCCTGGGTCCAGTGGCAAGAGTATAATAAGGCCAGCATACAGCGTCCAATTCAGAAATATTTGACTACCACTATTCCCTTTGTGTTTATAATGTAGCTATTCCTGCAAAGGTTTATCTCGATAAAAATGAAGTGGTCAATAAAATAGCTTTCGTAAAATAGGATTTTATACCCATTAATAAGTTGTACGGAGTAGAGTATCTCATGTGAATGTAAGACATCAGATTTTTACGTTCTCTATTATGTAACGTAGGTAAGGAAAATATTGTATTCCACCCAAGAATGGTCCGTGTGTGTATGTATGTTTGTGTCTCACTTCTGCTGCGTCTTATTACTTCCTCTACTTACTATAAGTGCGTAGTAGAGAAAGTAAATAGGACTTTTTACTATTTTTCGTTCTAAATCATACAAAATGACTCATGTAATGTGTATGTGTCAGCAAATTATCTCTAGCGATTCGCTGCTTACAATAGCACCCGCAGCTATGGTAGAGTTTGGTACTCCAAAGAGAAATGTAATGAAGTGCTGGGAACCTAATACAAACATCCAGTTAGTGCTGTCCTTTGGGACTAATGTGGGTCAGAGAAATGTTCCCATGACAGCTTTGAGAATCGATCTCGGAACGTATGCATTGTACCGGTTCTGTGCATTAGAGTGACATTTGTCATGATTCGCCTGGTAAAAGAAGAATTGAGAGGCAGAGACCAGTTTCACCAACCTCTGAACACTGAACTTGTGCTTAACGAGATCTACATTTGTTGTGTTCTGTTTTTGTCTATAATTTATAGATTACCAGTTATACAAAACTAGCCATGTAAAATCATTTTTTACTGAAGAGGTTTACATATGCTATTTGCAAAACATTCAGAATAAATATTCTATTTATCATGAAAATACTTTAAACATGACGTATTTTAATCAAAATCGTTAGACTTTTTAAGAAAAATTCAAATACAATTTCCATGTAATGATAAGAATCTTCCAAGAAAACTACCAAGATTTTCAAGATCCACCAATCCAAACTACCCTTTACATAGTAACTTTGAAGAAGTATATATTTCCCACGTATGGGAGCCAACTTGAAGTAGTTATTGTCTTTAGGAGTTTGTTGATGTTTTTGGAGTTGATGGAGTTGTTTTATTTATTTCCACACTTGGAAAACGAATTTGAGAAAGTGTTCTGTTGTTAAAGTTTGCACCACGCTTTGGGCGTTAATTTGAAGAAGTTATAATGTTTATGTTTTTATGTTGAAGTTGGTGTTTACGTAATATGCTGTTAGTATGAGAAGCCGATTTTTAAGATGTGTTTTTGTTGTTATGCTCCAAGTTTAAAAAAATATTTGTTATTAAGCTTGTTCTATAGATAGTATTTGTGTTTGTTTTTGCCTCGGCTGCTTCAGTATTACTTTAGAGACACGTTTCTCTTAATCAGGGCGTGGTGCGACAAGAATGTAGGCTTACACAGATTTTAAGTTTAAATTCACTTCTTTTTATTAATCCTTGACACAAATTAAATAGCACTGCACTGATATTAAGAGCTGTGAGATTCTTTTACTTAATATTTGCACTTTGTTTGCACGTATACTTAAATTTCGTTTCACACGAATACGTAATATTTCTTTAGAGAACACATCTTCCATCCGGTCACTACCAAGGTCTGCAGGCAACTGAACATATTTCAACCGTCCAAACCCGTAAACTTCTGTATTTCAAGTCTCTGATTGGCTAATCCTAGTCCAATAGAATATCTGCATTTTACTAAAGCATTTTCTGGCTGTTGATTGGTATTTTTAAACTGTCAAAAATTTAAATTATCCTTGCTCTAATCATGACTAGTAACATTTAAACCCTCAAACTCATTCTTGCCTCAAGGTTACCTCATTGTTAGCAACTTTAAACTTATTATTCTTACAGCTCTTACATTATTAAATTACATAACGCATTCACATAACATTATTTAACATGTTTACAATAATATAAGTATTTGAAATAACTGTTACATACATTTTTTACAAATTATTAAATACATATTGCTTCATGGCGAGCTATTATTGAATTTACATATTATATAATTTAATTGAAATTATTCAAGTGTTAAAAATACTGCCTCATTCTGTAACCTGTGAAGTCCTTTTTGATACTGAAATTTTTAGAAAGCCATGTTTTTGAAAACAAGTGATATTTCTTTATATTTGACAGCTACCTTCTAATATTTTGCGAGTTCTTTGCCATGTAATTTGTTCAACTTGCTCTAATAGTTTGTTAATTTCTATCCTTTAAAAATTTTAGGTTACCCAAAAATGAATTTGACTAGACAAACATTTCCGAGCTATGATTTTGTACGATTTTAAATCGTCAGTAACACCTAAACAATGTGAAGAACGATTATAAGTGTATTTTGCGAAGAAATCCCATTTAAGGCAACAATTTATAATTGATACAGAGAATTCAAAAGAGATTGGTTTTGCTTAGTGGTGAATTTCGTGAAGGACGCCCAAGAACCGCTGTTACTGATGCAAATATTACCGCCGTTCGAGCAGTGCATGAAGAAGATATCTTAGGAGTTTATTCGGGCGACATTGGGATTGATATGAATCAAATAAAAATAAGTTGCTTCAACATTTAGACGTGAGAAAACTTTCTTGTCGATTGATTTCTATAAACTGACTCCCGATCAAAAACAAGGCATTGACTGGTGCAGAAAAATTCCAAGGTGGCACTTTAAATTTAATTTGGAATATTGATACTGGAGATGAATTTTCTACTTGTTATGATCTTGAAAACAAAAGTCAATCGTCTCAATGGGTCTTTCGAACAGAACCTAAGCCTACTAAATTCCGACGAATTTGCAGTGCTGGTAAAAGGATGCTTGCTAGTTTTTGTTTCTAAAAGGGCCATATTACTACAACAATATCAGAAGATAGACATACCATTACTGCCGATTGGTACACAAATGTCTTTTACCGCAAAGGTTTGAAAAAGTTCGTGAAAAAATAATGCTACATCCTGACAACGCATCGTCGTATACAGCAAAACTAAAAATCCAGAATTTGAATGCCCTAAAGTTCAGCACCATGGACGCTCTATTATACAGCCCTGACCTAGCACCTTGTGATTTCTTTTTGTTTCATAAAAATAAAGATAAAATGCTGGATTCACTCTTTCGTCATCAGGTGAAGCAGTGGAACATTATAAACACCTGATTTCTGAAGTGACTCAGGTAGGATGGCATCAAATGTTTTAAGGACTGGTTCCATCGAATGCAAAAATATATTGATATTAAAGGGGAATATTCTGAAAAAACAATAAAATCATTTAACTTTTTAGAACTAATCCTTGTTAAACAATTTTAATGTCACTCTCGTATAATTACTAAACTGTAAGAGAAAAAAAGAAATCTGAATGTTGAAAGGACTTAATGACCAAATAATGAAGAATTCGAGCCATTAATAACGAATGCCTCGAAAACGGCTTATGCCGCAAAAAGGTATTTAAATACATTTTTTGTTTTAGAGAGATGTTAATTTTTTGTGTGGTGTGTTTTTGTCTGTCGCTTAACTTTATCAGTTACACTGGTCACCAGTTATACATTCTTTCGAAAGAAGAGGACTTTACAGCTATTCCCAATACCTTTCTGTCATACACAAGCATTGCTCTGATGACAAGTATATTAAAGGCATTAACAGAAACACTGTTTTCAGCTGTGTGATAATGTCACAACTATACTTATATTTTATTGTTTTCACGCTCCACAACCTGCAAGAGATACTTGATCATCCATAGTCATTAACTAGCCGTAACAAAAATATCACATCCTAAGGTCTGCAATCACTTGCTTTCTGTTTATAGTAGTTATAGACAATGGCGCCCAACAATCAAATTACATAAATAATTACTTAAGACACTCGAAAGTCCCATGCAACTGTCGCCTGGTCCCACAACCCCGAAACATATGACAAGGAAGATGATATACAGGAAATGAGGAACAGGAGAGTGTGGTAGAAGTTGAACCACTCCAGCAAGCGCCTGCCAACCCGGAGAAATCACGACAAATCCATGGGTCAGAGATTTCAGTCGCCGGAAACAGAACCCGGGACCACCCGAATGCGACTCGCACACGTTACTGCGTCGCCACCTCGTTCGACGAGTGCCAAGTAACTTTAAGCTCAAGGCTTGGGCTCATTTGACATCATTCCAACCATACGTTCATTCACAGTCCGATATGACCTACCCAGTTAAAGGACTTTAAAGCTAATGAAAAAATCTGATGTTTCACACCTACATGACTTTCTCGACTCTTATACAAACTATTTTACAGACGTTTATTCTCCATGTACTTCATATTAATCGAGATAAACAGTTGCACAAACTATCTTATTCCTAATTTTCTTGTAGGTGCAAGGGGAATATGGTTAGGCGTTACGCGATAGTCAAATCTTTTAAGAGCTGGTCGCTACGTGGAGCATTCCATTCTCTTTCTATGTCCAGGATACATTAAAAAAAGAATACTGAATTTGAGAAAAAGTATAAGTATTGGAAATTCAAACTAATAACAAAGAATATCTCGACAAAAAAATTCACATGACTTAAATTGTGGGCTTTAACGAGATCTACATTTTTGGTGTAGTAAAACTTTCTCTATTTCTTACGGTTTACCAGTTATGCGAAAGTCATTCAGAATGAAGAGGACTTCTGGGGACATTCCCAGAAAATTGTAGAAATATATTTCATTTACCATGAAAATGTCTTAACCATATGATATTTTAATAAAAATTGTTAGAGCTATTTTTGAGAAAATCAAAATTTTTGAGGGATTTTCTTGAAAGTCTTCTCTCGATCCTTGGAAGATACTAAACTCAAATACCAAGTTTGGTATTTATCCGACTTTATTTTTGTGTTATGCTGTTCACTGACAGACAAACCTATAATAATAATAATAATAATAATAATAATAATAATAATAATAATAATAATAATAATAATAATAATAATAATAAAGCTGTATGGTTTACTGTTGTAGTTTACACAGTGAAGGACTTTTAAATGAACTACTAGGAACGTCGGCCGGGCGAGGCAGACAAGCACATCGCCATGGAATTGTGCTGAATTTGCCGGAGAAAGGCACGTGGTGATCGACCACTACAGGTTGCCCCAACGGGATAGGGAAATAGGCAAGTTTTGTTTGGAGCTCGACCAATGTTGTATACATACAGTCAATATTGGGAGAAGTGTTGTGTCTATGTTTGTCTCCAGTAATTGGTTCATTTGGCGCGATCAAACAAGCATGAGCGTGCCCGACTCGCCCGCCAGCCAAGTGGTATTCACATGTTCATAGACAGAAATGCAGTCGTTTACTTCTCATATGGAAACAAGCAAACAGCTCCCTTCGATATGTACACATAGACTATCCACAGTATACGCATTTCATTACTCCATTCTAACGTACAAACAAGTATCTATCTATCAATTGCTTCTCTTTTGGTTTTTCTTTTTCTCAAAGATACCCAGGATCTATGGTTTAGGCATAAATCTACGAATTCTGTTTTAATTGTGGATTAAATCATTTTCAGTAAAAGCTCCAGTGTGCGAGTGTCTGTGAACAGCATAACTCAAAAGTGAAATGTGGATAAATACCAAACTTGGTATTTAGGTTTAATATCATGCGACGCAAAGATTTTCAAGAACATTTTCCCGCCCAAAACCACCCTTTACATGAACAGTTGTCGAAATTTTGGATTTTCTAAGAAATTGCTCTATGATGTTTATTAAACTACCATGCATTAAAGATACTTACAGAGCAAATAAAATGTATATCTTGAATTTTCTGGGAATAGCCTTTGAATTCATCTTTATTCGGAAGGAATTTTGTATAAACGCTAAGCGATAGACGAAAACGTACTGCACAAAAAACGTGGATATGTTCAACACGCAATTTATTTGAGTTTTTTTTTTGGCATAAGCCATTTCTGAGATATCCGTTATTAATTGTTCGCTTTATTCAATACTTTGGCATTGTGTTTAAATCCATTATGTTCTTTCTCGCGATTGCATGGAAACAGTATAGAATTTTAAGGCCAGCATATAGCGTCTAGTTCTTAAACATTTGACTATCGCTGTTCCCTTTGTATTCTAACAAAATGTGTAATGTAGTTATTTTTGCAAACGTTTATCTGGATGAAAATGTGAAGTAGGAGAAAAATAAACTTTCGTAAGAGTAATTTGTATAGCTATCAATAAAGAATAGAATGTAGAGAAGGTTATGTGATTGTAACACATAAGGTTTTTTATATAGTTTCTACAAACCCTTCTCAAAAGCTTATAATTCTATTTACTTCATGTTAATCGAGATAAACGTTTACAGAAATGTTTTTCTTGCAAATTTCCAACCGAGAGAGATGGGTCCGCGCTAACGTGTGGGACTCGCATTTGCGAGGACCCGAGTTCTATTCCCGGTGGCCGCCCACTCTGAACATGGACTTTTCGTGGTTTCTCCTGGTTAGCAAAACTGAATGCTGGAGTGGTGTATTTACAACGGATTTTCTGGGGCTGTGGTTCGGTCTGAGTCGGGCAGATAGCGCAGAGGATTGCGAATTGAAGTTTCTTCTCAGCCTTGATAGAGGAAAACCTGTCGAGCCTCCTCTACTGGGTCGGGTTTCCCCGGTTCCACTAGAGGGACGTATCCGAGCGAACCTCCTGTGGCCGGGTGGTCAAGCCTGGAAGTATTGGGTACTTCGCATTCTGTCGATTTGCGCCGGCCACCTTCTAGCACAAACGATCCATTGGGGGTCGAGATGCCAGGAGTTCCCTGCGTAAACCGGTTCTTGTCTTGCAGATTTCCTTACAAGTATAAGAGGGATTCAGGAGCCTGAAGTGATAGCCAAACCTTTTAAAAACTGGCTTGAGATACATCGCGAGAAACGACTAAATGGCAACATCGCTTCAAAAAATCTGAAGTGATACATTATTCTGATTTTCTCAATACTCTATCATTTATTAGTGGGTATACAAACTACTCTTTCTAAAGCTCATTTTTCTATATACTTCATTTAAATCCAAATAAACCTTTGCAGAAGTAGCTACGTTACACATTTTGTTATACATACAAAAGGAAAATGTTTAAGAACAGGACGCTATATGTTGGCCTTAAAATTCCAGACTGTTTGACATCTCGAGCAATAACTGAAGATCGATGGGACTTCAAAAAGAATGACAAAAGTATTCATAAATGGAACCATTAATAACGGATATCTTGGAAATGGCTGATGCTACAACAATTTATTTGAAATGTATTCTGTGTTTTAAAAAGATCTACATTTTTTGTGTGGTACGTTTTGGTCTATCACTTGACGTTTAGCAGTTATACAAGATTATACAAAACTCCTTCCGAATAAAGAGAACTTTGGAGGATATTCCCAGAAAATTCAAGATATACATTTTATTTGCAATATAAATACGTTTCATATGTGCTATTTTGAACAAAAAAGTTAGAGCCACTTTTTAGGAGATCGAAAATTTCGAATAATGTTCCATGTAAAGGGTAGTAATGAGTAGGGTCATTTTCTTGAAAATCTTTGTGTCGCATCTTTGGAAAGTACTCAATCCAAATACCAAGTTTGGTATTTCTACGGCTTTTCGTTTTTTAGTTATGCTGTTCTCTCTCTCTCTCTCACACACACGCACACACAGACGCACGTGGACTTTCTGTGAAAATTTTTTTGAATTCAGGGGGCCTCAAAAATCCATTTCCTGTGAAATCTCCACATCGATTTTTTGTTTGTTTGTTTTGTTTTCAACTTCAACCCACACTTCTCACGGTGTGTACTGTTTTATGGCTTTAGGTTTGAAATAGTTCTTCACAAAGCAGATAATTCCTATATCATATTTCACATGGACTGTGCTGTTAATGCGGGATAAAATTAAACAAGTGCGTTAATTTCATTATGTATTTGTCATCAGATTGCCATCAATATTTGTTTGTAACATCGCATTTTATTGTTATCACTTTCCCCAAAGGGGTCGTTTCGCAGAGTTTGCGCTGCGCTTTCGAAGGCAGTTTCAGGGCATTCATCACTTGAGAAATGATCCATAAACGTAAGCCGTAATCTGGACGTTTTATTTATGAAATGACCTGCGTCGTTTACTTCGGTAAGCACAGTGCTTGTTACGGGCGTCAAAACTTTTCCTTAGGGTCTTTTATTTTGCCTGAAGACCTGGCCATTTTTCTTGCGAGCTAATGGTGACGGGCTGATAGCCCGTGCTCGTAAATCGTGCAACTGACAAGAATTATTTACTCGCGGCTTGCTTAAATTCTAGCAAGAAAAAGATGAGTGGGGCGGAGAACTGTAATGCTGTAGAAACTGGCCCCTTCACACTAAATTTCAAGATGCTAGCGTTACGGAGACGAGTTAAACAGTCATCGGGTACAAGGGAAGCAGAACCAATTCTTCTGTAAACAAACACATTCATGTCTCTGCCAAAGAAATCCTGTATCGACCTGACTTCAACAGACGGAGTAAACCTTTCGCAAAAAAATAGTGATAGATCGTACTCCAATAGAGCAAACAAAGAGTTCTAAGATCTAGGATGTGACGTGACATATTGTCATGAGATATACATAAATTCCAAGAAAATTACAGTACAATATATATAACAAAACTATAAGTGTATTTGTGAACAGAATAATTAAAACATGAAGAGACATTTAGATACCAAATTTGATATTTAAGTTACATAAATTCATGATACGGCATGAAAATGTTCCAAAAAATCTGATGTGATACATTCACATGACTTTCTCCGCCCTCTATCGTTTATGGGTGTGTATATAAAGTATACTTACTCAAGCTTATTAATTTCTCTAATTCGTATAGTAAGTAGGGGAAGTATTGCATTCCACCCATTTTATACCTATATTTCACCGGAAATACCTGTTTTGCGGCATCCTGAACAAAAAAAGGCATTTTTAGAAAAGGTCTGTGTGTGCGCTTGTGTGTCTGTGAACAGTATAACTCAAAAACGAAAAGTCAGATAAATGCCAAACTTGGTATTTAGGTTCACTAACTTTCAAAGCTCCGACACGACGATTTCCAACAAAATCCACACAACCAGGGCTACCCGTTACGCAGAACATAGTTTGAAAATCTTGATTTTCTTAAAAAGGCTCTAAAATGTTTAATTAAAATATCACATGTTTAATATACTTTTATGAAAAATGAAATGTATAACCCGAATTTTCTGGAAATGTCCCAAAAATTCCTCTTCATTGTGAATAGATTTTGCATAACTGGTAAACCTTCAGAGATAGCTAAACACACAATTTATGTCATATCCATTTTGTGTCGAGCTAACCATTTCCGAGATATTCCTGGTTATTTGTTTGAATTTTCCAATAGTTATACTTTTACTTAAATGGGAATTCGTTATTCTTTTTTTTATTACCTAGATATACAAAGAGAATGCAATGCTTCATATAGCAACATGCTGTTAAAAGGTCTGACTATCGCTTAAATGCTACCATATTCCTCTTGCACCTATAAGAAAATTAGCAATGAATTAACAACGTCTCGATATCTCGATTAAGATGAAGCATATGGAGAAGAAGCGTTTGTAAAAATAGTTTTACAAGAGTAGAGAAATTCATGTGAGTGCAACATGTCAGATTTTTTTTCTATCCAATCCAAATAAACCTTTGAGGAAGTAGCTACATTACACATTTCGTTATGGATACAAAGAGAACTGTGATAGTCAAATGTTGAGAACTGGACACTATACGCTGGTCTTAAAGTTCCATGCAATCGCAATAAACAACTGACTGTTGAAAGGACTTTGACCAAGAAATGAACAATTCGAACATTTAATAACGGATATCTCAGAAACAGTTATACAACAAAAAACTTATTTTAGATAAACTATGTGTTTTAAAGAGATCTACATTTTTTGTTAAGTAAGTTTTCGTCTGTCGCTAACGTTTGCCAGTTATATAAGATGTCTCCCAAATAAGTGGTCTTTAAGGCTGTTCCTAAAAAATTCAAATATACGTTTTATTTGTTTGGTAATTATCTTTAATATGTGGTATTTTAATCAAAACTGTTAGAGCCATTTTTACATTATCAACATTTTCGAAAAGTTTTCCATGTAAAGAGTAGTCCAAAGTGAGGGCGTTTTGATGAAAATCTTTGTGTCGCATCTTTGGAAGATACTGAACTTAAATACCAAGTTTGATGTTTATTCGACTTTTCGTTTTTGAGGTATGTTGTTCATAGCCACGCAGGGATGCACACATACCTTTTTCTATAAGTACTTTTTTTATTCAAGGTTCATTAAAACATATATTTTCATTGAAATCTCAATATAGAATTTTTGGGTGGAATACAATACTTCCCCTACTTACTATATTTACAAGTAGAGAAAGTAAAAATCGCGAAAACCAACTACCATTTACACGAAGAATCTTTATTTTTTTATTGTATATAAAATTGTTGTAGCATTTTGATTTCATACACAAAATGTGTAAGTGTAAATTGAAAGTTTATCTGGAGTACCAAGAAGTAGGTAGAATAAATATGCTTTTGAAAGAATAGTTTATATAAGAGAGAGTAGGGAAATTAATGTGGATGAAACACGTGAGATGTTTTTATTTCGTAACTTCCATATTAGAGGTTACTGTCCACGATGGTAACGAGGTTAATACAACTACTTTGGTATAATTTATGAGGAGATTACTATGTAACGAATTGTCGTTGTATTATTTGTTGAAGTTGAATATCAAGATCAATGTAGAGGCATAAAAGACAAACTCGAAATCCATATTCGATACTTTGTAGTCATACTAGACGTTCAGAAAATCAATTTCGTAGTAAGCACGTTTAAAAATAACTCTAGCGTCGCCAGCCTAAGCTATTTAAAGTAAAATAATTTAATGTGCATGACAGTGTAAAGTACTTAACGTGTAATTCATGTACTTGTTTCTTTTGAAGCCCTTTAACTGTGTGTGCAGCAGAAAGGATTCTTTGTTGACTGTTTAAAGAACAGTACACGTGTTAGAAAATTTGCGCATCCTTTGTAACATAACAATACCTACAATAACAATAATAGTGCATTTGGGTATTATGTTTTATTTATTTGTTTAAGGTCGTTTTAACTATTCTGGTCTAATCGCGACGGATTTAGGTTCAGTAGAACGATTTTGCAAACATTCCTTACTATGATTTTACAAGACCATAACAATTCACATTGAAGATAACGATGGCCTTACAATTACAGTTATTACACATTAAACATAACAATGTTTTACAAGAACAATTAATACATAATGGATATTACAATAATTTTAGAATAACAAAAACAATTCTTTTGATTAGATATGGTTATACAATTCAATTGGTTTAATGAAGTTGATAATATTTTGACATGGAGATGGATTATTGAGGTTTTCATGAAGGTTTATTGGTATACCAAATCGTTTTCTCTGCTGTTGAAACTTCGGACATTAAAATTATGGAAACTGATAAGATGATAATGAATGTTAATACTGTCACGACCCTAGATTAATTTAACAACTTTACTAAACTTTCCTTACTTCTGGTCATGGCAAATGGGGGGGAGCACATATACTCGCTTGGCATGCAAAACTACGGATTTAAATCAGAAGTTTATCAGAATTATTATGAAGAAATACAAAATAAGAAGTTATTTAAATTTTAGCAATTTTAGTAACACAAGATCTATCTTACAAATCACATATTAAGTCCTTTACGATGACATCCTCAACCCAACAACCCCCTCGCCCCGAGGCAGATGCCCGAAGCACTTTACACTATTAAGGTCCCATAGCTAGAGAGATCCAATCAAGCTAACTCACAAATGTTGTATAATTAATTATCCCCACCACAACTTCCGGCCAATACGTCACCCCAGGCTACTCGAATATTCCTCATCTTTCCAGCTCTTTCTAGAACAAGTACATTGCTGCCAACGTTGAATTCATCCTTCCGAAACAGGCCTACCAACCCATTCTGGGAGGATCTACTCAAATCAAATGGTTTATAAAAAACTGATTATTTTATGTTGACAAATAAGGAAACGCCCCCCATAAAAGCATGTTGTTTCCCAATTACGAAACGTAACTTGACCCTCAAATGACTATACAAGGATGGTCCAACCATTCATTGCGCTCTTCGTACATAACCGTTCAGAATTTTCGTTGTTATTTATGTTGGTGTAAGAACAAATACAAAGTGCTTTATACAAGTGTTGTTTATTTTTATGAGGAGCAATAAAACAGCACAAAAAGTAGATCCCCATTTAAAAACATTAAATTGACCCTAAAATGACCATCACAAAGTCCTCAAATAAAACACGACTAACGTAACTCCATTTTTTCCATAACATCAAGCAACTTTTATTAAAGACATTTCTTTCTACAGCGCTTAGTTTTGAAGATATTGTACAATCTCAACTTAAATGGTCCACCCTGTATATTGTGAACAATACAACGCGAATTCACGCGTACAGGACGAAGGAGAGGAAAGGAGGGGAGCATTCACTTGTCGCTTGGCAATATTCGTAAAAGACGAGGAATCACGAATTGATACGAAAGAACCCGAGTCAGGCTAGTAACTCAAATTATTGTGATATACGGTTATGGCTATACACTCGTGGGGTAATTTATTTTAATGAGCTCAACATATTTCGTGCAGTAAGTCTTTATGTACTTCTAATATTTTCCAATCAAATAAAATTGTACAAAATTTATTCAGAAATAATTGATCACAGGTTTCTCAAGGAAAATTCAAGATGTATATTTTATTATGCAAATATCTTAAACATATCAATTGTATTTTAATGAAAGTCGTTGGATCGTTTTGGGAGAGAAGGGGGAAAAATCTGATGTGTTACACTCACATGAATTTCTCTACTCTTGTACGAACTATTTTTACAAACGCTTATTCCCCATCTACTTCATGCTAATCGAGATGTTATTCTTATTGCTAATTTTCTTGTAGATGTATGGGGAATATATATTTACAAGGGCAATTTGGAAATACAGTAGCCTTTAAGCACATACATATCTCTTAATAGCTGGTTGCTAGGTGCAGCACCATTCCCTTTGCCACAGATTATAACTCTTTGCATATCCAAGACAAAAAATGAATAACGAATTCCCATTTAAGAAATTAAGTATTGAAAAATTTAAAGGAATAACAAGCAATATCTCGAAAATGGTTCACTCAACAAAAAAATGTATATGACATAAATTGTGTATTTTAACGCGATCTACATTTTTTGTGTAGTCAAATTTTGTCTATCTCTTATGGTTTACCAGTTATGCAAAAGTCGTTCACAGTGAAGAATACTTTTGGGCACATTCTCAGAAAATTAGAGATATACATTTTATTTGTCATGAAAATATCTTAAACATATGATATTTTAATCAAAATCGTTAGAGGCATTTTTGATAAAATTAAAACTTTCGAAAAATGTTCTATGTGAAGGGTAATCTGGGGATGGGGGGATTTTGTTGGAAACATTCGTGTCGCATCTCTGGAAGATCCTGAAGCTAAATACCAAGTTTGGTGTTTATCCGACTGTTCGTTTCTGAGTTATGCTGTTCACAGACAGATGCACAGACACAGGCACACACGGACATGTTTCCAAAAATGCTTTTTTTGGATTCAGGCGGTCTCAAAGCATATATTTCCGGTGAAATCTCGGTTACGAATTTTTGGGTGGAATACAATACTTCCCCTACTTACTATACGTAGTAGAGAAAGTAATAAAAAACAATGATCATCTTTTAATATAAATATGGTTTGGCATGCTTAAACAGCTCTTGATTCAAGAATAAAAATTCGTATTTTTCAGACTTTTCGTTTTAACTTTTTACCGCCAACCATAGTAGGCATTGAAGGCATCCATTGTTTTCCAAGCAAAAATTCTATATCGAGATTTCATCGGAATGACATATTTTCAGGTCCCCTGAACCAAAAAGAGCGGTTTTAGTCAAAATATCCGTGTGTATGTGTCCGAAAAGCATAGCTCAGAAACTAAATCTCAGATAAATACCGTTAAGAAACCTCCCCCTAAGGACCTTTTTCTGAAAATGGCATTTCCTTAATCAGCGAACTTTAAAACACGTATTTCCGGTGATATATCGATATCTAATTTTTGGGCAAAATACAATACTTCGTTTGCTTACTATAGGTAAGTAGTTGATAAAATAAAAGGGTAACTGTGTTGGGTAATTCAAGCAAAAGTGAATATTTTGGAAATATAGTAGGGATAATCAGAAATTAAGGTTACAAAGCCTGTAGTAAAACGTGTACATTTTATTTCATACAACCAATACAGCCAACTGATATACTTACATTAGGCTATTTTTGACATAGTCTCCATATCCGTTTAGGCATTTGTTGCTTCGTGGGATGAGTTTGAATACTCCCTCCTGGTAAAAATCCTGTTCAACCACGTTGTCGCGAAGTGTGTTACTTTCTCGTCTGAAGCGAATCGTCGGCTTCCTAGGTGCTCCTTCAAGTGAGGTAAAGGGTGAAAGTCGCTTGGAGCGAGGTCCGAGCTGTAGGGAGGGTGGTTGTTGATTTCCCACCAAAACTGCTTCAACAGCGTGGTAATCTCCTGGGTTGCATGAAGTCGTGCGTTGTCGTGAAGGAAGATGACGCCTTCGGTTAGAAATCCTGGCAGTTTCCTCCTGATTGCTTTGCGCAATCGCGTCAAGGTCTCACAGTATTGGTCACTGTTTGTCTTCTTTCCAAATACTGTTCCCTTCCGTGGAAATCCTTTGCAAAAGTTGCAGACTTGCCCCCATGCGCTTCTCCTTGTGTTGATTGGACAGATTTCATGGAACCCATCTGGAACAAACTTTCCGGTATTGCAGAATATCGCGAACGACGCTTCTAAACGTCATATGCCGTAACGTGATCTTCCAGTTGTTCTGAATCAGCTCCTCCACGCAAGCTGTGTTCAAATCTGTTGATGCCGTACGCCAAGGGTGGCGAAAACGTCTTCCTTCCGCGAGTCACCAAATATGCAACACGCACGGCGTCACTCAGCAGCATGTGAAAATCAAACGGACGGTTGCCTGCGAGTCAAAATAACTCGCGAGTCAAAATAACTCGCGAGTCACGTTTTCGCCACCTCTGCCGTACGCGATCCTCGTCGGTGACTTGTACTCACTGACGAGGAGAGGACTAAGTTGTCTGGCTTCTGTTTTTACTCCTTGATGTGACACGCCCCATCAAACCATCACTGATGCTGGATGGTGCCCTCCGTGGATACGGGAGACTGATATTTTAGCTTCTTCTCAGCTCCGTGCATATATTTTTTCATGCTGCTTATTGTACTTCTCCACTGTGAAAATGTTCTCATCTGTGAAGAAGATATTTTCATGACAATTCTGAGCATACCACTGTAAGAGCCTCTTTGACACCATTCTACAACATGCTGATGAGACATTACAGTCTCTCCCCTAACCTCTATCAGCTGCCGGTGAATTTCAATCGCGGGTACATGTTTCGCTCACAGAAATTGAATAACGGAGCGGATTTCTTCACGGGACAAGTTTTCCAAACGAGTCGCCGTTTGTGTTCACCTACAACTGGGGTTGTAGGTGACGGTTGGCTGAAACTCTGCACAGTTGCAACCGCTTGTATTAGAATTACCGCACACTACTATTTTCTCTATACAGGAAAATTTACGTAAGTTTTGTATTTTAGCAAAATTTACTTATATTGAACGATGAGTGAAATGAACCTAGAGCATTTCTTACACTAAAAGTCATTCAAATGATCACCTCTGGCCTTTACACACGACCTTAATCTGTTAGGCCACTCTGGATAACACCTAGAGGAATTACCTGCGCTACCTTTACGAGATCTCGCTTTTGAGATTCCAAACCGGAGTGAGGATTAGCACAGGCCTTACTCTCCAAGATATTCCAAAGTCTATAGTCCATTGGGTTCAGGTCTGGGCTGCCAGAGGGGGTTTCTGCTTCAATGCATTCTGGAGCATTGTCCCTGAGCCATACTTGAGATGTTCTAGCCTTGTGAACTGGGGCCGAGTCTTGCTGAAAGATCCATTGAAGAGTATGGTGTTCAAGGGTTTCACAGCTGTCCTTTTGGTACCTTCTGGCTCCTGTTTTATTCCTTGATGTGACACGCTCCACCAAACCATCACTGATGCTGGTGTTGCCCTCTCTGGACACGGGGGACTGATATTCTAGCTTCGTCTGAGCTCCGTGCATATATTTTTCATGTTGCTTATAGTACTTCTCCACTGTGAAAATATTCTCATCTGTGAAGAGGATATTTTCATGACAATTCTGAGCATGCCACTGTAAGAGCCTCTTTGATCTTTCATACCTGATCTTCTTTAGGCTCGAGGTTAACAAATGTCCCACTGACCGTCGATAAGCTCTCATATGAAGGTCTTCTCTGATAATCCAAGACATGCATTTGGCGGATACATTTAACTCTCGGGCCATTATCTTTTGCTTCTGGATTGGCTTTCAACGTATTCGTTCTCTTACTGCTTTGACCACTCCTGACGTCCTTATGGTATGCCAGATCTTGGTAAGTCTTCCATAGAAGAAGATTCAATGTATCACTTGAGAGTTCGGTAAACAAATTTTAATGGAATTTTTAATTGTTTTAATAACTTGAAAGTTTCAGTATGTTCCTTCCACATTTATAAAGAGCAATCACTGCAATTCTGTTTTCATTTACACCCCATTCCATATTTATTGGTTGATGTAGAAAACTATGTAAAGCAAATGTGTTTATAATAATAACTCTGCTATCATGGTAACTTGTAACAATACCATTAAATCATTTATTTTTAAGTTGTAGAGCTACAAACATAGAGGGCAGATAATTTAAACTGAGTCGTTACTTGTTAATTCCCATCACATTAGCGCTAGATGTTAACTAAGGAGCGCTTTCGGGAGATATGTTTCTCCCATCATCAGCTTTGGCCGACTAGCGTCTCGTTATCTCCCCTAACCCCATTTCAATAGACGATTCTTCTGCCCTCTGTTGTGAACAATTGGAAACTAGTGGTGTTGGATTTGTTGCCATTTGTAGTGAAGGTTGTTATGGGATGAGAATTAACACGTAATGACTCAGTTTAAATTATCATATGATAACATCACAATAAAAGGTACTTCTGTTCATTATAATAGAGGACAGAAATTATTACTGGACTGTGTAGCTTAGAGTTACCCGATATTTATCTTTCAGTATAAGGGAAAGCACCCCGAAAAGAAACCCTATCCAGGTAACGTTCCTTAACCAAGATTCGACATCCGGACCGCTTGAATGTAAGCAGACACGCTACCTGTAGCAGGAAATGGTGATCGACTCTTGCAGCGTGCTCTTATAGTATTTTTCTTCCTCGGCTAGTGATGCTCGTCGGTAGTTGAGTACTCCATTCATACCTGATTGCTAAGTCTCTTTAATCTCAGGTTTTTAGTGGGTGAGGCAAGTTAAAAATACACTGCAAGTTTTCCCTTTATAGTTTACGTTTATTTCATTATTAAAATAAATATGGGCGGCTAGCTTTTCCCATTTACTTTATCCCACCACTTGAATATTTATCAGGAGCGTATCTATCTTCACACGCATCCCCACCCTTATATGCACCCACGTGCATCTGTAGCACCTTGCGTTGGCGTGACTTCTTGTTGCGCTGAACTGGTAATAAGTAAGAGTGCCCCCTCGGCAAAATCTGGTCTTATATAGGGTGGCTTACCCACGCCGTCCTGTACGTTTGAAAATGTAACGATGCTTCCCATTGGCCCTCAGGCCGTGTTACCCAAGCATGTATGAAAATATGAGGTTTCAGAACCTTGCGCTTCAGCGCCATCATGTAGCGTCGTACCACTCTGTGCCAGGCACGGTCGTTATGAGTTCCAGGAATTCCCATTCAATTAGCTAGCGCGCCCGTTGCTTACAAATAGCTCTGTACAAAGTTACATGTTGAATGTTTTAACATTCAGTGAATTAAATTATTGCTATACAATTCTTATGTGTATGGTTCCCCTTTCATATGTACAATGTATAATATGTATGATATATCCCCTTTCAAATGTACAATGTATAATATGTATGATATATCCCCTTTCATACCCTTACACCACAGAGGTGGGCATCCATCTCTTATTGAAGAAATAGTAATATCATGCAGAAATCTTGGTATTTACATTTTTATTTGCAATTATAGTCATATCTATGCTTGCCTACAGTTCAGTCTACAATCTGTCAACTCGGCTCTCACGGACGAAACCTGCTTGCATTTGGTTTTGCTGAACAGACGTGCGCATGCGGTAAATCGTAACTAAAACAGTGCCAGCAATAGTAGGCTAGCTTGCAGAGCGTTTCAAAAAAACAAAAACAAGACCTTAGGTCCATATATCGCGGTATTTACACGAGAGGGAGCAGTATTACAGGCCCATCCATTTTTAAAAGTTAATCCATGTATCAAGTAGCAGTGTTAATGGGGAGCAGAGTGTACCTTTTGTTAGATAATGGAAAATAATTAAAAGCTCAACATATTGACTTGAGCGGGCAGCGACAACACAAAGCATCTGTCACAAACAAAGAAAGGCAACGTGAGATTTACAGCTGAATGCAGCGGGGAAACTATTTGTTATTGCTGTGTGCGCTCGTTATTTGTTTCATTCAGACCAATAATTTAAAACAGGAAATGCGCTGCAGCGCCCCCCCCCTCGATGTAGCCTGAAATTATTGTTCATTCCGCTACGATACGAACGCATTTGTAGCGCCGCCACATATTAATACAAACATACATATTTGGATTGAAAGATGAACTGATACATATCCCTCTCATGTAGATGTCACCACTGAGCATTGTGCTGTAAAATTAATTTTATTTGCGTACAATCAGCCTCGCAATTCATCATGCCGAGCGTAAAGACGCTACCGGTTCCCTATGTCCCCCTGTAACTGCGCAGAACTTCCTAAGTTTGTCCTGAAGCTGCGTAAACAATAACATTTCAAATATTTTGTTTGTGGTATTCCAAAAATCCCACGTGTTTATTCGCATAACTTTCTCTTCTCGCTTTACTACAAAACACCGTTATAAACCCCTATTATTTGAGGCAGTTTTTTTTAACACTTAAATGATAACAGTATAATTATATAGTATTACAAATATAATAACACCTCGCCTTAAAGCAATATGTGTATAATATATAAAGTGTATGTTACAGTAATTATATTAATGTTTATATTATTATACACTGTTTAATAATGTTATGTGAATGTATTATGTAGTTTAACAATGTGGGGGCTGTGAGAATAGAAGCAAGCTGTTTTTCGTAGCAAATAGAATTACAAAGTAGAAGCCGAAAAGTTGCTCACAATGAGGTAGCCTTGAGACAACAATAAATTAGAAAGTTTAAAAGGGCTACTTATAATTCTTTGAAAGATAATAATGTAATATTTAAAACAGCTTATAAATATCCAATCAAAAACTAGAAAAACTAAAAGTTGAATAAAAGTATTCTATTGGAGTAGGCTTAGCCAATCAGAGACTTGAAATAGAGGAAACGTGAAAATCACGCGGTAGACGCTACAAGATTGCGTACCCGATTAGTTCGGTATGATACGTGTTCAGTGTGAGACGAAAATTTATTGCTGTGAGAATAATATAAAGTTTACCTGTTAAAACTGCAATTAACCATAATCTCACAGCTCACAGTAGGATACATCAGTGAAGTGTTATTTAATCGTGTGAAGAATTAATAAACAAAGTACACTACAATAATAATTTTTGAAGCCTTGTTTTTTAGCCGTACTAGCCCTGCTAAGAGGTACGTGCTCTAAAAATTAATGACGCAGCCGAGGCATACATATATAATAAATATAGAAACATTAAAATAAAAGTTAAATTTTTAAACCTGGGGCGAAGGGCACCGGAAAAGTAAACGTGGGGCGAAGGCCACCGGAAAGTTTGTACCGTACGTGGGGTGAACACTCCTAGAAACAATCTCACGCAAGTTTGGCATCCAAAAGTGGGGCTATAAAATATTCCTTCATATTACCTTCTCTCCCACGTACATAGTACCCAAAAAAATCGGTACCGAGAAGTTCACCTAAATATATGTTTTGAGACACCCGAATCAAAAAAAAAATTTTAGAAAAAGGTCCGCGTGTGTGTTTGTATGTAAGTAGCACAACTCAAAAACGAAAAGTCTGATAAGTACCAAACTTGGTATTTAAATTCAGTATCTTCCAAAATTGGACCCGAAGGTTTTCAAGAAAATCCCTCCATCCCAACTACCCTTTCATTATACCATTTTTAAGAAAATCAAAATATTCGAAAAATGTCCAATGTAACGGGTATTAGGGATGGGAGGATTTTGTTGAAATTTTTCCTGTCGCATTCTTAGAGGACACTGAACTTAAATATCAAGTTTGGTATTTATCCGACTCTCTGTGTTTGAGTTATGCTGCTCCAAGACACAGACACACACACACACACACGGACCTGTTTCCAAAAATGATTTATTTGGATTCAGGGCACCTCAAAACATGTATTTCCGGTGAAATCTCAGTATGGAATTTTTTGGTGGTATGCAATACTTCTACTTACTATTACTGGAAAAAGTAAAAAAAAGGCTTTGTTTCGTCTGACAAGTAATGCATTATTATTGTTGTTATGAGCGGCTGTAATTGTACCAATTTCCTCATCATATACTATTTCACACTTTCAGGGCTGTCTTACTAAAATTTTATGAAGACAGCAAGTGTATACACACGAGCCGCTACTCCGTGTAATAAAATTTTACCTCTACTAAAAAGGAGCAGATAGAAAAATCTGATGTGATGCATCCACACGACTTTCTCTTCCCTCTATCGTTTATTAGTGAGTATACAAACTATTCTTACTAACACTTATTTTTATATCTTAGTACTACGTTTTAACCTAAATAAACATTTGCAGAAACAGCTACATTACTCATTTCGCTATAGATACAAAGGGAACAGCGATAGTCAAATGTTTAAGAACTGGACGCTATATGCTGGCCTTAAAATTCCATACTGTTTCCACGCAATCGCGAGAAACAACTGAATGCTGAAAAGACTTTAAAGAGTGACCAGGAAATGAACTCGAACCATTAAAAACGGATATCTCAGAAGTGGCTTATGCCTCAGAAAAACGTCTTTGAAATGAATTGTGTGTTTTAAAGAGATCCATATTTCTTGTGTCAGGTAAGTATGTTTAATACATGGTATAGTAATCGAAATATTACAGCCATTTTTTAGAAAATCAAATTTCGATAAATGTTCCATGTAAAGGTTAGTTTGGTGGGGGATTTTGTTGAAAATCTTCGTGTCGCAGGTTTGGAAGATATTGAACCTGAGTCCAGGTATGGTATTTATCCAAATTATAGTGTTCATAGATATACAGACAGACAGACAGACAGACAGACATACACACACATACACACACACATACGGACATGTTTCCCAAGAATGCTTTATATGGATTCAGGGAGTTTATAACATGTATTTGCGGTGAAATCTCGGTATCGAATTTTTGGGTGCAATGCAATACTTCTACTACTATACGTAGTAGAGAAAGTAAATAATGCTCAGACTTTTGAGTTTCATAATATAATATGTACTATTCAAGAAACACGCACTTTGAACTAAAGAACACAAATCTATAAATTGCATGCAAAGTATGAAGGCATTGTAACTTTGTCCATTTTTTAATTTTTGCTTCTCTAAGTTATCATTGTCTCTTCATTAATGTGTTCTAGTTCAACTATTCACTGTCACTTCACTTAATTTTCACTATCACCTCACTTTCTTCGTGACGTAGGGGCGTAACGAAGTACCCAAGACGTAGGCCCTTCTTCCTGACGGTTCACTCATAGGGTCGTAGGGGAGTCTAGCACAAGATTGAATCCGATCCCGTGTCGCTACAAGTGTTTGATGTTGTTATCTCGACGTTGTATCGATTTTGATAAGGTTTAATGTTGCCTGCTTTGTTGTTGATTTCTACTATGACATCTAACTCTTTCTGCGTTGTATTGCCCGCCAACTGCTTCAGTGGTATAACTATGAGTTCTCAGGTTATGCGTGAGTGTAGTGTGAAAGGATAACACCAGTGTACTTAGCTGATAAATTTTAATGTTGACTAAAATATTCTGTTTGAAGAGAGTCGCCAATGGTTAGAATGAAAGTATTCTATAATAGTAATGAGGCGAAGCGTCTATTGTAGGTCGCAGAAATTTTACTTAGAAAGATACCTCATAATAGCCGCTAAATCTTTCTTAACCCAAGCGGCTCACTGAGCATTACACAACTTAAAATGAAACTAAGTATCACAAGAGTAATCACAAGGGTCGTCACAAGAGTAAGTCACAGTATTAAGTCAGTCAAGGTCAGTCTGCTTTAGAATGAACGCTCTTTTCTTATTTTAAGCTGTGCTTACCTACCACTACCCCTATCAACGTTCCTACTTGCGCGGTCCTCCTAAAACTCTATGTATACGTATTTGAAATTGTTTCTATGCTGTGCCTTGCTCAAATCTAAGAACTTAATTTCCCTTTCCGATTTACAGAATTCCTGTCTACATGACTTTGCAAACGTACTGACTTCCTTACGCTAATGCGTTCTCTACTCGGCTGTTACTAATACATTGTCTTAACATGACTCGCTAATGACCTTTTTCTCCGAACAAATCTTTTAACTCAGGCTTATTACATTATACATGGGTTTAATATACAGAAATAATTTATTATACTTATTTCTCTGCGTTACTACCATTTCTTTATTTAATTTCTTATATCTTCCTGTTAATAATTACGGTATCAAGACTTGTCCAATAACTCGAGGAAGGATCACTCACTGCGCGTCACAAACTCGCTAAGAAAGCACTTTCCGTCGCACCAGAAAAGCTCTGGCTAACCCACATACTCACGGACTTAACTTGCGAGAGCGCTCGCTTATATACCCGTTGGAAGTTTCTACAAATTTACAGAATGTTCGATAAGGTGAAGCATCCAGATGATTCTGGTTATCTGACTATAGCGCTTCCGGTGTTTACGTTGTTCAAAACATGCTGCATAAAATTTTTATTACACATTCAAACATAAAACTGAAAGTAATATTCCATACTTTCTTAGCTTATTGGGTCCGGCAGAGAAACAGGCGCTTTTACGTTATATGTTTTCTCATATAGCTCAATGAATAACATAAAAACAGCGTTCGCATTCTATTATTATGACAGTGACATTCAGTAAACATGGATCAATGGACAGGTCAACAATGCGCTTTTGGAGTGAAAAGTTTTTATTAAAAGCAATAGTTATGAGGCCGCTGGACGCCAATTTCGTTGTCATTTTAATTTAAGACGCCACGATACCGTTCCATCTGCTCATTTCATAAAATATGGGTTATGAGCTTTAAGGAAACTGGTTCGGCCCTCCAAATATACACCAGAAAATATTGATGTACTAAGAGTTTCGTAACAGAAGTCCAAGCGCTCGGCGGTGAAGCGTTCTGCTGCAATGAACTTATCGGAGAAGATTTTAAGAAAAATATTGCACTTAGACCTTCATTTTCATCAGCACAAGCTTCAGGTAGTGCACAAACCAAAGCCTAGTTATTTTCTCTTACATTTTATGAAGAGATGTTAAATCACATGAATGAAGATGAATAATTAATTGACAAATTATGTGTGTCTGATGAAATACATTTTTATTTCTCTGGTTTTGTAAACAAACATAATCTCATATATTGGTCTCAAAACAATCTTCTTCAATTATAAGAAAAACTATTGCACAGTAAGAAAGTAACCGTTTGGTGTGCTTTGACGTCTTCTAGGATAATTGACCCTTTCTTTTTGAGGTTGTTGAGGGAAAAGTAATGGCTGTGGCTTGAGACAGGTAAGTAAAAATATTGAAACCTTACTTACTAAGAAATTTGTTGCTTTCCTTATACGTCCTGTTTCAACAAGATGGAGCCGCTAGTCGTACTGCGGGGGCCTCTATGAAAGGAGACTTCTTCCAAATCTAATCATCTCCAGTAGAGGTAACATCACCTGGCCAGCAAGATCCCCAGGTTTGACCGTATACGATTTCTTCTTATGCGGATACTTGGAGAGTGTTATCTTTAAAGATCGCCTGCAAAATTTTGGAACCTGAAGACGTCATAAAGTCGTCCATGTTCCACTCGACATGTTTCGTTGCTGTATACACAACTTGGGCGAGGTTTGAAGAGTGTCTGCGAGTGAAAGGTCGTTACTTGAAAGGTGTTATTTTAAAAAAATAAATGGTATATTATGTTGGTTAAGAACTACATATTATATTTATGAAAAATTATAATTGAGGGCTGCCAGAGAGACAAAGTATACCTATACAATTAACAAACTTAAAATTTAAATTAAAACAATAAAGACGATTTATAGCTAACATACCAAAATAATTAAAATCAACTTAAAATAGAATATAATTGAAGTTAAAACGGAATATAAAAGTAGTATAAAACCATCCTATCATGCAGTTAAAATAAATATATAATCATTTAAATTATATGTAAAGCGGTGTATTGATATTATATTGAATGTAAATTATTTCTAAGGATGAGAATTGATCCTCTAATAGCCATGATTGCTATTTGATACAGTAGGCGTTTATCTAGGCCATAAGCTGCCAAAACCTGGTGTTACTTTTTGGGTATTGTCCCTCTAGCTCCTATCATCAATTCTGTGACTGAGATTTTATTTAAATTGGATTTATGCTTGTAATAGGAGATAGTGGGTTCATAAATGACCTTTTCCTCTGCGTCTACTTCTTCGGGCTGTTGGCAGTGGGATTCAAAGCGGACAGTAGGATCAATGATTAATCCGATGATGCCTCATAGGCGATGATGTCAATGAGCCTGCTGCTACCACTGTTGGATAATCCATATACCTCCTCGTGGACCTGAAAACCTTTTTCCTTCATACCTGCTGTAATCAAGTTTCTTATCTTGATGTCTGTTGTGCAGCACTTCTCCATATGGAAGAAACATAAATTAAAATCGTCCGTTCCTCTGCCGGAACTTGTGTTTCACTTCATTTAAAACTTACTTTATTTACTATTTCATTTACTATTTGTCACAAATGATTTGAATTTCCTGTTGGCACTCTTAGAGTGCAGTTATTAAGACGTTACTATTGGTAGAGCCAGGGTGTGCAAAGCAGGCTAAGAAGCCAGTGTTAAGCGCTCTTGGCAGCCTCTAAGATTCTCGTGAAGCGAGCGAAGAACAAAAAGAAAATCACAGCCTGAAATGGCGGAGAGTAATTGGCTTTCCATCATAGCTCCTTTCTTCTCCGGCTCTCGAAAATCCTTCCTTGCTTGTGCTCAGACTTTCAAGACGAACCAAACCGAAAGATTCCTCAATTAAGGGAACGTATAATAGGTAGTCGAAGAAGAAGAAGAATTGAGTACGGAACTGACATTGTGAAAGTACGTGGGGAACATCGATGTAGAATTCTAGTACCCTCTTTGCCATTCCTTTGTTGCAGACGTTGTTTTTGTTGTACCGTTCTCTTACGATCAGAATGAAGTGCTTTACAAAAGGACAGCACAAGATTGTGTTAAGAATAGTTTCCTTTAAGTCTGCCTTATCCACTTGCTGCGTTTTATTTTTTAGTATAAGAAAAATTCTGATTCCAAAGGCTTGTGTATTTGTGATCATATAGACCAGTAATCATATGAAAAAACAAACAAGTAATACAATTTTTAAACTGGGAAAGAAAACGAAAGGAGGCAAAGGAAGATGCAATCAAAACAGACCTGTAAATATGCATTGACACATATAGCTCCAAAGCTATGTTAGCGACTAAGATATCACTTCTTCTTATTCTGTCTTCTCTTTGAAAGGGGATATACCACACACATATATAATAATAATAATTGTACATAGTAATAATATAATTCACCAAGAAGCATCTTAAAATATTTAACAACCAAGAATTATACAAAGCCGATTGTAAGAGACGAGTGAGTTAGCAAATTCTAGGTATAGCCCACCTTTCACCAAGCTAATGAACAGGGGGCCGGTAGCGGTAAGGAGAAATAGAAAGAGACAGATAGAGAAAAGAAAGAGACGGAGATATTGAATCCGCTTCATGTCGCGCCATGGTGACGCGTAAGCGCAAAACTTTGGAGTAGAATATTCTCATACATGTTAAGGTAACGCGGTCTGAGGACCAATTAGAAATGTCGTTACATTTCGAGGCACGGAGGTAAGCGTCACTAGGCTTAGGTATATAAAGGGGAACAATGCCCCAGATTTTCACTCTCTTCTAGAATCTCGTCGACACAAAGTGCTACTCTCTGGACGACAAATGCATGTGTGTGCATATAGGTGGGAAGACGTGTGCAATTAGTTTAGGCTCCTGATTTGTTCAAATGGTGGGAATTGGTATAATGGGAAAAGCTAGCCACCCATAAAATATTTAAATTGATAATAAACCACATTTATTAAGGGAATGCAGTATATTTTAATTTGCCTCATCTGCGATAACCCTGAGACCCAAGAATTAGCTATATAGGTAAAGATTAGGAATGGTAAACACAGTCTCCGACGAGCAGCAATAGCCGAGGGCAGGAACACTGCAGCAGGTAGCATCAACCAGAGACGCTTTCCAGATGCTACTGATCAACGATTACTCGCTACATCTTTAAAAAGACCTAATAAAACTACCCAAATTTTCTTTCATGTTTGTGAGTATTTCTGTTTCCTTTCGGGTTATAAAAGTCTAACCATTCTTCAACAAAATATTCTTACGAAAGCTTATTATTCTATCTAATTCATGTTAAATATATAAACATTTGTAGAAATTGTTTTATTACAAATATTCTTGTAGATAGAATTGGATTAGCGGAATCCAGTGCTCTTTAAGGTATAGTAAAATCGATTAAGAGCTGGCCTTTATGCTGTTTTAAAATGTCATTCTCAATGCAGGAGCAGGAGAGAGAGAGAGAGAGAGAGAGAGAGAGAGAGAGAGAGAAACACGAATAATGAATTCTCATTGAGAAAAGTATAAGTACTTGAAAATTCAAACCAATAGCAAGGAATATTTCGGAAATGGTTAACTTCACAAAAAATGTATTTGACAATAACTTGTGTGCTTTAACGCGATCTATATTTTTGTGCACTAAGCTATTTTCTATCTATTACGGTTTACCGGTTACACAAAAGTAATCTAGAGTAAACAGGAATTCACAGGGTATTCCCAGAAAACCCAAGACGGATATTTTATTTGTCATGCAGATATCTTAAACATGTTATTTTAATTAAAATTGTTAGAGCCAATTTTGGGAAAATCAAAATTTTCGAAAAGTTTTCTATGTAAAGGATAGTTTGGGTTGGAGAATTTAATTGAAAACCTTCGTGTTGTATCTTTGGAAGATGGAGAACTTAAATATCAAGTTTGGTATTTCTTACTTTTCGCTTTTGAGTTATATTGTTCACAGACAGACACTCATACATCATAAACATATATATGCGGTGAAATCGCGACATCGAATTATTGGACGGAATATAATATTTTCCGGCGGCGCCGTGGCGAGTGGTTAGACTGCTCACCTTCCACCGAGGCGGCCCGGATTCAATCCCAGGGAGCTTCATGTGGGATTTGTGGTGGACGAAGCGGCGTCTGGACGGGTTTTCTCCGGGTTCTCCGGTTTCCCCCGCCATTCATTCCACCAACTGCTCCATCATCACCTTTCCTTTCATTCATTTTACCAACATTTCGTTTCATCTACTTCCTTCATCCCATACCACGCATCGGGTTGATCACCCATCCTGGATGTTTTGTCTGATCCATGAGTGTCTGCTCCTCGACGGCCCTCTGACCCCAGGCACCCGCCTGTAAGTCCTAGGGGGTGTAAGTCCTACATAAGAGGAGGGTAAACAGATAATGAATGAATATAATATTTTCCCTAATAGATAGAGAACATTTGCATTATACCCAAAAAATCGATATAGCGATTTCACCAGAAATACATGTTTTCAGCCTGCCTGCACCTAGAAAAAAGCATCTTTAGAAAAAAGTTGGTGTCTGTGTGACTGTGAACAGCATAAGTCAAAATCGAAAAGTAAGATAAGTACCAAACTTGGTATTTGGGTTCATTACCTTCCAAAGATGCGATACGAAGATTTTCATGAAAATCCCACACTCCAAATTATTCGTTAATTACAACATTTTCGAAGTTTTTGATTTTCAAAAAAAAATGGCTCTAACGATTTTGATTAAAATGCCATATATTAAAGATATTTATATGATGGCAAATAAAATTTATATCTTGAATTTTCTGGTAATAGCCTGAGAAGTCCTTTTTATTCGGAGGGAATTTTGTATAATCTTGTATAACTAGTAAACGTTAAGCGATAGACGAAAATGTACTACATAAGTAATGTACATCCCTTTAAAACACACAATTTCTTGTTATGGCATCTGTCATTTTCGAAATATGCGTTATTAATGTTTGAATTGTTCAATTCTTTGTCATTCTTTTCAAGTCCTTTCGATATTCAGTTGTTTCTCGAGATTGCACCCAAAGAGCATGGAATTTCAAGGCCAATACATAGCGTCCAATTCTTACACATTTGAGTACGCTAACCACCTCCAAATCGAGAGGTTCCATGTTCCAGTCCCGGTAGAAGGTCGGAATTTTTCTATAGTCAGGTTTATTCCACTTCCTCCCTAGAGTCTAGAAGTATACGTGAGAGTAAATGTGCGTGTGAATTTAATGTTTTGAAAAAAACCAAGATTAACACAATAGTTGACGAGTGAATAACAGTTACCAATGGGCAATAGTTCTAAAGCCATAGTCATCGATATGATCTTGGGGGTTAAAAGCGGCATATAAATGGGGGGGAAGCGCAGGCTATGCTAGAGGAAATGTTTGTTTCTACTCCAAAACTGGAAATGAATAATTTACCGAAAACAACGCAATTTGAACTCAACCCCCCCCCCCGATGCTTGAGGCAGTAATTTTAACAGTTAAATGATACCAGTCTAATTATATAATATAAAATAAAATAAAAGCTCGCCTTAAAAGCAATTTGTGTATGTAATAATATATAAAGTGTATGTAACAGTCATTGTATTATGCTTATATTATTATGTATAATACATGTATAATAATGTTATGTGAATGTATTACGTAGTTTAACAATGTAGGAGCTGTGAGAATAGAAGCAAGCTGCCTTCTGTAGCAAACAGAATTACAGAGTAGAAGCCGAAAGTTGCTAACAATGAGGTAATCTTGATGCAACAATAAATTATAAAGTTTAATAAAGCTACTAATAATTCTTGGAACAATAAGTAATATTTAAAACAGTTTATAAATAGCCAATCAAAAACTATAAAAAGCTTAAGTTAAATAAAAGTATTCTATAGGAGTAGGCTTAGGCAATCAGAGATTTGAAATTCAGGCGGGAGACGCTACAAGGAAGCGTACCCAAGCAGTCAGTTAGATTTGGTACGGGTTCAGTGTGAGACATAAAACTTTATTGCGGTGAGAATAATATAAAGTTTACGTGCTAAAAGTGCAATTAACAATCTCACAGCTCTGTAGTACGATACATCAGTGAAGTGTTATTTAATCGTGTGAAGGATATAATAATTAAATAAACATTAAAATACAAAGTTGATTTCTAAACGTGGAAAAGTAAACGTGGGGCGAAGGCCACCGGAAAGTTTGTATCGTACTTGGGGCGAACTCTCCTAGAAACAATCTCCCGCAAATTGGCATCCATACGTGCGTGGTCTAAAACAGCTTCAAATTGACACCTATACGTGGTGTAACCGCTACAACATTCTTTAAATGTAATGTCTGCGCTCGCGGTCTTTCTGTAGTTTTTGGCCTTCCAGTTTTCCAGTATGCATTTTAGGAAACTTTAGTCACCCAAAACTCACAAATTACTGTAAAATATTGGGTAACGGTTATATAGACAGCTGCAACTCAATATAGGGATACCTCAGTACTCGTATTGGCTAAAGAATGTTGTGTAATTATATTCTTAAAGCTCAGAAAAGGGTTAATTCTTGCTCTAGGGAAGTAAACACAGGGAGCGCTTGTAGGTAAAACGTAAGACGCCTATCCACATATTTACCTCTTAAAGGCGAACCGCAAATGTAGTTATTTCGAAGTTCGTTAGTACTAGTTTTATATATAACTTAATATCCTAAGTTGTGACAGGACTAGAGGAAAAATATGAAGTTGAGGCAAGTTATGCGGTGCAAGTTTTGCATGGTACTAGCCGAAACAAAGTTGAGGAAATCCACGGCTGAGTAATGGTACTACTTTTGTCTCCGAAATGCTAAACTGAGTTCTAACACGCAACTAATGAAACGACCTTCCTAAGGAGACAGTTCCCTGCAAGAAATTAAACCAGGAACGTCCTCATTTTCATGTTAAGATATTGTAATGCCAACTCGTACAGGTAACATTCATTAAAACTCGCATTTCTCGAACATATTCCCTGTGTTACAAGATGTATGAAAGCATAATGATGAAGAAATAAACAGTGCATTTTTAGTTGCTTCTTTAATTTATTTTCCAGGCTAAATCACGCTCGTAACATCAGTCTTAAAGATGCATTCTATACTCGTCTTGTCATAACTGTATATAAAAAAAGTTCCTCTCTTATATCCCATCGTTTATTACTCTGTCGCTTCTTATAGTAAGAAAGAATGTGTGTGCGTGTGTGTGAGCAGCATAACTAAAAACCGAGAATGAATGAAATACCGGACATGGTATAGATGGTATAAGTTGAAGTAGTTTGTATTGTTATTTGTTTCAAGAATGCATGCGAGCGCTTCTGGAGTTTATTATATTTCAACTGTTGGGGAGCCGAACTTGTAGTTGCAACCGCACGTATAGTAGCCTTCGCCCCAAATGTATTTTTAGGTGGCCTTTGCCCCAAATTTAAAAAAATATTATTACTGTTTCTTTAAATATCATATATTTATGTTTGCCTCGGCTGCGTCAGTATTATTCTAGAGACATGGATATCTTGGCAGGGTGTGATACAACAAGAATGTAGACTTACACAGATTTTTAGTTTTAATTCACTCCTTTTTATTAATCCTTGACACAAATTAAATAGCACTTCACTGATATCGAGATCTGTGAGATTCCTTTATTTAATACTTGCATTTTTTAACACCTATACTATTTTCGTCTCACACGAATACATATTAAATCTCTCAAGGACGCACAAGCAGCGCATCCAGTTATGAGTACACTCTGCAGGCAACTGAATAGATTTCAACCGTCTAAACTTTAAATTTCTGTGTTTCAAGTCTCTGATTGGCTAATCCTAGTCCAATAGAATACCTCCATTTAACTAAAGCTTTTTGTGGTTGTTGCTATTTTTTAAACTGTCTCAAAATTTACATTATTGCTGCTCTAATAATGACTAGTAGTATTTAAACTTCCTTACTCATTATTGCCTCAAGGGTACCTCATTGTTAGCAACTTTAAACCTATTTCTCACAGCTCCTACATTACTAAATTACGTAATGCATTCACATAACATTATTGAACATGTTTACAATGATATAAGCAAATACAATGACTATTAAATACATTTTACAAATTATTACATACACATATTGCTTCAAGGCGGGCTGTTATTGAATTTACATATTTATATAATTAGACTAAAATTATTCAGGTGTTAAAAGTACTGCCTCAAAGTAATGTAGGTTTTTAAGCAAAACTATATTTGGAACATTTTCTGACAAGGAATTAAACTACTCTTCAAAGTAGACAGCATCAGATTCTATGTTATTTAGCCATCTTTCAGCGAGGTTTTCAGTCTCTAGTTTTTGATCCCAAGAATTCCTACGGCTTCAATGCTTTCGAAATTTTTTCCACGCAAGAAATGGGCAATGGATCTAAACAGATGGTGATATGAAGGTGAAAGATCAGGATGTATGCTGGGTGTGAATTTTTGTCATGATTGTTCGTGCAGTACGGGATGTTACATTGTCCTGCTGCAAGAGATCTCTATTTCGATCAAATAATGCTAGATATCTCCGTCTCAAAATTTCATGAACTCGTACAGGTTCCAGGATTTCCTGTTATGGAGAATAAAGATCCGCATTGACTGGCTGTTCCGTTTGGAACAAACTCCAGTGTATCACTCCAAAATTCCACCAGACAAACAATATTACTTTGGGGCCGAACTGCTTTTTTTAACGATGACTATTTCTGACAAGAAATTGAACTACTCTTCAAAGTAGAGACCATCAGATTCTATGGCCTTAAGCCGTCTTTCAGCGAGGTTTATTATCCCGCGACAGTACCTGTCTCTGGTCTTTGATGCGAAGAATTCGGTGAGACCCACTTCCAAGCTTCAATATTTTCAAATTTCTTTCACGCAAGAAATGGTCCATGGATAGAAACAGATGGTGATCTGAAGGTGCAAGATCAGGCTTTATGTTGGGAGCGGTACCAGTCCGACTTCTTGCAATTCCTGAATTTTTGTCATGGTTGTTCGTGCAATATGGGGTGTTGCATTGTCCCGCTGTAAGGGGAACTCTATTTCGGTTAACTAATGCTGAGTATCTGCTCTCAAAATTTCATGAACTCGTTACAGTTGTTGAAAACAAAGATCTGCATTGACTGCACGCCCGCAAAAGGCTGAATTTACTTCCAGTGAATCACTCCACCAATATTACTTTGGTACCAAAGTGTTTTTTTAACGATGACTGTGGCGGGTTGACGGCGACTGAGCCGCTGTTTCGAGGCGTCAGGATTGCTGTAATACACCCATTTTTCATCACATGTGACAATTCTCTTGATAAATCATCCATGGGAATACCGATAAGCTGACGACACACATCCACTATAGGCTGAACCTGTTGAGACGTCAATTCACGAGGTACAGATCTACAGCTTCTGTTTGATTTTCCAAGTTTGTTAATCTGGCGATGTATATCTTTTAATGGACCAAGTACTCCTGACAGCCTACGAGTACGTTTTTTGCGGATTTTCAACCAAAACTCTGCGTGTCTTCTCAATATTCCATAATCAGGTCTTCCAGAACGTGGTAAATCTTTAGTTTTTCTTCTCCAGTGTTGAAACGTTGGAACCATCTTTGTGCCACACGCTCACTAACGACACTTTCTCCTTTGACTTCACATATTTTTCGAGCCGCGGCAGCAGCTTTGTAATCTTGTTTTCAGTAGTGCTTTAGAAGGACTCTAGTCTCAAACTTTGTAACTTCCATTTTGTGATTGTGTATTGACAACTGACACATTCTCGCTGTATACGCAACACTAGCCATGGCATCCTTAAATAGTATTGGTGAACCAAAGAAAACCAATTCTATCTTATAAAACACTAAACGTAAAAACCGACATTACTTATCAGACAACCTAATATTGATAGTTCAGCATCTTGCTAGAATGCGCCACGAAGATTTTCAAGAAAATTCCCAACCACTAGCTACCCTTTACCTGGAAAGTGTTTCATTATTCTGTTTTTCTTCGAATAGTTTATAGAAGAGTGGTTAAAGGAATTAAAGTGACTGTAACACAAATGTTTTTATATCCCTTCCACAAATCTTATTTTGCTATCCACCATCGAGATAAACGTTTGCAGAAATGGTTGTGTTACACATTTCAAGGCAGGTACATGGGGGATAAAGAAACCGAATCGATAGTCAAACGTTTATCAAGCGAACCGCTATAAGCTGGCTTTGAAATTCCATATTTCGTTCATAAAACTACGAGAAACAACTGAATGGTATTCGTACATCAAAAACGTATCATTAAGTATTGGAAAATTAAAATCATTACCAACAAATATCTCGGAAATACACAGCGTGTTTTTAAAGTCAGTACTGATAATTTTTACTTTCTCTACTATGTATAGTAAGTAGTGTGTGTCTGTGAACAGCATAACTCAGAAACGAACAGTCGGATAAACACCAAACTTGGTATTTAGGTTCAGTATCTTCCAGAGATGCAACACGAAGGTTTTCAAGAAAATCCACCAACCCAGATTACCCTTTACATAGAACACTTTTCGAAAATTTTAATTTTCTCAAAAATGGCTTTAACGATTTTGATTAAAATATCATATGTTTAAGATATTTTCATGAGAAATGAAATGTGTATCTCGAATTTTCTGGGAATGTCTCCAAAGTATTCTTCATTGTAAACGACTTTTGCATAACTGGTAAACCATAAGAGATAGACCAAATTTTACTATACAAATAATGTAGATCGCGTTAAGATACACAAATTGTGTCATACATTTTTTTTGTTGAGTGAACTATTTTCCAGATATTGCTTGTTATTCCCGTAAATTTTCCAAAACTTACACTTTTTCTCAAATTCGTTATTCATTTTTTTTGGCCTGGTAATGCAAAGAGAATGGAATACTCCTCATAGTAACCACCTCTTAACATATTTGACTATAGCTTAAAGCCTATCAATTCCCCTTCATCTACAAGAAAATTAGCAATAAGATTAACATCTCGATTAACATGAAGCATATGGAGAATAAGCGTTTGTAAAAATAGTTTGTACAAGAGTAGAGAAAGTCATGTGAGTGTAACACATCAGATGTTTTTATAAAGTAACAGAACATTATTTTCCAAATACTTTATTATCATTCATTGCCTTACACCTTACACTACTTCTCCACATAGTTATTGCGTTATTCAGGCACTTGTAACAGGAAACCAGTTTTTGTATGCCTTCGTCAAAGAATGATGCCGCCTGTGATGAAAGCCAGGTCTGCACTTCTTGTTTTACATCACCGTCGATGAAATCTTTTCCACTAGGGGATTTCTTTGGATGAAGAAACAGATGAAAACCGCTTGTTACCAAGGAGGGTGGACTGTAAGGAGAGTGGTAGAATTGCCCCCAACCAAATGATGTGATCGGATCTTGAGCTTGTTTGGCTGTTTGTGGCCGGGCATTGTCTGTCATTATAGTTTTCCCATAAACCTCACACAATTGGCGATGGCTATTTGCGGGCATAATTTCTCGCACTCTAAAAATGCGCGTCGTTCGATTGGTTTGATCACTTTGAAGCGCTTTAGGGACAGCAAAACACAGTGTGACGATCGCTCACAGCTGCTTCCTAATGGATGGAGGAGGTGATTGCGTATGTTAAAAATCGTGACTGCAGCGGCGGCAAAATACTTTAAAAACACGTCTGGAAGTTCATTTCACCAAAAATGCATTTGACATAAATTGTGAATTTCAACGAAACCTGCACTTTTTGTGTAATAAGCTTTTATAAGAATAATTTGAACCGTGCGAGATAGCTCAGGCGGTAACGTCTGTGGCTCGCATTCGGAAGGCCGTGGCTTTGTGGGTCGGGTCAAGCTTCCTGATTATTTCGGGGGGTTCTTCGTGCCGCCAGGCAAATGTTGGTAAGGATCACTACATCTCTCTAGTTTTCTGTCCCTCCATTTCATCTCCATTCTCATTCCACTTCACCCTTCTTCTGCTTGGTTCCTTTCAGGGTTGCAAGTGTCGGTAAGAGGTCTCGGCGTGTACATGGTAGGTGAAAAGTAGCGGTCTCGGCATAGAAGGGGGGGTCCTGGATCCCCCAGGAGATGTGTAGGCCCACAGAGGTGCCGCCTGCCCCAGCCAGCCACCGGGGAGTTTAAATCTGTAAATGTAGGGACCCTGCTCTCTTGCTCTCGTGCTTCCTGGTCTGGCCGCCCTCTGTCTCCTCTCACCTCACCTCTCCCTCCTGGAAGCACCCCGTTAGGGGTCTAGGCACAAAGGATCTGCGTAGGTCGAGGTGTTAAGCCCCTTTCCGGTTCTAGTCCTGTCCTATCCTAAGAATAATTTATAGAAGAGTGATAGGTATAGGATAGAGGGACATACAGTAGAGGGAGACACCTCTCGTACGGCGACCTACGGAGATCTATTGGCTACCAGGAGGAAGGGATGACGTGAAGGAACTACAGGAGGCTACAGGCCGCCGACAGACCATACAAAGACGCGCAGAATTACCTAACTTTTATGACTCGCAGACCCTTCCCACTATTGAATCTTCCCAGAGAGGATGATGAACGACCCGTTCAACCTAGCAATCCTCTAGGGTTCACAAGGAATACTCTTTCCTTAGAGAAAGCTTTTCAGCACCGCCACACGCAACGAAACCTAGAAGCACATCTGAAAGATAAGGAGGAAACTACGTGAAACATAATTTATAAAATGGGAATCGTGGAAGATAGAAAACCACCCCAGAATTCACCTATCGATCAGGGAAAACCACGAAAAACACAAGATCAGAGTGGACGATTGACAGGAATCTAACCATGGACCCCCTCACATTGGGCGAGCACGCTCGGTATAGAGAATTGGTAAAAATAAATGATAGCGATTATAGAAAACCATGTGAATGTAACACCTATTTGTTTTGTAATGTTTCCCCTTAGGAAATCGCAATAAACACAAATAGCTATCTTGGACTATCTTTTCCAAGATGGCCAAACGTGTCATTCAACTTGCCACCGTTCATATCATAGTAATAGCTGTCTCCGCGCAACTGCACAGTATCTCTCCGAGGATGTGAATACCAGCTGCAAATCTAGGTTGTTTTCACATGAGATGTCTGTCCTTGGGCACCACGAGACCGCCAACCAATGGGAGTCTTTCAGGGATGTCGTATTGTGTTCCTGCTAGTAGGAAGCGTCGCGTGTCAAGTGCATCCCTCTCTAATAAATATCGCCTATGCTAGGTCCAGATAAGTTCACTTAGCCTGGTAAGCAGAATGCTACATCTGGAGAACGTCAGCTTAACATATAACATAAAGTAATGAAGCGCAACTGTGAAAACTATATATATATATATATATATATATAACTATATAGCGCCCAAAACTACGGTCCGTCTAGTCATAACAACAACATCGCTCACGAGACAAGGTTTTTATTAACAGTAATATATATCTACCTTACTTTTCCACATAATCGCTGTTCACATCTATACACTTGCTGTAACGCTGCACCAGCTTCTTTAACCCCTCGACATACAAGTCTGCCGTCTGGGGTTTGAACACTTGGTAACATTTGTCTTGAGCTCATCGTCGATTTGAAATCTTTGTCCACCCAGCCACCGTTTCAAACGGAAGAAGAGGAAATAATCGCTTGGTGTCAGTTCGGGACTGTACGGAAGGTGGTCAAAGAGCTCCCAAAGAAACTCTTAAATCTTCTCAAGGATTTGGCTGCGGTGTGCGGGCGTGCGTTGTCGTGACGGACGATGATGCCAGACGACAGTTTCCCGTTGCGTCGATTTGGATCGCACATCTCTGTTTGGCAAGGGTTGCACAGCACACGTCAGTTGTAATTGTTTATCCACGGTACATAAAATCAATCAAAAGGCCGCCCTTTTCGTCCCAAAACACGGTAACCATCATTTTGCGTCTCGAGTACGGCGATTGTTTACACCATTTTGGTTTGGGTGAACCGGAACGGCGCCACTGCATTGAATGTTGTTTCAACTCTGCGTTGGTGTACGCTATCCATGTCTCGTCGCCCGTAACAACGTGGGAAAACAAGCCATCTCCATCTTGTCTATAGCACTCCAAAAATACTACCATGCTCTACGCATTCGTTGATCTATGTGCTGACCGGTGAGCAATTTTGACACCCACCTCGCACAAAGTTTCCGATATCCAATCTGTGCAATGACAATCCTGTAAAGTGAGGTTCGAGCAACATTTGGGAATTCATCAGCTAGACCACTAATCATCAAACGCCAATTATTTCGAAGGTTTTGGCTCACTTGCTCAACGATGTCGTCGGTCCGAATACTGGGCCTACTCCGCTGTTCATCGTGCACGTTTGTGCGGCCATTTCGAGCCTGCTTGTCACTCATTCTGTACGGTCCACACACGAGGCATAACTCACGATGGATGTCCTCAGCTGACGATCCTTTTGCCAGCAAAATCTAATCACACTACACATTTCACAACTGGCGGGATCTACAAATGTCGCGGCCATTGCGATATGCTCTTACCAACTAGCATTCGCTTAGTGCGTCGCACCAACACTGCGATAGATTCCTCAGGAGTCGGTAGACAGCTCTGCAGGCGTGAGACGTATTTCAGGCCTACCATCCGTTAAATATTGTTCACGGGACCTTAGTTTTGGAATACGTCTCGTGAGTGTGTATGTATGTATATACACACTTAATTTAGGAAGAAAGGAAAGATCAGGAATAGCATGCTTTAGACTGGAGGCTGGAGGGCACAGAATATGACTGACGATTCTGCCCATTCTGTGATTTGGATGAGGACTGGGTACATATTTTGGCAGAATGTGCACAGTGGGAGAACCAGCGAACAATTCAACTGAAAGAAAAATTCTTAAGTCCCTCAAGAAAACATGGCAAAACATGGGCAACTTTTTGGCTCAAGTGCGCGAAGCTAGGTCAAATCTGTTCAGTTAGACAAATGTAATTTATCTCTATTTCCCTTTTCTTCTTCCTTTTTATTGTGATTTCTTTCTCTGTTGTTTATTTTGTCACCCTATTGTATCTTAAATGTGCATGTACGTTCAATGACCCATGCACTAAATACTTGTGAAATAACTTCAATAATTTGAAACCAATAAAGATACTTTATCTATATATATATATATATATATATATAAAGTGTGTGTGTGTGCTATATAGTACTGAAATGCAAACAATTACCAAGTTGGTGGTAAAGAAATTACGTTAAACAAGAAGCAGGAATTTTTTGTTTCCTCTTTCTGTTGTTCAAGATGAGGGCCAACAGCTCGCTAAGCTGATAAGGAGAATGCTGTATCTGGAAAACGTCAGCTTAACATGTTTATGACGCGTACCCGCGTGGGCATTACGTTTATCCTTCAGAGTTCAAAAACGGCATATAAATAATCAGTTGTTGCTTTAACTGGCAAAAGAACAAGTGTAAATTCGTGTAATGGCCTTAAGTGTGGAATTTAGTGGGGAGGCAAATATCAGGTATGGCAAAACCAGACTCGAAATATCATTTTTTGGTATACACAACGAGAAAGACAGAAATAAACTCAATTTCAAAAATACTCATCAGCTTACTTGTAAAGCGCGTGGAGTAGGCAAAGCAGGTGTGTCTCGCGAGGTACTTAACATTAACTTGCGTTAGACAGTATGTGAGTGAGAGGGAAGTATGAAGAGAGTGGGAGTAACAAAGTTGCAACGCATAGCTTATAACAGCGTATGATTAGCTGGAAAGTAAAATTCTTCCAGTTTGTAAGCTGCTGTAAGCTACTGGCCTGCTGGCGATGTCTGCGTTATGTATACACGGTACACATTTTGTGGAAATTCTCTGTAAAGTGTTATAATTTAAAGAACATAACATTTTACCTACAATTAAATATTATTTGCAGTGCTCCAGATGAACGTAAGGAAATTTGTCAACAGCAGGTTGGCTCGTTTCTCAAAAGTAGCAATGGCAGGAAACCTCATTATCTCCCCAACCGCGTGTCTTATTATTGGCCTCCTGCTGGCAGTGTCTTCATAACTCACCGCCTTGTGAAGCTCATTAGGAAAACTTATTCTCTAAGAGGAATAAAAACAGTCGACCTCCACTCGCTAAATCGCGAGTAAAATATACTTTCTCTTTGTGGAACAAAACCATTCAAACACTTTTCTCTTTGCACTATGTCACTTGGGAAATCTTTCAAAGCACTTTGTATTTTTTGCTTGGTTTCTATAGTTACCAAACATCGTCGCAGAGCAAGAAGTAAATAACGTTTCAGACAATGTCGAATTTCAAACGTTTGTCTTCTTCAAAACAATGAGGTAAATCTAGATTTACCCTTATGGTTTTCTGACACTTTTAAACACAAAACATTTGTTTATTTGGAAATATAATAAGTAAAGCAAATGCTTTAGCGAAATATAAATGTATACATTTTAAAACTTTAAAGATTGAAATTGAATTAGTACATAGCAATACGTAGAGCAACTCTTAATTAACAAGGTTACAGTATAACGCTGATGTTTGCGGTAGTCAGCAACAAGAATAAATATAAACTGTCCCCAAGTGGATCACTGCTCAGCACGAATTAGTTTCGGGGAGAGAAAAGTCTACAAATGTTTAGATACATCTCTCTGTAACCTGCTCACACACCACAGATGTGTTCTATGCTCTGAATTCTGAAAGGAATGCTTACAACAGACATCTTCATAAACATAGAGGCATACATTAAACGGAAGACAGGCGTAGTTATACACTATTAACTTATTATTGTTAAATAATATGCAGCCTAACTTTGTATTACTGATAAAGGACTTGTATAATGGGTTGTATTCTAATACGATACAACTCTCTCAGAACAAACTGGGTCTTGCGTTGAAGCGATTCAGATGCTATTGTTTATCGTGTAGTCACTTGTGATTTTTAAAGCTATTTCCTACACTTCTCCTATACTTCACAAACTCGGAACACCTGTATGCAATTTAAAAACAGTCAGCTTATGGACCAGGCCTGTCAATCTTCCGAAATAAGACACAGCCGAGGCAAACCTTAAATATCGAGAGGCAATCGCGATGCATAAGAAAGAAACGCCGAAGCATAATCTTATCTCAATTTAGCTTATCTTCCTTAAGGAGGGGAATCGGCACCAATCCAGGGCGGATATTGTATCTAAGCCCCACGAGGGAGCGTCCCGGGAGGAAGGATGAGGCAAGAGGAGATACAGGGCGACGGATCCAGCAGCAACGGGTCAGCAATAACAGAGTCCCTACATTTTCATAAGTAGACAACCTGGCAGATGGACGGGTAGCCCGGGTATCCCGCCTCACACAGAGGGGGTCCAACGTCCCTCAAGGGGGTTGGGGTACCCCGGTAGCCTGCCAAAAGATGGAGAGGGTTCACAGACAGCATCCGTTTCTCCTACCACGCTGCACCGAAATACCATCGCCGACATTTCCGATCCTGAAAGAGACCAACGGGATAAAGGATGAATAAAATAATGAATGAAGCGAAATGGAGGAGGCACTTAGCGTAGGATCCAGAGCGACGGTACAGCAACGATAGAGTCCCTAAGCTTCCAGAAGTAGACGCCCAAGAGACGGACAGGCAGACCGAGTACCCGGCCTCACACAGAGGGGTCCAACGTGTCTCAAGGGAGTTCGGATACCCAGGCAACCATGCTAAAAGCAGAGGGACGGAGAGGGTTCACAGAGAGCATCCTTTTATACTGCCACGTTGCACCGAAATACCATCGCCGAACCTAAAAGGGACCAACGGGACGAAGGATGAACTAAATATGAATGAAACGAAATGGAGGGACTGGCAATTTGGGGGCTGAAGAAACCACTCCAGCATTCCCTGTCCACCCCCGAAAATACAGGGGACGGTCGCCGGGGATCGAACCCGGGACCTCCCGAATGCCGCCTGATCATCGCACTCGATTAACCTTACGTTACTACACGATAATATGAATTCTTTAACACATAGATTTAATCAGTTACTGGCAATATGTTACTAAGCTTATTGTAAAGATGTTAGCGATGCTACATCTGGTGTAGCAAAACTTATGTGCACACGTAGCGGGTGAGTCTACTCCTTGTTGTTTACAACAGGATCGTTCTTGTCTGAGATAGAGTACAGTATAGTATTTATTTGTGAACGTTCAGAGTAAAGGGGTTTAATTGTTGCTGTTGCATCACGTTTAGGAATTTGAAGCTGTTTTAGACCACGCACGTAATGGATGCCAATTTGCAGGAGATTGTTTCTAGGAGTGTTCGCCCCAAACTTTCCGGTGGCCTTCGCACACATTTAAGAACCAACTTTTTATTTTAATGTTTATTTAAATATTATATATGTATACCTCGGCTGCGTTATTAGTAATTTGTAGAGCACGTATTTCTTAACAGGTCTGGTACGGCTAAAGAACAAGGCTTACTCAAATTATAATTTTATTGTACTTGTTTTTAACTCTTGACGTGATTAAATGATACTTCACTGATATATCCTACTATAGAGCTGTGAGATTATTGTTAAATGCACTTTTAACAGGTAAACTTTATATTATTCTCACCGCAATGAAATTTTCATGTCTCACACTGAACCTGTACCGGACCGAACTGCTTGGGTACGCCTTCTTGTAGCGTCTACCGCCTGAATTTGTACATTTCATCTATTTCTAGTTTCTGATTGGCTAATGCTACTCCAATAACCTTTATTTAACTTTTAGCTTTTCTAGTTGTTGATTGCCTGTTTAATAACTGTTTTAAATATTACATTATTATTGTTCCAAGAATTATTAGTAGCTTTTTTAAACTTTCTAATTTATTGTTGTCTAAAGGTTACCTTATTGTCAGCAACTTTCGGCTTCTACTTTGTACTTCTGTTTGCTACGAAAAGCAGCTTGCTTCTATTCTGAGGCAGTATTATTAACACTTAAATGATTTCAGTCATATTATATAATATGTAAATTCAATAAAAGCCTGCGTTGAAGCAATATGTGTATGTAATAATTTGTAAAATGTATATAACAGTCATTACATGCGCTTATATTAATGTATCCATGTGTAATAACGTTATGTGACTATATTACGTAATTTAATAATGTAGGAGCTGTGAGAATAATAAGTTAAAAGTTTCTAACAATTAGGTAACCTTGAGACAATAATGAATTTGAAAGTTTAAATGCTACTAGTCATTATTGGAGCAACAATAATGTAAATTTTGAGACAGTTATAAAATAGCCAATCAACAACCAGAAAAAGCTTTAGTTAAAAGAAGGTATTCTTTTGGATTAGGAATAGTCAATCAGAGACTTGAAATACAGAAATTTACAAGTTTAGTCGGTTGAAATCAGTTCAGTTGCCTAAAAACACTGTTCCTAACCGGACGCGAGATATCCTCGAGAGATTTAATACGTATTCGTGTGAGACAAAAAATTAGTTTATAAGTGCAAATAATTAATCAAGAATCTCTCAGCTCTCTATCAGTGACGTGTTATATAAATCGTATCAAGTATTAATAAAAGTAATGAAGGAAAAAATTATAATCTGTGTAAGTATACATTCTTAGTCGTATCACAACCCTGCCAGGAGAAGCGGGTCTCTAACAAATACTGACGCAGCCGAGGCAAACATAAATGTTATATTTAAATAAACAGTAAAAATACATTTGGGACGAAGGCTACCGGAAACTATTTACCATACGTGCGGTTGCAACTACAAGTTCGGCTCCCCAACAGTTGAAATATAATGCAACTCCTTCAATATAAACAACTTAAAATTGAAGCCCAAAGCGTGGTGCTAATAAATAACATAACAAAACATCTTCTCAAATTGGCATCCATACGTGGAGCTAATAAATCACCTTCTATTCTCACAGCTCCTACATTGTTAAGCTACGTAATACATTCACATAACATTTTATACATATTCATAATGATATAAATATAAAACAATGACTGTAATATACGCTTTATATATTATTTATACACATATTACTTTAAGGCGGGCTGTTATTAATCTTTTATATTATATAATTAGACTGATATTAATTTAAGTGATAAAAATACTGCCTCAAGACCAGCCAGAGATTCTTCAGCTGTGAGCTTTTTTTGAAGTAGAACATCATAGTGACAAAAATATGTGGTAACATTTTTAAATTGTTCAATTGTAAATTATAATTTCGGAAACTTTAATTCAATGTTGTTTGAATTGCGATGAATACTTTAATTTTCGATTGGAAGCCCTGTATAATCGGAAGCTCACTTTGGGATAATTAATAAACCCGATTACTGAAATATTTTGCCGGGGTTAGAACTGTTGGGTGATGAGGTGCCTTTCTGTAACACAAGAGGGATTTGCCTTTGATGTGTTCCACCTGAAAACAAAGAGCTGAGGGCTTTATGAAGTGCAGCGGTTAGGAATTTCATTTATTATTTTTCTCTGTACGGCAGATGGACCGGGAGAGGAAAGCTATTGCCGCAAATTTCCCTTTAATTTGTGTGGTATTCCTAAAACAAGAGCATGGAAAAACCGCTGCTAAGTAATGGATAACGAAAATGGTTGCCTCTGCTGCTTTATGTAATTTATTCATGATCGGAGAACGAAAGCAAGCTAAGCGTTTTAAGGCAGCAGCCCAGCCTTAGGATCAAAATAAATCGAAGGTGGTTTCGACCGGATACGCGCACACAATTTAATTTGTTACGGGGCGATTTCAACCCACCTTCTTCCATTGATATATCAGAGCCCGACGATTTTATTTACGTAGGTATTTATTTTACTATCGTATTGCCTGGCTTTCTGTTTACCATACCAATACCAATTATTACCCTTTAGCAGTAAATTCCGAGAAACAAATGAAACAATAAAAAAATCTGATGTGATATATTCACATGGCTTTCTCTACCCTATGTAGTTTATTAGTGCGTACACAAACTATTCTTATTAAAGCAGTTAATGCACTGTTTTTAACCTCACCACACGTCATTATTTTGACTCGTGGAACCAACAATCTGTTTGGCTGTTATCAGGTAAAACATTTCTTAACATTAAAATTAAAGCTCGTTCGTCTCTTATTAGGCATAATGAAAAGTCTTCAAATATAACAACGAAAATAACTTTTGAAAGTGGTACTATAACAAATAATTAGGTATTAATTAATAAAATGAAACAGTTACTAAATTCTTTCAATCAGCACTCCTTAGAAGCAAAAGATTCACAAAATCACAGCAGTAAATTAATTGATTTCTCAACGTAAACATTCAAATGTTTAATCCGTAGTAACAAGCAAAGCAGGATCACATTAACTTCATGCATACCCGTCAAATGACACAATTTGGAAAAGTCTAAAATTAAACATGGAATATTTCTGAAACGGCTAACGCTACGAAAAAACTTGTTAAACACAAGATGTGTGTTTTAGTGAGCTCTACAATTCTTCTCAAGTAATTTTTTATCTTTTTTATAGTTTTCTAGATATACAAATTTATACAAAATCCAATCAAAGAATATTTTACAAGCTATTCCCAGAAATTTCAAGATAAACGTTTTATTTATCATGTAAATATATTAAATATTTTAATAAAAATAGTTAGAGCCGTTTTGATAAAATCAGAAATTTCGAAAAATTTTCTAGGTAAAGCATAATTTGGGGCTGGGGAATTTCGTAGAAAAACCTAGTGTGGCATCTTTAGAAAATACTAAACTTAAATACCAAATTTGGTATTTATCCAACATTTCGTTTAAGAGCTATGCTGTTTACAGACACACACACTCACACACAGTAAGACATTCACAAGGACGCTTTTCTAAAAATCTGATGTGACATATTCACATCACTTTATATACTCTCTATCATATTAGTGGGTACATTCTGTTCTAACTAAAGCTTATTTTTCTATCTGCTACATTTTAATCCAAATAAACCTTTGCAGAAATAGCTACATTACACATTTCATTATAGATACAAAGGGAGCAGCGATAGTCAAATGTTCAATAACTGGACGCTATATGCTGGCCTTAAAATTCCATACTGTTTCCACGCAATCGCGACAAACGACTGAAAATCGATGGGACTTAAGAGGAATGACAAGTAGTGAACAAATCTAACCGTTAATAACGGATATCTCGAAAATGGCTGATGCCACAAGCACATGCATTTGAAATAAATTGTATGTTTTGTCGCGGTAATCTGTTCGTGTTATCTTATTTGCTGAGCGCCTGTTATTGTTTTACTATTTTGAATTTTGGGTTCTTTGTCCTCCGGCTAGCTATTATTACTCAGTCGAGCAAACATCTCTTGATCAGGGCGTGTAAACGGGAAGGAGTTGTTACTAAAAGATAACACTGATAAAAGAATTTGTTTTTTACACTTTTATTGCCGTCACGCTTAATTAATTTCACATATTTAATCTTGATACACGCCTGACTGAAATTGTTATATTTTCGAATGTAACTAAAAGCACTTATTTGCCGCGTACTATTAATTCGCGTATTTCACATTTTGCAACTAACTTTACGACGCGGGAGATTGTGTAGAATTGCGTAATGTGTACTTCGTGAATGCTTCCTTAGAACTGCCTGACGTGTAACTGCGCGACGTTTACCTTGTGAATGATTTTGTAGAACTGCGCGATACCTGCCTATGGCTCAAGAAGTTATACTCCCTCATCCCGATATGCTTAAACATTATAATAGAGCTGCTATTGGTTAATAAAGCGCGTCAACATTAGCGCCTGTTTTATAAGCTAATCAAAATTACAAACACATATGCTCTAGGGAAGATATTCCCTCCATTTCTAAAGAAAGGCTCGCTACCCTGACGTCATTTGTTTGTTTCTTCTAATTGATAAACAACTCACCCCCTCGCTTCATTGTTACCCACTCCTATTGTCAGTTTTAGTGAGGCCGTGTAAACTTATGTCCTAACAATGCTTATAGCTAATAAACATACAAAATCATTGTCATATAATAATGTTAATTTACACTACAATCACTCTGGCATCCACAGTGTTGTGATATAAAATACTGCCTCAGTTTTAAAGAGATCTACATTTTTTGTGTAGTACATTTCCGGCTATCGCTTAAAGTTTATCATTTATACAGGGTGGACCATTTAAGTTGAGATTCTAAAATATCTTCAGAACTAAGTGTTGTAAAAAAAATGTATTAAATAAAAGTTTCTTGATATTACGGGGGAAAGTAAATGTAATTAGTCGTGTTTTATTTTGAGAACGTTGTGATGGTGATTTGGGGTCAATTTAAATTGACCCAAATGTAGGTTCCCTTTTAAGAAATAAAATTTACTCTGAAATGACCATTATAATGTCCTCCAAACAAAACACGACTAATACCGTTTACTTTCCCCCATAATATCAAGCAACTTTTATTCAAGAGATTTCTTTCTACAACGCTTAGTTTTGGAGATATTGGTCAGTCACAACTTAAATGATCCACTCTGTATAAGAATATACATTATGTTTTCTAAATGAGGTGGACAAGCTATTCATAGAACATTCAAAATATACATTTTATTTGTAAAGCAAATGTTTTAAACATATGGTAGTTTAATAAACATCGTTGGAGCCGTTTTTCAAAAAATAAAAAATAAAAAGTTTTCTCGTAAAGGGTTACTTGAAATGGGTATTTTCTTAAAAATATTTGTGTTGCATCCATGAGCGATGCTTGACTTAAACACCAAGTTTGTATTTAACCGAAGTTTTAGCTTTTGAGCTATGCTGTGCATACACAAACCCACACACACGGATATTTTTCTAAAAATGGCTTTATTGTGTTCAGGGAGCCTCAAAATCTGTATTTCCGGTGAGACATCGATATCGAATACTTAGGTATGCTACTAGCTACGTGGTAGAGATAGTAAAAACGAACGGCTTATATTTCTAAGGTTTTTATTCAAAATAAGTATCACCAATACAGTCTGAACAATATAGCACTGAAGCAAAACAGCTTTGCTGAAAAAGAGCCTTTTGTAAACAGCACCTCTTGACTTGGACTTTAAGTTGTATTTATAATATTTTTACCTTTCCTATTGCGTCTGATACTGGCATTCTGGAGATCCCGGAGTAGCCTTGCATTGAACCGGGCCGCCTGAGGTGCTTTTTTTTTTGTGGTTTTTCCAGGTTGGAAGGCGAATGCTGAAGTGGCGCGCGGAAACGGGCGATTTTGAATTGATTATCACTAAATCATATTTAAGTGGTAAGACCGTTAAGCCGCTAGTTTTTCCTCAAACAATGTCATTTAGTTGCCAAGGCGCAGTGGTCGGAAGAGCATCGTGATTTCCAGTAAACGGTTTTATAAAAGCAGTAATTCTTACGAGAATTTCGGCGTCATTTCCAACTTGGGCGACATGACCCTATTCCGTCGGTCCACGCTGTGAAGTCCACTGCCTAGAACAAGAAGCAGTTAGGACCAGGAATACTGTTCGAACGCCAGAGACCATCCAAACAGTCAATGCCGCCATTCAGCAAAGTCGACGGCGACATACTGTTTCATTAGGTTTATCTCGCCGCACTTTGAGCACAATATTGTGCTCAATTGCATCCGTACAAGCTTCAGATCGTCCAAAAATTGCAAGCCGGTAATGCCAAAGACATTTATTGTTTTCTGAACAATGTTGTTTCCTAAACAACGTGTGGATGTCTGACGAAAAACTTAAGTGGTTACGCGAATAAACAAAAATTTCGTTGCTGGGCCCCACTTCCTACACTAGCGACCATTGCTCAATCCAAAAGTAACCATATGGTGCGTTGTTATCGAACGGGATAATTGGTCCATATTTTTCCATCCAAAAATTCGATACCGAGATTTCACCGGAAATACATGTTTTGAGACCCCCTGAATCCAAAAAAAGCATTTTTGGAAACATGTCCGTGTGTCTATCTGTGTGTGTGTGTGTGTGTGTGTGTGTGTGTGTGTGTCTCTGTCTGTGAACAGCTTAACTCAGAAACGAACAGTCGGATAAACACCAAACTTGGTATTTAGGTTCAGTATCTTCCAAGGATGCGACACAAAGGTTTTCAAGAAAATCCCTCCACCCCAGATTACCCTTTACATGGAAGATTTTTCGAAAATTTTAATTTTCTCAAAAATGGCTCTAACGATTTTAATTAAAATATCATATGTTTAAGATATTTTTATGACAAATAAAATATATATCTTGAATTTCCTGGGAATGTCTCCAAAAGTATTCTTCATTGTGAACGACTTTTGCATAACTGGTAAACCATAAGAGATAGACAAAATTTTACTACACAAAAAATGTAGATCGCGTTTTAAAATACACAATTTATGTCATATACAGTTTTTTGTTGAGTGAGCCATTTTCGAGATATTACTTGTTATTCCCTTAAATTTTTCAATAATTTTCTCAAATGGAAATTCGTTATTCATTTTTTTGTCTTGGATATGCAAAGAGTATTAATCTGTGGCAAAGGGAATGGTGCTGCACCTAGCAAACAGCTATTAAGAGATATGTATGTGCTTAAAGGCTACTGTATTTCCAAATTGCCCTTGTAAATATATATTCCCCTTACATCTACAAGAAAATTAGCAATAAGATAGACTATGCAAATGTTTATCTCGATTAACATGAATTAGATGGAGAATAAGCGTTTGTATAAATAGTTTGTACAAGAGTAGAGAAAGTCATGTGAGTGTAATACATCAGATTTTTATGAAGATGATCGCCAGTCGTGCAGTTACTGCTAATTTCCAACGGTACGTCAGTAGGACTAAAGATTTCCTCACCAAAGAAACTGAAAGTTATCCTGTGAACGAGTTCATATGGTTTCAGCAGGACAGAGCTACGGCTCACATGTCAAGAATATCCATTGCTGCTTTACGACAGCTTTTTGGAGAGCGTCTCATCTCGAAGAATAGCAACATGGATTGGCACGCCCGGTCGCCTGATCTTTCAATGGACAGTTTTTTCCAATGTTTTTTTTTTTAAAGTTAGAGTGTACTCTAGTCGTCCTAAAAATAACTGAACTAAAGGCTATGATTCGTGACAACATTGCATCAATCACCATTGAGATTTTGCAGAAAGTTACGTCAATCTTTCGCTCACGACTGCAGGAATGTGTATGCAAGAATGAGTATTTACAGGACATTATCGTCAAGAAATGACTGTCATTACTAAAGAATAATAAATGACAAAGTCTTAGCTTTCTAATTACAATCTATACAAATACATAAAATATAGCTGAACTTACATTTCTAAGTTTTCAAAATTGCGCGTTCACTCACGTTGCTACCAATAATGTTCCTGCCTTTCATTTCGTCTCATTACGATTTCTTTCACCCTTCTGATTAGCAGGGTTAGGCGCAGTGGATGGTGGTATGCGATGTATATTTGAGGAGACAACTGTTCTCTGTCTTCTAACCTTCTTCCCGAAGAATCTGTACATAAGTTTACTGGAGGGAATTGGAGGGACGACCGGGAGTGTTCAATCTGGAGACGTAATGGACTGCTCTGCGTTTCACCTGCTGCCTTCAGATTTAGCCGCCCTTCGTTCTCTGTCGCTTCATCTCTTCTTTCCGGAGATTTAGTAGGGTAAGTGATACTAGATTGGCCGCAGTGCTGAAATCCTCTGCTTTTAATCTCTCTGCAAATATTCGAGATCAAGGTTTCACCGGAAATACACTTTTGTAATCTTGAACACAAAAGAGAGAGAGTTAAGATTAGGAGGGTTCTCCAGTAACTTGAGCACAGGACCGCACGTAGGCCACATGAGACCTTTGTGCTTCCAAAGTGACCCCTGTGAGGAAGGGATGAAGGGAAGACCCGAAGGTCAACAGCTCGGGAAGGAATGAGTTGCCTGCAGTCCTTGCAACCTCTGCGGAGAGTTCTTTCCAAACCGCAAATTCCACTATCCTGCCGCAACAGACCAACCGCCGCCATCTGGCTCTATAACCCTGAAACAGAATAAAACAATGATAGGGACAGGAAATTCATGGTAGAGGGGAACCACCCCAGCATCCGCCTACTGACCGGGTGAAACCACAAAAACACCATGGACCGAGTGGCCAGTCCGACCAGATTCGAACCCGAGACCTCGCTGTAAATCCGAATGATCAGAATTTGGTGTAAGAGGTTAAGGAGTAGGGGGAAGTAAATGTGAGGAAATGAGGATGAAGGTGTAATGAGCAAATGGGCTCGTATAACGTTTTAAACCTCTTTTGTTTGTTTCCGAAACTAAGTTTTTGTGTCAAAAATGAAGCCTATCATTATATTATTATTTAGCAGAGCATATTAAGCACGGTTTTAAGCAAATTGGTCACCAGCTAATTAATTAAAGTTGCATGCTTTATCACTTCATACTGAAAATTGTCTTCACATTTAGTTTAGCAACAATTTTAAATGCGAAATCTGGAAGAAAAGGCACAAAGGTGTAAAAGAAGTAAAGGAATTTGGGTTGTCGGTACTGGACGCAATGAATCGCGATTTCAAATATTAGGAATAAACGTCATTACAACTAAATTGCATGTCCATGAAAGCATGTCTTTATGTAAAGGATACAGACCTTAGAAATTCAGAGCTGTGTGTATATCTTTGCGGAATAACGGTTTCACAGAAGCCTGACGTCGTTTTACGACGCTGCAGAGCTTAATTCTCCTAAAAGTAATAAAAACAGGGATCATTCTCCTAGGATATTATGTAGTAATGTTTCTGATGCTCGCAGTAGAATGGGATTTATGGTTTTACTGCTTCTCTGCACATTAGGACCTTAAAGAAGTTAACACTCGGTAAATCCATTACCCTGGAAACTGGAACAGATACATAAACATTCCCATCTAGACAGAAATGAACGCATTAAACGATAACAAAGGAGAGACAGAATACTATAAGTTTTCCAAGGTTTGCAGCAGCAAATAGCTCTCTGATAAAATGTTATAAGATTTTACTGCCCTAGCGGTGTCAAAGTATTTAAAATAGTTAAGAGAAAGTTCAATGTTTACATTTGTTATGGGTTTAACGTCCTTTAAACCCACATTTAGTGATGTTGAAATGAACTCAGTGTTATATAAATTATTTACCTGACATTTATCTTACAAGGATAAAGGAAAACCTCATAACTCATCCCAATCGAGATTTGAACTCGGAATTTTGTTTATGTGACGCAGGTATGTCATTTCAGCGCTACGTAGACGATTACAAGTGTGAACCCTTAGAAAATCTCAGCAGGATTGCAGATTTCCTGTTACTATTCTATTACTACAAATGTGTATAAGATGACTGCGTCATTTCTACTTACACGTGTGCGGTATAGAGACCACGGTTTGCTAAACATGAACGTTTTAGATTTTAAATTCATTGGCAGATTATGGCGTCAAAGTTAGGTTTTAGAATATCATTTAGCTATGCAAATTTGGGCTTAATTGTTTTTGAAACGGCAACTCTAGGCCGAGCCCAAGAACTATAATTACAGATAATTTATTAATTAACTTTTATTGATGTTAAATCGTACTATGTAAATATCTTTTTCTCATACTGCTTGTATATTTTAAGAAGGGTGATTTAACGTTATGTATCTATCTAGGTTACTAATATTAGTAGAGTTATAAATGGTTTAATGTAAATAATTTAAGCGCTATGTTAAAATATTGTCCACGATGGAAAGTTTTAGCTACAGGAATGGTGCTTTCGAAGGCAGAAAACCTAGTTTTATTACCTCTCTTCGGTCGCCGTGCCATTATTCCTACAGCGAGGGTGTGAAGCCTTTGTCCCATTATTTGATAATTCGCCGTGACCAAGTGAGCGAGAAAGACAACCTAACGGTAAATGCAGGAAAAGCCGCGATTTATATTAAACTTGGACCAATGAGATCCCTGAAAGTTTATTCGAAATAGTTAGACGCGTCGAGTCGCGCTAAAAATGGACCAATAGGAAAGGAAGCAGCCTCAGAAGCCTGCGACTATAAATGGATCTGTTTGGGGAAAATTCGGGACATTTTATGTCATGTGTGGTCAGGGAGAGATGCTGCAGGATGTGTGAGATATCGCGCCAAAACAGGGAATCAAGATAGTTCTAGCAACACACCTAAGATCTGCTACTCTTAAAGCGACAATAAGAATATTTAAACTTCGTGTCTTATCCGCGCCATAGTTTAACAGCGGTGGACAGTATTTTACAGCGGCAATACTAGTTTTGTATACTACGAGTGTTAATTAAATAAAAAGAAACGGCAGTGTCATCTTTTCATAAACAAAGCAAGTCTATGTCTTCCTATATCACCACCCGAGATCTACGTTTTCCTTTACCGAGGATAAGTCCATGCTCCCATATAGTTTAAGAAAAATTACTGCAGCTAGCCGAGGATAAATTGAAGAGAACCAACCCACTGAGAACTTCGGGAAGCAACGGGAGAAGCATCAAGGTAAGCCTAACAGCAACGGATGAGGAGGTGATTGCCGCATTTTCGAATATAAGAACCGTGGAAAACTATTTTTTTCTACTGGGTTCCTACTTCTATTTTCTTGGAAAGTCTCGTCAAATTTGTATAATATCTTTCCTGAAGGTAGGAACACAGTTTTTATAGATTTTGTAGAATAATAATAATAACAATAATAATACAGTAATCATACTTTTTTAGATCAAGCCCCGTAATCCAAGCTCCTGGTCTGTTAGATTATAAATTAGCTTAAACACATGTCAAAAGATTCGTAGCTTCATCGTTTTCTTCCACGTACTGAATTCTTACTTTCTCTACTACATATAGTAAGTAGGGGAAGAATTGTATTCCACCCAAAAATTCGATACCGAGATTTCACCGGAAATACATGGTTTAGGCCCCCTGAATTCAAATAAAGTATTTTTGGAAACGTGCGTGGGTCTGTCTGACTTTAAACTTTATAACTCAAAAACGAAAATTCGGATAAATACCAAACTTGGAATTTGAGCTTAGTATCTTTCAAGAATGGATCACGAAGATTTTCAAGAAAATCCCCATCCTAACTCCTCCTTATATGGAATATTTTTCGAAAATTTTTACTTTCTAGAAAAACGGCTCTAACATTTTGATTAAAATACCATATATGACATATATTTACATGACAAATAAAATGTATATCTTGAATTTTCTGGGAATATGTAGGAATTCCTCTTCGTTCCGAAAGAATTTTGTATAGTGTTACATAAGTGTAAACGTTAAGCGATAGATGAAAACGTACCATAAAAAAGATGTAGATATCTTTAAAACACACAACATACTTTAAGTAAGCTTTGTGGCATACGCCGTACCTGAGATATTCATTATTAAAGGTTCGAATTGCTCAATACTTGTCACTTAAAATTCCATCGATTTTCAGTTGTTTGTCACGATTGCATGGAAACAGTATGGAATTTTAAGGCCAGCATATATCGCCTAATTCTTAAACATTTTACTATCTCTATTGCTTTTGTATTTATAACGAAATGTTTTGCAAAGGTTCATTTGGATTAAATGTTGTAGAAAAATCTGATGTGTTACACTCATATGACTTTCTCTACTCTTGTACAAACTATTTTTACAAACGCTTATTCTCCATCTACCTCATGTTAATCGAGATAAACATTTGCAGAGTCTATCTTATTGCTAATTTTCTTGTAGATGTAAGGGGAATATATATTTACAAGGGAGTATCGAAATACAGTAGCCTTTACATATCTCTTAATAGCTGGTTGCTAGGTGCAGCACTATTCCCTTTCACACAGATTAATACTCTTTGCATATCCAAGACAAAAAAATCTGATGTGTTACACTCACATGACTTTCTCTACTCTTGTACAATCTATTTTTACAAACGCCTATTCTCCATATGCTTCATGTTAATCGAGATATCGAGATGTCAATCTTATTGGTAATTTTCTTGTAGATGCAAGGGAAATATGGTAGCTTTTAAGCGATAGTCAAATATTTTAACGCTGGTTGCTATGTGGCGCATTCCATTCTCTTTGCATGTCCAGGACATAAAAAAAATGAATAACGAATTTGAGAAAAAGTATAAGTATTGGAAAATTTAAGGAAATAACAAGCAATATCTCGAAAACGGTTCACTCAACAAAAGAAATGTATATGACATAAGTTGTGTATTTTAACGCGATCTACATTTTTTGTGTAGTAAAATTTTGTCTATCTCTTATGGTTTACCAGTTATGCAAAAGTCGTTCACAATGAAGAATACGTTTGGAGACATTCCCAGAAAATTCGAGATATACATTTCATTTCTCATGACATTATCTTAAACATATGATATTTTCATCAAAATCGTTACAGCCATTTTTGAGAAAATTAAAATTTTCGAAAAATCTTCCATGTAAAGGGTAGTCTGGAGTGGGGGGATTTTCTTGAAAACCTTCGTGTCGCATCTCTGGAAGATACTGAACCCAAATACCAAGTTTGGTGCTTATCCGACTGTTCGTTTTTGAGTTATGCTGTTCACAGACACACAGACAGACACACAGACAGACAGACACACACACGGAGATGTTTCCAAAAATGCTTTTTTTGGATTCAGGAGGTCTCAAAACATGTATTTCCGGTGAAATCTCGGTATCGAATTTTTGGGTGGAATACAATACTTCCCCTACTTACTATACGTAGTAGAGAAAGTAAAAATGAATAACGAATTCCCATTTGAGAAAATAAGTATTGAAACATGTAAGGCAATAACAAGCAATATCTCGAAAATGGTTCACTCAACAAAAAAATATATATGACATAAATTGTGTATTTTAACGCGATCTACATCTTTTGTGTAGTAAAATTTTGTCTATCTCTTATGGTTTACCAGTTATGCAAAAGTCGTTCACAATGAAGAATACTTTTGGAGACATTCCCAGAAAATTCAAGATATACATTTTATTTGTCATGCAAATATCTTAAACATATGATATTTTAATAAAAATCGTTAGAGCCATTTTTGAGAAAATTACTATTTTCGAAAAATGTTCCATGTAAAGGGTACTCTGGGGTGGGGGATTTTCTTGAAAACCTTCGTGTCGCATCTCTGGAAGATACTGAACCTAAATTCCAAGTTTGGTGTTTATCCGACTGTTCGTTTCTGAGTTATGCTGTTCACACACAGACACAGACAGACAGACAGACAGATAGACAGACAGACAGACACACCGACAGACACACACACGGACATGTTTCCAAAAATGCTTTTTGGATTCAGGGATCTCAAAACATGTATTTCCTGTGAAATCTCGGTATCGAATTTTTGGGTGGAATACAATACTTCCCCTAATTACTATACGTAGTAGAGAAAGTAAAAATAGGCTTTAGTGGGAATAGTTTGTGTACCCACCAATAAAGACAGAGGGTAGAGAAAGTAATGTGAGTGTATAACAGCAGATTTTAAAATTTATTTTTAATTTTTCTATAGCGCTTAGTTACTTAGAAAGACGAAGTGTTGTAGTCTGCCCGAAAATTCCTTATCGAGATTCCATATGAAACTGTATTTGTAGAAAGTGTACGCCTGTCTGTTTTCCGCCAGTTTGTTTCTCCTGAAAAAATGGGATCAATATAACATTTCCGCTTAAGCCAACCATGCTTCTAGAGTTTCAAGAAGTTCACCTCAATTCAAAAATATATTTAAATGAAGTAATTCATAGTTGTGTAAAACAGAATCTTTTGCATTATATTTCCATGTCATTCTCTACCCTCTATCGCCTATTTCTGGTGAAGAAATTATTCTTACGAAAATTTATTTTCTTATCTACCTCATTTTAATATGTATAAACTTTTCCGAAATAGCTCCATTACACATTTCGTTATAGATACAAAGGAAGTAGCGATAGTTTTAGATCTGGACGCTATACGCTGGCCTTAAAATTACATACCGTTTCCATGACATCGGGAGAAACAACTGAAAATCGTCAGGTCTTGATAAGAATGGCTAAATAATGAACAATTCGAACCACTAATATCGATATCTCGGAAATGGCTGATGCTGCAAGAAAGGATACTTGAAATAAATTTTGTTTCTAAGAGGTCTACAGCTTCCGTTTAGTACGTTTTCGTCTATCGCTTAACGTTTACCAGTTATACAAGATCACACAAAATTCCTTGCAAATGAAGACGGCTTTACGGGTATTTCCCAGGAAATTCAAGGTTGAATTTTATTTGTCATGTAAGTATAATATATGTTATTTTAATCAAAATCGTTTGTCATGTTTAGAAAATCAAGAATTGCGAAAAATGTTATATGTAAAGAGTAGATGGGGTTGGGGCGATTTTCTTGAAAATGTTTCTGGCGCGTCTTTCGAAGGTACTGAAACTAAATACCAAATTTTGTATTTTTTCGACTTTCGCTTTTGAGTTATGCTATTCACAAACACACACGCGCTGACCTTTTTCTAAAATTTATTTTGGATTCAAGGGGTCTCAAAACACAATTTCCGGTAAAGCCTCGGTATCGAAGTTTTGGGTGGAAATCAATACCTTCTTTACTTACTACGTACGTGATGGGGAAACTAAAAGCCCTCTAACGATTTTCATTACGACATCCTGTGTTTTACATATTGTAGTGATGCAAATTATAACGACTGTGCTCTAATAAGTCTGAATTATTTCCGTTTTTTATCGTAATATGTACGAGGGCTGATCAGTAAAGACTGAGAATGATTTTTTCACAGTATTTATTACTCCATTTCAATGTTGACATGATATTTTTCAAAGGAGTCCCCTCCTACTTGAATGCACTTTTTATAGAGTCTCTGCCAGTCCTCGAACACATGGTGCAGGCCATTCTTTGTCAGGTCTTTGAGAATCACCTCACTTTTCTTCAGCACGCTTCAGTGCTCTCAAATCGAATGCCCCGGAGCTTTGCCTTTAGTGATGGGAATAAAAAAGAAATCACAGGGGGCAAGATTGGGGTTATAAGGCGGATGCAGTACGTAGGTGATGTTGAATTCCTGGACTTGATTTGCGACGTGAGGCCATGCGTTGTTGTGACGAAGTCGCCACCCATTCTGATGAAGTTCTGGATGTTTCCTTACAATGTGCTCCCTCAGTGTAGCCAATACTGGCCTGTAGTACGCTGCTGTAGCAGTAGTGTGAGGAAGAACAACAATCACAGCAGCTGGGTTGATGTTGACTTCAGTCATAGCAGAAGCCGAAGCACCAGGCCCATCTTGCTTAGCACAGAGGACTCGCCCTTCTTTGAAGTCCTTGAACCACCTAAACACTCTTGCACGAGATAGTGCATTTTTACCGTATGCTTGCTCAGCTTTTCCAAAGTTTCAGAGCTTGTATGATTTAAACGAAAACAAAATTTTATTGCTCCTCTCGTGTCGAGTGATATGCGAAATTTAAGTAGGGTCAACAATATACAGCATTACTATCAACCTACCGATACAAGAGTGTTACCGTCTATGGACATTATGCATGAAATCCCGCTCTTTTCAAATATTCATTAGTAGAGACAGGAAACTCTCAAGAAAGCTACGGGAAAAAATCAGTCTCAGTCTTTATTGATCAGCCCTCGTACATCAGCTAGAATCATTATGGTATTAACCATTTCCAAAATATTTGCTGTCGTGTTGGATATTTTTTCCTTCTGAGATCTTACAAAGGAATATAAGAGATTTGACTCATCTCAGCTTTTTGTATGTTTATTATATCTCGAACAAAACGTATATTGAAACAATTTCAGGTGAACATTTTGCACCTTTAAGAGTAAGTAGGCAAAATAATAAGATTTTATATTGTGTCAGGCGCCTTTGGCTGCTTGTCTTGCTTATAGCAGGACGTGGTTTCGTCGCCGGCTGACAGGTTACTTGGAGAAAGGGCAGGAACATAGGATCTCAGCTTTGGGACACGGGGAGAAATCTCTAGAACTACCCTCAATATTTGTTTTGTGTGAAAGTTATAAAAGTATTCACTCAGATATAAAAGTTGGGCTGTTCTGCTTGTCCATTCAGGGAGTTCTTGCAGCATTGGGAAAGCATTGATTGTCTATATGAGAAGAGGAGAGCCTGAGTTCGAAGCATATGTGGATTACCGCAAAAGAAAACACTCTGAGTTGTTCAGTAGTTCTATGTGCAGAAAAAACCGAGTATGAATACAGAAAGAGTGGACTAACTTAAACTATTGTATCCTCACTGGATGAGACAAGGACGGGGACGTAGTAGCTTTACAGGCCGGAGAGCAAAGCTTAGCAGAGGAGTGGTCAGTAAGTAGCAGGGGTGAGGGGTGGCAAATTGCTGACGTATAACTCTGGTCCCAAATTTAATTTAATTATCTACACTATACTACAATTATGACAGCAAGATTCAGTTCACTGGGTTCTATTCTGCATTACTGCAAACACGTCTACCAATGATAAAGATACAAGAGGTAAGTTTATTTGAGGTGCGATGAACGCTGGGCTTTCCATGTTCTGAAGGACTTGCCGCGTAGCTGAAGATTAAGTTAATGATTAAAAGACTGAGTGTCGCAGATGCTTGTTAGCACGTATCTAGGAGAGCCCGACCGTCAAAAAACCTAAGTTTAAATATACGAGGAGTATACTGGCTAGTGCTTTAGATAGTACTGACGTAAGCGGGTGTCGGCATGATTTGCACAATCCACTAACGTGTCGAACATGAAATGATCATTTCCCCTAAAAATCATATCAGCTAACCCTTGCTTACATATACATCCAGGAAATGACTCTCAAGAATTCTAAAGCCAGTTTCATGGATTTAGTTAAACAGATTTTGTCCTGAATATCTCGAAGTTTATAAAATTAGATTTATAACTGTAAAACAAAGCTATATCCGTTACAATATGCGTAATTTTTAGAGCAGATTTGAATACATGTTTACTTACACATTACATTTCTGTTGTAATTTGGAGTCAGAATCTCATCTTGTCCAGCTTCCCCACGTTTCTAGAAGTGGCTATCATTTCAATTTGTTACTGTAGTTTGTTATTATGCTATGGTTTTATCACGCCACAAAGCTCACAGCTATTGTTTATTAAATGATTCCGCACCTGTACACTTAAAATCCTTAGGGGTTTTCATATGTATTAGTTTGCTACCTATGAAATGTATTTTGTGGCCTTAATTACTTTGTGCTTTTAAATTTCCATAATGTTTGTCAATTTTATCTCTTTCTCTAAACTAAATATAGCTACAATTTTAATCAAACGAAATGCTTAGTTAAAACGACTGCAATGTGCTTTTAACTATGACGCTAATAATTAAGCATTGCTTGCGCAAATATGCCCTAACTATTACTTTCAAAGTAGTACACACCAGAGTAATGGATAATTAGAAATATAAACAAAATCATATCTGCTTTGCCAAAGGCTAAATCATCCCGTCTAGTTGTGAACAGTATATTTCAAAACTTAAAAGTCGGATGAATAACACATTTATAAAGTCCAGCATTTTTATTTTATTTACCACGCACCTAAATATCAGCTAGAGGAGGTATTACATTCCACCCAAAAATTTGATATAGATATTTCACCGAAATACATGTTTCCAATCACTTTGAGCCCCAGAAAGGCATTTTTAGAAAAAGGCCCGTGTATGTTTTTTAGTCTGAGAACAGCATAACTCAAAAACGAAAAGTTGGATAAACACCAGACTTGGTGTTTAGGTTCAGTGTCTACCAAAGATGCGACACGAAAATTTTCAGCAAATCTCCTTACCCTAAACTACCCTTTAAATGGAATTTTTTTTAAATATTTGAATTTCTAAAAAAAAGGCTATCAATTTTGTTTAAAACACCACGTATGAAATATATTTACATGACAAATAAAATGTATATATTGTATTTACGGGGAATAGCCTATGAAATCCTCTTCATTCGGAAGGAAGTTTGTATAATCTTGTATAACTGGTAAACGTTAAGCGATAAACGAAAACGTAGTACCAAAAAAAATGTAGATCTCTTTAAAACACACAATTATTTAAAATCGATTTGTTGCGGCATAAGCCGTTTCAGAGATATGCGTTATTAATGGTTCGAATCGTTCATTTCTTGGTCATTTTTAAAGTCCTTTCAACATTAAGTTGTTTCTCGCGATAGAATTTTAAGGCCGGAATATTGCGTTTTGTTCTTAAACATTTGACTATCGCTGTTCCCTTTGTATCTGTAACGAAATGTATAATGTGGTTATTTCTGCAAAGGTTTATATGGATTAAAATGAAGTAGATAGAAAAATAAGCTTGAGTATATATCATTTGTATATCCACTAATAAACGATAAGGGATTGAGAAGGGCATATGAGCGTATCACATTAGAATTTGTTTGTGGCATAAGCCGTTTCTGAGATATACGTTATTAATGGTTCGAATTGTTCATTTCATGGTCACTGTTTAAATTCCTTTCAAAATTCAGTCGTTTCTCGCGATTGCATGGAAACAGTATGGAATTTTAAGGCCAGCATATAGCGTCCAGTTCTTAAACATTTACCTATCGCTGTTCCCTTTGTATCTATAGCGAAATGTATAATGTAACTAATTTTTCAAAGATTTATTTGGATTAAAATGAAGAAGTTAGAAAAATAAGCTTGAGTAAATATAATTTGTATACCCACTAATAAACGGTGGAGAAAATCACATAAATGTATCACATCATATATTCTTTTCCCCGTGTTCACGCAAACAGCATTGAAACAGCAAACAGCGTAAATTTCATAGCCATCGTAAAACGATCCGCTTTTTAAAACTCTGACCCTCGCTTTACTACTGTATGTTTACACATACAAGCAAGGTGTGTAATGTAATGAAAGTTTATCTGGATTATCAAGAAATGGTACAAGAACAACCTTTTGTAAGACTACTTTCCAGAAAAGTGAGTAGAATGTGCAACATATATTTTTACAAGTGTTAAGTCGCTATTCGTTTTTTCTCGCTACTATTGTCACCTGGTCCAGTTCAACTGTCACTGTTTCGTTTTTATCTGTCACTGTTTTATTTTCTTCTTTAGTTCAATTTCACTGGGAGTTCACTTCGTTCACGCTATCACTTCTCTAAGCTGATCTAGTTCTTCGCGCCGGACGGTCCCTTCACTCGGGAGTCGAATACAAATAAATCCTCCACAACCCGTCGCTTCGCAGTAGCATACTGTGCACGTCACAACGAAATCTCCCTCGCACACCGACCGACCGACGCGACTCACTCTAATGTCGCCTGCGAGAGCGCTCGCTTATATAGTTGGTGGAGTCTTTCCACAGGGTTCTGAAGTTCTAGAAATATTTCAAAATATACCTTCTAGAGCAGAAGGGGCGGAGAAGAGGCTTCCAGAAAGTTCTAGTTATCGCCCAAAGCGCGCCAGGTGTTTACTATGGCAAGTGGCGGTTATCTTGTTTACTCCGATCTCCCGGCGCCGACCTCCCGATAACCTTGGACCATAGTCACTGCGTCACACTGTATAAGGAATAGAGAATCCTGAAACCACCACGTAGCGACCCGCTTTTGAAAGATTCGAATATCGCTTAATCATACTGTAGTCCGCTTTTACCTAAATCTCATTTTATCTACAATGAGTTGTGCAGTAAAAGAATTTCTACTAATTTATATCTCAGTTAACATGAAGCAGATAGAATAATAGACTTTGTAAGGATATTTCGTAGAAGAGGAAGTAGGGAAAGTGATGTGAACATCGATTTTTACTTTGTCTACTGCATACATATTAGAAAGGGAAGATATTGCGTTCCACCCAAAAATTGAATATGAAGATGTCCCGGAAGTTATATTTTGAGCTCCCCTGAATAAAGGTCCGTGCCTGTAACTCCCTGTGTGTGTGTGTGTGTGTGTGTGTGTGTGTGTGCGCGCGCGTCTGTAAACAGTATAACTCAAAAACGAAAAGTCGGTAAATACCAAACTTTGTATTTAGGTTCAATATCTTCCAATGATGCAACACATAGGTTTTCAAGAACATCTCCCCACCTATAACTATCCTTTACATGGAAGAATTTTCTAAATTTTTGATTTTGTGTAAAATGACCCTAACGAGTTTGATTAAAATATCATATATTAAAGATATAAAATATACATCTTGAATTCTCTGGAAATAACTTGTGAATTCCACTTCAATCGTAAGTTATTTTGCATAATTTTGTACAACACAAAAACGTAGATCTCTTGTAATGATAGTGTTAAAAGGAAAACATAAAGGCTACCGTCTTATATGATGCTTTGTTACCATTTGGTAGCTACAATAGGATAATAAATATTCAAGTATAATACTGGAATCAAAGAAAAATCTGCACGTAACAATTAAGTATTACATTTCTTACAGCTGTATGAAATCACTGTATTCTCTTTAGCAAATAAATTAGCTTTACAAGGAACTTGGCTTTACTACATCAAGTAAGACGTATATCTCTTGCATTTTGAAATTCTTGACGATCCACTTTACAAATGTTGTGTAATACATTTCTTGTTCGCTCCAGTCGGGTACTACTTTAAAGAAATTCGAGACACGCACTAAAAAGAAATTAGAAGACAGACTTACGCCGAAAATATTCTGTTGCAAAATATTTAATAGGTCGAAATGGCGTGTGCGAAACCGCTTCCTGAACCCAGAATTTTAGTGTTCCTTCCTCAACGGCCGACGAAAGATGAAATACTCTCTTCTGGAGTCTTTAGGTCGCCCGGGGTTGATCCAAGTCAGGCGAACATGTGTGTTGAAATCAGTCGCAAGGTACAGCGCCACCATGCTCTCCTCGGCCTGCCCTCTGTTGGCTGCTCATAAGAAGCGCTGGCCGGTAATGCAGATAGTGTGAAGTTGGTGGTATCGGCCAAGGCGAAAGGTATTGTGAAGCTTTGGCCGGCAATGCAGGCAGGAAAGATATTCTGTGAGGAAAGGGAACCACAACTGGTTCACTCTTTAAAACACGCAGTTATTTCAAACCCCTTTTTTTCTGATATGGGCCATTTCCGAGATATCCGTCAATAATAGTTTGAATTGTTGAATACTTTGTCATTCTTTTAGTACTGTCAACCTTCCGTTGCTTCTCACGATTGCATAGAAACAGTATGGAATTTCAAGTCCTGCATGTAGCGTCCAGGACTTAAATACTTCACATTCGCTGTTCCTATGTACGAGTATCTATAAAAAATATCCGATCTAATGTTAACAACATTTGAAAACATTGTAATGGTTTATTTTGATTAAAATGAAGTAGATATAACAATAAGCTTTAGTAAGAGGGTAGAAAAAGTCATGTGAATGTATCACATAATAATTTTTTATCATTTATGCTGTTCGCAGAAAGGCAAAGATAGACAGACACTTTTTCGGTGTTCAGGGAATTCCAAAGCGGGTAGTTCCGGTGAAATCTCGATATGGAATTTTTTATGGAACACAATACTTTCTCTTAATGTCTGCTCAAAGATGTTTTAGTTAGTGGATAAAGGAGTTCTTCCAAGCAGGTGAAAGAGGATATACCACACCATATAGACGTATAAATCAATATCAAACAAGAATTGTACACAATAATATAATTCAGCAAGAAAGATGTTAGAAGATTTAGCAACCAAGAAATGTACAAAGCAGATTGTAACTTAGATAAGTAAGGGAAGGGCGAGCTAGCTAAAAGGTAAAAGGTATTTCTAGGTAGAGCCTCCACCTGTCACCAAGCTAATGAGCAAGGAACTCGAAACAATAACAAGAAATACAAAGAGTTATATAGAAAGGAAAGAGACAGAGATATCGAATTTGCTTCCGGACGCGTCACTGGAACGCGTGTGCAAAAGGTTTTGGAGCAGAATATTTTCATACATAATAAGGTAACGCGATCTGAGGACCAATTAGAAATGTCGTTATATTTTAAGGCGCGAAGGTGAGTGTCACTAGGTTTGGGTATAAAAGGGGGAAGAAGGCCCAGATTTTCTCTCTTATAGAACCTCTTCGACACACAGTGATACACTCTGGACCAGGGATGCATGTGTAGGTGTATATGGGTGGGAAGCGTGTACAGTTAGACTAGGCTCCTAATTTACTATTATGGTAGGAATTGTTACAGATGGGAAAAGGTAGCCGCCCATAAATATTTTGTTGGTAATAAACCATATTTTAAGGGACATGCAGTGTATTCTAATTTGCCTCATCTACGAAAACCCTGAGATCAGTGAAACTAATTAGATAGGTAATTTATTAGGAATGGAGAAACCATCAGCCGCTGAACAGAGGTAACCGGAGACCAGAACACTCCAACAGAGGGCATCAACCAAGAGGACCATCGATTTCCAACTACAATGACGCTCAGCGTTTTCCCACTACACTGGAAGGGGTTTAGCTACTGCAGGGAGGTGGTGTTTACTTGGTATGAACCAAGTGAGTGGTAAAGATCGCGATAGTGCATGACTGTTGGCTGTTTTCCACTGCACGCGCCACGTGCGTCACGAGCTCGGCATACCGCATACCCCTCCCACTAGCTAAAGCTTTGCCTGAGAGGTAAGCCACCTCACCCCATCCCACAAGCAAAAGCTTCGTTGAGGCAAGCAGCAGAGAAAGTAAAAAATGTAAATACTTGATACAAAGCTTGCGGAAATGTTTCTACAAATTTAGGAATTTCTCTCAAATATTCCACAGATCGCAGTTTATATACCTACTAAGGTATGTTACCTGTATGCTTTCACATAGAAGTTTTATTACGCTTCATTATCCCTAGCCAGTTATAGCTTACGTTAAATTCCGACATTGCCACAGAGATTAAAATGCATAGCGGATTCCCTAGTTATTATTTTCAATTTATTTTTCCAAGCTATCTGACCTCTATAAAACAAATATAACACACATATGGGATGGAGAATCCGTTATTCTCAGCTGAGAATAAATAATCACACGCAACAGAATTCACGAGAGCGGTAAAATTGCCTGCAAACGCCTCCTCTACAAAGCATGTTTGGCACGTACACTGGAAACAATCCTAAATATGTTGAACCCCGTGCTGCATGTAATCCATAAATTAATCTAGGCCATGACGAGGCATTTAAAATATTTACACGTAGAGAATTGAAGATCCCGGGTCGGATTATTTTGCGAGCATCCGCGTTTTAAAATATTGCAAGCGGGAAGTTCATGCAATGGAAATCAGCGCCTGCGCCCGTATAATGAGCGGAAGGCCAAGCACCTTGATTACAGAACCTCCTTTGTTTTAAACTCCTGGTGAATGTCCTGCGTAGAGATTAACACAGTTCACAAGAGCATCGCTGCACGGGTCACACGCTTTCCTTAATGGGAGGAATAAATCAAGTTGGCCCCAGTCTCACTTAAAAACCTTCTCTTTGTAGTGTTTTTATTTACCTCCTTTTCATTATATTCCTTTGAAATTGCGCTTTCCTTTTTTACTTTTCTACCGCTTATCTAGAGGAACTCTTGAGTTTCATGGCAAAAATAAGGTTTCAAGAACTAATTCCAAAAAATACGTAGGTATATCTCATATGTTACATTCACATTACTTTTTCAACTCGCTATTGTTTATTACTTTCTCTACTACGATACCGAGATTTCACCGGAAATACATGCTTTGAGGCGCCCTGAATCCAATTAAAGCATTTTTGGAAACATGTCCGTGTGTGTGTCTGTGTGTCTGTGCACAGCTTAACTCAAAAAGAAAACTGGTATAAATACCAAACTTGGTATTTTAGTTTAATATGAGATTGTGACACAAAGATTTTAAAGAAAATCCCTCCAACTCAACTACCCTTTCCATGGTACATTTTTCGAAAGTTTTGATTTTCTAAAAAATGTCTAAACGATTTCTATTAAAATACTATATATTAAAGATATTTACATGACAAATAAACTGTATATATTGAAGAAGGTTTGTTGCTACTACGTATGGTAAGCCAATTTGAAGTAGGAGTTGTATTGCAGTTCAACTGTTGGGGAGCCGAACTTGAAGTAGTTGCAACCGCACGTATGGTAAAAAGTTTCCGGTAGCCTTCGCGACCAAGTTTAAAAATATTAACTTTGTAATTTTGACTGTTTATTTAAATATTATATATTTATGATTGCCTCGGCTGCGTCAGTATTATTGTTAGAGACATGGATTTCTTTGCGAGGCGTGGTGCGGCTGAAGAATGTAGGTTTACACAGATTATAATTTTTACTACACTACATTTATTAATCCTTGGCACAATTTAAATAACACTTCACTGATATGGAGAGTTGTGAGATTCTTTTACTAATTACTTGCACTTTTTAACACGTAAACTATTTTCGTCTCATACGAATACGTATTAAATTTCTTGAGGACGCATCTCGCGTCCGGTTAGGACCACTGTCTACAATCAACGCGTTCAGTTATGAGCGCTGTCTACAAGCAACTGAACTAATTTCTACCGCCTAAATTTGTACAATTTGCCCTATTTCAGTTTTTGATTGGCTAATCCTACTCCAATAGAATACCTTCATTTAACTAAAGTTTTTTTCTGGTTGTTGATTGGCTATTTTATAAACTGTCACAAAAATTACATTATTGCTTCCAAGAATCACCAGTAGTATTTCTAATTCATTTTGCCTCAAGGTTACCTCATTGATAGCATCTTTTGGCCTACATTATTAAATTACGTAATACATTCACATATCATTATTGAACATGTATACAATAACATAAACATATACAATGACTGTTACATACATTTTACAAATTATTACATACACATATTGCTTTAAGGTGAGCTTTTATTCAATTTACATATTATATAATTAGACTGAAAATATTTAGGTGTTAAAAATACTGCCTCAATCTTGAATTTTCTGGGAATAGTCTGTGAAGTCCTCTACATTCAGAAGGAATTTCGTATAATCTTGTATAATTGTTAAAACTTACAGTGATAGACGTAAACGTACTTACCACACAAAAAAGGCAGATCTCTTTAATACACGCAATTTACTTAAATGTTTTGTGGCAAAAGCCGTATCTGAGATATCCATTATTAAAGATTCGAATTGTTCAATACTTGTCATTCTTTTAAAGCCTCGATTTTCAGTTGTTTCTCGCGATGTCATGGAAACAGTACGGAATTTTAAGGCCAACATTTAGCGTCCAGTTATTAAACATTTGACTGTCGCTGTTCTCTTTGTATCTATGACGAAATGTATATTGTAGCTATTTTTCCAAAGGTTTATTTGGATTAACTCTTAGTATATAGAAGAATAAGCTTTAGTAAGAACAGATAGAGTGTAAATAATGCTAACAAAGGTACACAGTAGCAACAGTCATGTGAATTTATCGCATCATATTTTTTTATGTAGACTTTACAAACTACTCCTATGAAAGTTTATTTTCTTGAAATTTTCTTGTCGCATTTTTGGAAGTTACTGAACTTAAACACAAAGTTTGGTATTCAATCGGCTTTTTGTATTTGAGTTACGCTGTACACAGACACACATATATACGGATCTTTAGAGTGATCCTCAAACATGCGTTTCCAGGCAAATCTCGTCATCATATTTTACAACACTTCCCCTACTTATTGTAAATGCATAGTAGAGAAATCAATATATTAACATTTTCTGTGATAATATTACATGACAATATTTCTATAAGGAGTATATTAATATAAAATTCCATCATGTGAAATATTTGGAATAGGACGGAAAATGTAATTTAAAAATAAATTATAAATGCAAAATATTACCAAAATTATTAGAGCCAGAAGCAGTATCATTTTAGAGTTATAATTTTTACTTGCTCTACTACGTAGAGTAAGTAGGGGGAGTATTGTATCCCACCCAAAAATTCGATACCGGGATTTCACTGGAAATACATGTTTTGAGACCCCCTGAATCACAAAAAAAGCATTTTTGGAAACATGTCCGTGTGTATGTCTGTGAACAGCATAACTCAGAAATGAACAGTCGGATAAACACCAAACTTGGTATTTAGGTTCAGTATCTTCCAGAGATGCGACACAAAGGTTTCCAAGAAAATCCCCCCATCCCAGATTACCCTTCACATGGAACATTTTTCGAAAATTTTAATTTTCTCAAAAATGCCTCTAACGATTTTGATTAAAATATCATATCTTTAAGATATTTTCATGACAAATAAAATTTATATCTCGAATTTTCTAGGAATGTCTCCAAAAGTATTCTTCATTGTGAACGACTTTTTCATAACTGGTAAACCATAAGAGATAGACAAACTTTTACTACACAAAAAACGTAGATCGCGTTAAAATACACAATTTATGTCACATACATTTTTTTTAGTGAATCATTTTCGAGATATTGCTTGTTTAAATCTCTTTTCATTTCTCGGCTCATTCCCATTTTGACACTGTTCCACACGATGTATTTTTCGGTATAAATAAAATCCAACAATTAATAACGGATATCTCGGAAATGGTATATGCCACTAAAACGTTATTTGAAGTAAATTGTGTGTTTTGAAGAGATCTATATTTCGTTGTACATTTTCTTCTATTACTTAACGTTTACCAGTTATACATGCTTATAATTCAAGGTATACATTTTATTTATGATGCAAATATCTTTAATATATGAAGAAAATTTAGAAAATCAAAAATTTTGAAAAACGTTCCATGTAAAATGTACTTGGGAGTAAGAGAATTTACTTGAAAACCTTGTAGCGTCTTTGGAAGATACTAAACTTAAATGCCAAGTTTATATTTATCCGAATTTTCGTTTTTGATTAATTCTGTTCACTGACAAGATACACACACATACAGGCACACAAACACATTTCTTTTTAAAAATGCTTTTTTTTCGGTGAAATTTCAGTATCAAATTTTTGGATGTAATACACTACTTCCCCTACTTATTATATGTAGTATAGAAATTAAATGACAAGATGAATTTTTATTAACATACTCGTAGGTTTTGTGATACGAATATTAATAAGCAACAATCCTATTGTGTAAACCTTTAAGGAAAAATTGGTCTTATATTTAACATTTACTATCTCCCAAACTAGTGCAATAAAATAAACATTCATCTCTTCAATTTATTAGAATAGTATTAACGAGTTTAGCTATAAAATATTAATTTAAGGTAATAATTGCATACGAAGGAGTTTATCAAAGCAGTAAAAAAGATTAAAATCATTCCAGTGTTTAAGTAAGACAAATTTAAAATTAAATTTTCAGTCATATTGACTGAAAACGTTAGGAAGCATTTTAGGGCCCCATTCCCTTGATATTAAGGTATGACACATTTAAATATTTTCGTGAAACAATTCAACAACATCTCGTACATAATGTCTGTTCATAAACATTTTAGCTATTGGATGTGGGAGCCCTTCCAAGCAAGTAGGGGTTTAGCTACTGGACGGAGGCATTGTTTACTTGGTATGAGGTAAGTGAGCGGTAAAGACACGCGATAGTGAAAGATTGTTGGTTGTTTTCCACTGTACCCGTAACGCGCGACAGGAGTTCTGCATACGTGTAGCCCTCCCAACAGCTAAAGCATCATCTAAGAGATAAGCCACGCGACCTCACTTGCTAAACTGTCACTGAGCAGACAGCAATAGGCACACAATGTTGTATGATTATAATCAGCGAAAGAAGGGAACCCTTCGCATCTCTACCCAAAGCAGATCTTTTGTGCATACCACCCCCAGGAGTTAGGGATGAGGCGAAGGACCGCAAGAGGCTATTAACTGCAGAAAGGTCGGCCGACAGAGATGCGCAGAGGTCTCTAACCATTCCAAATTTGGGGAGTGCTCAAAGAAGGCTTCCTTCTGGCGGAACCGGGGAGACGACTCTCAGGAGACTGAAATCTGGCAGGGTCGAGTAGAACTTTTAACGAGCAAGTACCTGCACCATCTGCCCAGCACCGACCGACACTGGACAGCCCCTAAGACTACACGTTGGTTGGCTCTTGCCCAAGCCCTCTCCTAAGCCCAGGGATGGCACCATCCGAGTGGCCCTCCAACCGTGGGGGGTTTCCCATGAGACCAATACCTAAACTCCAAAAAGGCGCCTTAAGCCAATATGTGTATGTAATAGTTTATAAAAACTGTATATGTAAGTCATTGTATATGTATATATTATTGTTGTATAAATGTTCAATAATGGTATGTGAATATATTATGTAATTTAATAATGTAGGAGCTGTGAGAATAATAGGTTAAAAGCTGCTAACAATGAGGTAACCTTGAGGCAATGAGGAGTAAGAAGGTTTAATAATGCTACTATTCATTATTGGAGCAACAATAATGTAATTTTAGTGACAGTTTATAAAATATTTAATCAACAACCAGAAAAAGCTTTAGTTAAATGAAGATGTTTTATTTGGACTAGATTAGCGAATCAGAAATTGAAATATAGCAAAATTTACAAATTTAGGTGGTAGAAATCAAGTCAGTTGCTTGTAGACAGTGCTCATAACTGGACAGCTTGCTTGTAGACAGTGTTTCTAACCGGACGCGAGATGCGTCCTCGAGAAATTTAATATGTATTCAGTGTGAGACGAAAAATAGTTTACGTGTTAAAAAGTGCAAGTAACTAATAAAAGAATCTCACAGCTCTCTATATCAGTGAAGTGTTATTTAAATCGTATCAAGGATTAATAAATAGAGTGGGGTAAAACCTATAATCTGTGCAAGCATACATTCTTCAGCCGCACCACACCTTGCAAAGGGTTCCATGTCTCTAACAATGATACTAACGCAGCCGAGGCAAACATAAATATATAATACTTAAAGAAACAGTCAAATTACAAAGTTAATATTTTTAAATTTTGGACGAAGGCTACCGGAAGCATTTTACTATACGTTTGGTTGCAACTACTTCAAGTTCGGCTCCCCAATAATTGAATTACAATACAACTCCTATTTCAAATTGGCTTTCCATTACGTGAAGCAACAACCTACTTAAATGTTCGGCCCAGCGTACTTCTAGTAACGTCAGAAGTACCGCTAGGCCTCAGGATACACAGTACCCGCACCACGGCAGCTGAAGGGGTCGGAACACCCCCCCCCTTTGAAGCATGAATGGGGAAGCGCAATGATAGGAAATTATAGAAATTAAATTCCTTGTATAAGAGAAACCACCCCAACATTCGCCTTGGCAACCAGGGAAAACTGATTGTCAGAGTGGCCGATTCCAGGAATCGAATCCAGAACCTTCCAAATGCGAATCTCGCAGCTTACTGCGGTACCATAACGCTTGGTTACACAATGTAACTCGCACGGGTCAGAACACCACGTTATTCCACAGCGGTTTTACCCACTGCAACGACCGTATTATAATAATTATCTGGCTACAGAACTAAATGCCTTTTGAGAGCCCCTCTCTCTGTGGTGTCAACCGGGATTACGTTACAAATGTTGTCATACTTCTCAATCCTCTGCTATACAACGGCTATCCGCTAGCTTACATGCGTCATTCTGTCAAATGAAGTGACGCACTGAATATCCAAATTTGCAATTTTTCTCGAAATTGTCATCCATCTGCTGAGGTCTCTCTCACACTAACTAGCGGTTTCGAGGGTTAAACTGAATATTTCCAGGCATTCAGCACCATTTATTCCACATATCTGTTAGATTAGTGTTGTCCATCGCTCCTTTGTACAGCTAAATATAGAACAACAGGGAGGGGGAGGAATGTGCCCATTCCACTTTTAGTGTCAACACTACTAATAACAATGTCATCAACGCATTGCATATCCAAAAATGTGATGTGTTACACTCACATGTCTTTTTCTACTCTTGTACAAACTATTTTTACAAACTCTTATTCTCCATCTATTTCATATTAATCGAGATAAACATTTGCAGAAACGATCTTTTGACAGTTCTAAAAATATTTGACTATCGCTTAAGGCCTAGTATGTTCCCCTTGTTTTGTAAGCATCAACATATATCTTAATAGCTGGTTGCTAGGTGCAGCACAATTCTCTTTGCCACAAATTAATACTCTTTGCATATCCAAGACAAAAAAATGAATAACGAATTCCTATTTGATAAAATTAGTATTGAAAAATTTAAGGGAATAACAAGCAATATCTCGAAAATGGTTCACTCAACAACAAAAATGTATGACATAAATTGTGTATTTTAACGCGATCTACATTTTTTGTGTAGTAAAATTTTGTCTATCTCTTATGGTTTACCAGTTATGCAAAAGTCGTTCACAATGAAGAATACTTTTGGAGACATTCCCAGTAAATTTAAGATATACATTTTATTTGTCATGAAATTATATTAAACATATGATATTGTAATCAAAATCGTTGGAGCCATTTCTGAGAAAATCAAAATTTTCGAAAAATGTTCCATGTAAAGGTTAATCTCGGGCGGGGGGATTTTCGTGAAAATCTTCGTGTCGCATCTCTGGAAGATACTGAACCTAAATACCAAGTTTGGTGTTTACCCGACTGTTCGTTTCTGAGTTATGCTGTTCACACATGCACGGACATGTTTCCAAAAATGCTTTTTTTGGATTCAGGGGTCTCAAAACATATATTTCCGTTGAAATCTCAGTATCAAATTTTTGGGTGGAATACAATACTTCCCCTACTTACTATACGTAGTAGAGAAAGTAAAAATGTGATGTGTTATATTCACATGACTTTCTCTACCCTCTATCGCCTATTAGTAGGTATAGAAACTCTACATCCGATTTCTGATCGTGTGTAAGGGCGTTAATAGGGCGTGACTTAAGATATCCGCTGGCGCCTCCTTTACCTTTAGTACGTTGAAGGAGGAATGGGGCTATAGTTTGCCTGTTTAAGAATATGTAAATAGCTAGGAATGAGTACCTATACTGTTTGAGGACTAAAATGCTAACATCTCGAATATTGACTCATATTCAAGAGCATTTCCTAAACAGATATTTGCTATATATTCGTTATTAACCTCGCGAAAGATCGACAAAATCGGTCGCCATTCCTCACCTATACGTGTTCGTAATTTGCCACTCAGTTGACAGAACTAGCATAGGTATGCTTATTGGTTCGATACACAGCGCAGGGCGTGATAGCATATATAAGGTGACACCACCACCCAATAAAATGAAGTTATGACGTCATGAAGTACCTTAGAAGCGGTAACAAATGCGGTTTGTTCAGGAAACCGTGTTGATTCCTTCCTGTCGTTTCTGTATATAGTAACTAGAGAAGGTAAGCATTCCATCTAAAAATTCAATACCTAGATTTCCCCGGAAATACATATTTTGAGGCCCTCTGAATAAAAAAAGTTTTTGTAAACATCTCCGTGTGTGTGTGTGTGTGTGTGTGTGTGTGTGTGTGTGTGTCTGTGTGTCTGTCTGTGAACAGCATAGCTGAAAAACAAGTATGAAAATACTGTGGCGTATTAGTAGATATTGTCATGCCAGACGCATTATTGCGTCGCATTGGCGACAGTATTGGTGGGGTAAATCAGTATTTCTTTCGGCTTGTGTTTGAATTTCCGTCTGGCATGACATTTCCCACCTCTGGCCGGCGAGCCTAGCCAGAATTGGGGAGAGAGGGGGGTAGATGTTAGCGTTACTTTATTTATGTGTGATCGTCCGTCTGAGAGTTAGTGTGTAAGGTATAGGTTTTGTATGTGTGAGGCATCTCCCCTCACTTCTGAATTCTCTTGTGTATATAATGCAGGGCCCAACGTACTTATTTAATAAACTACAGGTAATGTAAATGATGTGAAATTTGTGTAATTTGTTTCAAAACCCCACTCCTGCATCGGAATGTGAACATCAGGGTCCTGTTCCCCTCGCTGTGTCTGTGCTACGTCCCCCCCCCATGTGCGTGTTGGGGTGATTAAAATTTAATATTTTGCTGGAAATCTTTTGGCCCTTACCTCAGTATGTAGCAATATAAAATTCGGTATTTCAGTTCAGTGTCTTTCAAGGATGAGATACGAAGAGTTTCAAGAAAATCTACCCATTCCAACTAACCTTTACATGGAACTTTTTTCGAAAATTTTGATTCTCTAAAAAAATTGCTTTAACGATTTTGATTAAAATACCATATATCACAGATGACAAATAAAATGTATATCTTGAATTTTCTGGGAATAGCCTGTGAATATTACAATGGTATATGTCAAATGTTTTAGAACTGGACGCTGTAGTGTGCTTGCCTTAAAAATTCCATACTGTTTCCGTGCCAGCGCGAGGAACAACTGCATGTTGGTAGGACTTCAAAATAATAATCAAGTAATGAACAATTCGAACCATTACGGATATCTCAGAAATGGCTTATTCCGCAAAAAAGGGTTATTTGGTCTAAACTGTGTGTTTTAAAGCTACATTTTTTGTGTAGTACGTTTTCGTCTATCGCTTAACGTTTAGCAGTTATACAAAATTACACAAAATTCCTTCCGAATGAAGAAGACTTCATAGGTTATTCCCAGAAAATTCAAGAAGTATCTTTTACTTTGTCTTGTTCAATATATGGTATTTTAAGCAAATTTTTATTAGTTTTTTAGAAAATCACAAATTTCGAAAACTGTCCCATGTAAAGTGTAGTTTGGGGTGGGAAATTTTGTTAAGAATCTTCGTGTTGCTTCTTTGAAAAATAATGGACCTAAATATGAAGTTTGATATTTATCCGACTTTTTGTTTTTAAGTTATGCTGTTTACAGACACACACTCACACACACGTTTTTTGGTTTCAGGGGACATCAAAACATATTTTGAAGTAGTATTGTTGTTATTATAGTTCAACTGTTGGGGAGCCGAACATTTAAAGTAGTTGCAACCACACGTGTAGTAAACAGTTCCCGTTAGCCTTTGCCCCAAATGTACTTTCAGTGGCCTTTGCCCCAAGTATAATAAAATATTAACTTTGTAGTTTGACTGATTCTTTAAATATTATATTTATGTTTTCCTCGGCTGGGTCAGTATTTATTTTAGAGACACGTTTCTCTTAGAAGGGTGGTGGTGTGACCTAGAATGTAGGCTTACACAGATGATAATTTTACTTCACTCCTTTTTTTTATTAATGCTTGATACGATTTAAATAACACTTCACTGATATAGAGAGCTGTGAGATGTTTTTATTAAATACTTGTACTTTTAACATGTAAACTATTTTTTTCTCACTAAAAATACGTATTAAATCTCTCGAGGAAGCATCACGCAATCACTGTCTGCAGGCAACTGAACTCTAAGTTTGTAATTTTTTTTTTCCTTTGCAGTTTCTGATTGGCTAATCCTACTCCAATAGAATGCCTTCATTTAATTAAAGCTTTCTCTGGCTGTAGATTGGCTATTTTATAAACTCTCACAAAAATTACATTATTGTTGCTCCAATAATAACTAGTAGCATTTAAACTTTCAAATTCATTACTGCCTCATGGTTACCTCATTGTTAGCAACTTTTAACCTATTATTCTCACAGCTCCTACATTATTAAATTACGTAGTATATTCACATAACATTATTACACATGGATACAATAATATAAACATATACAATGACTATGATATACACTTTTTATATATTGTTACATACACATATTGCTTTAAGTGGGCTGTTATTGAATTTATGTTTATATAATTTGACTGAAATCAATCTGAGTGGAATACAATACTTCCCCTACTTATTATGCGTAGTAGAGAAAGTAAAAACGAAGTTCGGTTAAATATAAAACTGGTGTTTTAGTTCACCATTTTCCTTGGAAGCGACACGAGGATTTTCAAGATAATCCTGCGAACTCAAACTACCCTTTAAATGTAAAATATTTCGTTATGCATTTATTTCCTCAAAAACGCCTGTTAACGATATTGATTAAAGTATACCGTATGTTTAAGATTTTGCCTAAATATTTTGACCGCAGTTCTAACCTACCTACGAGCCATCGAGTGAGTGCATCCTGACACGCTTACCTGCCCGGCTAACGACCGGCCTTTCAATACACTTGCTCGCACAACGAACCGTCTATGTGACGCTTCCTCGCAGTTTGGGTAAGCGTTGCTCCAGTAGATTCCTTCGGTAGGTTCGAGTATCTTTCTCTTCAAGAACGTTTTCTTTGTTTGCAGCGTCTAAATTCAGAGCTGACTAGCGCTCGATTGGACAGCTCAGTTAGTTAAGAAGTGACGAAGTTGAAAGTGGTCAATTGAGAGCACAGTTCTGTTGTGGGTTGTAATTCGAGACTTCTGTTCTGGTGTGTGTCTTTCAGCACTGACTTACTTCCTGAAAATAGGCTATGAAATTCTAGAAGGAGTTTTGTGCAGATTTGTATAACTGGTAAACCGTAAAAGATATATGAAAACTTACTTCACAAGAATATACAATTTGTCAACTTATCTGTTTGTGGCGTTTACCATTTCGAGGCATTCTTTGTTATTGGTTTTGAAGTTTCAGTTCAAAAGCTAAGTCGATATTCCTTTTTACTTTACTACTCTCTCTATTTACTATTCTATTCTATCCAATAATTCTATTTGAGGACTTCACTGGAAATGTATGTTTTGACGCCCCTGGATCTAAAATGACATGTTTAGAAAAACGCATATGTGTGTGAACAGAAAAACTCTAAAACGAAAAGTGCAAAAAATACCAAACTTGGTAGTTAGGTTCAATATCTTCCAAAGGTACGAAACAAATATTTTCAAGAAAATTTGCCCTTTATAAACTACCCTTTCTTTACATGGAAAGTTTTTCGATATTTTATATTTTTTTTCAAAAAATGTTCCGCTTATTTTAATTAAAATACATTAAGATATTTACATGACAAATAAAACATACTTTGAAGTTTTTGGAAATCGCCTGTGAAGTCCTCTTCATTGAGAAGCAATTTTGTGTAACTGGTAAATATAAGGCATAAACAAAAACCTAATATTGAAAAAATGATATTTTTAAAACAACTTATTTCTCATAAACATTTTGTTATATCACCAATTTCCAAGACATCCCTTATTATAGGTTTGACTTTTTCAGTACTTTATATTTAAGTACTGCCAACTTTCAAATATTTCTAGCAATGTCGCGCAAAAAGCACTGAATTTCAGGATGAGTATATAGCGAGCTATTTTTAAAGAGTTGACTATTTCTATTACCTTTGTACGTATAACAAAATGTACAATATAATTATTTCCGTAAACGGTTATCTTATTTAAGCAGTAGTACCGTAATTATTGACCGGAATATGTATAAATAATTAAATAAAGCATTGGTAGTTAGATAAAGAAATAATTACAATAAATGATTTCCGTATACTAAATCAGTATATAATGTAACAAGTTTGAGCTGAAATGCTTGTCCGGAAAGATACACCTAATTAGAAAGTCAGGTTAGCTTAGGAATTTATGGGAATTCAGTTAGGTTATAAGCTCTATATATTTGTAGAATCATGTAATACCAGAACTCTGGAAAACAGAACGCCACTTACGTTCTGAGAATTTAGCTAGACCCCTTTGGCAACAAAGTAACAGAGGCACACTAGGTTTTAAGTATTGGTTGCGCGTGAAAAATAATGGTGGAGAGCAATGAAGTAGGCAGAGTTAAAAGTAATAAAGGCGTGCAATTTTAAAACCGAGAGATTTGGTACCAACAGGGTACTTATGTGTGTGATTTTAAGCGCCCAGTGACATGCTTGTGTGATCAGCGGCTATCGCGAGGGGTCTTGCCGGTAAGCATTTTATTGGCTCACGGCAGGTTACGCATCTAGTGTCTTTTACTGCGGAAACAGTTATTTTCAACCATAAGTTTGGTAATAAAGAAGCTAACAGATCTAATAATTGTATTCTTATAGTTCAGAGTGCTACAATACAGAGTCAGTCTATTTATTCATTTTATACGGTCGGCAACTCAATTCAAGAGCTCAAATATTAGTTCACAATAAATTTCTCAGTCAATTTAAACTGGTGTTGTCCTTCACAACACATCCTCGGAAACCCTGAGGGAAAATACTCGTAGCTCTATCACTGAAGCAGCCGGCAGCGGAATCAACAACAGATATTGGAGACAATGAGAAGAGGTGGCAATTATATTCCTGTACCAAACTGTCGCACCATCCCGCCATTTCACACTCTGCTTCAATAGATAGAAGATGATTTAAACGAATGGTTTGTAGAACTACATATAATTAAATAATTGTGAGTAGAGAAACGGATGTGAATATAACGCATAAGATTTTGCGGCTCCTTCACAAAGGAGACAACGATTTGATAGGTCCTTAAGGTATAAGGGAGGAACACAATTGTGATGTAACTCAATTGTGCTGCCTATAAAGGCCATCAGCACAATGTTGAAAATGACTATAAGCTCGTTAAAACTCCATCATTTCTTGTGAGCTTGTTACGATGATAATATATCGATCGGATGCGTTGCTATGTAACGTTGTTTAAGGACGTTATTATCCCGGTGCCTGTAGGAAAGAGTTAGTTAAAGTGACAACCATGTCACAGACAGAACTATACACCGCTGTGAAATGTGAGCAATCTCTGCAGCAAACCTCCTTTCTTCAAAACCAGATACGTTTTAAATATCACTTCCAGTTTGCTATGAACGCCAGTCACAGTCACAGCATCTGCTGCAAGAATTAGAATTTTATACACAAGATCTGGTTTCAAATCTCAAATATGTACCGTACTAAGGGTAGTTTAGAAGGAGAACATCCCACAAATGTTCACATTTTATGCGTACCATTGCACGCATGGAGTAGAAAGTTTATACCCAAGCATTTAAATAAAATTTGTCGTCACATTCGACATTCCACCCAAAACTGCGATGTCGAAATTTCACCGGAAAATGCGACTATCAAAATCCAAAAAGAAGATTTTTAAGAAAAGTTCCGCGCGTATGTGTGCGTGTGTGTGTGTGTCTGAGAACAGCATAACTAAAAATCTTTGTGTTGCATTCACATGACTTTCTCTACCCTCTATCGGCTATTAGTGGGTATACAAATTGTTCTTACGAAAGTTTATTTTTGTATCTACTACATTTTAGTCGAGATAAATAGCTTCATTACACATTTCGTTATAAATACAAAGGGCATAGCGATAGTCAAATATTTAACAACTGGAAGCTATACCTTGGCCATAAAATTCTACTTTTTTCATGACATCACGAAAAATAGATGAAATCGACAGGAGTTTAAAAGAGCGACCAATTAATGAACAATTCGAACGATTAATAAGAGATATCTCAGAAATACCTTATGCCACAAGAAAGATTATTTGAAATAAATTATGTGTTTTAAAGAGATCTACATTTTTTATATAGTACGTTTTCGTCTATCCCTTAACGTTTACCAGTTATACAAGATTATACAAAGCTCTTCCGAATGAACAGGACTTCTTAGGCTATTCCCAGAAAACTCAAGATATACATTTTATTTGTGATGTAAATATCTTTAATATATGTTATTTTAATGAAAATAGTTAAAAGAAATTTTTAAGAAAATAGAAACCTTTGAAAAATCTTCCATGTGAAGGATAGTATGCGGTGAGGGGACTTTATTGAAAATTCTCAGGTGCATCTTTAAAAGGTGCTAAATCAAAATACCAAGTTTGGTATTTATCCGATGTTTTGTTTTTGAATTATACCGTCCAGAGACACACACAGGGACCTTTTTTACTTTCTCTACTACGTATAGTAAGTAGGGGAAGTATTGCATTCCACCCAAAAATTCGATACCGAGATTTCACCGGAAATACATGTTTTGAGACCTCCTGAATCCAAAAAAAGCATTTTTGGAAACATGTCCGTGTGTGTGTCTGTGTGTCTGTGTGTGTGTGTGTGTGTGTCTGTGTGTGTGTCTGTGTGTGTGTGTGAACAGCATAACTCAAAAACGAACAGTCGGATAAACACCAAACTTGGTATTTAGGTTCAGTATCTTCCAGAGATGCGACACGAAGGTTTTCAAGAAAATCCCCCCACCCCAGACTACCCTTTACATGGAACATTTTTCGAAAATTTTAATTTTCTCAAAAATGGCTCTAACGATTTTGTTTAAAATATCATATGTTTAAGATAATGCCATGAGAAATGAAATGTATATCTCGAATTTTCTGGGAATGTCTCCAAAAGTATTCTTCATTGTGAACGACTTTTGCATAACTGGTAAACCATAAGAGATAGACAAAATTTTACTACACAAAAAATGTTGATCTCGTTAAAATACACAACTTATGTTATATACATTTCTTTTGTTGAGTGAACCGTTTTCGAGATATTGCTTGTTATTCCCTTAAATTTTCCAATACTTATACTTTTTCTCAAATTCGTTATTCATTTTTTTATGTCCTGGACTTGCAAAGAGAATGGAATTCGACACATAGCAACCAGCGTTAAAATATTTGACCATCGCTTAAAAGCTACCATATTCCCCTTGCATCTACAAGAAAATTAGCAATAAGATTGACATCTCGATATCTCGATTAACATAAAGCATATGGAGAATAGGCGTTTGTAAAAATAGATTGTACAAGAGTAGAGAAAGTCATGTGAGTGTAACACATCAGATTTTTTAAAAATGCTTTTTATCCGTCCAGGATCCTCAAAACATATATTTTCGGTGAAATCTTGACGTCGTATTTTTGGCTGGAATACAATACCTCCTCTACTTATTGTACATAGTAGAGAAAATAAAATAAAAAAATAGCGATTTGCAGTTGAAAAAGCTAAAAGACATCTGAAAATTCAAACCAATAACAAAGAATACCTCAAAAATGCACCAAACATACTTTATTAGACATAACTTACGGTTTACAGACGTTTTTCAGAATAAAGAGGACTTCAGAGGCTGTCCCCAGAAAACTAAAGAGATACATTTTATTTGTCACGAAAATATCTTAAATATATGGTATTTTGATTAAAATCTTTGAAGCAATTTTTGAGAAAATGAAAAGTAACGGTAACTTTTCCATGTAAAGTGTGGTTTAGGATGGAAGGATTTTCTTGAAAAATTTCGTGCTACATTTCTTGAAAGGTTCAAACATTAAGTTTGGTATTTAACCGACTTTTCGTTTTTGAGCTACACTGTTCATAGACACACACATTAATCAATTAATTGGGTTTTATTTATGGACGCTCTTTAACTACTATTATTCTTAGCGCCCCATTCTATATTGGGCGTGAAAGACCGCAAATTTTTCTCAGGACCTCTTTTTTAGCTTTGAGGTTTTTTTCCGTGTCGTAATTGTACTTCCCTTCCGAAAGCAGCCATGCTAAAAATTCTGACGTGTGCAGATAATCCTTCCTGCGTTAAAAACAGAGATCAGCGGGAAACTAACGCGTTAGCGACCTAAAACCTACTACAACGACTACGACTAGCATCAGCACTACCACTTCTACTACTACAGCGGTTCTCAGAAACGTCCATATGGATACAATGATGCAGTAATTTGTATCACAAATTACTTAAATGTAAATAATGATTGTAATATGAATATGCATTTTTATGTGACATTGATTTCAGATGTTTATTAATTGTAATTATTATTGGGAAATAAGTTTATAGGGCCTTACTGAAACTGTCAATAATAGCGCAATAATGCAGCGAGGGGGGTGAGCTGTTTATCATTATTGGAAACAAGGAAATTACGTAATGTTGACGCGTTTTCGGTAGAAACTTCTGGAATATTTTCTCCCTAAAAGCAATATGTATTCGTGGTTTTCATTGGATATTAAAATAGACGCTAATGTTGGCGCGTTTTATTAGCCAATTGCAGCTCAGTTATAATCTTTAGGCGTATCTTGATGCAGGCGTATAAATAGGGTAGGTTCGAGGTAGCTTGTTCCCAGTTCATCAAAAATCTGTGTACACTACACGTCGTCTTCAGTCAGTCAGTTCGTCGAAAGTATTAGTTCGTCATACATCGGATATAGATTCACAAGTTACGCGCAGCAGAATTATGAAAGATCTAAAGTATGGTAAAGTTAATTATACAAAAGATTGAAGTACGTGGATTAAAAGAATTATCAGTAGGAAGTTGTTATAACATTTTCAGTTTGGCGAGTGTTAAGATCAATGTATAAATGTGATAGTTAACGTGTTCGACAATAAATGTGTAAAACAAATTTCTTCATTAGTGTAATTTTTGGATAAAAGATTCCTTTCCGTTTCACAACCTGTATAGAGATACGTGCCCAAGCCAACAGGATAATAGCTAGCCGGAGGACATTTGAAATGAATTATTTCAAAAACTGATACTAGGAACCGCAAATTGCTAACGCCAGATGGAGCTACAAACCAAACAAATGAATGACGTCACAAGATGGCAACGCGTGAAGTAAAGACACATACACAAACATCACAAGCATCACCATTATAACTAATACCGTCGCAACAAGGAGACGAATGGAACACCGTATCAATCAACCAGGACAAAATTTCGAATATGTATTCAATGAGAGAAGTTGGCATAACAGTATCGGTAGATGATGTTGATGATAATAAAAAAACTCTGATGTGTTACACTCACTTGACTTTCTCTACTCTTGTACAAACTATTTTTACAAACGCTTATTCTCCATATGCTTCATGTTAATCGAGATGTTAATCTTATTGCTAATTTTCTTGTAGGCGCAAGGGGAATATGGTAGACTTTAAGCGACAGTCAAATATTTTTTGAGCTGGTTCCTATGTGGCGCATTCCATTCTGTTTGTATGTCCAGTACGTAAAAATGAATAACGAATTCCCATTTGAGAAAAGTATTGGGAAATTTAAGGGAATAACAAGCAATATCTCGAAAATGGTTCACTCAATAAAAAAAACGAATATGACATAAATTGTGATTTTTTACGCGATTTACATTTTTTGTGTAGTAAAATTTTGTCTATCTCTTACGGTTTATCAGTCGTTCCAATGAACAATACTTTTGGAGACGTTCCCAGAAAATTCGAGATATACATTTCATTTGTTATGAAAATATCTTAAACATATGATATTTTAATCAAAATCGTTATAGCCATTTTTGAGAAAATTAAAATTTTTTAAATATTTTCCATGTAAAGGGTGTTCTGGGGTGGTGGGATTTTCCTGTAAACCTTCATGTCGCATCTCTGGAAGATACTGAACCTAAATACCAAGTTTGGTGTTTATCCGCATGTTCGTTTCTGAGTTATGCTATTCACAGACACACACACACACACACACACACAGACAACACACGGATATGTTTCCAAAAATGCTTTTTTTGGATTCAGGGTGTCTCAAAACATATATTTCCGGTGAAATCTCGGTATCGAATTTTGTGTGGAATACAATACTTCCCCTACTTACTATACGTAGTAGAGAAAGTAAAAATGGCAGTGTATGTTGCTTATAGTAACTTAGACAAGAACAGCGTAAACATAATTAAAAAACCACTTTGGGCGAATACGGATAACTCAAATGGATATGATAATTATTTGTCTCTCTAAAAAGTGAGTTTATTCCTTCGAAACAAAAGCCTGTGTAACTGAAGTGGAAAATATTCTAAGGCCTTAGCTGCCTGCTGTGCGAGGGATCCCGGGTTCGATTCCCGGTCGGGGATGGAAATTTTTCTCTAGTCAGGATTATTCTCTATCCTCCCCAGAGTCTGGAAGTATGAATGAAAGCGTGAATGTATGTGTGATCTATTGATTAAAGCCCAAAGCTTAATACCAACACAAAGATAAGCGAATACGAATTAATCCCATTGCCTATAGGCAATAAAATGTTCCAAAGGAAAGCTCACCGATAAGATCATTGTAGTTAAAAGGGAGATATAAATGGAACAAACAACAATAAAAGAAATAGCAGCTTCCTCACGCTAATTCGCCAGTTTCCAGCTAACCTGTGTTTACCTGGAGTTAACCCATTGAATTCTGCAACTCTTTTTAACGCACGAGGGTTATCTACACACTTGAAATACGGCGCGGTTGGGCCAGCTGGACACTCGGGTGCTCGCATTTCTTTTAAAGGGTTTGTTTATTGAAAGAACCTCAAAACATGTATTTCCGGTACAATCTCGGTATAGAATTTTTGGGTGAAATGCAATACTTCCTCTACTTACTATAGTTAAACAGAAGCGAGAGCAATTTTTTACTTTCTCTACTACATATAGTAAGTAAGGGAAGTATTGCATTCCACACAAAAATTCCATATCGAGATTTTACCGGAAATGCATGTTTTGAGGTTCCCCGAAACAAAAAGCACAAAAAAGCAGAAAAAGGTCCATGTGTTCTGTGTGGATGTGTATCTGTAACAGCATAACTCAAAAACGAAAAGTCGGATTGATACCAAACTTGGTATTTAGGTTTAGTATCTTTCAAGAATGCGACATAAATATTTTCAAGAAAATCCCACCATATCATACTGTCCTTTACATGGAACATTTTTCGAAAATTTTTATTTTCTTAAAAATGGCTCTAATAATTTTGATTAAAATATCATATTGTGACGTATGCGCATACGCCCCTTTGGTTACCTGGATTGTAGATGGCGATTGTAGTTTAGGTGGGGGTAGTTTGCATGGCGTCCCCCACGCGATAAGCGTGGCTTGGGGCTGAGAGAGTCAGTGAGTAGAAGTCAACCAGACCAGACTTGTGTTCGCTCTCTCCATGCAGGAATGCATGGCGGCCTCGCCCGTCAGGCATGGAACTAAGGAGATGGGGTATGTAGTAAGTTTTATCTAATAAACACTGTGCCATCCAGATCTTTATTGTCTTATTTATGATAGTGTAAAGCTCCTTCTACCTATTTTGAGCCATGTAAGTGTCCTTTTGCCAGTTTTTAAAAATATTTCTGCACTTTCACATTAGCTGCGTCCCTAGTCGTAGCCTGGCCTTGTTTAAATTATTAAAATTTGTTAACTACCTGATACCTCTCTAGCGAGTGCTCTGCCCCCTGAGCGTGTTTGATTGGAGGCTAGGACAATATGTTTAAGATATTATCATGACAAATGAAATGTATATCTTGAATTTTCTGGAAATGTCCCCAATATTCTTCATTCTGAATGAATTTTGCATAACTGGTAAACCGTAAGAGATCCACAAAATTGTACTATACTAAAATGTAGAACTCGTTAAAACACACAGTTTATGACGCATACATTTTTTTGTCGAGTAAACCATTTCAGAGGTATTCCTTGTTATATGTTTGAATTTTCCAATACTTACAATTTTTCTCAAATGGGAATTCGTTATTTGCTTTTCTATGTCCTGGACTGGTAAACAAAATGGAATGCTCCACATAGCAAACAGCTCTTAAAAGATTTGACTATCGCTTAAAGCCTGCCATATTCCCCTTGCACCTACAAGAAAATTAGCCATACCATAGTTTCTACAAATTTTTATATCGATTAACATGATGTAGATGGAGAATAATCGTTCGTAAAAGTAGTTTGTACTAGAGTAGAGAAAGTCATGTGAGTTTAACACACCAGATTTTTTTCTTAAGGGTAGTTTGTAAAATAAATTAAATTGAGTTTCATTTATGGACGCTCTTTAACTGTTGTGGTCCTTAGCGTCCTACTCTATATTAGGCATGAAAGACCGGAAATTTTGCTCGGAGGTCTCTTTATTAGGCTTGAGGTTCTTTTACGTGCAGTAAATCTACGACACGGGACCACCGGCTTTACTTCCCTTTCAAAGGAAGCCATGCTAAGGATTTTTACACCCGAAAAAAATCCATTCGCCCTCCGTCGGGTTTGAACCCACGACCTCGGGGTAGGTATATGTGGAAATAAACCGAAGTGGGTAGAGATGTGTTTGTAACACGTCAAATTTTTGGGATTCAGTAATCAAAACGTGTATTTTTGGTGAAATTTTGATATCGAATTTTTTTGTGGAATTCAAAATTGCCTCTGCTTTGCATAAGTAGATGCTACAGAAAGTAAAAATTTGTGCTTTTCAAGCCCAGTCAAGTATCTACCTCGCGAAGATTTTAAATTTAATGGTATGCACCCAGTTAACATTATTGCTTGTTTTATTATCACTGCTGTCATTTCCTAAGTTAGGGGTAGCTGGCATTGAATTCCTAGCCTACATTATTTTTGTTGTTCTGGGGCCAGAAGGAAAACGCGCAATTTGCAGGGTTTATTCGGTTTGTTGGTTTGCATTAGTGTAAGAGAGGCTCACGAGAGGTACTGTCAAGAAATGTGCGTGACGTTTTTGCTCGTTTCGCCTGGCTTATTTTTACCCCCAAACTCGCTCGCATTGTACACATTTGCTGCGTTGGTCCGAGGGTGTGGATTTGCATGCCTGAACACCAAACACAATACGGCTACCACACCCACTGCCTGTGCAAACACACTCACTGCCAGCTCGTAACAGCATCGTTCATTGCCATTCTTGGTCCTTCGTGTTTGTTTCATTTCCTTACTGGCTGCGGCTTGTTAGGCGTGCGGAGTCCAAAGGCGCCGCATAACATTCTTTATCATTTATTTAACCTTCCTAATGCTATGCTCCACCCTGGAAGAAGAAAACACCTCCCATTGATATAGATCTTAATCTACCAGCAGTTATTTAAAGAACCGCTAGAAAAATACACATCCAAACTCTGCATCTCCACGGATGGTTCTAAAAAAGAAAAAGGCAATGGATGTGCTGTGATATGTGGAGATATCGTCCTCCAATACAAATTACCGTCCTTGTTCTCTATATATACAAGGGGCACTATTTATATTTTGAGCCTAATAATTAAAACAAAGTAATTTCTGATTGAAAAGTTCTTTAATGTTTTTCAAAATATTCTCCTTTATGATCAATACACTTTTGCATCCGTTTGAACCATTTGTCAAAGCATTTATTCCGGTCTGCTTGAGATAACTCCAAAACATTTTTTGAAGGCATCAACGGCTTCTTCTACCAACGAAACTCGTTGTCCACGCAATTTATTCTTGATGTTCGGGAATAAAAAGAAGTCATTGGGTGACAAATCAGGACTGTATAGCGGATCAATTCGATTTTCTTGAAAACCTTCGTGTCGCATCTCTGGAAGACACTGAACCTAAATACCAAGTTTGGTGTTTATCCGACTGTTCGTTTCTGAGTTATGCTGTTCACAGACACACACACGGACATGTTTCCAAAAATGCTTTTTTTTGGATTCAGGGGGTCTCAAAACATATATTTCCGGTGAAATTTCGATATCGAATTTTTGGGTGGAATATAATACTTCCCCTAGTAGAGAAAGTAAAAAAAGAAAAAAATGTGTAAATGATTAACGAATATTTTTTCTTCAGTTCCTTTAACTACATTGGTCTTATCGGCAGCCTTTCCTTTGGAACTTATTAGATCACACACACATTCACACTTCTAGACTTTGGGGAGAATAGGGAATAATCTTGGCTAGAAAGAAATGCCCATCCCCAGCAGGGGATCGAAACCGGGACCCCTCGCACAGTAGGCAGGTGCCCTACCGACTGAGCTACTGGGCCAGTAATAAGGTTTATCTGCATTAACCTGAAATGGATAGAAGATTAAGATTTTGTAAAAATAGTTTGTAGAAGAATGAGTGGGGAAAGTAATGTGAATGCGTCGTCCTCCGTGGTGTAAAGGTTACCATGCTAGCCTCTGGTTCCCGAGGTCACGGGTTCAAACACGGCGGAGGGCGATGGAATTTTTGGGGTGTAAAAATCCTTAGCATGGCTTCCTTCGCAAGGGAAGTAAAGCCGGTGGTCTCGTGTCGTAGATTTATGGCACGTAAAACAACCTCAAACCGATAAAGAGGCCTCTGAGCAAAATTACCGGTCTTTCACGCCCAATATACAGAGTGAGCCAAAAGACTCCGAACCGCCTGCGCGGTGTTTTTCCTGTCCGCCTGCTCGGCGCTCATTGCCGTCTGTCGCTATCATGGAAAGGCGCGGATGAAACCATACAACATTTTTAAAACTACATTATGAAAGGAGATGCTGAAACTGTTCACCGTCGTTGTCCATACATTTTTGGCACATCTTTAGGAAACAATCCATCACTCGCCGTAGTTGACGTTCAGAAATTTCCTGGCGGATATTTTGTTTTAATTCTTCCAGGGTGTGTGGGTTTGTCTTATACACTTTATGTTTTAAGTTACCCCTGAGGGGTATTTTATGAACAATATTACCGACTGTGCGGTGTTTTTCCATTGGGGTGTGGAAATATGATAAAAACATGATAACGCACTGCTGCTATAAACAAAGTTTATATTATACACACAGCGTGTATTTATTCTTAATTCCTATGTGTTAACTCGGTAAGCTCGGCAAGTGAATCTACGATTTGCAGAAAGACTTCCAGGTAAGTTCCAGGCCTGTAAAACAATCCATGAACTTTACAGTAAATTTCAGGCCACAGGAAGTGTTCAGGCTAAGAAGAAACATTAGGCGACATCGGACATCGTTTGGAAAATTTCTCCCAAAAATTCCATGATGGATAGTTCCCTAAAGAGGTGCCAAAAATGTATGGACAACGACGGTGGCCAGTTTCACCATATCCTTTCATAAAGTTGGTAAGTAAAGTTTTAAAAATGTATGGTTTCATCCGCGCCTTTCTATGATAGCGGCAGACGGCAACGAGCGCCGAGAGCTCGGACAGGAAAAACACCGCTCAGGCGGTTCGGAGTCTTTTGGCTCATCCTGTGGAATGGGACGCTAAGGACCATAGTAGAATTTAACTTAATGTGAATGTAACACTTTTTCTCCCGTTCCTTTCGCTAATACACTATTAGATTAGTTACGCGTGAAGTTAGAAGAGCTTATATCTATACTCTCCGATAAACAACTGGGATCCTGGTAAACATTTCACGGTTTCGTTACTAGAGCGGCACATTTTACACTTGATGTAAGGACACGGCTGAGAAGCTTCTCTCCTTCGTCACAGCGCAAGGGCGCACATGCAGCGGGGATTGATGATTTACGGTCATTAGCAGGGGCATGTCCCAGCTGTTACTGATGACTACCCCCCTCCACTCCACCCCGGGCATGTTCACTGTGTCCAGTAGGATTATATTCACATCCTCGTGTATGTCGGCCTGGCATTCGGTCTCCAAAAAGAGCTACACGACGATCCAGTGTAAGGTGCACCACTGTCTTTGCTGTTCTCACTTGGACCGTGGCCAAAAAATAATTAACTAAACACCACTTAGCACTTCCTCAACGTTAAATGAAGCAGTTTTTGTGTATGAGTGTTTGGTTCATAAACTAGTAACCCCAAGTTACATTTTATTGGGGAATGGAGTGAGGATCTCACAAAATAAAACTTGCAAGATTCTCGCCAGACAAAATGAAACGTTACATTCACATGACTTTCTCTACAACTAGCATTTATTTGCAACTGTTATTCTCTCTTCTGCAACTATTTTTAAAATTTTATTTTGAAAGAGAAAAATTAAAGAAATGAAAACATTTTGTAAAAGACAAAAATAAAAAATCTGATGTGTGACACTCACATGACTTTCTCTACTCTTGTACAAACTATTTTTACAAACGCTTATTCTCCATATGCTTCATGTTAATCGAGATATCGAGATGTCAATCTTATTGGTAATTTTCATGTAGATGCAAGGGGAATATGCTAGGTTTTAAGCGATATTCAAATATTTTAACGCTGGTTGCTATGTGGCGCATTCCATTCTCTTTGCATGTCCAGGACATAAAAAAAATGAATAACGAATTTGAGAAAAAGTATAAGTGTTAGAAAATTTAAGGGAATAACAAGCAATATCTCGAAAACGGTTCACTCAACAAAAGAAATGTGTATGACACAAATTGTGTGTTTTAACGCGATCTACATTTTTTGTGTAGTAACATTTTGTCTATCTCTTATGGTTTACCGGTTATGCAAAAGTCGTTCACAATGAAGAATACTTTTGGAGACATTCCCAGAAAATTCGAGATATACATTTCATTTCTCATGACAATATCTTAAACATATATTTTAATCAAAATCGTTAGAGCCATTTTGAGAAAATTAAAATTTTCGAAAAATGTTCCATGTAAAGGGTAGTCTGGGGTGGGGGATTTTCTTGGAAACCTTCTTGTCGCATCTCTGGAAGATACTGAACCTAAATACCAAGTTTGGTGTTTATCCGATTGTTCGTTTCGGAGTTATGCTGTTCACAGACACACAGACGCACAGACGCACAGACAGACACACACACGGACATGTTTCCAAAAATGCTTTTTTTGGATTCAGTGAGTCTCAAAACATGTATTTCCGTTGAAATCTCGGTATCGAATTTTTGGGTGGAATACAATACTTCTCCTACTTACTATACGTAGTAGAGAAAGTAAAAATGGATAAGAAAAGAGAAACAGCCAGGGGTCTAAGCGGGTATAACGCTTAAAGGTACTGAAACCAATTTGTATATTAGGATAAATGAAATACTTTAAACATTGGATATGTCTTTGTAAAGAATTGAAAATACGACCTGAGTACAATAAAAAATATCAATTATTATTATTAATAATACACTCTTGATTATCCAACTTAAAGGCCGTTGTCTGGTCGGAGGATCGGAAAGTAACAAATAATACATTTCAAACTGAAAAAATATATTTATTATTTCAAAAATCACAAGTCACTCCTCGGAACATCACCTTTCTATCTCCTGCCGGTTGCCTTTCCAGTCCCCTGTGGTCATTTTTCTTAAGTTATAATACTTGTTACTTTTAATAACGTTTCACCCTTGTCCAATCTCTTCAAAGCTTTCAGTTTTTCTTTCATCGAAACAGACGATTTTTACTTTCTGTACCAGTACCTACTAGGTAGAGAAGGTATTGCATTCCACCCCAAAAAATTAATATCAAGATTTAATAGGAAATACTGTCATGAAGAGAGAAAAAAGTAGAGAGTAGATATAAATTAATAATAAGAACATGAAACAAAATGTAGAAAACGTGTAGTTGAGAACGAACAAACTTGGCGTAAATCACAGAAAGATAGCAGACGTAGGAAAGGACAGGAAAAAATAACATTAGGAATCGCTTTAGTGACAATAGGAACCGAGTTGTGCACACAGGATGTCAAGACAACGGGCAGGAAACCGAAGTTAGTCAAGCGCACAGAAAATTCAGTAACATAATTTGTTAATGTGAGACGCGAGCCACGCTCGGACGATGAAATTAAGAGCCAATGGTAGATGGAGGAAAAATTCAGAGATGTAACCAATCAGAATAAATAAAAGTCACGTGAATAGTAAAAGGTGAGAGAGAAACTAGAAAAGTAGGCGTGAAATATAAAATTATCTGTGAGGCAGAGCGACGTTCAAACGTGCGTAAGATACTTCACTCTGTGTCGAAACGTTGGGGAGAGAAGAAGTCTCGGTGTAGAATCGTGGGGGGAGAGAAGATGAGTTGGGGGAAAAAGTAGATTTTGTATAGGAAACGTGAGGGAAAGTAAGATAGATCCAGAAATTTAAAATGTTTTATAGTAAAGAGGGAAACAGTGCAGCGGTCTTCGAGTGACTATTTGAGTATTGAAAACCAGTTTAAGGCAAACGTGAGTAACAGGGTAGCTAGGGAATGACAAAAGGAAAAGTCATTAGCGTAATATTGTAACATAATTCAACTTCGCAAAGTAATTAAGAAAGGGTAAGAGCACGGAAACAGTAGCAGGGGTGACAGGAAAAATCGCGTCTTGTGTGGAATGGAAATTCGTACGAGGACTTCAACTTCAGTATGGATCACCAATAAACGGGCCATCTGAGAGGAGAAAGTGAACTTCATTTATCTCCTATCCACACTCCCTGAGGTAAGAGACTCCTGAGCCCAATTTCCTCTACCTGAGTAGCCGGCAGCAACAACGATCCTACCGAATTAGCAACCCAACCACAAAGAACCGCACCATTACAACCTTTTCCATTCCCAAACCCCTCTACAGTCTCTGAACAGCATAACTGAAAAACGAAAAATAAAGTCAAACATCGTATTTAAATTCAGTACTTTCCATAGATACGATAAAACATTTTACAGAAAATCTCCCTACCCCAAACCACATGGAGCATTTTTCGAAAATTTTTATTTTATAAATAATGGCGCTAATGATTTTGATTAAAATTCCATATATTAAACATACTTATACGACAAAGAAAGTGTGTTTCTGTAATAGCCTTTGAAGTTCTTTTCATTCAAAAGGATTTTTTTATAATCTTGCATAACTGAAAGCATACTATACGCGTGTAATTCTCTTTAAAATGCACTATTTATTTCTAATAACTTTTTATGGTATAAGCCATTTCCGAGATATTCGTTATTAATGGTTCGAATTGTCCAATACGAAACCCTAACAACATTCAGCTGTTTCCCGCTATTGCACGGAAACAGTATGCAATTTTAAGGTCAGCATATTGCGTCCAGTTCTTAAACATTTGACTATCGCTGTTCCCTTTGTATCTATAACGAAATGTGTAATGTAGGTATTTCTGCAAAGGTTTATTTGGATTAAAACGTAGTAGATATAAAAATAAGCTTTAGTAAGAATAGTTTGTATACCCACTAATAAACGATAGAGAAAGTCATGTCATACCAACGCACAGCAGAACAGGATATGTATGTACATAAATAAAAACTTTGCTACACACTAGCCTACAAGTAAAAATGTGTACAATATAAAGCGAACATTTTTACGCTGTTTCATTTTTGTAACAATCGATTTGTAGTCAGTTGCCTCGCGCAATGCTGCTTAGTCGTGTACGCTCAGAAAGTTGGGATTTTTTGCGCATATTTTTCTGTTGACCAGGTCGGATGATAGGAACTATGTATCATCATCATCATTTAATGAATGTTAATTTAGATAAACGTTTGCAGAAATAGTTTCGTTACACATTTCTTTATTGGTACAAAGGGAATACAGAAGGTTAAAGTGATAGTCAAAAAATGTGTACGTTCACGTGGCTTTCTCTACTCATTCTTATTAGAAAAGCTTATTCTTCTCTGCTTGTTAATCGAGATAAACCTTCATTACACATTTATACTTTTCGTTGTAGATATAAGAAGGATATAGTAGATCAAAACGACACGAATAACACGCGTGATGTTATTCATAAGATCATTTACTGTTTCTGGCTTGTTGACATAAGCTCAAGATTTAACATAACCCACAAGAAGTAATTCAAGGCGTAAATTATATGACCTCTGGGTCAGTTAACATTACCCTCACGGGAAATGATGAAACATCTGAACTTCTCCTTCAAAAGATCGATTCTTTCGAGAGTAGTATGATATGTGGCACCACCTTGCTGGAACCATATGTTTCTGAGATCCATACCATCCAATTGAGGTCAAAAATAGTCCCTTATAAGAGCCCGGTATCTTTCTCCATTGACAGTTGGAGCTTCTCCATCTTCATATTGGAAAAAATATGGACCAATGATTCCACCATACCAAAATCCACACCACATAGTAACCTTTTGGAGATGAAGTCGTCGTTCTTGAATCTGCATTGGATTGTGATTGCTCCAATAGCGGCAATTTTGTTTGTTAACACAAACATCCATCCAAAAGGGGGCTTCATCGCTGAAGATGATATTTCGACCAAAATCCGGTCAGTTTCCAATTGCTCCATAGCCCAGACAGAGAATACACGGCGCAACCTATGGTCGTTGGGCTTTAGTTCTTGAGTTAACACCATTTTGTAAGCGTGAAACTTCAAGTCCAGATGCAGAATTCGCCAAGTTGTGGTCGGCGAAAGCCGCAATTGTTGCGCTCGACGAGCAATTGATTTGTTTCGCGTACACACTCACGAACGGCGCCTATGTTTTCGTTGGAGCGCTTACATCGATTACGTTCTTTGATCGCTGACAGAACCACTTCTTTCAAGTTTATTGATCAAAGGCCGAATCGTTCTCTCGCAGGGACGATTATGAACACCGTAAACCTCACGCAAGACACGGAAGGTTTGGCGAACAGATGATCCATTTTGATAATACATTTTCACAATTTCTACGCGTTGCTGAATGCTGTAACGATCCATGGCTATTTGACAATAACAACTGTAACCACATGACAAAAATGACTGCTGTAACTCAATAACAACGGCAGCTATCACATGTTAAAGATAGAACACTCTTGTTGAAAGACCCTTTACAAAATGTAGGAATATTACCTATGTGTACAGAAAGAGAAAACGGGAAGAAGGAAAGATAAGGTTTTATGTATGTACACGTATATACATATAATGTAACACTAAGATTTCTTAATTGATAAATTCGCTATTGTCGACCGGAAATGCTTCCAATGAGGGAAAGACCGTAAAAGAGAAATCAGGGAACGAGGAGAAGTTAACGGTAACAGTCTTTTGTCTCAACTCAGAGCCAAGATCCTTGCTAGCCACCCTCGCTTGATTTCATATTCCAAGCAACAGATCACGTGCATAGTAACAACTTTGTAAAACGTGTATAAAAAGTCTGAAGCGTTACACTCACATGATTTTCACTACTCTTGTATAAACTACTTTTACAAACTATTATTCTCTATCTACTTCATGCTAATCGAGATAAATATTTGCAGAAACTATCTTATTGCCAATTTACTTGTAGGTGCAAGGGGAATATGGTAGGCTTTAAGCGTTAGTCAAATGTTAAAACAGCTGGTTGCTCTGTGGAGCATTCCATTCTCTTTGTATGTCCTGGACATAAAAAAGAAAATAATAACGAATTCTTATTTGAGAAAAAGTATAAGTATTGGAAAATTTAAACGAATAAGAGGAATATCTCGGAAATGGGTCACTCGACAAAATAATTGTGACATAAATTGTGTGTTTTAGCGATATCTACTTTTCTTTTTAGTAAAAAACTGTTTATTCTCTTACGGTTTACCAGTTATGCAAAACTCATTCAGAATGATCACAACTTTTGGGGACATTCCCACAAAATTCAAGATATACATTTCATTTGTCATGAAAGTATTTTAAACATATGATCTTCTAATCGAAATCATTTGAGCGACTTTTGAGAAAATCACATTTTAGAAAAATGTTCGATGTAAAGGTAGCCTGGGGTAAGGGTGCTTCTTGAAAATCTTCGTGTGGCGTCTTTAAAGGATGCTGAACCTAAATACCAAGTTTGCTATTTATCCGACTTTTGGTTTTTGAGTTATACTGTTCACGGACACACATCCACACAGACGCATACACGTACCACTTTCTGTAAATGCTTTTTTACTTTCTCTACTACGTATAGTAAGTAGGGGAAGTATTGCATTCCACCCAAACATTCGATACCGAGATTTCACCGGAAATACATGTTTTGAGACCCCTGAATCCAAAAAAAGCATTTTTGGAAACATGTCCGTGTGTGTGTCTGTGTGTGTGTCTGTGAACAGCATAACTAAAAAACGAACAGTCGTATAAACACCAAACTTGGTATTTGGGTTCAGTATCTTCCAGAGATGCGACACGAAGGTTTTCAAGAAAATCCTCCACCCCAGACTACCCTTTACATGGAACATTTTTCGAAAATTTTAATTTTCTCCTAAATGGCTCTAACGATTTTGATTAAAATATCATATGTTTAAGATATTGTCATGAAAAATGAAATGTATATCTCGAATTTTCTGGGAATGTCTCCAAAAGTATTCTTTATTGTGAACGACTTTTGCATAACTGGTAAACCATAAGAGATAGACAAAATTTTACTACACCAAAAATGTAGATCGCGTTAAAATACACAATTTATATCATATACATTTTTGTTTTGAGTGAACCGTTTTCGAGATATTGCAAAGAGAACAAAGAGAGAGTTCCCTTAAATTTTCCAATACTTATACTTTTTCTCAAATTCGTTATTCATTTTTTTTATGTCCTGGACATGCAAAGAGAATGGAATGCGCCGCATAACAACCAGCGTTAAAATAGTTGACTATCATATTCCCCTTGCATCTACAAGAAAATTACCAATAAGATTGACATCTCGTTATCTCGATTAACATGAAGCATATGGAGAATAGGCGTTTGGTAAAATAGATTGTACAAGAGTAGAGAAAGTCATGTGAGTGTAACACATCAGAATTTTAGTATTTAGGGGCCTCAAACACGTATTTCCGGTGAAATATCGATACCGAATTTTCGGGTGGAATACAATACCTCCCCTACTTACTATACGTACTAGAGAAGATATTACACAATCATGTGTACGTAAATTTATTTGAACGTAACAAATCAGGTTTCTACACAGATATATTTTCAAACAATATGGAACCAGTTAGGTGTTTCTACGGTTAAGTGTTAATTGGCTCTAATCAACCACTTCGCTACTTTAAATACCCCATCCATCATTTCTGTATTGGTGCCTTGGAAGGGAGAGTGTAATTACTGCATTGTTTACGTTGTCAGACTATCAATGGACCTGCTTGTACTTCTCAATTCGACATTTATAACCTTAGACCGCAATCTCCTTAACGACACTCCGTACATTGTGGCACAATGAAGCTGTTTGGGAGAGGAGGGGGAATTTAATGACCAAATCTATGAACAAGGAATACGTGCGGAATCTGTAGCAATTGATCACGCCGAAGCTTTATCCCGAGAGATTATGTACATCACAGACATGACAATAAACGCAGTTAATCCACTGGGACTAGCAATCCAACATCTGCCCATGAGGGACCTGGTTACAACCGCATACCGTCGCTATTGTGTGGAATAATACTGTTCATTATAGGGGAAAACACAAAGAATCATAACTACAAACATTTTGTTGTGAAGGGTAATAATCTCTTCAAAATATTATTTATAAGGCAATAGTTCACCGCATCGCTTTATTAATTTATGTTCTAGGCTGTACAATCGAGACCTCTGTAACAGGAATACACCATTGTAACAGTATTATTAAATGACTTAAAAAGGACAGTCCTCCAAAATACTTGTTACTTTCTCTACCACGTACTATATAATAGGTAGAGAAGGTATTGCATTCTACACAAAAATTCGATAACCAAATTTAAAATATGATTTAAAAATACATGTTTTGAACCGAATCGACATGCAGACATCTAAAAGTGGGACACTAAAGCTGACTTTAAGTTCCATGGCATTCCCAAGACATCGCCAGAAACAACTAAATAGCGGCAGCAGTTTATAAAAATGATAAGTATTGAAACAGTGAGACCTTTTTATGAAGCCTTTCTCGGTGCACGAATGTATGCATGAATTTGTATCTGATTTAGAATCTTCTTTTCTTAACTTAAGCTTCGCTTACTTAAGGCTACCTCTACCAACGTTCCTTCGCTCGCGGACCAATCTTAAATCTTGTATGTGTATCCGACATTGTTACTATCTTCTCAAATCTCGGAATTACATTCCTTTTCTAATTTATCACTCTGCAAACACACTGAACTCAAACCTAACTGCATTCCAGGAACTTTTATACCAGCACTATCGTTACTCGGCTGTTACTAATGACTTCCGTTAACTTAACCCGCTAATGGCTCTTTTCTACGGACAAAACTATTAACTCAGGCTTATTACATTATACATTGATTTAATGTACAGAAATTATTTATTACAATTATTTCTCTATTTACTATCATTAAACTTCTTGGTTTGTTTATATCTTCCTGTCAATAATTACAGTGTGTATCTGTGTCTGTGTATTTATGGTATTTTAATCAACTTTGTTAGTCTTTTTTGAGAAAATTAAAAATAACGACCACTATCCATGTAAAAGGAGTTGGGACGGGGAATTTTCTTGAAAATCTTCTTGTCGCATCTTTAGAAGATACTATCTAAACTTAAACATCAGGTTTGATATTTATCGACCATATATTCTGTTCGCACACACACACACACACACACACACACATCTTCGCAAGGAGATTTTCTGTTTCTAATCAGTTTTTCTTTTTAGTAGATATTATCCAATGGTATTATAAATATTAGGAGCAGCATTGCAGAAAAATTAAATTTCGGGAACTAGCAATCAAAGTTTTAGCTACTTCTCAACTGAAAATTTGCATCTCTGGCCTAATAAATTTATTCAGTGCCATAAATTTTGAATAGCAACGTTAAAACTATCCAGAGCTTTAAAACTATTTCCAAAAGGTTCGTGATATACATTTTATTTAAACAAAAAACACATACACAGTCTTTTTTCTAAAACTACTCTTTTTTGGATTCAGTGAACCATAAAACGTGTATTTCCGTAAATTTTAGGTAGAATGCAACCTTCTCTACATTTTATGTACATCGTCGTGCATAAAATTTGGTTCATTCTCTTAGATTGCCATAGTGTTTTTCTCTCTGTAAGGTTTCCACATTCATGTAAACAACTGTTACTCCACCCAGCCGGTATCAGCTCTCTATGTGACTGGCTGATGAAAATTTCAGGTGCATAAAACTGACAAATACACAATGTTTATAATCTATGTGGAATAGTGGGGTGGTTCGGATACTTCTCTTTGAGAGAGTTTCTCTACGGTTGGCACACAAGGAAAGGCTAAACCAATTACAAATAATTCGGTTTTCTAGACGAAAGGTGAAAAATCATTCGCATGCCTGGTTAAACTGAAAGACAGTTACAACAGCGGCTTTGCGTGGTATTCCTTGCACGAGTTTGATGCTGTTCTTGGAGATACTACATATAGCTCCGCAGCCCTCGCCGCGATATAACTTTGCTCATTAAGGACAATAATTTTCGCCTTGTTGTCTAAATCTTTTGTTACCTACTTTCACATAACATATACAATATAAAGGACATTGTTTACAAGACAGTTTCATCCAACTACTCCACATAATGTACACTACGTGATCAAAAGTATCCGAACACCTGGCTGAAAATGACGTACAAGTTCGTGGCGCCCTCCATCGGTAATGCTGGAAGTCAATGTGGTGTTGGCCCACCCTTAGCCTTGATGAAGTGTTCACTCTCGCAGGCATATTTCAATCAGGCGCTGGAAGGTTTCTTGCGGAATGGCATTCTTCACGGAGTGCGGAACTGAGGTTAGGTATCGATGTAGGTTGGTGAGGCCTGGCACGAAGTCGGCGTTCCCAAACATCCCAAAGGCGTTCTATAGGATTCAAGTCAGGACTCTGTACAAACCAGTCCATTACAGGGATGTTATTGTCGTGTAACCACTCCGCCATAGCCCGTGCAGTATGAACATTGCTCCATCGTGTTGAAAGATGCAATCGCCATCCCCGAATTGCTATTCAACACTGGGAAGCAAGAACGTGCTTAAAATATCAATGTAGGTCTGTGCTATGATCGTGCCACGCAAAACAACAAGGGGTGCAAGCCCCCTCCAGGAAAAACACCAGCACACCATAACACCACCACCTCCGAATTTCACTGTTGTCACTACACACGCTGGCAGATGACGTTCACCGGGCATTCGCCATACCCACACCCTGCCATCGGATCGCCACATTGTGTATCGTGATTCGTCACTCCACAGAACGTTTTGCCACAGTTCAATCGTGTAACGTTGACGCTCCTTACACCATGCGAGGCGTTGTTTGGCATTTTCCTGCGTGATGTGTGGCTTATGAGCAGCCGCTCGAACATGGAATCCAAGGTTTCTCACCTCACGCCTAAGTGTCATAGTACTTGGAGTGGATCCTGATGCAGTTTGGAATTCATGTGTGATAGTCTGGATAGATGTCTGCCTATTACTCTTTACGACCCTCTTCAAATGTCGGCGATCCCTCTCAGTCAACAAACGAGGTCGGCCTGTACGATTTTATGCTGTACATGTTCCTTCACGTTTCCGCTTCACTATTTCATCAAACAGTGGACCTAGGGATGTTTAGGAGTGTGGAAATCTCGCGTACAGACTTCTGACATAAGTAACCCCAATCACCTGACCGTGTTCGAAGTCCGTGAGTTCCACGGAGCGTCCCATTCTGCTGTTTCACGATGTCTAATGACTACTGAGGTCGCGGATAATGAGTACCAGACAGTAGGTGGCAGCACAATGCACCTAAGATGAAAGACGTATGTTTGTGGGGTGTCCGGATAATTTTGATCACATAGTGTATGTCTTACTTTTTCCCTCCGGCTCTTTTCGCTACTATGCCGGAAATCTACCCCTGTTCATTGCTTAGAGTTTGTGTGCAATACTTTTGACATCAAACCAGTAAGAGGCGGATAGATCTGGCGAGTGTCTAATCAGTGCTTTTTATAGTCACTCAGGTAAAATGCTTCCGTTTCCCACCCCTTTCATCGTTCACTTTGTTTCAAACCAATAACAGATTAACACAACTGTGTAGTTGCGGGACTCAACTGATAAGGGTATTCTGCAACATTCAATAAAAAAAACACTTTATGAAACCTAAAGTATTGCCACGCTTTTATTTGGATCGGGCTTTACGTGCTAGAGGAAGTAAACATATTTATTGGGTTCAGTGAGCTATAACATGTTTTTCCGGTGAAATATCGCTATTGAATTTTTGGGTGGGATGTAAAACTTCTGCTACCTACTAGAGAAAGTGACGTAATGTAAATAGAACGACTAATATAATATATGCTGAACAGACGTAGGAATTTCCAAGCATTAAAGCCAGAACGAAAGGAAATGAGGTTAAACGGTTACTAGATTTGAGATAGGGACTTCGCAGCTAAGAAAGCACCCCATCCCTCCTACAGTCTTTTTGCTTTTGCAAACAGCACTCACCAGGCTGTGTTTACCTGCTTGTCAGTGATCCCTGCCCACTGTTTACATTACTTGTTTTGATTGGAGATACCTTGAAGTCAACTGCTTAAGAATTCCTATGTCTGAAAATGAACATATATAAACTTATTGGTACAGAAAATCTTAAGAATATTTCACATCAGACTGTGCCAATCGGGCGCATAATTAGTAATTACCATTTTCTCCGTAAGCGGTGTGGCTGTAATTTTACTGTGTTCTTATTTACACCGCTGGTTGCGCCTCTGTCGTGTCTTAAGGTTCAGCCTGGTTGAGCTCACCTCGGAGAGTCGTCTTCTTTCTTTACCGCTAGGGTGAGTTTCTTATAATGGCGTCGCTGGCCTTGACTTGGATTTCGCGCTGCATTTTGTGATTATTGAATGTAAGAGAACCGGTAGACAGAGGCACAGGCGTTAAACGGTCATATTTATATTTCTTTTGGGGCAGTTTAATCTTTTATATACTGTATTGTGACCTTCATTTGGTGTGGATTGATTTATTCTTGTTTTTCAATATTCAGAGTTTATTAAATTGTTAGACATTTAGAGACTATTTAAACAATCGAAACATAGAGTATATTTAAATTTTATAACGTTCAAAGACAATGAAAAATTTTAATACAAGCAGAGTTCATTAAAGAGCTGCGGTTAAAATGAATTTCCATTTATTTGCATTTTTACTTTCTCTATTACGTGTACTAAATAGGGGAAGTATTGCATTCCACCCAAAAATTCGATACCGAGATTTCACCGGAAATACGCGTTTTGAGATCCCCGAATCCAAAAAAAGTATTTTTAGAAGCATGCCCTTGCGTGTATCTGTGTGTCTATGAACAGCATAGCTCAAAAAACCAAAAGGGGAATAAATACCAAACTATGCGTTTAGGGCCAAAATCTTCAAAGATGTGACACAAAGATTTTCAACAAAATCCCCCACCCCAAACTACCCTTTACATGTAACATTTTTCGAAATTTTGTATTTTATAAAATGTGGTTGTAACGATTTAGATTAAAATACCGTACATGAAAGATATTTGCATGATAAATTAAATGTTTATCTTGAATTTTAGGGAAATAAGCCTATGAAGTCTTCTTCATTCGAAAGAAATTTTTTATAATCTTATATAACTGTTAAACGTTAAGTAATAGACGAAAACGTGCTACACAAAAAATGTTGAGGCAGTATTTTTAACACTTAAATAATTTCAGTCTCATTATATAATATGTAAATTCAATAACAGCCCGCCTTGAAGCAATATGTGTATGTACTAATTTGTAAAATGTATGTAACAGTCATTGCATATGCTTATATTATTGTATACATGTTCAATAATGTTATATGAATGTATTACGTAATTTAATAATGTAGGAGCTGTGACAAATAGGCAAAAGTTGCTAACAATGAGGTAACCTTGAGGCAATAATGAATTTTAAAGTTTAAATGCTACTAGTCATTATTGGAGCAACAATAATGTAAACTTTGAGACAGCTTAAAAATAGCCAATCACCTACCAGAAAAAGCTTTAGTTAAATGAAGGCATTCTATTGAATTAGAATTAGCCAATCAGAGACATGAAATACAAAAATTTAGAAGTTTAGACGGTTGAAATCAATTTAGTTGCCTGCAAACAGTGTTCGTAACCGGACGCAAGACACGTCCTCGAGAAGTATAATACGTATTCGTGTGAGACGAAAATAGTTTACGTATTAAAAGGTGCAAGTATTTAATAAAAAAAACTTGGGGCAATGGCCACCTGAAAGTTACATTTGGGGCAAAGGCTACCGGAAACTGTTTACTATACGTGCGGTTGCAACTACTACAAGTTCGGCTCCCCAACAATTGAACTATAATATAACTCCTTCAATACAACCTACTTCAAATTGACGCCCAAAGCTTGTTGCAAACAAGATAAAAGAAAACAGCTTCTTCAATGTAGGTTTAATTAAAACGCAGAATTTATTTAAATAAGTTTTTTTTGGCATAAGCCGTTTCTGAAATATCCGTTATTGAAGGTTGGAATTGTTCAGTTCTTGGTAATTCTCTTTTAAGTCCTTTCAATATTCAGTTGTTTTCGCGATTGCATGGTAACAGTATGGAATTTTAAGGCCCTATTGTTAAACATTTGACTGCCTCTGTTCCCTTTGTATCTATAACTAAATGTGTAATGTAGGTATTTCTGTAAAGGTTTATTTGAATTAAAATGTAGTAGATAAAATAAACCTAATTAAGAATAATTTGTACACCCATTAGTAAACGATAGAGCGTAGAGAAAGTAATGTGAATTTATCACATAAGATTTTTTACATTTGGGCTATTTACGTAATGCCAGGTATGTCAAGTGAGGTGGAGAGTTGCTGACGTGACATGCGTCACGCTAGACTTGTGTACTGCAGATTTGTCCCAAATCTTTGCTTGTTTCCCTGAGTGTTTCTTACGAGGGTTATAGTCAAGCAATGTAAACATTTATATGTCTACCTTTGTATAAATATCGTGCTGTTAATTGAGTAACATTCTCAGTTTAATTAGCTTTTCTTTTGCTGAATTAATATATGCATGCAACCCAGTGTTCACATGTTGAAATTAAAGGGCACATGCGTGTTTTTTGCACACATTTTTGGGGGGCATTCCTCTACCTCGTTCCTAGTTCTGTACGCTTAAACTCCTATTATACAGGATGTTTCAAAAATTGAGGCAGTGTTTCTAACACTTGAATGATTTCAGTCCAATTATATAATATATAAATTCAATAACAGCCCGCCTTAAAGCAATATGTGTATGTAACAAGATATAAAAAGTGTATATTACCGTCATTGTATATATTTATATTATTGTATAAATGTGTAATAATGCTATGTAAATGTATTACGTAATTTAATAATGTTTGAGCTGTGAGAAAAATATATTAAAAGTTGCTAACAATGAGGTAACAATGTGGTAACTTTTGAGGCAATAATGAGTAAGAAAGTTTAATATTGCTACTAGTCATTATTGGAGTAACAATAATGTAAATTTTGAGACAGTTTATAAAATAGCCAATCAACAACCAGAAAAAAGCTTAAGTTAAATAAAGGTATTCTATTGGATTAGGAATAGCCAATCAGAGACTTGAAATACAGAAATTTACAAATTTAGGCGGTAGAAATCAATTCAGTTGCTTGTAGACAGCGCTCATAACTGGACGCGAGATGTGTCTTCGAGAAATTTAATACGTATTTGCGTGAGACGAAAATAGTGTATGTGTTAAAAAGTGCAACTAATTAATAAAAGAATCTCACAGCTCTCTACATCAGGAAGGTGTTATTTAAAGTGTGTCAAGGATTAATAAATGTAGTGAAGTAAAAATTATAATCTGTGTAAGCCTACATTCTTAGCCGCACTACTCCCTGCAAAGAAATCCATGTCTCTAACAGTAATACTGACGCAGCCGAGGCAAACATAAATATATAATATTTAAAGAAACAGTCAAATTACAAAGTTAATATTTTTAAATTTGGGACGAAGGCTACCGGGTACCATACGTGCGGTTGCAACTACTTCAAGTTAGGCTCCCCAACAGTTGAACTACAATACAACTCCTACTTCAAATTGGCTTTCCATACGTGAAGCAACCATCTTCTTCAAAATAGAGAGCATAACTTCTGGTATGCATTCCCATAAGTAGACAATGCAATAGGTCCATTACAACATGTGTCCGAAATGTTTGGTTGCTGAGTTGTGGCATTCAAAACAGTGATATTTACCGGACGTATTTCTTACCGCAGGTATTTTTGTTTTTACAGAAGATATTCAAAGTGAGTTTTTCGTTCTTGAACACAGGCCTCACATCGACGACACATGGCTGTGCGAACACGATCCCAAATTCCAGGAGTATTGCCTATTTCCTCACAACCTGCTACAAGGGATTCCATATCTGGTACTGGAGACGAATGCACCAACACTGTTAAACGGCCCCACAAGTAGAAATCGACAGGGTTCAAATCAGGTGAGCGTGATGTCCAAGCAATTGGGTCACCTCTACCTATCCATCGATCTTTAAACCTTCGATCCAAGTACCGGCGAGCGGTACGACTGAAGTGTACAGGAGCACTATCATGCAAGAAGTGAGCTTTTGATGAATGTTTAATGGAGTGTCTTCATACATATGAGGTATGGTGTTTTACAGGAAGTTGTGTACGCCCGGCGCATAAGTCGCTTCACAAGTACATGGGGTCCAACTAACCGACCACTAACGTCCTACATTTAAGAGTGAACTGTTATTGGTGATGAGATGAAACAATTGCATGTGGGTTTTTATATGCCCATACATGCTGATTGTGGAATTTTGTAATGATATCTCGTGTGGACTGTGCTTCATCTGTAAATAATACTAAGGCAGGAAAGTTCCGATTTGTAGTAACTGCTGCATGAACCACTGGTAGGACATCCGTCGAGCAGGGTAATCTGCTGGTGACAGGGCTGTAATAACGATGCAATTATTGCTCTCACAACAGTCTCCAGACATTCGTATGAGGAACATTCACTTGCAACACTAATCTTCGTGTACTGATAGGAGTCGTGTGCACAGAATCCAGAATCTCTTCCTCTACATCTGGAGTTAATGACCTTGGTCGTCCCCTCCCCAAACCAGGAGATATAAACTTCTCATGAGCGTATGGACGGCAATGAAGACGTTCAAATGTCTTCCAATCTGTACATTTTTCACTGAGGGTGCCTCTCTTGGTACAAACGACGAGTCAGCACAGCATTGCCATCCGCCTTATTGTAGATGAAGTGCATTTCTGCCAGCTCGTGATTTGAGTACACGTCTAGCAGTCAAATGCCAAACACAAGCAGTTGTTGATGCTCCACTATTGGAGCCAAACTTGAAGGGGTTTAATTGTTGTTGTTGTTGTTGTTGTTGCGCCACACACGTATTGCGGGAGATATGTTTCTTGGAGTGTTCGCCCCACGTTTACTTTTTCGGTAGGCTTCGCCAAACGTTTAAGAATCAACTTTTTATTTTAATGTATCTTTAACTATTATATATTTATGTATACCTCGGCTGCGTCAGTAGTAATTTGTAAAACACGTATCCCTTAGCAGGGTTGGTACGGCTAAAGAATGAAAGCTTACGCAAATTATAATTTTATTGTACTTTGTTTATTAATCCTTCACACGATTAAATAACACTTCACTGAAATATCCTACTATAGAGCTGTGAGATTATTATTAATTGTACTTTATAACACGTAAACCTTATATTATTCTCACCGCAATGAAGTTTTATGTCTCACACTGAACATGTACCGGTTGGTTACGCCTCCTTATAGCGTTTCCCGCCTGAATTTGTACAATTCCTCTATTTCAAGTCTCTGATTGGCTAAGCCTACTCCAATAGAATGTTTCATTTAACTAAATTATTTTTCTAGTTTTTGATGGTCTGTTTATAAACTGTTTTAAATATTACATTATTGTTCCAAGATTTATTAGTAGCCTTTATTAAACTTTCTAATTTATAGCTGTCTCAAGGTTACCTCATTGTTAGCAACTTTCGGCTTTTTACTTTGTAATTCTGTTAGCTACGGAAAGCAGCTTGCTCCTATTCTCACAGCTCCTACATTGTTAAACTACGTAATGCATTCACATAACATTATTATACATGTACATAATAATATAAACATAATACAATGACTGTAACATACAATTTATATATTATATTATACACATATTTCTTTAAGGCGGGCTGTTATTATTTTTGTATATTATATAATTAGAGTGATATCGTTTACCCTTCGCTTCGGAATGAACTCTCAGACCGTCCTGTTAATATCTTGTCACGGCAACTACCTGTGTAACAAAAACGTTCTGGTGAATATCACTATTTTGAAGGCCATTACTCAGAAACCAAGTATTTTCAGACACATTTTGTAATGGACATGTTTTACTGAGTATTTATGGGGAATACACACCTGAATTTATGCCCTCTATTTTTGAAATATCCTGTAGATGTGAGTAGGTAAAAGTAGCACAAGAATTTTTTTCTTCTAGCTCTACGGCCTAAGAGAGCTAAGAGCTGCCGCACGGCCGCTGTATACTCTGTTTCTCTTCTCCATGGCAGAAGGTAGTAGGACCTTTCAGACTGCATTGCCGTTGACTGCGCTATTGAGGCAGTCGCTAGCATTCATATCAAGGCTTAATTTGCTATTTGTGGAGATATTTTCTGTCCCTATAAGCCATGTTGGGATGCGTATCGCAATAGATGCGTAGGAATGTATTGAGATTGATTTCAATGAGATAAAGCACCAGCTGATTTGCTTGATGTTTGCTTTCGCGAAATTGCATAGCGCTCAATTGCATTTACATCTACTTAGCAGACATAGGGAAGAGAGAGAGAACGTGCGTGTGTGCAAATACACTCCTTGGAGCAGAATGTTCGGCAAGATCACTGCTTGTAAGCCTCAAACAATTGTTGTGTGTTGAATAAGCCATACATGGTATTTGTGTTTGTTTACACCAGCGGCAACTGGTGCCCTTGCGGAGATAAGATGCTTATTCATTGTTATCTACGCGAACATACTCGCTAACTCGACGAACGCGTGTTTCATGCAATAATTATACTGTACGCCACAGGCTCTGTTGCAAAGTGCCGCCCTTCTGACCTCATACAACTTCCATCGCTGTGGAAAAATAGTTTTCTACCCTTTTCTGCACATAATAAGTGCAAGAAAAACTAAAAAAATGTTATTTGCAGACAAGAGTAAATATTTCAGCAGCAAAATGCTTCTGTGAACTTAGGTTTTGTTTTCTTAATGACTTTTATTTGGGCCAGGCTCTTTGCTAAAGCAAGGACTTTTGCGTTTCGCATAATATACAATTCCGTATGCACAAATGTGTTGGTTGGCTAGGAATGATGTAATAAACACAAACACACGTTAACAAATACAAAAGTTTGCTTAAAGCTAATGAATTTAACATTATGTTCAATTGCAGGTTATGAGAAAAGCTACCATTTGCGTCTCCCATGTTAAATTGATCATTTACAATGTACCTTTTCTCAGGAAGTATTCAGAATATTCAGTTTTTTTCACGTACACTTACACTATTTATCAAGAAACTGAAATGTGTTATAATTCATTGAATGTAATTTTGAAAAATCTGTTGTGGTACATTCACACCACTTTCTCAACCTTCTCTATTAGTGGGTATAAAACTATTCTTACTAAAGCTTATTTATATATCTTACATTTTAATTCAAATAAATCTTTGCAAATATAGCTATATTACACATTTTGTTGTAGATATAAAAGGAGCAGTGATAATCAAATGTTTCAGAATTGGACACTATATGCTGGTCTTAAAATTCCATACTGTTTCCATGTATTCGCAAAAACAACTGAATGCTGAAAGGACTTTAAAAATGACGATGTAATGAACATTTCCAACCATTCGTTAATAGTGAATATCTCAGAAGTGGCTGATGCCACAAAAAAGTTATCTGAAAGAATTTTTTAAAATTCTATTTATGGAGGTCTTTCCTTTTGGAACTAAACTTGTCGTTGGGTTTCTTGCACTTTGGGCTTTTTTTGTCATTACGTCTCACACATATCACACTCTCATCCATACTTCCCAACTTCGAGGAGGAAAGAGAATAATATTCCCACCCCTAGTCGGGAATCGAAATCAGGATCCCTCGCATAGCAGGCAGATGATCTACTGACTGAGCTATGGGGCCAGCACTGAAAGAAAGTGTGTTTTAAACAGATCTAAACTTGCTGTGCAGACGTTTTCGTCTATCGCTTATCATTTACAGTTATACAGGGTAATACAAAATTCCTTCTGAATGAAGAGGACTTCACAGGCTATTCACAGAAATTTCAAGATATACATTTTATTTGCGGTGTAAATATCTTTAATAAATAGTGTTTTAATCAATATCGTTAGAACCACGCTTTAGAAATTCAAAATTTTCCATGTAAAGGGTAGCTTGTGGAAGTAGGATTTTCTTGATTTATCCGACTTTTCATTTTTTAGTTATGCTGTTTACACACACGTACCATTGTCTTAAAATGTTATTATTATTATTATTATTATTATTATTATTATTATTATTCATGAGGTCTCAAAGCATATTTATTGTGAAATCTCGTTATCGAGTTTTCGGTGGAATGTAATACCTTCTCTACCTTGCTGTGTACATGGTGGAAAAAGTCCCTCCAAAATTAAAAAGGCTCGCTCGTGCACATGCATTAAGCAAATAGACTGCCAAAATTTCATTGCTCTGGGTTGAATAGCTTCAGAGAAAAGATACATTGAAAATGATGAATTTAACATGGCAGAGATAGAACATAACTTCTCCCCTTAAGGTTATGATTTCATTTGTGCTGCCCCCTTTACCTTCCATGGTTGTATCATGGGCTTTGACTAAGAAACAACTGACGATGCCTTTTTACTATCTCTGCTACATTGCTACAGTAAGACTGGGCTAGATGGTTCCCTGGAACGTGTAAGGCTCAAATTAGGAAGAACCAGAGTTGGATTTTCTTCGAGCTTGCCACTCTGTCCGTGGGTTTTTTCATGGTTTCCTTGGATCAGTAGGAGAATGCTGGAGTGAATCCCCTTCTATTATGGATTTTCTGTTCCCATGATTTCTTCTCTGTTGTTTCACCATGTGTTTCAGGGTTTTAGAACTAGGCGAAGGCAGGACTTTGGAACTTGCTCTGGAAAGTTTTCTCCCTGGCGCTTGGCGGAACTGCTGGGGCCCTCTTCCTTCCTAGAAGTGTCTTGTCTACACCATGCGGGTGACTAGGACTACGACTACGAGCGGACGGGGACTTAGCATTCGAATTAAGGAGAACTTTTGTGTCTAGGCCCCTAACGGGGCGCCCCGGGAGAAATGGATGAGGTGAGAGGAAATGGAGGGCGGCTGGATCAGGAGGTATGACAGGGCAGAGGATAGGATCCGGATGGTAGCTGGTACAACCGACTACCCTCCCACCCTGCAGGCTTACACATCCCACTGGAGGCCTCGGTACCTGGGAATCCCTCCATTCCGGGGGAAGAAGTGTTACAGAGAGCATCCTTTTCTCCTGCCATGCCACGCTGAGACTCCAGCCGACACTTGCAACCCTGAAACAACCAAGCAGATGAAAGCTGAAGTAAAATGAGAATGGAAGTAAAATAGAGAGACAGCAAATTCGGGGATGTAATTAATCTAGCCCTGCTAGTCAGCGTTAGGATTGGTATTATATCATAATCGTTAGGGACCTCATAATTGCTAGCGCACATCGTCGTCCGAATCGGTCGCCCTTCGGGTCTTCCCTTATTCCCTTCCTCCTTGGAGTCAAATTGGAAGCACAGAGGGTTACTCCGGTCTACGTGCAGTGCTATGCTCTACTTAATGGAGCCTCTGTTTGGCTATTCTTACTTCTGATGGTATTTGACACCAAAACAACTTTTCTTTCATGTCATAGTAGAGCAGGTGGGTCGACATCGAGCGAGATGGCTCCGCGTAATGTGAGAGGCTCGCATTCGAGCAGTCCTGTCGACTGCCCACTCTGACCTCGGGTTTTTCGTGGTTTTCGCTGGTCGGTAGGCGAATATTGGAATGGTTTTTCATCTACCGCGATATCATTTCCCTTTCATTCCGTTTCTTTCTCATTTTTCAAGTGTGCTTCTAGGTTCCGTGGTATATGGCGGTGCCGGATAGATGGCGCGAATGCTTGTTCAAAGGAAAGAGTGCTCCCCCTGGACACCAGAGGGCTGCGTGGTCGACGTGTCGTTCATCTCCTTCTCTAGGCAGTTCCAGCAGTGGGGCAGATCTTTGAGCCTGGAAATATTAGGTACGTCTGCGTCTCTGTGGCCTGACCGTGTGGTTCCTTCACTTCATCTCTTGCTTCTGGGGGCGGTAGCGGCAATATAACTATCTAGGTCGCAGGCGCGAAGTGTCCTTGCTGTTATCTTCAGTTCTTCTTCTGCCTTTCAAGTATTAGGCCTATCTACCTTTTCCGGCCTCAATTCCATCTTTTAACTGGCCTTTCTATGTCCCTCTTTCCTATAGGTTTGTATTGTAAGGCTTATTTGGAATCCTTGCATTCTTTCTAAATGTTCTTTCCATTTTTGTTTCTGTTCTTCTAATTTATCCTTCACTGCAAAAATATTCAGTTCTTGTCTAATTACTTCATTAGGGATTATGTCCAGTTTAGTGAAACCTTTAACTGTTCGTAAAAATTTCATTTCTGCAACCTGAACATGACTACAATCTTTTCTCATCACCCAGAATTCACTGCCATATAATAGAACAGGTAGAGCCATCACCTTATAAAATTTAATTTTTGTTTCTCTTCGTGTAATTTTTAATGTTCTGCTTATAGTATCGCAGATACTCTGATATTTCTGAAATTTGATGTCTATGTCCTTATCCTGGTTAAAAGTAATATAACTTCCTAAATAGTTAAAATGCTGTATTTGATCCAAGACCCAATTTTCATTTGCTATTTTACATCTTACTGAGCATTTCCCATGGAATGCCATTGTCTTCGTTTTATTTATTGATATCTGAATCTTTCCAGTTATATTTAAAAGATGGATTGATTTTGTAGTTCATTTTCAGAATTTGCATTTAATGCAATATCGTCAGCATATAATAGTATGTTAAAGTATTTATTCTTGGTTATGTATATTCCTTTTGATGCTCTTTCTCTCCATTTTTGGATAGCGTCATCTATATAGATATTAAAAAGAGTGGGCGATAAAGTACACCCTTGTCTTACACCTTGGTTTATTAAAATCTTTTCCCCTTTATAATTGGGGACATCATGTATTATATATGTTCCACTATACAGACTCTTAATACAATTTATTAGGCGACTTGGGTATCTACGTTTTTCCATGATTTCCTACAATTTCTCCCTTTCCACCCCATCGAATGCTTTCTCCATATCTATGAAAGCTCGGTAGGATGGTAAATTAAATTATCTTCTTTTTCTATCTAGTATTTATTAAATATACTGTCACTACATGACCTTCCTCTTCTGAAACCGTTTTGATATTCTAAAAGTATTACCTCTGTTATACTCTTTAGTCTATTGTTTAATATACCTGAATATATTTTGTAGGCACTGTTTAACGTACTAATACCTCTATAATTTGCAGTTTTACTGCGATTTCCTTTTTTAAACAGTGACAATATTTTTGCTATAAGCCAATCTTCTGGATTCTTCCTTTCTGTTTTATAGCCTATAACTATACCTATACGGGTCGTCTCCCTTCTCCTATACCTTTTGCACTTTAAGTTTAAAGTAGAGTAAACAATGTTCACTGACGGAGCAGATGGCTCAGGTGGTAACGTCTGTGGCCCTCATTCGGGAGGTCCCGCTTTAAATACCGTGGGCCGACCAATCTGACTGACGTTTTTGCGTTGTTTCCCTCAGTCGCCAAGGTAAATACCGGGTTGGATATTTAATACCACGAACCAAAGTTCCACATTAAGTCTAAAAGAACAGTAAAAATGAAAAATAGGTAGTAATAGCGAATGCTGTGCCATCTATCCACAGGCAATGAAAGCAGGTAGACTGGACGGCACCCTAATGCATCTGCACAGCACGAGGATACAGTTGCTATGCACTAAGGTCTCTGTGGACACGTGACGAAGCAAGATGGTATGGTTGCAGGGATGAGACCTAGAGGGCTAACCGTCTCCCACACATCGATCCCGAGTTATCTACTCACAGATTCGTCGCTATATGACCATGCGATTAAAGCGACGTATCACTTCGTCGAGCACATGGCGGCAGCACCATGTGGAGGATGACGGGAACTAAGTACCCGCGAGAGGAAATTGCTTTAGACAGAATGTGAATGCGGTATATTGCGCAGCTTGGGGATTATTAACTTTTAAACATTTTATGTCTTATTCCTATATTTTGTCTTATATCCTAAACTTCTAACAACACGTATTACTAAGGATAGGCAAATAATTGTACCTGAAGAGTTCGGCATTTCTGATTAAATGTACTAAATTAAAGTGTTCTTAACCTTAGGTTTAGAAATCATTCATTTAATGACTAATATCAGTATACCACTTTAGCTTTAACCTTTTATGAGTCAACAGGTACGAAAATGATTAGTACTATAGGTTAGAAAACCACGAAAACAAACGCGACTCAAATAATCCGAGCAACAATTCTGCATCACTAACAAAGAAGTTCAATTATTGTTAAATAACAGCCTGCCCTATTACTTGTTGAATAAGGTGAGTACTTTTCACAGCATTTGTTAAAAGTATTTAACACAATAATTATTGTAGCGCTTCCTACGTGGCAGGACCTCACTACATTGATGATGAAGGGCCGTTGGAAGATGATGGATACTGTATTACGTACCTATAGGCCGTCTTGATGCCCGTACTCTTGTGATGTATCACGACGTTCTTGTAAACTGGAATCCGATGATCGTATATCTGTATTCTTGTGTGTGTTAGTATGTTGTAATTACTATTTTATAATTTTGCCACAGCTGCTGTATTTGTGTCGGAGAGCACTTGTGTCTTGTCAGGAGAACGTTAAAGTATTTTGCACACACGTATTCTGTTAATTATTTCACTTTTATTTTAGATAAACCACATATGATATTCACAATTCACTATTATCTTTGTCATGTTAAAATATATATAGCTGGTAGACTTTAAATACGTAGCTTTAGCGTCTATTTAGAGACGAACTTATACCCTACCTTCCTGCTCGAACAGCTTCTGTTAGCGTTCCTTCCAACCGTTCTTCTTAACGTACGTATTTGAATAATAACAATATATCAATGAAACTGATTGGTGCTACTATCTAATAACATCCAATAACAGTTTATGTTAAACACACACACATATACACACATATATATATATCACGCTGTATATATATATACAGCGTGATTCTCTCGCTAGAGGCCCCAAACTTTTGCCTATATGCTGGCCTTTTATGTGTGTTTTGTGTACACATACCTCGAACAATGTAATGTAGTGCCACACCCCTCCCAATAGGCTTGGACTGTTCTACTGACCTTGGCTCTGCTTAGTCACACGAACGTCTCCACGCGCTATACTCCAGTGTTGGCTTGGAAGCAGCATCAGCAATGTCGTACACAATTGCAGAACATGTGTTTCTCGTTCGTAACTACTGGAAAACGGGTTCATTTAAATCATGTCAAAGGGCATTTCAGACCGAGTTTGGTACGGGATGTGTGCCCTCAAATGTGTATTCAGAAATTGGTAAGAAAGTTAGAGACGCCGGGAAATGAATGTGGGTGTAATGGAAGAAGTAAACGAGTAATTACTGGCGTCATCATCAAAATCCTTGCGCCGACTTTCCCAGGAAATGAATGTTCCTTATTCTGCGTGCCAAAGAGCTGCTAAGAAAGAAAACCTCCACGCTTACCGTGTGACATGTTTTCAAGAATTGCAACCGATTGACCATGAAAAACGTGTGCAGTTCTGTGTATGGTTTCAAACCATTATTAATCAGAATCCTGAGATTTTGGACTTTACTTAGTTCACGGATTTGAAGATCGAATCCGTGCTTGAAGACCGTGGTTTGAAGATCGAATCATCTGAAAAACAATTTTGGCCACCAAGATCTCCCTAACGCCACCGGACTTCTTCCTGTGGGGATGTCTGAAGGGAAAGGTACACAGAAATAGACCACGTACAATTACAAAGTTGAAAGATGCTATACGTCAAGAGATTGAAGCCATTACCGAGGAGACTTTAATAAAAGTATTCCAGAATTTGGGGCGACGTGTATAAAGGTGTTTGGGAGTGGGAGGGGACCATTTTCAGCATTGGATGTGACAGTGCATAGTTAAAGGTATTTTTACACAAATTTTCATCACAAAACTCGCATAAATGGCCAACATATAGACAAATGTTTGGGGCCTCTAGCGAGAGAATCACACTGTATATATGTTTACAGACTTTCATAGTCTTAACTATTAATCCAAGGTTCGTTACATGCTTACGCAGATACTACTACATTTCTCGTAATTTTATACTACTGGTTATATAGCTAACAATAACCTTAAATTATATTTTATATGTTATAACGTTATATACTTGTTCTCTACCATATTTACATTATGAGTATATGTGATTTCTAACATCCTTTTAATTATTATACGTACAATATTAGCAAAGTTAAACAAAAAATATTAAAGAAGGAAATTATTAATGAGTTGATGCTGAGAAGCTGTAAATTAGATATCCTATTACAATAATATGTTATCGTATTAGTTTGTCCATCGCTAGTACTGTATGTTGCTTCATTGTCTTCTTTCAATTTTCCACGTTTATGTTTTCTACAGTGGCAGAGGATTCCTCAGCGCCTGAGCATAGCCTCTTAAACCCTCTGCTATAACGCTTCGTTTAGGTATAGGTGAATCTAATCAAACACAATTTGTTTCATAAACTGAAGTGTTAGAGTAATGAATTTTTTTAATTTCTCTGTACAATAGTAACCACAAGATTTACGATCTGAAAGGAAATGTTTTATGTAGAGTAAGAGACGACTTGCTAAGTGGGAAAGGTTGTAATTTGCTCACCAGTCAATGAGCTGCTCTCTTGTCACGTATTTAAGTTTACAACTCCTTTAAACTCAAAGTGAAACTACTTTAGGTAAATACGTTATCATGTTTCCTATCTACAATTAGGATTAGGACTAACTGCGGAGGGGGACTTAACAGATCTTTCGTGCGTCGAGCCCCAGACGGTGTGCTCCCGTGAGGAAGGGGTGAGGTGAGCGAGACAGAAGGCGGCTTAACCAGGAAGTACAACAGGGCAGAGAGCAGGGTCCCTAGTTTTTACAGATTGAAAATCCCAGAATGGCAGTGGTGCAATTGATATCCCTCCTCGTGCAGCTTACACTTCCCCTGGGAGCCTCGTTACTCGAGACAGACCTCAATCCGGTGGACGAGGGATTACGTAAAGCATCCTTTTCCCCTGCGATGCAACGCCGAGACTCTCGCCGACACTTTCAACGCTGAAACAGACCAAGCAGATGAAACGTGAAGTGAAAGGAGGGACAGGGGATTCCAGGAATGTAATGAATTTTTCCTAGCGAGCAGGGAAACCCCCGAAAAAAGTACTTGAGTCAGGAACGTCAACCGTGGGAATCAAACCCACGACCTTGTAGCGGAAATAGGTTGTTGGGTGCCATTTGTAGCGGTAAATCGTTGATCAGTGGCATCTGGAAAGCTTCGTTGCTCTGGTTGATGCTATCTGCTGCAGTGTTCTCGTCCCCGGCTATTGCTGCTCGTCGGCGGCTGTGTTTACCATTCCTAATCTTTACCTATATAGCTAATTCTTGGGTCTCAAGGTTATCGTAGGTGAGGAAAATTAAAGTATACTGCGTTTCCCTTAATAAATGTGGTTTATTATCAATTCAAATATTTATGGGCGGATAGCTTTTCCCATTATATCAATTCCCACCATTTGAATTAATCAGGAGCCTAAACTAACTGCACACGTCTTCCCACCCATATACACACACGTGCATTTGTCGTCTAGCGAGTAGCACTTTGTGTCGTCGAGATTCTAGAAGAGAGTGAAAATCTGGGGTTTGTTCCCCTTTATTTACCTGAGCCCAGTGATGCTTACCTCCGCGCCTCGAAATGTAACGAGATATCTATTTGGTCCTCAGACCGCGTTACCTTAACATGTATGAGAATATTCTACTCCAAAGTTTTGCGCTTACGCGTCACCATGGCGCGACATGAAGCGGATTCAATATCTCTGTCTCTTTCTATTTCTCCTTACCGCTACCGGCTCCCTGTCCATTAGCTTGGTGAAAGGTGGGCTCTACCTAGAAGTATCTTTTACCTGGAATTTACTAGCTCGCCAGTTTCTTACAATCTGTTTTGTACAATTCTTGGTTGTTGAATATTTTAACATGTTTCTTGGTGAATTATATTATTACTATGTACAATTCTTATATATGTAGACGTTACCCTTAGCTATCCCGTTCGGTCTGTTCACAACTATATCATCAGCGTTTTAGTGGTACCAATTCCCTACCTGTTCTAATTACAACACTTTGATATGTTGTTTCACTTCCTCGTCGATGGTTCGGGCCTCGATAGAGGATGGTTACAATATTGTGTTCGGACATTAATGCGTTTACACAGACACATACGGACATTGGGTTTATATATGTATGGAGAATGCCTAGAGTAATAAGAGGAAAATTGAAGGCAGTGTGGTCAAGTTAATTGTACACACTGTAGAAGCCCTGTCCAAAACATTTTCATTGTGTGTGCTCATTTAATGAATTTAAAATACTAACGGCATTTGGAAACTGGGACGGGCGGCTCTAATGAACAGAGTGGAATGAATGAGCGCAGTTGAACACGTAAATTGTACGCGCTACGGTTGGGAATAACTGTAATTTTGCTTGTCAGCCAAACATCGCGGAACAAAAATGATTTTTCCCATATCCATTGGGCGTAACATTTGTCGATTCTTAAAATGACGACGTACCGGAATTGCAAAAAGCAACGTGAAAACTAAAAAAAGAGTGCGAGCGAAACAAAAAAATATTTTGTTAGAATATTTCCCAGAATTATGTTTGGTGCGAGGGTGGGGAGGGTAAAGTCGAAACACACTCCACATCCTGGATACGGCACAATGAGATCATATGTCAAAATGAGTAATAGGCAGTGTTTTCCGCACTACAGTGAACCAGAAATTAATTCCTTGTCATGACATTAATGCCGTGGTTCTTTTTCCTCTGTGGCACAGCTTTAGTTGTTACAATCAAGTTGAGTCCGTTAAATTATTTTACAGGCCGGATGGTAAACAAAACTCATAGACAAAAAGCCCAGTTAGGTAGGTAATACAGAGTGCTGCATTACCGTTGTGTTCTAACACGGAATATTACAAGTGTTATGTTTTGACATTAAGCATATATTAATGCCTGATAAAACCAGTAACTACTCTCATATTATCCGGTTCTCTCCCCCTCTGTATTTACTTTCTGTACCGCTTGCATATAATAGGTAGGGGACGTGCTATATTCCACACAAAAACTCTATATATAGATGTCACCGGAAATTCATGTTTGAGCCCCCTGAATACTAAAATGCATTTATGCTTCTATACCACGTACATAGTTGGCATATCACCCAAAAATGTGTAACAATATTTCACCGGAAATACACGTTTTGAAACCCGCCGAATCCAAAAACAGCATTTTTAGAAAAAGGTCCGCGTATGTGTCTGTGAACAGCATAACTCAAAACTAAAACTCGTATAAATACCACACTTGGCATTTAGCTTCATTACCTTCCAAAGATGTGACACGAAGATTTTCAAGAAAATCCCCCCCCCACCTCAACTACCCTTTACATTTTTCGAAAGTTTTTGATTTGTTAAACACTGGCTCTAACGATTATGATTAAAATATCATATATGAAATATATTTCAATGACAATGTGTATCTTGAAGTTTCTGGGAATAGCCTAGGAAGTCCTCTACATTGAAGTTAAAGAGCGTCCATAAATACAACTCAATTTAATTTATGGCGAGGTGTTTAAAAAATATACAAAATTCGTTCCGAATGAAGAAGTCTACAGGTTATTCGAACAAAATATACATACTCTTTATCTGTATACAATATTTACACATTTACTTATATAATGTGAATATTTAAACATAGTATTTTAACAAAAATCCTTAGAACTATTTTTGAGAAAATGAGAAGAAACGAAACATTTTCGACGTAAAAAATAATTTGGGGTGTTCACCACTTTCTTAACTCATTCACTTATAAAAGTTTAAAGCAAAAGTGGTATGCTGGTTTTAGTCATTAAATAAATGATTTATAAAACCTAAAGTTAAAAGCAGTTTAATCCAGTATTTTTAATCAAGGTGGAATAGTAGATAGGTGCGGCTGTTGAACTATTCGGGTACCGCTTCTGTTTGTCTACTCTTAGTGTTGTCTTAGAAGTTTAAGTTGTAAGGTAAGATATGTAAGCTAATAATTCCCCAGCTGCGCTAAGCGCCATATTCGCATGCTGTTTGGAGCAATATTATTTCCTCTCGCGGGTACACGTGGTGCTGCCATGTGCTCGGCGGAGTGATACATTAAAGTCCGTTTACTTCTACTTTAAACTTAAGAGTGAAACAAAAATAAAAATAAAATAAAATCTGCAATACGCCATCCTGGCACCATGTTTCCTACATAGGACGTATATTCCAAATTTGTTATTTATTTAAATATTTCTTTCAATTTATACTTTATTGCTCTAATGAATAAAAGTAGAAAATAAAAAACGGGAAAAGAAGAAAATAATACAATAGGTAAACCAAAAACAATAATTAAATCAAAACTATAAATAATCATTACAGTTAAAAATTCAACTAAAATTATATATATTCAAACTACTGTTACTAGTATCCAGTGATTAAGGAACTGGTAACCAGTACCCAACTACACTTAATATAAATATTAATTTTGAACTAATGATAACAATTAACAATTTCTTTTAATATCATACCAAGTTCTAAGTGTTATGTATAATACTATTTATTCTATTTATCCCTACTAATAGTTTTAACAAAATCAAAATTCTATCTGCTGTTTTTTTCTTTAGTTTTAAAAACTACTACTTTCAATATATTTTCCTCAAAATATATACTTTAACCTTTCAGATTTCTTAATATACTTTAAATATTTTACGGTACTTAATAATTTTATTAAACTTATCACTCGCTCTGAATTAAACTTATCTTTCCTTTTCACTTACTTAAAACAATAATCACTATATTTATTAATTTGCTATAGAATCATATTTCACTTCACTTAATACGACATTCACTTTAACTCCAATTACCACAATTCACATCACTTTCCCTCATCACCATCTTCTTCTCCCCCCTGAAATCCATAACTGCTGCTCCATTCACCACCTCCCACTCCAAACTTCTATTCCTATTTGCTATTGGTTCCTCCCCCTCATCATCCTCCTGCTTACAGTGAAACAGGTATAAAAGAAAACATCAGGCGAAGAATACACACATTTTGGATATTGAATTCTCCAGGGTGTATGAAAAGTACCTGAAAAGTGTCACGCGGATAGAAGTCATTTGTAACTTCTCTTGTGATAAGGTATGTGCTTATTATCATTTTAATTGTAACTATGAGAACGGCAGACGGTTGCGGAGATACCTCTCCAGCATTCACATAACCTAGATCAGAGTGGTCGGTCCAACCAGAGTTGGATTCGGACCTAAGTATGCTTACATGTTATCATGGACCATTTCGCTATCAAGAGATAGGCTAAACTTCATCGAATAACTCGTCAAAGAGACCCAAGTCATGTTGTGCATCTGAATTATATGATCTGTGGTATCCAGGGGAAGTTACAGAAGTGGCTAAAGAATAAATTGCATTAGCTGGTGGAAGTCAGAAGAGAAATATGTTTATACACCTTGAGAAAGATGTATAGATAGGAGCACTTTATGGTAACAGCCTTGGAACGCTGGCTGAGTGAAGGAAAACAGTTGGGTTATAATGTTTACCAAGTTGGAGCCAGTGGCCGTATATCAAGTGAATGTTTAAAAGATTCCAGAAATATTTCCAGTGAAAGCGTTGCTACGTGTTTCCCGTCTTTCGGAAGCTCGGCTATTATTGTAAATATAGAACGGGAGCGGCCATAAGTGCACCGCCCATAAATCAAAACATAAAAAATGCAGTGGATAAGGGCTGTCGGACCGGAATATGCTACTTCCCGATTTTCATATCGGGCCAGTTTGCAGCGTGCACATGTCAGTTTGAAACACTGGGTATCAAAAATACATCAGCGGATTTATAATCGATGGCCTCAGAGGTCCAGAAATTAGAATATTTTTGTTGTTTAAAATACAATTAGAAAAACTTCAAATTTAATTCAATATTAGTCGAACTTATGATTAAATAATGAAAACATAAATCCGACTTGGCGCATTTATATGATATCATCTACTCATAGCACATCAATATAATTATATATATTATAGTATCCTTATAAAAAGTAATTATTCTGTCCAGGATACGCTATTCGACATATATTTTCACCTAATAATGATTTCCAACATAAATAAAGGCAGGAAATGCAGAGTCAGACTGAAAGATTCAGTGCCATAGCCGGGATTTAAACCATGGATCCTCCTTTTACTTTCTCTACTACGTATAGTAAGTAGGGGAGATATTGTATTCCATCCAAAAATTCGATACCGAGATTTCACCAGAAATACATGTTTTGAGACATTTTTGGAAACATGTGTGTCTGTCTGTGTGTGTTTGTGAACAGCATAACTCAGAAACGAACAGTCTGATAAACACCATACTTGGTATTTAGGTTCATTACCTTTCAAAGATGAGACACGAATATTTTTAAGAAAATCACCCCACCTGAAACTACCCTTTACTGGAGCATTTTACGAAAGTTTTTGTTTTGTTAAACACTGGCTCTAACGATTTTGATTAAAATATCATATGTTTAAGATATTTTCATGACAAATGAGAAGTATATTTCTAATTTAATGGAAATGTCTCCAAAAATATTCTTCATTGTGAACGACTTTTGTATAACTGGTAAACCATAAGATAGACAAAGTTTTACAACACAAAAAATGTAGATCGCGTTAAAATACACAATTTATGTCATATACATTTTTTTTGTTGAGTGAATCATTTTCGAGATATTGCTTGTTATTCCCTTAAATTTTTCAATACATATTTTCTCAAATGGGAATTCGTTATTCATTTTTACTTTCTCTACTACGTATAGTAAGTAGGGGAAATATTGTATTCCACCCAAAATTTCGATATCGAAATTTCACCGGAAATACATGTTTTGAGACCCCCTGAATCCAAAAAAAGATTTTTGGAAACATGTCCGTGTGTGTCTGTGTGTCTGTCTGTGTGTGTATCTGTGAACCTCATAACTCAGAAACGAACAGTCGGATAAACACCAAACTTGGTATTTGGGTTCAGTATCTTCCAAGGATGCGACACGAAGGTTTTCAAGAAATTCCCCCACCCCAGAGTATCCTTTACATGGAAGATTTTTCGAAAATTTTAATTTTCTCAAAAATGGCTCTAAGGATTTTGATTAAAATATGATAAGTTTAAGATATTTTTATGACAAATAAAATGTATATCTTGAATTTCCTGGGAATGTCTCCAAAAGTATTCTTCATTGTGAACGGCTTTTGCATAACTGGTAAACCATAAGAGATAGACAAAATTTTACTACACAAAAAATGTAGTACGCATTAAAATACACAATTTATATTATATACAGTTTTTTTGTTGAGTGAAGCATTTTCGAGATATTACTTGTTATTCCCTTAAATTTTTCAATACTCTTCTCAAATGGGAATTCGTTATTAATTTTTACTTTCTCTACTACGTATAGTAAGTAGGGGAAGTATTGCATTCCACCCAAAAATTCGGTACCGAGATTTCACCGGAAATACATGTTTTGAGACCTCCCGAATCCAAAAAAAGCATTTTTGGAAACATGTCCGTGTGTGTGTCTGTGTGTGTGTGTGTGTCTGTGTGTCTGTGTGTCTGTGAACAGCATAACTCAAAAACGAACAGTCGGATAAGCACCAAACTTGGTATTTAGGTTCAGTATCTTCCAGAGATGCGACACGAAGGTTTTCAAGAAAATCCCCCCACCCCAGACTACCCTTTACATGGAACATTTTTCGAAAATTTTAATTTTCTCAAAAATGGCTCTAACGATTTTGATTAAAATATCATATGTTTAAGATAATGTTATGAGAAATGAAATGTATATCTCGAATTTTCTGGGAATGTCTCCAAAAGTATTCTTCATTGTGAACGACTTTTGCATAACTGGTAAACCGTAAGGGATAGACAAAATTTTACTACACAAGAAATGTAGATCGCGTTAAAATACACAACTTATGTCATATACATTTCTTTTGTTGAGTGAACCGTTTTCGAGATATTGCTTGTTATTTCCTTAAATTTTCCAATACTTATACTTTTTCTCAAATTCGTTATTCAGTTTTTTTGTCTTGGATATGCAAAGAGTTATAATCTGTGGCAAAGGGAATGGTGCTGCACCTAGCAACCAGCTATTAACAGATATGTATGTGCTTAAAGGCTACTGTTTTTCTATATTGCCCTTGTAAATATATTTTCCCCTACATCTACAAGAAAATTAGCAATAAGATAGGGTCTGCAGATGTTTATCTCGATTAACATGAACTAGATGGAGAATAAGCGTTTGTAAAAATACTTTGTACAAGAGTAGAGAAAGTCATGTGAGTGTAACACATCAGACTTTTTTGTCTTCGATATGCAAAGAATATTAATCTGTGACAAAGCGAATGGTGCTGCACCTAGCAACCAGCTAATAAGAGATATGTATGTGCTTAAAGGCTACTGTATTTGTATATTGCCCTTGTAAATATATATTCCCCTTACATCTACAAGAAAATTAGCAATAAGATAGAGTCTGCAAATGTTTATCTCGATTAACATGAAGCATATGGAGAATAAGCGTTTGTATAAATAGTTTGTACAAGAGTAGAGAAAGTCATGTGAGTGTAACACAACAGAATTTTTTGTCTTGGATATGCAAAGAGTTAGAATCTGTGGCAAAGAGAATGGTGCTGCACCTAGCAACCAGCTATAAAGAGATATGTATGTGCTTAAAGGCTACTGTATTTCTATATCGCTCTTGTAAATACAAAACAAGGAGAACTTAGTAGGTCTTAAGGCATGGTCACATATTTTTAGAACTGGTCACTATATGTAAAATGTGTAATTCTCTTGGCATGTCAAAGGATCGTTTCTGTAAATGTTTATCTCGATTAATATGAAATAGATGGAGAATAAGAGTTTGTAAAAATAGTTTGTACAAGAGTAGAGAAAATCATGTGAGTGTAACACGTCAGATTTTTTCTACAACTTATGTTAATGAATTCATATAATGTATTACTTTCTCTACCACGTACATAGTAGTGAAATATTCGATACCGAGATTTCTCAGAAATACATGTTTTGAGACCCTTGAATCCAAAAAAAGCATTTTTAGAAAAAGGTCCGGGTGTGCCTATGAAAAGCATAAATCGAAAACAAAAAGTTGTATCAACACCAAATTTGGTATTTAAGTTCAGTATCTACCAAAGTTGTGACACAAAGATTTTCAAGAAAATCACCTCGCCAAAAACTACCCTCCACATGGAACATTTTTCGAAGGTTTCGATTTTCTAAAATGTGGCTCTAAAGATTTTGATTAAAATACCATATCTTAAAGATATTTACATGAAAAATAAAATGTATGTATATCTTGAGTTTTTTGGGAATAGCTTTTGACGCCCTCTTCATTCGAAAGGAATTTTGTAAAACTGGTAAGCTACAGCCGAAAACCTACTACCCAAAGAATGTGGATGTCTTTAAAACACACGATTTATTTCAAAAAAGTCTTTTTGTGGCATTAGCCATTTCTGCGGTATCCGTTATGAATGGTTCGAATTGTTTCATTTCTTAGCTATTCCCTTAAGTCCTGTAACATTCAGTTGATTCTCGCGATTGTATGGGAACAGTATGGAATTTTAAGGCCAGTAGATTATAGCGTCCAGTTCTGAAATATATGACTATCGCTGTTCTCTTTGTATCTATAACGAAATGTGTAATATAGTTATTTCTGCAAATATTTATTTGGATTAAAATGTAGTAGATAGAAAAAAAAATCTGATGTGTTACACTCACATGACTTTCTCTACTCTTGTACAAACTGTTTTTACAAACGCTTATTCTCCATATGCTTCATGTTAATCGAGATATCGAGAAGTTAATCTTATTGCTAATCTTCTTGTAGATGCAAGGGCAATATGGTAGTATTTAAGCGTTAGTCAAATATTTTAAGAGCTGGTTGCTCTGTGGTGCATGCCATTCTCTTTGTATGTCCAGGACATAAAAAATGAATAACGAATTCCCATTTGAGAAAAAGTATTGGAAAATGTAAGGGAATAACATGGTTTACTCAACAACAAAAAATTTATACGACATAAAATGTGTATTTTAACGCGATCTACATCTTTTTGTGTAGTAAAATTTTGTCTAACTCTTATGGTTTACCATTATGCAAAAGTATTTCACAATGAAGAATACTTTTGGAGACATTCCCAAAAAATTCGAGATATACATTTCATTTGTCATGAAAATATCTTAAACATATGATATTTGAATCAAAATCGTTAGTGCCATTTTTGAGAAAATTAAAATTTTCGAAAAATGTTCCATGTAAAGGGTGATCTGGGGTGGGGGAATTTTCTTGAAAACCTTCTTGTCACATTTCTGGAAGATACTGAATCTAAATACCAAGTTTGGTGTTTATCCGACTATTCGTTTCTGAGTTATGCTGTTCACAGACACACGGACATGTTTCCAAAAATGCTTTTTTTGGATTCAGGGGGGTCTCAAAACATATATATTTCCGGTGAAATCTCGGTATTAAATTTTTGGGTGGAATACAATACTTCCCCTACTTACTATACGTAGTAGAGAAAGTAATAAGCTTTAGTAAGTATAGTTGTATTTCCACTAATAAACGATAGAGGTAGAGAAAGTCATGAGAATGTATTAGATTTTTTTGTAGCGGAATTCTGTTGGACTTGTAGCGAGATTCAGTGTTTTGAATCTACTGCAATCTGAAACAAATAACAAGGAGGCATAATAATCCGATGACAGTTGTCAGTTCGTATAATCAATCCAGGTTCGTAATGGCTATCCGTCAATATCCCGGTTACGTCAAATGAGTAGAACAATCATCCTCGCATATCTGTCCCAGGGCTTCAGAGAAGCTCAGGAATTCCGGCAGCGCCTCCCCGCACCTCCAAGGGCCCCGGAATCGACAAACATTAGCAATGGCTCAGGGCTGGACAACGAGATACCCGCATGTTGCGCAGTCGGTGCCATGGATACAAAGGAAAGTCAATAGTGTAGTAGGGGATAAAGTGAATGGAATGAAATGAGATGAGGAGGGGCATTTGCGAGATGAAAACGCGAGACATCCAGAAAAATAACTTTCTGACTCTTGCAGCTACAAGAATCCAGCACGAGTCCACATATGTACCTACTGGTATGTGTTCCGCCAGTTCTCTATGATTTTTTAGATATACACAGTGGAAACTCTCATGACTTTCTCTAGGCATTGTCACTTGTTTTATTACCTCTATAAACTGCTTTTACAAAAATTATTTTTTCTATATACGAGGGCTGCTTTTAAAGTAAGTACCGTTTTAATATTTTGCGATTTTGAACATGCACAATCACTTGCTCCATTCATTATGAAGCTCGACGCAGCTATGAGCGATCGTCACTTTGTGTTTTCCTGTTGTTAGAGTGTTTCAAAACGTTGAAAACAATCGAACGACCTGCCGAGTGTAATGTCAGATCAGTGATTCGTTTTTTGAATGCGAGAAATGTTACGCCAGAAAATAGTAATCGCCAATTGTGTGAAGTTTATGGAGAAACAATCATGAGTGACAATGCCCGGCCACACACAGTCAAACAAACTCAAGATCTGATCTCATCATTTGATTGGGAACAATTCGAACACGCTCCCTACAGTCCGGACCGAGCTATTTTCATTGTTTCTTCATTTGAATAAATTCCTTCGTAGTAAACATTTCAACGACGATGATGTTGTGAAACAAGAAATGTAGACTTGACTTCCATCACAGGCGGCATCATTCTTTGACGAAAGCATACAAAAGCTTGTTTCCCTTCACGAAAAGTGCCTGAATAACTCCGGTGACTATGTGGAGAAGTGGTGCAAGCTGTAAGGTAATTAGTAAAGTATTTGAAAAATACTTATTTTTAAAAAAAGATTATAGGTATTTACTTCAAAAACACGACCTGTACTTAATGTTAAAATGCAAGTCGCTATAAGCAAGTGTTTCCATGACACCAGGAGAAATATTTGAACAGCGACGTACGTTTAAAAAATAACAAAGTATTGAGAATTCAAACCAATAACAACGGAGATCTCGGAAATGGCTGGTGCCACAGAAAAGTTATTTCTTCATTTAAAGAGATGTACACCGTTGCACAGCACCGAAGGTAGGCTTCCGGCCCTTTGTGCTTCTACCGTTATCCCTGAAAGGGAGGGATGATCAGAAAGACCCCAATGTGACCAGATTCGGATGTCGACATTGGCAAGCATGGGGTCCTTAACGTTTACAGTCATCCTTCGTGGTGTAGTGGTTACCATGCTAGCCTCTAGTTCCCGAGGTCGTGGGCTCAAACACGGCGGAGGGCGATGGATTTTTTCGAGTGTAAAAATCCTTAGCATGGCTTCCTTCGGAAGGGAAGCAAAGTCGGTGGTCCTGTGTCATAGATTTACGCACGTAAAAGAAACTCAAGCCTTAAAAAAGAGACATCTGAACAAAATTATCAATCTTTCACGCCCAATATAGAATGGGACGCTAAGGACTACAGCAGTTAAAAGCGTCCATAAATAAGAAACTCAATTTTAATTTAATTTTAACAGTTGGAAGCCATTCGACGCCGCCGCCAAAGCTCTTAATCGCCGGGGCGTCCACCCAAGGCGGGTCCTAACTGCGTAGTCCCGACCGACGCCAGGGAAGAAGCCTCTATAAAACTCACCTCCACCGCTCAGCCGCAACCTACCGAACGCCGTCGCCTGATCTCTAACCCTGAAACAGATGACAATGAAGGAAATGACGGGTACAGGAAAGTCGTGGAGAAGAGGAACTTCATTAGCATTCGCCTACGGATACGAAAAATCCATGGGTCAGAGTGAGCGGTCTCCGAGGAACTCCCGAATGCTAGGCGCACATGTTACATGAACAGCTGGTTACGAGCACAGTACCCGACTTCTGGTTCACTTCTGATTCATCTTCGTCACGGTGTTAAAGTGCTTACCTTCGTGATGACCTTTGAGTCAGGGGAACATGTGAAAATCACTTGGGAAAAGATCTGGTGAATATGGAGGATGCGAAAGAACTTCCCAGTTGAATCTTCTGAGCTCCGCCTGAGTCAAGATTCAACTTGGAAGTTTTCTCGTATCCTCCGTATTCACCGGAGCTTGCCCCAAGTGATTTTTCACATGTTCCTCCAACTCAAAGGTAAGCACTTTTAACACCGATGATGAAGTCAAATCAGTGAACAGCTGGTTGCGAGCACAGGACCCGACCTGGTACAACACTGGCTTGGAAAAACTTGTCACGTCTCCATAAATGCTTGGATAAACACGTTGACTATGTAGAAAAGTAACAGAAGGATTGTACAATATAAATAAAATTAATTCAACATGATGAATTTTGTGTGATGCTTTTTATAAAATAGGGATACTTACTTATTGGCCGACCCTCGTAGTTAGAGCTATGTTTGAGAAAATAAAACCTGTCTATAATTATTTCATGCAGAGGGAAGTTTGGGGTAGAGGGACTTTCTTGTAAACCTTGGCGTTTAGTATTTTAGTATTACCAAGTTTAGTATTTAACCGACACATAAACGTTTTTAAAAATATCTTTTTTGTTCAGGGAGACTCAAAACGTGTATTTCCGGTGAAAACTAGCTATCCAATTTTTAGACGAAATGAAATAACTTCTCTACTTGCTATAGGTAGTAGAATAAAAGCATATTTACAAGATCTGTGAATGAAATCCATGGGGACCAACAAATCTTGAGTAACTTTGCATATTGAAGTGTTGGCACCCCTGCTGATGACTTAAAAAAATAGACAACCGACTTCTGAGGTCGTATGAAAGGCACTTTTTGATTACAGCAAACAATATGATTGTTCCCTTGCGTATCTAGAACAACCACAAAGCACACATTACAGTTTAGAAAGTTGACGATGATAAGTACGATACAGGTTCCCCAGACGTTTTTCATAGTGCTGTTGAGTTTACTGTACAGTTTTCGTTAGCGTTTATGTTCGCCACATTTCCAATAAACTTCACCAGTGTTTCAGCTGCCCGGAGAGACTCGAGAAAACCCTGGAAATGCGTGTAGAAGATATTGCCGGAGTGCCTACCTACGTTATAACTCTCCACAGTGCAATTAAATCGACTACCACGGAGTGCAAGACTTTGCCGCATAGCTCCCGAAATTCCTTTCACTAACGGCATACCTTTTGCCGTCGGAGTGTCAATTTCTTGCGCACTGAAACACTAATCCAGTGGAATCGTTCTCAAAGCGCGAATAACGCGCGGAACGCAAACATCAAAGTGATCCCTGGATTAATTAACATATTCGCTTCCCTCTCCATTACCAGTAACATTAAACTGTGTAAACGCTAATGCCTAAAGCGACAGTTTGATTCTTCCAGTAATATTCCACTCGTGTTTATGCTGATAACAACGGCCCTCACCTGTTCCTAGGATAACAATGACAGCCAACCGATCAATGAAGCGATGCAGCAACCCCGCTGCGATACGCAAAGGATTAAAAAAATTCTGATGTGTTACATTGGTGCCGTAAGTATTGAAGGGAATATAACAATACTTAAATAAAACAACGATGGCAAGATAAAGAAATAATTGCAATAAATAATTTCCGTATACTAAACCAATGTATAATATAATGTTGGGGTTTAAAGGTTCCTCCGAAGAAAAAGGTAATTAGCGAATCATGTTGAGCAAAGGCATTAGCAACAGAGTAAAGAATCCGAGCGGGATGCTTCAGGTGGTATCGTCTATGATCCGCATTCGGTAGGTTGTGGAATCGCTTCCCGTGGCCGACTTTCCTGACCCATGGATTTTTTCAGGGGGTTTCCCCGGGTCGCTAAGCGAAAGCTGGGAAGGATGCTAACCTCCTCCGAATTTCTCTCTCCCTCATTTTATCTTCCTCTTTCACATTACAGATTGACCCCGGAGCTGTGTGTCGGCTACCGCTGCGAACAGATGGCGCAGAACTTGCGGCCCCGTCAGTCCCATACGGGGTCGAGCTTTCCCCGGTCTCCGCTGGAAAAGAACCCGTGAGCCACCTTCTGGTGGCATGTGGAACCGCCGTTGAGCACTATCTGGCCGGGTGGTCAAACCTATAACTCTCGCGTCTCTTGTCTTCTGCGCCGGCCGGTCCTCCAACCCATACGTCTCCTGCAGTTCCTTCATCCGTTCCTCCTGTAAGCATAGAAGATCCCTTGCGGGTCGAGGTGCTAGGTGTCCCTTCCCTCAAATAATCCTAATCCTAGCAACGCGAGGAGTGATAGCATGAGCTTAAAGATTCTTGGAATGCAATTAGGTTATAAGTTCAGTACATTTGAACAGACATGTAGGCAGAAATTCTGAAAAAGAGAAAGATAATGAAATTTGAAGAGTCGAGAGGTACCATCTAGAGCTTTTAGATTGGAGCGCTTACGCTGTAACGTTGGTGGGAGGAGTAAAATGTAGCTCGAGGTTGAGGTAATATAAACCCGTGTATTCGAATCGGAGACACATTCGTTCGTGCACACCTTCGTGCATACTTTCGTGACTTTGTCGCTCGCTTGAGAATTAGTCAATCTGGTGATTATCCCTGTGTTATTGCAAGCACTCAGTGATGCTAGCAGCCATCGAGAGAGGTTTTTACGGTAAGAGTTTTAGCGATTCACGGAAAGTTACGCTGCTAGTTTCTTATATTGCTGAAACAGTTGTTCAAACCGTAAAATTGATATTTCAGACGTTATCAGGTATACTAATTCAGTTGTTATAGATTCGAGTGCTACGATTCAACGGTCGGGAACTCGCTTCAATAGCTCAAGTGTTAGAACACATTAAATTTCTCAGTCAATTTAAACTCATGTTATCCTTTCATACCCGGCCACGCATACCCTGAGAGAAAGATCTCACTGCAGCAGCCGGTACCAAAATCAACGGCTTCAAAAGTGACGATTAATGACCGGGTTCAAAAATTGGCACCTCATCATGGTATAATCCGGCTTCAACATTCACACGACTTTCATTCCCTAACAAGCTATTCTCCCGAGAGTTTATTATTGTATATACTTCATGCTAATCAAAATAAGCATTTGCAGAATAGTTATTTAGGCAACAAAGATAGAAAGCGACACATTTCTAACCGCTCAAGAAATTTTCATAACGAGCCTGATTCATAAGTTCAAAACAGAAACTATCTATAAAAGTTGCATTTACCAGGTGGCCCGAACAAGCAGGACCTTTGCAGTTTTATGTTTTACACATCCATAGGTGGAAAAGAAGGTTGCCGCATCACTGCTGTTTAAATGGGCAGTGCAGGTACAAGCGAAATATCAGTGAGGTAATGCTGCTATCTACAGGTGTTTACGTGGTAGTTTCGTACTGATAAGCGTCGCGTGGTCGCCTGCATGGAGTTCGAGCAAAGTCATTGAGACAAAAAGGTAACGTTCACCAATAACACAGATATGGTTACGATCTGTGCGGAGACGACCAAAATGCAGCTGAGGCTCGAAGGCTGTGTTCTGAATATTTTCAGACGCGGTTCTGTCTCCTGCCCACGTTTTTTTATGTACAGAAATAATATTAAAAAATGATGGATCATTCGAGGTAGAACGTGGGCCTAAGAGGCCCTTATATCAATTTTTCCACCAAGTGGGGCATGTTTTGCTCATGCACTAATAGAAAATAACGTAATTCTAACTCACAAGATTACATAAATGTAATAAAAATGGAATTTTGTTTAATCTTGTTAACTTTGCTGCACCAATTGCTGCCATATAGTTGTACTGATTGTAGATTGTCATGGAACTAAATGGTTTTGCGTTACGCGGCAAACCTTAATTCTTGTTAATAAGCAATCGGTTATTAAATACGATAACACCCCCCCCCACCCCCACAAACACACACACAAGCACTCTCACATTCAAATACCAGATTCTGGGATTACCGTGAAATTTTCTGGAATCCAACCGGGAATTAAACCCTGAACACCTCATATAGCCGGCGGTTTCTCTACCTAATTAGCTCTGGAACCAGTAATAGCTGTTAAAAGTGTTCGTTTTTAAGCATTTAGGTCTCCTTTGCACTTCCGCTTAGGCAAACCTTTTGGCTTCCACGCTATGCGGTATAAACTAAATTCAACCCTTATACAACTTTTCTGCTACGTACCTGTGTCCGTAATTTGTCATTTTTGAAGTGCAGGAGATGCAATAGGAATTAAGGTCTCCTAATAGCGGTGGAGTTAGTAAGAATCGATTTATTGAAAACTGCGTTGCTATAGCCCGTTGCCGTGGAAATACTCGTAAATAAACAAAGTTCTGCGTGCTCGCCATTTTACACTTATTTTAACACTCGAGTTTCTTAATTTAAAATTTGAATAAAATGAACTCAGAAAGCGACGAAAGTGTTATTCCCCGTGACCTACAGGATCAGCAGATAGTTTGATGTTTGAGCTTCTGACCGAGAACTCCACAGTACAATGCGAAAAAGAATGCAATGAATTTGTAAAGTGGGACAAAAGAAGAAACTGACGATGTGTGAATCAGTTCTTCAGGTTTACTTAAATAAAAAGACAATTTTGATGATTCCGCTGTAACTTAAAGTTCATGCGATATAAGCATTAATAACATCTCGAATAGTACAACAATCAATTTATTAAACAGGTGAAAATTCCGTTGTATGTTATGATGAATAAAATGTTTGTAACAGTTTATTCTCTTTTGTAAACATGAAATGATTTGTTACGTTATTTATTAGCACCACACTTTGGGAGTATATTTGAAGAAGGTATTTTGTTGTATTGAAGGAGTTGTATTATATTTCAACTGTTGTTGAGCCGAACTTGAAGTTTGTTTTCAACCGCACCTATGGTACCCGGTAGCCTTTGCCCCAATTTTTAAAATTATTAACTTTGTAATTTGACTGCTTCTTTAAGTATTAAATATTTATATTTGCCTCGGCTGCGTCAGTATTTTTGTTAGAGACACGTTTCTCTTAGCAGGGTTGTGGTACGACTAGAACATAGGCTTACACAGATTATAATTTATACATCACTTCTTTTATTACTCCTTGACACGATTTAAGTAACACTTCACTGATATAGAGAGCTGTGAGATTCTTTTTATTAATTACCCTTTTTAACACGTAAACTTATTTTTCGTCTCACACGAATACGTATTAAATTTCTTGAGGACACTTTTCGCGTCTGGTTAGTAACGCTGTCTGCAACCAACTGAATAGATTTCTAGCGTCTAAACTTATAAACTTCTGTATTTCAAGTCTCTCATTGACTATTCCTAATCCAATAGAATACCTTCATTCAACTAAAGCTTTTTCTTGTTGTTGATTGGCTATTTTATAAACTGTAACTAAAATTTACATGATTGTTGCTCCAATAATGACTAGTAGCATTTAAACTTTCAAATTCATTATTGCCTCAAGGTTACCTCATTGTTACCTCATTGTTAGCAAATTTTAACTTATTATTCTCACAACTCGCACATTATTAAATTACGTAATATAGTAATATAACATTATTGAATGGATGCAATAATATAAACATATAGAATGACTGTAATATACACTTTTTATATATTGTTACATACACATATTGGTTTAAGGCGGGCTGTTATTGAAAATACACATTATATAATTAGACTGAAATCATTTAAGTATTAAAAATACTGCCTCAAACAGCGTGCAAAAATAACAACTTTTATTAACTCAAATCAGTTCAAGTATTTTTGAGGTAGGGAGCGGAAAAATGGTTTTATTGCATATTTCCTTACAACTATAAGGAGGCTAAAGCGATTTTCAAATCCGTTAAGAACGGAAGGATATATGATGGCTTTATAATTTCGTTGTTTTCGCATGACGAGAACAAAAGTAAAAGCCATTTTACAGTTGAAATATAAAGTATTTGCTAATTCAAACCAATAACCAAGAATATTTTGGAAATGGTTAATGGCACAACAATATTTATTTGACGTAAATTGTGTTATTTAACGAGATCTACGTTTTTATGTAGTAAGTTGCGGTTTACAAGATCATTAAAAATGAAGAGAATTTCACTGGCTATTGCCAGAAAATTCAAGTTACAAATTTCATTTGATGTGTAAATATCTTAAACATACGGTATTTTAATCGAATTACAAGAACTAACATTTTTTCCCGTAAACGATAGTTTAGACTGGGGGGGGGGGTTTCCTCGAAATAAGATTACTTATCTGAACCACTTTAGAAATTGTCGCAGCTGTTTCGCAATTATTTCTGATTTATGAGCTAAATGTTTATTTACAATCATAACAAATAAAAACGCTGCTCAGGCGGTAACGTCCGTTGCCCGAATTCGGCAGGATCCGAGTTCAAATTCCGTGGCCGACCAATCTGACTGGGATATTTGGAAGGTTTCTCTCAGTGGCCAAGGTAAATACCGGGTAAGATATTTAATATCACGACCCAAAGTTCCACCTTATATCTAAAACAAAAGCAAACATGAAAATAGATGGTAACAGCGAATGTTCTCCCATTTATCCGCAGATAATAAAAGCAGGTTGACTGGGCGCTCTCTATTGCCATCTGCCCGCCACATGTAGAAGTAGAGATATATTTGCCTAACACTAAGGTCTCTGTTATCACGTGTCAAAGCTGCCATCTGCCCGTCACATAAGTAGAGATACAGTTTGAATAAGGTGCTTTATTAGCTCCACTTATGGACGGCAATTTGAAGAAAGATGTTTTTTAGAAGCAGTTGTATCGTATTTCAACTGTTGGGGAGCCGAACTTGTAGTAGTTGCAACGGCACGTATTGTAAACAGTTTCCGGTAGCCTTCGCTCCAAAATGTATTTTCAGGTGGCCTTTGCCCCAGGTTTAAAAATAATTAACTTTGTAATTTGACTGTTTCTTTAAGTATTAAATATTTATGTTTGCCTCGGCTGCGTCAGTATTGTTAGACATGGAAGTCTTGGCAGGACGTGATGCGACAAAAATGTAGGCTTACACGGATTTTAGATTTTAATTCACTCCTTTTTATTAATTATCAATTAATCTAAGAAGTTAGTTAAATAAATAACACTAGTATGTCAAACTAAAATTATTTGACACAAATTAAATAGCACTTCACTGATATCGAGAGCTGTGAGATTATTTTATTTAATACTTGCACTTTTTAACACGTATACAATTTTCGTCTCACACGAATGCGTATTACCCACAAGCAACGCAAACAATGTCCGCAGACAACTGACGAGAATTCAACCGTCTAAACTTGTAAATTTCTGTATTTCAAGTCTCTGATTGGCTATTTTTACTCCAATAGAATACCTGCATTTAACTAAAGCTTTTCTGGTTGTTGATTGGCTATTTTTTATAAACTGTCGCTAAAATTACGTTAATGTTTCCAAGAATCACAAATAATATTTAAATCTCAAACTCATTATTCCCTCAAGGTTACCTCATTGTTAGCAGCGTTTAATTTATTATTCTCACAGCTCCTACATTATTAAATTACGTAATATATTCACATAACATTATTGAACTTGTTTAAAATAATATAAGCATATGCAATGACTGTTACATACATTTTACAAATCATTACATACATATTGCTTCAAGGCGGGCTGTTATTGAATTTACATATTATATAATTTGACTAAAATTATTTAAGTGTTAAAAACACTGCCTCACGTTTTCTAGCACTTAGGCCTCTATAAACATGTGACAAATTAGGATGATATGGTACAGGGCTGACCTACAAGGCTAATTGTCCGCCACACATCGAGCCGTCGCGACATGACCGCGTAGTTAAAGCCACGTAAAAGAAATAGGAAAAAATAATCTCACAACAAAACTAAACTGTTTCAATTGCGACAAACTATAGATTTGTTTAAATTTAGTGTCTTAAACAGGAACTTCCTCTTTAAGACCCACTGTACATGCTATTCAATTGTTTATGCTCAGTACGGCACTAAAGAACGTGTTTTAATTTTGATTTCGTAAAACTGTTTATTGTGGAATTTTTTTGTAAATAAAATCAGTATGCAACTGATGCTACGTGGAATTTTTTATACACTGGAATCCTTCCACTTGTAAAAACGTACCACTTCAGCCACAAATTGCGTAAATAACGGTAAACAGCACAAATTGGCCATGCTACGGTATGACTTTGGTATGTAATGAATTCAATGGAATAGCATTGCAAATACCTATATTATTTTAATTTTATTAATGTCGATACTGAGTTTTCAAAAAAAAATCACAAATATTTTGTGATACATCCATGAAGAAATATCCTTAAACATTACAGAATCAGTAGCAACGTTTTAGTTTTGTGCTCAACGCAAACGTGGGTGGGTGTGTGCAATAACACTTGAAATTTAAAACTTGACTTTCTTCTAATCTCGTTTCTTAGGTTTCTGCCATTTTAGAATGCTCCCCATTGTACAGTTTTGTTTAGTTTATTTCTGAAAGTCATTTTAACTTCTGTGAGGATTGATGCAAAGTGCCTTTTGTATATAGGATATTAATAATTTAATGCAGGGCTTATTTTTAGAATAGTAGGAGTATTTCACACTTTTTTGGTTTTTATTCAAGAAACATTTTGAGGTTACACAAATTAATGTAATTCTTGATCGTAAATAACTCATTCGTGCAGTAAGATGAAAAGTGTTAAGGTTATAATATCCAAATTTTCGTTATGCAGGGAATTTTACACCAAACTTATCTTTATTATTTAAAAATTATTTTATTATTAAATTAGATACATTGTAAAACGTGCATTAATCTTATGCTATAGTGAAAAAAGTCTATTAAATTGTTTGAAACCTGTAACAATTAGGATTTCATTACCCAGTATCCTTGAACATTCCGTTCAGTAAATAGTCCTGACAAATATCGCTAGTTGTATAATCTTAGTCCGATAATTTTTATCACGTCGGTTGCCCATAAAAGTTTAAGATCAAACATACCCGCGATATCATACTTTTTGTTTCACTCTCTAGAAAGCTTTATTGCATCCAAATATATGTGGTATGTATAGTTGTGAACACTAATAGTGGATAAATAAAATCACTTGAAACGTGTTAGAATGCTGTTCGGTAAGAGTCCTACATCATACTATATTATATAGGACCTTTCAACAAGTGTGTCCTATCTTTGAACAATAAAATATGTTCTATAAATGACAGAGATGTATTTCTCTTTTTATTTTGGAACATAATTAATATCATTACGTGTGACCGTAAGTTAAGTGACCGCCACGACTTCGTTGGGTTGCGCGTATACGGTTGATCAGTTTTCAATGACAGAACGTAAATTAGGTCCAACTTCACGAATAATACGCGTGATGTTATTCATAAGATCATTTAATGTTTCTGGCTTGTTGATATACACTCGGGATTTACCATGACGCCACAAGAAGTAATTCAAGGGCATTAAATCACACGACCTCGGGGCCAGTTAAGATCACCACCATGGGTAATGATGAAACCTCTGAACTTCTCCTTTAAAAGATCGATTGTTTTGAGAGCAGTATGACATGTGGCACCATCTTGCTGGAATCAGATATTTCTGAGATCAATACCATGCAATTGAGGCCAAAAATAGTCCCTTATAAGAGCCCGGTATCTTTCTCCATTGACAGAGCTTCTCCATCTTCATCTTGGAAAAAATGTGGACCAACGATTCCTCCATACCAAACTCCACACCGCATAGTAACCTTTTGGAGATGAAGTGGTCGTTCTTGAGTCTGCATTGGATTGTGATTGCTTCAATAGCGGCAATTTTTTTTGTTAACACAACCATCCATCCAAAAGTGGGCTTCGTCGCTGAAGATGATTTTTCGACAAAAATCCGGATCAACTTCCAATTGCTCCATAGCCCAGTCAGCGAATACACGGCGCAACCTATGGTCGTTGGACTTTAGTTCTTGAGTTAACACCATTTTGTAACCGTGAAACGTCAAGTCCAGATGCAGAATTCGCCAAGTTGTGGTCGGCAAAAGCCCCAATTGTTGCGCTCGACGAGCAATTGATTTGTTTCCGTTCTCGTGCACACTCTCACCAACGACGCCTATGTTTTCGTTGAAGTGCTTACATCGATTGCGTACAGACGTTCTTTGATCGCTGACAGAACCACTTCTTTCAAATTTATCGATCAAATGCCGAATCGTTCTCTCCGATTATGCACACCGTAAACTTAACGCAATACACAGAAGGTTTGGCGGACAGATGATGCACTTTCATAATAAATTTTCGCAATTTCTACGCGTTGCTGAATGCTGTAACGTCCCATGGCTATTTGTCAATAACTATAATCTCCTGAAAAAATGACTGCTGTAATTCAATAACAACGGCAGCTATCACATATTAAAAATAGGACACTCTTGTTGAAAGACCCTTATAACAAAACAATAAAAAAGTGAATTCATAATAAACATATTAGAAACAATCATAAAGCAATAAACACTTAATCATTTTCACAAAACACAAGAATTAAAGTAGCAGATCGTTGTGTCGTTTACTTTTGACTTTCTCTACCACGTACATAGTAGGTAGAGAAAATATTGAATTCCACCCAAAAATTATATACTGAGATTTCACCGAAAATATCTTGTATAGACACCAAGCTTGGTATTTAAGTTCAGCACCTTCCAAAGATGCGACACGATGATTTTAAAGAAAATCCCCATCCCAAACTACACTTTTCATAGAAAATGTTTCAATATGTTTGATTTTCTAAAATATGACTAACGATTGTGATTAAAATACTATATATTAAATACACTTATATACCAAATAAAATATATACCTTGAATTTTCTGGAATAGCCTGTGAATTCCACTTCATTGGGAAGGAATTTTGTAACATCTTGTATAACTGGTAAAGCGATAGACGAAAACGTACTGCACAAGAAATGTAGACATCTTTAAAACACATAATTTACTTTTGTGACATCACCGTTATCTGAGATATCCGTTATTAATGGTTACAACTGTTCAAACGCATAATTATTTTAAAGTCCTGTCAATATTCAGTTGTTTCTCGCGATTCCATTGAAGCACTATGGGATTTTAAGGCCAGTGTATAGCGTGCAGTTGTTAAATATTTGGCTATCGCTAATCCCTTTGTATCTATAATGAAATGCATAATGTAGCTGCAAAGGTTTATTGGATTGACATGAAGTACGAGGGTAAGTTAATAAATATCCTCATATAAGTTTTTAAATTTATTATAACAACAATAGAAAGTTAGGATTACCTAATTTTTCAACCCAGTCCCCTTGCTTCTCACTGCATAAGGTTTATCGTTTACTATGTTTCTGATGGCCGCAGAAAAAACGTTTTTTCGCCTGAGTTTCAAGATATGTATGCACCATTTTTTTCACTTCTTGGTCTGTGGTGAAGCGACGGCCCCTTAAGACATTTTTAAGTGGGCTAAAAAGGATATGGTTTGCCACTTCATCGACATCATCTTCGATTCTCTGAATCAGGATGCGGACTTGCTGATTGTTGGCGTCAATAGTGGACATGGTTGTCCGAACCATTTCTGAACTTTTCAATCCACTCGTACACATTTCGCCGGGGTAAACTTTGCCGCCATATTTTGTGAAAAGTCTTCAATGGATTTCGCCTCCTGGTACATCTTCAGACGACAAAAAATCTGTTGTGTTACACTCACATGACTTTCTCTACTCTTGTACAAACTATTTATACAAACGCTTATTCTCCATCTACTTCATGTTAATCGAGATAAACATTTACAGAGTCTATCTTATTGCTAATTTTCTTGTAGATGTAAGGGGAATATATATTTACAAGGGCAATTTGGAATTACAGTAGCCTTTAAGCACATACATATCTCTTAATAGCTGGTTGCTAGGTGCAGCACCATTCCCTTTCCCACAGATTAATACTCTTTGCATATCCAAGACAAAAATGAATAACGAATTCCCATTTGAGAAAATAAGTATTGAAAAATTTAAGGGAATAACAAGCAATATCTCGAAAATGGTTCACTCAACAAAAAAATGTATATGACATAAATTGTGTAGTTTAACGCGATCTACATTTTTTGTGTACTAAACTTTTGTCTATCTCTTATGGTTTACCAGTTATGCAAAAGTCGTTCACAATGAAGAATACTTTTGGAGACATTCCCAGGAAATTCAAGATATACATTTTATTTGTCATAAAAATATCTTAAACATATGATATTTTAATCAAAATCAATAGAGCTAATTTTGAGAAAATTAAAATTTTCGAAAAATCTTCCATGTAAAGGGTAATCTGGGGTGGGAGGGATTTTCTTGAAAATCTTCGTGTCGCATCCTTCGAAGATACTGAACCTAAATACCAAGTTTGCTGTTTATCCGACTGTTCGTTTCTGAGTTATGCTGTTCACACACACAGACACACAAAAACACGGACATGTTTCCAAAAATGCTTTTTTGGATTCAGGGGGTCTCAAAACATGTATTTCCGGTGAAATCTCGGTATCGAATTTTTGGGTGTAATACAATACTTCCCCTACTTACTATACGTAGTAGAGAAAGTAAAAATGGATAACTTCACGCTGTTCTTCTTTGGTGCAAACGGCGAGCAATGCTTATTATGCAACAATGCAGCGCTCACTGGAGTGATAATGGTCAAACATTCCACAAGCAGAGACAAAGGAACAAGATGTGGACCTGCGCGCGCACAAGCTGATACAGCCAACCTATGAAAAATTAAATATAATGTGTGAATATTTATTGACACCCTCGTAGATATAAATAATAAGCATTAATAAGACAAGTTTGTATACCCACTAATATAGATAGGGGGTCGAGAAATTCATATGGATGTATCACATCAGATTCCTAATCTTATATTATGCGGTTCTGGTGGAGAGTGTAGGAAAATATCATGCAGCAGTGAGTTTGGATGATTGACAGAGCTTGGTGTGGTCTGGTGTAGCTCATCCTGATGACATCCAATACTTCTGGAATGTTCAGATCCCTTTGGAGAGTGACGTTGCTAACCTACCATGCAGCACCTGTGATCACTCTTGCATATCTGTTCTGGATTACTTTAATTCTTTTAATTTGTGACAAGAAGCAGAGCCCAGCGTCGAACATCCATACTGCCAAAAAGGTCTTATCAGTGAGAATGCGTTTGTATGAAAGTGCAAGAGGTGATTTTGATTGTATTATATGTTTGATTTGTTGGATTCGATGTCTTAGTCTTAACAGAAAGTATGCGATATGCAAATTCCAGGTTAGTTTATTGTTCAGAACTGGGCTAAGGTAACGAACTGACTGAACTGTGGGTATGGCAATACTGCCAAGAATTATAGAATAATATGTTATCTGTTTTTATAGGTGAAGTACACAACTTGAGATTTGTGTGGATTCATTACCACTCTCCAGTCAGAGCACAATTTGTCGATTTCAGTGCAGAAGGAATTTAATTTCTCAGCTGCTGATTTGCAACTTCCTGTACTAAGGATTCAACATCATCTGCAAAATGTACAATGGTTGTTGAGCGTGCTGAGGAAATTCATAGGTACCTATATACACTGTATAAAGAAGCGGGCCACCAGAGAGGATTGGTTGTGATCTGGAATGTGCACTTTGGTATTTTACTGAAAAAGATCCCATATGAAAGTAGGATGTTATTATTCTGAAATATGTAGGTGTGATTCTTGATCTTCTGTAACAGCCCTCATTATACCAAACTTTGTCAAATGTTTTTTCTGTTTCAAGAAACACACCTAAGTACACTTGGTTTTCCTATCACAGTGCCAAATAGAATGACTGTGGAACGTGTATTCAGGTATCTGCCAAGCGACAGTTCCAATATACCCTAGCCTGTTATTACATAACTGTACGAAAAAAGTCACATTTACACACTAGACTCGGGACGCATTGAGGAACCCCCCTTGTCGAACAGAAATTTCTAGAATATAATTGGATATCGTTTTGGGATCCTTGGATCAACCGCATAACTGAGCCACTAAGCCAATCTTCAGAACATTGTGTATAATATCGACTGTATACCCATGTATGTTGAAACCCGATTGTCAGATGAAAAGAATTTTGGCATGCATTTCCAAAATTAGCGAAAAGTTTATTTAGTATTCCGTCAGGTTTCAATAACAAATCTGTTCGTACATTTACATGACTTTCTGTACCCGCTGTTTAGCAACCATCTTTACAAAAGCTTATTGAAGTACAAGAGGGATACAAGAGGCTGAAACAATAGTAAGATCTTAAAATGCGGTTCGCTATATGTTGACTTTGAGATTCCAAACTCTTTGCACAACGAGAAGCAAACGAATGACGAGCTTAGCATTTTGAAAAAGCAAACCAATAACAATGAATGTTTCGGAAATTATTAATGGCACAAAAAGCTAATTTGACATAAATTATGTGCTTTAACGATATCTAAAGTTTCTGTTTGTTTATCCCTTACGCTTTACCAGTTATACCAAAGTATAAGAAACTCGTTTAAAATAAGGGGACTTCATAGCATGTTCGCAGAAAATTTAAGATAGGTAGTGTAACAAATGAGAACACCATAAACACACTTTATTTGCCACTTAGATGCTCAGCGTAGTACAAACTCTACACTTGAGACACTTTTGGCACAACAAAACACAACTGATCCGTCGAATCGAATCACGACTGCATTAACTCACAGCTGAAATATAGTCGGCACTGTCCAAACTCGACATCTTAATGATATTTAACTTCGTAACTTAGTTATCTCCCGAGCAGGAGCAGCCTCGTTATAGACCTCACATACAAAGCGGAATATTCCAGAAAGGGAGCCTACTAGAACATGCCGAAAGGACTGTTCTGTAACAGCGAAGCGTCACATAATGGGTTATGTGGCTATTATTTTGAAGGGACCAGTCATTAACCGCACACTAGCCCGTTGATAACTTCGCGCGCGCGGTAGTACAGATTTTATCTGTCATGTAAATATCTTAAACATATGATATCATAACAAAAATCGTTCAACATTTTTGAGAAAATAAAAAAGAAACATTTTTTATGTAAAGGATAGAGTGAAGATGTTGAACTTAAATAGAAAGCTTTGTGTATCTGTTATTTCCGATTTTGAATACTGTTCACATACAACGCGCGGAAGTTTCTAAAAACGCTTTTCTTTTTGTATTCCGGAGTTCTAAAAACATGTTTTTTTAATGAAATCTTGATACCTAATTTTTGGATGGATTAAATACTTTCTCTACTTACTCTAAGTATATGCCAAACTAAGTAACGTGCACGTAACAAGGCCAGGTCTAATTTAACAATTCATCATTGTTTCTGAGTGTAATTTCTAACGCGTTAAGCGGCGCTTAGTCCTCACTGTTCTCTGTAAGCTGCATAAAGTTTTAGGGGACACCTTCACATCGATCTTCAAGATACCTCAGCCACGTTCCCTGAGGAGCACGTTGTTCAAGTTTGTCTAAAGAAATTTGTAGTCCAGACTATGAAACTTCCACTACGTAAGTAAATCACGGCAGCTATTCTCTGGAATTTATTACTCTCGGAATTAAAACTAAGGTTAGCGATTGCTCCGACAATAAATTCCTACCACGTGGTGCATGTTCCCGCGAGTTACCACCCTAGGGATATTAAAATAAATCTTATATTTCCATAAACTTAAAATATTCTATATTGCATTCTCTCAAGAGACTGCGAAGCTTTTAGTAGGATTTTCGTGTACCGTTTTTCTGTGATTTACGTCACGAAAGGCAGTAAATATTGCCACTGATAGTTTCTTGTTCACCGTGTGCCTCTGAAGGCTGCGATTCTATGTTTAATTATTTTATAACACATGTGCAGAATGCTTGATACACAAAAAATATCTGATGTGTTACATTCAATATCTTTCTCTAGTCACTCTTCCACAAACTATTCTTTAGAAAAACTTACTATTCTAGCTGCTTTTTGTCAATCCAGGTAAACTTACAATTTATATTTACACATTTCATTGCACGGTACATAAGGATCGTGTGTGTGTGTGTGTGTGTGTGTGTGTGTGTGTGTGTGTGTGTGAAGAGCAAAACTCAAAAATGAAAAGTCTGATAAACGCCAAAGTTTCAGTACCTTCTGAAAATGTGACATGAAGATTTTCAAGAAAATCCGCCTACCCCAAACTACCCTTTACATGGAACATTTTCTAAATGTTTTATTTTCTAAAAGTGGCTGTAACGATATTGATTAAAACACCATATATTTAAAACGCACAGTTTACTTCAAATAACTTTTTTGTGGCATCAACTGTTTCCGAGATATCCTTTATTAATGTTCGAAATGTTCATTACTTGGTCATTCTTTAAAGTCAAAGCCACATTCAGTAGCATCTCGCGATTGCATTGAAACAGTATGTAATTTTAAGGGCAGTTTATAGCGTCCTGTTCTTAAACATTTGACTATCGCTGTTCTCTTTGTATCTGTAACGATGTGTGTAACGTAGCTTTTTCTCAATTAAAATGAAGTAGATAGAAAAATAAGCTTTAGTAAATTTAGTTTGTATACCTACTAAAAGGTATAGAGGGTAGAGAAAGTCATGTGAATGTAATACATAAAATGTTTAAAGAACGTATCGTTATGTGATGTCTTTGAAATTCTGTGCTGTTTGACGACCACAAGAAACAAACAAAAAACGAATAATGAGTGCCCATTTGAGAAAAATATATGTATTTCAAAGTTTAAACCAATAACAAGGCATATCTCGGAAATAGCGAATGCCACAAAAAATTGTATTTGGCACAGATTGCATGATTTAACCAGATCTGCATGTTGCGTGTAGTAAGGGTTTGTATATCTCTTACGGTTTACCAATTATTCAGAAATGGTTCAGAATAAATAGGACTTCATAGTCTATTTCCAGAAAATTGAAGATATACGTTATATTTGTCATGAAAACATCTTAAGTATATGACATTGTAACAAAAATCGTTAAAGGAATATTTGAGAAAATAAATTTTTTTCGAGAAATGTTCCATGTAAAGGGTAGTTAGGTAAGGGTGGCTTTCTTGAAAATCTTTGTGTCACATCATAGGGATGAACTAAACTTAAATACCATTACTTTGGTATTTAAAGGACTTTTAATATTTGATTTATGCTGTTCACACACACACACACACACACACACACAAACACACACACACACACACATAAACAAACAAAAAGGGGCGCGCGTGCACAACTTTCTAAAATTTACTCTTTTTGGATTGAGAGAGTCTCAATATGTGTATTTCGGGTGAAATTTCGGTATGGAATTCAATACATACTTCTCTACTTGCTGTAAGTAGTGCGAAAGTAAAACAAGTGAACGGTATAACATCAATGAATTTCAAATGTGATACCTTTATTATTAACAAATATATAAATAATTAAATACATGATAGTAAGTTAAAGAAATAATTCCAATACATAATTTCCGTATATTAAATCAATGTATAATTTAATAAGCTTGAGTTGAAATACGAGTATTTGTCCGGAAAGAAGAAAGTAATTAGGAAGTCATGTTAATAAAAGCCATTAGTATCAGCCGAGGATAGAACACATTAGCTAAATATTCTGGAAATGCAGTTTAGAGTTAAATTATAATAATTATATACTGTAATTTATAGTAATAGTCACGTAGGCCAATTCTGGAAAAGAGAAGTGAAAGGTATTTCTGAGATTTTAGCCAGGCCCCTAGTAACAAGGTAACAGAAACACACGTCGAATTTTAAACATTCGCCCGGGCGTGAAATAATATTGGTGGGGAGTAATGAAGAAGGCGGAGTTTAAGTTAAGTAATAGGCGTTCATTTTAAATCGGGTACTGATCTAAGTTCGTTTGTGCAAACATTCGTGCATAATCTGGTGATTACTTGTATTGCATTTTCAAGCGCCCAGTGAGGCGCCTGTGCAAGTTAAGATTTATCGACTATCGCGAGGGATCTTCCCGAGCAGCATTTTAGCGACTCGCGGCAAGTTACACTTCTAGATTCTTTTGTTGCGAAAACGGTTATTCCCAACCGTAACTTTGATACTGCAGAAGCTTTTCAGTCAATTTAAACTGGTGTTATCTTTCACAATACATCCACGCATAACAACAGAGAGTACTCATACTCCTCTACTGGAGCAGCTGGCGCATGGGACAACAGAACGAGCTACCAAATAACGACATCAGAAGCAGGTAAAGTAAATGGCTTCGAAATTGCTGACCACCGACTCGTTTCAAAATTGTCGTACCATCGCGGCATCGTCAAAACTGCTCCACATTTACGCATCATCGTATTGCTTCCAAATTGACGACCATCGGCCCTGTATCACATGCACATGCACTTCAGCCTCTAGGGATTCCCAAATTGTGCTGTATAATAGCAAGAATAAAATTCATACACTCGCTCAGTATCCTGAAAATGTTGCAAAATGTGTTTTGTTAGTTTGGCAGGAAATAACAAGGTGAAGCGGTGAATGTTTGAATCGTAAAAAAATCTGATGTGTTGCACTCACATGACTTTCTGTACTCTTGTGGCGGATAAAGCGGCATCTGGGCGTTTTTTTCGGATTTCCCGGTCACCGGCACTCTTATCATCACCTTTCTTTCATTCATCTATTATCTGCATTTATCATCCATTTCCTCACTCTCATCCCGAGCGTGTGGATGATCACCCTGGTCTCTCACTCTCTGATCCGGGGCCCTTTTGCCCCCCGTCAGGCGTGCAGCCCAGGCGTTGTCAAATTTCCTGGGGAGTGTAAGTCCTTGGTTCGAAGAATGGCGCGGCATACTCAATGGAAAGATATTACCGTGGCCAGCAGAGGGCTGCTCGACTGGTGGGGTCGTTCATCGCCCTCTTTTGCTGGCTTCAGCATTGGGACGGGTCTGCAAGTATGGAAACTTACTTAGAATAATTTCAGAGGTCATTAAAACATACATTTTATGTTTAAAACAATTTTCTTTCTTAGGGTTAGAAGTACTCCATTTTTTTCGAATTTGTTTTTAATTCCATTTATACCCCACCTTTAACTGCATTGGTTTTATCGGCGGCCTTCCCTTTGGAACTTATTGCCTACTGGCAATGGTGTTAACTCGTGTAACTCTTGTCCTTGGGTTTCTTGCAGTTTTGGTTTTTAATCATTAGATCATACACACATTCACACTCTGGGGAGGATAAGGAATAATCTTGGCTAGTGAAGAATTCCCACCCCCAACCGGGAATCGAACCCGGGAGCTCTAGCACAACAGGGAGGTGCTCTACCGACTGAGCTACGGGGCCAGCTATTTAGACTTGTGTTACCTAACGGGCATGCATGAAGTTGTGCGAGCGTCCATTGTTTCTTTCTTTTCATCGCTAGCGCTTGTTAATAAGAATGAAACGTTTGAATGTTTACATTGATAAAATAATTTGCTGCTGTGATTTTGTGAAAAACTATGGTAACTTTATAAAAAATACATTTTGTGAACCTTCTTTCAGCTGCTTTTGTTTCGAAAGAGTGCTGATTGAACCAAATTCGTAAGACTGTTTTATTTTATTAATTAGTATCTTATTATTTGTTATGGTACCATTTTCAAGTATTCCTTATTTTAGCTTCTGCTGTTAGTTTTTGTTGTTTACATTTTGAGACTTTTCATTATACCTAGTAACAGACGAATCGGTTTTAATTTTAAGGTTAAGGAGTATTTTTACGTGAAAGCAACCAAAGTGATTGCTGGTTGTATGAGACAAAATAATATGTTTGTTAAGGTTAAAACCAAAGAGTGCTATAACTACTTAAGTAAGAATAGTTTGTATACGCACTAATAAACTAGGGAGGGTAAAGAAAGTAATGTGAATGTATCACATCACATTCCTTTTTAATTATGCTGCTCCTCTTATTCACACACACACACAACACGGAACATTTTCGGTGAAATCTCGACACTACTTTTGTGGGTGGAATGCAATACCTACTCTATCTCTTTTTATCTCGTCGCGAATTCGTAAAAACAGTTTTGACACAACATTAGGCCATTCACAATACATGAAGTTATGAAACACGTAATACAATTACAGTTCAAAGAGAACAAAAACAGAAATATACGAGTATAAATACAATATTACTAAACAGCATGACTTTGCAGGTGGCCTCTTTAGATCCCCCCTTCGATTCCTTACCTTTGGTTTATTTGTGTATTGTTCCCAGATCAATAGACGAATGCTGGATTATATTAATATGCTACCAAGAATTTTCCTGTCCCTCTATCCCCTCCATAGGAAAGGGGTTCCGACCCTTCATCTGCTGTGGTGCGAGCACTGTACTCCTTTAGCACTCGTGGTGCTTCTGACGCTACCAGAAGTACGTCGAGCCGAAAATCTCAGCCCCTCCCGCAAGGAAGTTGTATGGATTGGGTTGGACTTGGCAGTGGTTCCCGAACCCATAGGAGATTGGGTACGTCTGGATGGTATTGTCCGGGAGGTGTTGTAAGACACCTCAATGTTCTCTGGTACCAACCTGGAGAGCTGGAAGAAGGCGAGTTAGAACCGAGGTTTGGCGGTAGTCTTCTCCTTTGGGGTTGATTCAAATAATTCGGGTGAGGCTTTATAGACTCTTAATGGAAACGGAGAGGAAATGGGAGCTTCGGCTCCGGGTAGCCCTTTACTCATCACGTTTGTCCCTCATATCCCTTCATCTCATCTCTGGGTAGCAGGATTAGGCGATTTTTTTTATTTATTCACGTTTAACTGCTGTGGTTCTTAGCGTTCTATATTGGGCTTGAAAGACCGGAAATTTTTCAATTTCGCCGGGTTTGAACCCACGACCTCAGGGTTAGGCGTTGAATAGTGGTGTACAGCTTATGCGGTGGAAGCGGAATTCTTTCTTCCCTGACATAGAGTTTCTGACCGAACCTGTCCGCTAGGAACGGAGGAATGGAAAAAGTAACCGGGGATATTAATTCTGGAAACGTTAGGGATGCCGCAGCTACAGTTACCTGTCGCCGTCAGATTCCTTCTTCCAGGAGATTTACTAGGCGCAATAGGACTAGCCTTGGCCGCGGTGCTAAAGTTTGCCTATTCAGTCATACCTTGATACCGTGGTCACTTTTCGAGATTTATCCAAATGAGGGGATACCGACTGGATCAGTGAACAGAGCATGTTAACTAAATGGAAGATTTTATGAATGAGTGTGGCCAACAAACCACTTTTCAAGTATTTATAGAACCAAAAGCTAACAGGAGTACATTGACACTAAACTCCCAGCCAGGACTAACTTCTTCACTTCACTGTAACTACAGACAGGAGGTGCTCTGTAACCATCTAGTGTCTAGGAACCTGTGACTAAACGTGTGCAGAACAAATCGTTTGTATATGTTGCCAATTTTCACCACGGAATTAATGTATAGCATTTTTATTTACCTGTTTATTAGCTGGTACAATGTATTGCACAAAACTGTAAGTATAAAGAGTTACTGAAAACAAAATCGAGACAGTTGTGCTTCATTATTCAGATTTTGTGTATCTATCTGGGCTTGAGCCCCCAGCCTTTGCGTACGCCCCTACTCCCAGCTTATAGTCCCCTATAATCTTAGTTTTGAGGTAATACGTTCTGTCCATAACTCAGTATATCCGTATTGGCGCTCCAGTGACGCTTTGAAGCTTCCTCGGAACTATCTGTTTTAGTATGGCTTTTTTGTCACCACACCTACAATTTTTTGTAGCTACGTCAGCGGTCAGTAATCCTCTCCTGGAAGCCAGCAGTTTACGTAATCGAGTTGCAGACTCGGTCCCGTTTTGTGTCTCAAATATCCAACATGGAAACCATCACAGCTACACAGTGGCTTAACCAGCACATGAGGATGATCAGATCAACTTTTGCTGCAGCGATTAGTCTGTTATACTTTTCATAAGACTTGCATGTTCCATGTTTACTTCCCCTATCAATACATAGTACATTTGGCATTCTGTATTGGATTCTATAGAAAAAAATCTGATGTGTTACACTCACATGACTTTCTCTACTCCTGTACAAAATATTTTTACAAACGCTTATTCTCCATATGCTTCATGTTAATCGAGATATCGACATGTAAATCTTATTGGTAATTTTCATGTAGATGCAAGGGGAATATGATAGGTTTTAAGCGATAGTCAAATATTTTAACGCTGGTTGCTATGTGGCGCATTCCATTCTCTTTGCATGTCCAGGACATAAAAAAATGAATAACGAATTTAAGAAAAAGTATAAGTATTGGAAAATGTAAGGGAATAACAAGCAATATCTCGAAAACGGTTAACTCAACAAAAAAAATGTATATGACATAAATTGTGTATTTTAACGCACTCTACATTTTTTGTGCAGTAAAATTTTGTCTATCTCTTATTGTTTACCGGTTATGCGAAAGTCGTTCACAATGAAGAACACTTGAAGACATTCCCAGAAAATTCGAGGTATACATTTCATTTCTCATGACAATATCTTAAACATACTATATTTTAATCAAAATCGTTAGAGCCATTTTTGAGAAAATTAAAATTTTCGAAAAATGTTCCATGTAAAGGGTAGTCTGGGGTGGGGGGATTTTCTTGAAAACCTTCGTGTCGCATCTCTGGAAGATACTGAACCTAAATACCAAGTTTGGTGTTTATCCGACAGTTCGTTTCTGAGTTATGCTGTTCACAGACACACAGACACGCACACAGACACACACACGAACATGTTTCCAAAAATGCTTTTTTGGAAAGTAAAAATCTGATATCATTCATTAACATTACATTCTCTAGCCTCTATCGTTTATTAGTGGGTATGCATATTATTCTTACTAAAGCTTTTTACTTTCTCTACTACGTATAGTAAGTAGGGGAAGTATTGTATTCCACCCAAAAATTCGATACCGAGATTTCACCGGAAATACATGTTTTGAGACCTCGTGAATCCAAAAAAGCATTTTTGGAAACATGTCCGTGTGTATGTCTGTGTGTCTGTGAACAGCATAACTCAGAAACGAACTGTCGGATAAACACCCAACTTGGTATTTAGGTTCAGTATCTTCTAGAGATGCGACACGATGGTTTTCAAGAAAATCCCTTCACCCCAGACTACCCTTTACATGGAACATTTTTCGAAAATTTTAATTTTCTCAAAAATGGCTCTAACGATTTAGATTAAAATATCGTATGTTTAAGATATTGTCATGAGAAATGAAATGTATATCTCGAATTTTCTGGGAATGTCTCCAAAAGTATTCTTCATTGTGGACGACTTTTGCATAACTGGTAAACCATAAGAGATGGACAAACTTTTACTACACAAGAAATGTAGATCGCGTTAAAATACACAATTTATGTCATAAACATTTCCTTTATTGAGTGAACCGTTTTCGAGATATTGCTAGTTATTCCCTTAAATTTTCCAATACCTATACTTTTTTTTCAAATTCGTTATTCATATTTTTATGTCCTGGACATGCAAAGAGAATGGAATGCGCCACATAGCAACCAGCGATAAAATATTTGACTATCGCTTAAAACCTACCATATTCCCCTTGCACCTACAAGAAAATTAGCAATAAGGTTCACATGATATCTCGATTAACATGAAGTAGATGGAGAATAAGCGTTTGTAAAAATAGTTTGTACAAGAGTAGAGAAAGTCATGTGAGTGTAACACATCAGATTTTTTTCTACTAACTGCATTTTAACACAAATCAAAACTTGCAATAATATCTGCATTACACAGTTCTTATATATACAAAGAGAACAGCGGTAGTCAAATGTTGAAGAAGTGGACGTTATATGCTGGACTTAAAATTCCAAGACATCGCGATAAACAACTGAATGCTGCCTTTAAGAGAATTACCAAGAAATGAACGATTCGAACCTTTAACAACGGATATCTCAGAAACCGCACATGCCACGTAAAAAACTATTTGAAATAAATTGTGTGCTCTAAAGAAATCTACATTTTCTTTGTAGTAATTTTTGTCTATCGCTTAACGTTTATCAGATACACAATATTATACAAAGTTCCTTCAGAATGAAGAGGCCTTCACAGGCTGTTCCCCGAAAATTCAACATATAAATTTTATTTATCATGCAAACACCTTTTGCGGCAGTCACCTCCTTCGTCCGTTGCTGTAGGCTTACCTTGATGCTTCTCCCGTTGGTTCCAGAAGTTCACAGTGTGCTGGTTCTCTTCAATTTTATTCTCGGCTAGCTGCAGTAGTTTTCTTTAAACTATATAGGAGCATGGACTTATCCTCGGTAAAGGAAAGCGTAGATCTCGGGTGATGATATAGGAAGACATAGACGTGCTTTGTTTATGAAAAGATGACACTGCCGTTTCCCTTTATTTAATTAACACTCGTAGTATACAATACTGGTATTGTCGCCGTAAAATACTTTCTACCGCTGTTAAAATGCGGCGCGGATATGACACGAAGTTTAAAATTGCTTATTATCTCTTTACGAGTAGCGGTTCTTAGGTGTGTTTCTAAAACTATCTTGATTCCCTGTTTTGGCGCGATATCTCACACATCCTGCAGCATCTCTCCCTGACCACACATGACAAAAACTGTGAAACAAACTGCAATGCTAAACTGACATGACAGAACTGCCTTGCAAAAACTGCCCCGAATTTGCTCCAAACAGATCCATTTATAGTCGCAGGCTACTGAGGCTATTTCCTTTCCTATTGGTCCATTTTTAGCGCCACTCGACGCGTCTAACCATTTCGTATAAACTTCCAGGGATCTCATTGGTCCAAGTTTAATATAAATCGCGGCTTTTCCCAAGTTTACCGTTAAGCTATCTGTCTCTCTCACTTGCTCACGGCGAATTATCAAATAAAGGGACAAAGGCGCTACACCCTCGCTGTAGGAATAATGGCCCAGCGACCAAAGAGATGTCATAAAACTAGGTTTTCTGCCTTCGAAGGCACTATTCCTGTAGCTAAAACATTTCGTCGTGGACAGTATTTTAACACAGCATTTAAATTATTTACATTAAATCATTTATAACTCTACTAATATTAGTAACCTAGATAGATACATAACGTTAAATCACCCTTCTTAAAATATACAAGCAGTATGAGAAAAAGATATTTACATAGTATGATTTAACATCAATAAAAGTTAATTAATAAATTATCTATAATTACAGTTCTCGGGCTCGGCCTAGAGTTGCCGTTTCACTTTCATATGCGGTATTTTAATCAAAATCGTTACAGCCATTTTTTAGAAAATCAAAATTTTGGAAAAATATTCCATATAAAGGATAGTTAGGGAGGGGAGACTTTGGGGGGGGATTTTAATTAAAATATTTACATGACAAATAAAACATGTATCTTGAATTTTTGGGAAATAGCCTTTGAAGTTCTCTTCATTCGGAAGGAATTTTATATAGTCTTATATGACTGGTAAACGTTAAGCGATGGTAAAAACCTACTAAGCAAAAAATGCAGATCTCTTTAAATCACACATTTATTTCAAATAACCTTTTTACTTTCTCTACTACGTATAGTAAGTAGGGGAAGTATTGTATTCCACCCAAAAATTCGATACCGAGATTTCACCGGAAATACATGTTGTGAGACCCCCTGAATCCAAAAACATGTCCGTGTGTGTGTCTGTGAACAGCATAACTCAGAGACTAACCGTCTAATAAACACCAAACTTGGTATTTAGGTTCCGTATCTTCCAAGGATGCGACACGAAGGTTTTCAAGAAAATCCCCCCACCCCAGACTACCCTTTACATGGAACATTTTTCGAAAATTTTAATTTTCTCAAAAATGGATATAACGATTTTGATTAAAATATCATATGTTTAAGATATTTTTATGACAAATGAAATGTATATCTCGAATTTTCTGGGAATGTCTCCAAAAGTATTCTTCATTGTGAACGACTTTTGCATAACTGGTAAACCATAAGAGATTCACAAACTTTTACTACACCAAAAATGTAGATCGCATTAAAATACACAATTTATATCATATACATTTTTGTTGTTGAGTGAACCATTTTCGAGATATTGCTTGTTATTGCCTTAAATTTTCCAATATTTATACTTTTTCTCAAATTCGTTATTCATTTTTTTCCCTGGTAATACAAAGAGAATGGAATACTCCACATAGCAACCAGCTCTTGAACGCTTAAAGCCTAGCAATTCCCCTTGCATCTACAAGAAAATTAGCAATAAGATTAACATCTCGATATCTCGATTAACATAAAGCATATGGAGAATAAGCGTTTGTAAAAATAGGTTGTACAAGAGTAGAGAAAGTCATGTGAGTGTAACACAAATTTTTTTGCCATAATTCGTTTCTAAGACATCCGTTATTAAAGGTCCGAATAGTTCATTTTTGGTCATTCTCTTAAAGTCCTTCCACCATTCAATTGTTATCGCGATTGCATGGAAACAGTATGGAATTTTAAGGCCAGCCTATAGCGTCCAGTTGTTAAACATTTGACTGTCGCTGTTCCCTTTGTATCTATAACGAAATGTGTAATGTAGCTAGTTCTGCAAAGGTTTATTTGAAATAAAGTTAAGTGAATATAAAAAGAAGCTTAGTAATAAACGATAGATGGTAGAGAAAGTATGTGAATGTATCAAATCGGAATTTTTTTTAAAATGTATGTATAAATACTTTGTGTTTTGTCTATATTAATTCCGTATGGTTTAAAAGGCTTCTTTATTTCGCATGGATGAACCCCATAGAATTAGAAAGAATTAAATTAGTTTGAAAAATTTTATATCTCGATTTTCCTCACGTTTTACTTACCCTCCTTGTTGATTTGAAGAAAACATTATTAAATTAAACCTCAGGGATATTTGTGAATCAAAGGTAGGTATCTAATTTTAAAATAGCCCTTGCCGTTTCTCTTCCTGGGTTGATTTCGCATAGAAATCATCATAGCTTTTGTCACTTGCATTCCAAATCATTACTAATTCACCACTCAGCGCTGGTTAAGAAATCCATCAGCATTGTCTAAAATACTATTTTTAAAAAAATCAGGAATTACTAAAATTGTGCACAATGTCACGTGTCCTCTATGCTATGTCAAAGTACATATTTTACATCAACATTTTTTACCAGAAGGCCATGGCTTAGAATTCAAAGTTGATAGCCTGTTATTAGCGCTCTCCCGTGATTAAAATTCCACCAGATGTCTCGCCAATCCTCATGCTCATCAATCACTGGCAGTTTTTGCCTGTCATAGCTCATAATTTTTTCATACGAGTATTAAAATAATCTATATTTAAAGTCGCTACTACAGCTTGCTGGTTATATGCGAAATAAAATGCAACAGGAAATCGTAAAATAATTTTTTAAATGGAATAGAAGCAGATGTTCTATTCACTTAAACAATAAAGTATACGTTATTTATTACTATCTGGCTTTTTAAACTTGTAATACCGTTTTAATAATTTCCTTTGCCCCCTCGCAATCTTTATGAAAACTATATAGTTATGTACAACATTTTATAGCGAATTATCTCCCATATCCTTCATAATAATTTGTAATTTCTTAAATACCCGTATGGATCCTAGCAACGGATAAGTATAGGTTTTACAACACAGGGTAACCCCTCGCGCACTGTAGCTAACACCTCTCAAGAGGAAGGAATGAAGCGAAGGAGCCAGAGGAGGCTACGGACAGTAGGCAGACAGACCACAGAGACGCGCAGAGGTCCACTCAGTTCTAGGCTCGAAAACTCGTTCCACTGCTGGAGCGGCCTAGGTGGGGCGATGAGCGATCCGCCAACGAAGCAGCCCTGTGTCCACAGGGAGTAATATTTGCTTTCAGCAAGCATCCGCGCATTCAACCCGGCACCGCCATACACCTAGGAACAAACAAAGATGAGAAGTAAACGGTTTGGAAGAGAAAAAATGGAAAGGAAATTATGGTAGCTGAGAAACCACACCAGCATTCACCTACCGACCAGGGAAAATCACGAAAATCCAAGGTCAGAGTGGACACTTGACGGGAATCTAACCCTGGACCAAACAAATGCGAGACATTCAAGTTACTATTGAGCCATCTCGCGCGGTTAGTTAACTAATACAAATCTGGTGTGATAGATTCACATGACTTCCTCTATCATCCATCATTATTAGCGGTATACAAACTATTCTTACTAAAGATTATTTTACTATCTACTACACTTTAATCCAAATAAACCTTTGCACAAGTAGCTACATTACACATTTTATTACATAGAGTGTATCTTTATTGGTGTCATATATTTGGTGAACGTGTTCCTGACATCAAAACAGTAAAAGGTCCATATGAACATGAGTCTGAAAATCATTTATTTCTGAGTTACAACACAAAATCGAAAGTTACAAAAATTGCTCGAAGTGGCTTCCTCTTGCTCGATGCATTCAGTAAGCCTGCATTCTATACTCTGTTGAAAATTACTGGTGTGTTTCCTATTTGGTCAAATCCAGTTTGGATACGTCCTCTCAAAATAACAACATAAGGTACAGGAGCCGCATAAACCAAGGACTTCAAATGCCCCTAGACGAAGAAATCCATTGGATTCAAATCAGACGCTCGAGAAGCCATGCAATGGGTCCCCCTTGATCAATTCATCTTTGCGGAAATCGATCATTCAAAAACTTACGAACTATCATACTGAAATGAGATGGAGCACCATCGTGTAAAAACCACATTCGTTGGATCCAGAGACACATTATCAGTTAAGTGATGCAACTCATTTCTGAGAAACTGGAGATAGGTTTGTACATTCAGACGCGGAAAGAAGAAGTAGGGACCAATAAAGTGATCATGAATGATTCCTCCCCAAACGTTGAGAGAGAACCTCTGTTGATGGTTGTCCTGTAGTACTTCATGAAGATTTTCAAATGACCAGTAATGAAAATTGAAGATGCCGACGCGAGTAAAACCAGCCTCATCTGTGAATAAGATACGGGCTAGGAAATTGATGAACACAGCGCACTGCTGTAACATACGTTGACAGAAACGTCTTCTTGGCTCAAAGTCCGCCTCATTTAATCCTTGCACACGTTGAAGGTGATACGGGTACAGAAGATCTTCATGCACAATTCTCCAGATAGTCATACGACTAACTCTTTCCCTTACAGCCATACGTCTTGTGCTTTGTGATGGGTCTTCATCCACAGCATGAAGACCTCGTTCTTCAAGCTCAGTGCCTCGTACCGCTCTTGATCTCCCAACATCCCTAGTACTCCTCTCAAATGCACCATTCTCTCTCAAGCGTTGGTGAATTCGTGCAAATATTCTTGCATACGGTAACGGCCTGTCAGGGTACCCTTCTGCATAAAGTTCACGTGCTCGTGCTGCATTGCCGCCTGCAGGGTCCTACGTATAGTGCATGTCCGTCTGTTCACTCATGGAATACACCTTCTTTGACCTATAACAACGAAATTGTTGATTTTCAGACCCACTTACATATGGACTCTGTAGAGACAAGGTGAACAGCGATAGGGAAATGTTTAAGAATTAGATGCTATATGCTGGCCTTAAAATTCCATATTGTTTCCATGCATTCACGAGAAACAACTGAAAATCGACGAGACCTTAAAAGAATGACGAATATTGAATAATTCCAACCTTTAATGATATCTCAGAAATGGCTTATGCCACAAAAAACTTATCTGAAGTAAATTTTGTGTTTTAAAGAGATCTACATGTTTGGTTCAGTATGTTTTCGTCTATCGCTTAACATTTATCAGTTTATACCCAGAAAATTCAAGATATGCAGTTTGCCATGTAAATGTCTTTTATATGGCATTTCAATCAAAATTGTTAGAACCACTTTTTTAAAAAATAAGTTTTTTCGAAAAACGTTCCATATAAAGAGTAGCCAGGAGTGGAGGGATTTTCATAAAAATCTTCGTGTCGCACCTTTAGAAGACATTGAACCTAAATACCAATGTACAGACACATTATATAACTAGTATGTACGTGGTAGAGAAAGTAAAAATATATTATGCTATTCACACATATCACGGGTAACCGAGGTCGTTGAGGCACAGGTTCGTGAAAGGGATTTCCGCGGTAAAAATCCCTCTAGGATCGTCCTATATATTGCTTAGCTTTCTTCTATATTTTCCTCAGAACTCATAACTGTCAAATGCCGGGGAGGTATCCCAAACTAATACAGAACGTTTTCGCTATAAACTGCCTATCCCAAATATCATTTCATTGCATGTATCGCTACTATCACCGCCTGTGGTGCCACATGTAGTAAGAAAGGGCACTAAACATGATTACTAACTCTGCTCTATGGAAATGGGTATGAAATATTGGAGGACCTTGTGTTTCTGTTTTCTTTAACCACACCAAGACAATTTTACAATTCTGGAGATGATATAAGTTGATACATTTTGATGGAGAAACAATTATTGGAATGGCTCAGTAATTTCTTTTTAGACCACAATAGATTACATTTTGAACGTTTCTACCCTCCTATTTCGTCCATTAGTAGTTTAGTAACAGAAATGCAATAGGAACCCATAATAGCAGTTTACAACGAAAAGCGGTCAAAAAGGTGAACATAAGATTTCTCAGGCCCAGGACACCCAAGATAAACATTTTAGAAGGGGCGTATAGTCTATAACGTACCGAGAAAAGTACAACTCTCATTTGTTAATTATGAAAATCGTTTAACATTTTAATGTTGTTAACGCTGAACACAATTTTCCTTCTTTATATAATCGTTTAGCGTAGAGTGATAATATATTCGTTTACAACCTACATAGGAAATAAACTAAAACGTGCTCATATAAGGATTATTAATAGTAGACTATGACACAACGGGGTAAAAGTAAGGTTTTGTTTTTCAAGTAGAAATGTTTGCGAAACGAAGGCCTGTGAATTTGTAAAATATCAGTAACACCACATTGATTCCTGAAACTAACGGAGATATATATAGAACGCATTCTTGAAACAAGAGAAATGACTAAATAAATCTGATGTGTTATTGGTAATTCTCTTATAGGTGCAACGGGAATATGGTAGGCCTTAAGCGATAGTCAAATCTTTTAAGAGCTGGTTGCTATGTGGAGCATTTCATTCTCTTTGCATTACCAGGACAAAAAAAAACCAATAACGAATTTGAGAAAAAGTATAAGTATTGGAATATTTAAGGGAATAACAAGCAATATCTCGAAAATGTTTCACCCAACAAAATGTAAATGTAAATGACATAAATTGTGTATTTTATCGCGATCTACATTTTTGTGTAGTAAAATTTTATCTATCTCTTATGGTTTATCAGTTATGCAAAATTCGTTCACAATGAAGAATACTTTTGGAGACATTCCCAGAAAATTCGAGATATACGTTTTATTTGTATGAAAATATCTTAAACATAAGATATTTTAATCAAAATCGTTAGAGCCATTTTTGTGAAAATTAATATTTTCGAAAAATGTTCCATGTGAAGGGTAATCTGGGGTGGGGGGGATTTTCTTGAAAACCTTCGTGTCGCATCTCTGGAAGATACTGAACCTAAATATCAAGTTTGGTGTTTATCCGACTGTTCGTTTCTGAGTTATGCTGTTCACAGACACACAGACGGACATGTTTCCAAAAATGCTTTTTTTGGATCTAGGGGGTCTCAAAACATATATTTCCGGTGAAATCCCGGTATCGAATTTTTGGGTGGAATACAATACTTTCCCTACTTGCTATACGTAGTAGAGAAAGTAAAGCAACAACAACAAAAACAAATTCCCATTTGAGAAATAGTGTATCCGAAAATTTAAACAATTAGAAGGAACATCTCAAAAACGTTCACTCCGAAAAAAATATATATCAGATAAATTATGTGTTATAACGAGATCTACATTTTTTGTGCAGTAAAATTTTGTCTATCTCTTACGGTTTAGCAGTTATGCGAAAGCCATTCACAATGAAGATGAATTTTGTGGAAAGTTCCAGAAAATTTAACATATACATTTTATTTGTCATAAAAGCATCTTAAATTTGTGATATTTTGGTCAAGATCGCTAGAGCCATTTTTGAGAAAATCAAAATTTAGGAAAAATCTTCCATGTAAAGGGTAGTCTGGAGTAGGGGAGTTTTCTAGAAAATCTGCGAATAGAATTTATCCGACTTTTCGTTTTTCATTTATGCTGTTCACAGACACACGGATCTTTTTCTAAAAATGTTCGTTTAAGATTCAGGGACCTCAAAGCATGTATTTACAATAAAATCTCGGTATCGAAGTTTTGGGTGGAATGCAATACTTCCTGTACTTCCTATACGTAGTAGAGAAAGCAAACAGCGACATGTCAGATGTTTTGTTGATTCGCTAGCAGTCATTTTCAGTGAAATTATTTTCATCATATTTTGCCTTACACTAAATAATGAAGCGATTAAATGCTATATCATATTGACTTCTGGATTTTTTGGATAAGCACTTCTAGTGTTATTCTTTCTGCTGATTCTGTAATTTCACGCCAATTTCAGTTTCTTCTGAATTCGCAATTTCCGTCATTTAATCTTTATGTAGGTTAGATAAAAGAGTAACGTTTTAGACCAAAGAAAGCTGCCAATATAGCGTATAGGTTAACTCTAGAACAAACTGCGATAAAGTGAAGTATGGCTATTTGTATTGTGAATAGATAATGCGAGCGTAATGATAAATTAATTATGTAGAAGGATATAATGTAAAGTAAAGCCTAATAAAACAAAGTCCAGTTATTAGACTTGTCCAAATACAAAAGGTAATTGCCATTTAATTGGACTTGATACCGAAGTTGGTCTCACTAGTGCGATGATCCGAAACTTTTAGCTCGCGTGCTCTGTGTAAAAGTTCTACTTTTAGACAATGCTGTCTAAAAAAATATTTTAGTGTAACTATGGTATAGGTATAATGTGAAGTAGACGGTTTTATTAGCCCCACGTTTTGGGCACCAATTTGAAGTAGGTTTATTGATGCTCCATGTATGGACGCCAATTTGAAAAAAGGTGGTTTATTACGTTTTTGCACCACGCTTTGAAGTATTTTGTATTGAAGGCCTTGTAGTATATTTCAACTGTTGGGGAGCCGAACACTTGACGTAGTTGCAAACGCACGTATGGTACCCGGTAGCCTTTGTCCTAAGTTTAAACAAATATTAACTTTGTAATTTGACTGTATCTTTAAATATTATATATTTATGTTTGCCTCGGCTGCGTCAGTATTATTGTTAGAGACATGGATGTCTTGACAGGTTTGTGGTGCGACTAAGAATGTAGGCTTACACAGATTATAATTTTACTTCACTCCTTTTATTAATGCTTGACATGATTTAAATAACACTTCACTGATAAAGAGAGAGAGCTGTGAGATGTTTTTATTAAATACTTGCACTTTTTAATACGTAAACTATTTTAATCTCACGCAAATATGTATTATACTTCTCGAAGACGTGTCTCGCATCCGGTTACAAACACTGTCTGCAGGCAACTGAATTGATTTCAACCGCCTAAACTTGTAAATTTCTGTATTTCAAGTCTGTGATTGGCTATTCCTAATCCAATAGAATACTTTTATTTAACTAAAGCTTTTTCTGGTTGCTGATTGGCTATTTTATAACCTGTCACTAAAATTACATTATTGCTTACATGAATCACAAGTAACATTTAAACTTAATGCTTCATTATTGTCTCAAGGTTACCCCATTGTTACCTCATTGTTAGCAATGTTTAACTTATTATTCTCACAGCTCCTACATTGTTAAATTACGTAATACATTCACATAGCATTATTACACATGGTTGCAATATTATAAACATATACAATGACTGTAATATACACGGTTTATATATTGTTAAATACACATATTGCTGTAAGGCTGTTATTGAATTTATATATTATATAATTAGACTGAAACCATTTAAGTGTTAAAAATACTGCCTCAAATGACATGTATTAAAAGTGGCCCATGATGGAACGCCATTTTGGTGAGAAGTCTAGCTACACCCTCTGTTCCTTGAGTACTCTAGTCATTCAATTGGCAAGGTACACTCGCTTCCATTTATGCCATCACCGTAGCTTCAGAAGGTATTCTACTGCCCTTCACATTGCAGTATACTACTTATAGCAAGGTGGAGATGTGTCTGTATATCTTCTTGTGCGTGCAGTGGCGCTCTGTTTTGCGTGCATAGTTCTTTATTATTTGCATATAAATATATAATTTCGAGTAATAGCTTTATTCGTCATCACTTATAACAACCACGTTTAAATATATAACTAAATAAGACCCTGTTTTGCAGAATATCTCCAGGAAGAATATTTTTAATGGCAACATACTGTAAAAGTGAAATACACTATACTTTTTACTCTAAAAAAGAACACGTTTACTAAACATTTTTAATAATATTTCCATGCGAATGCTGCATGGAGTTGCTCTAGAAATGTCATAAAATGCAAATTGGCTTCCCACATACCCACAATTCTTCCCCGAGGCACCACCGAAATATCTGCATACTCGCGTGAGCTACAGTTAACACGCACCACTGCTTGGTTGAACAACAAAGGCGGAACGCTCTAGACACAACTCTCTCTGCTATGCACGCGCCCGCTGAGAAGGTTAGCAAAAGGCTCTGAAGTTGTGGTGACGGCATCCAAAATAAGGCTGAACTGTTTAAGGGTAACATTACAAGCTTGGTGTTCCATAGTCTCACTAGAGAAGTACCATTAAGGCAATCATTTGGGCGCAAAAATAAAATACGATACAATCATAAACTTAAAAATAAAGTTATGAATTTTTTATTCTTTTAGTAGAACCTCGTTAACTGTTGTATTTTGACGCTAAACTACTGTTGACGTTAAAATCGGTTTCCGTCGCCCTCTGGGAACACTGTCATGAAATGTGACAGATTTGCGTTTAGAGTCAGAGTTCTTCCAGTACCTAAGTGATTCAGTGCCTAGGTGGCTAAATCAGGAATTGGACAAGAATGGAGATTGGACAGATTATTAAAATAATGTCCAGTAAATGTATCCCCTTTGGAAGTAAAAAGTATAATGTATTTCGGTTTTGTATTAAGTTGCGATTAAAATGTTTTTCGTGGAGATATTGTGTGAAACGGGGCTTTATTTAGTTATATATTTAAACATGGTTGTTATAAGTGATGACAAGTAAAGTTATTGCTTATAGTTATATATACATATGTGAATAATCTAGAATTGTGCACGTAAAACAGGACGACATCGCATGCGCGGAAAGGTAAACAGATACACGCACCTCCCATTTGCTATACATCTCACCTGTGAAGGCCAGTAGAATGCCGCCTGAAGCTGTCATGGCGACACAATGAAAGCCAGTGTAAAAATATTCGCATTTATTATGATGATAGAAATAATAATAATAAGTTATGTCTCTTTTTATTTCAGGTATGTGCAGTGGCTACAGATGTTTAATATTGCTAACCGCTAGCGCCAGTGGTGGGTAAGTAATGAAACCAACCATTTAGCAAGGGATGTAAATGCTTTAAAGGTTAGGTACAGTGAAAGTTTAGGCTTAACAATAAATATAGCTGTAGCTATTCTTTTCTTCCTAATTTTAGAAGCGTTTACTGCAGCAAAACACCCATTAGCAATGATTTGTGCTTCTATCGATCCGTCTGTCCGCATCTAAGCAATGAACCACTGCCCGTATACAGTTTTAAATTGGTGCAAAATTAGGGTTAGTTTATCTGAGTACACTCCTAAAAGTGTGTGAATTAAAGACAAATCGCAAACACTTAAACTACTAAACAATCATAGAGCATGTGTTGACGCATTTTAAAATTGCTAAAGCCAGTACAGAATTAAGCCCAGTTCACATATAAAGCCCCCTAAACGCTGTTTATAAGCCGCACGTGCGGAACTGGATTTTAGTATATATGAGTCTGAGAGCATTTGCCATACATTTACAATTAGGGTGAAGTTCACAGAATTTTGAACGACATTTTATATTGATAGCCTACGAGTAAGATGACATTAGTGAAGTAACAGTCAAAACATAACTAAGTCATGCTAGAAACGTGAAGAACAGTGAAAACATAACTAAGTCATGTTAGAAACGTGAAGTAAAAGCGAAAACATAACTAAGTCATGCTAGAAAGGTGAAGTGACGGTGGAAATTGAACTAAGTCATGCTAGAAACGTGAAGTAACAGTGTAAACTGATGTAAGTCATGCTAGAAACGTGAAGTAACAGTGTAAACTGATGTAAGTCATGCTAGAAAAGTGAAGTGACGGTGGAAATTGAACTAAGTCATGCTAGAAACGTGAAGTAACAATGAAAACATAACTAAGTCATGCTAGAAACGTGAAGTAAAAGTGAAAACATAACTAAGTCATGCTAGAAAGGTGAAGTAACAGTGTAAACTGATGTAAGTCATGCTAGAAACGTGAAGTGACGGTGGAAATTGAACTAAGTCATTCTAGAAACGTGAAGTAACAATGAAAACATAACTAAGTCATGCTAGAAACGTGAAGTAACAGTGAAAATTGATGTAAGTCATGCTAGAGAAGTGAAGTGACAGTGGAAATTGAACTAAGTCATGCTAGAAAAGTGAAGTAACAATGAGAATTGAACTAACTCAGGCTAGAAAGTGAAGTGACCGAAAATTGAACACTAGAATCGCGCTAGAAAAGAGAAGTGACAGTAAAAATTGGACTAAGTCATGCTAGAAAGTGAAGTGACCGAAAATTGAACACTAGAATCGCGCTAGAAAAGAGAAGTGACAGTGGAAATTGAACTAAGTCATGCTAGAAAAGTGAAGTGACCGAAAATTGAACACTAGAATCGCGCTAGAAAAGAGAAGTGACAGTGAAAATTGGACTAAGTCACGCTACAAAAGTGAAGTAACAATGAGAATTGAACTAACTCAGGCTAGAAAGTGAAGTGACAGCAAAAATTGAACTAAGTCACGCTAGAAAGTGAAGTGACAGTAAACATTAATTTAAGTCCGCTGGAAAAGTGAAGTGATACTGAAAATTGAACGCTAGAATCACGCTAAAAAGTGCAGTGACAGTAAAAATTGAACTAAATCATGCTAGAAAGTGAAGTAACAGTGAAAATTTAGCTAAGTCATGATAGAAAAGTGAAGTGTCAGTGAAAACTATTCTAAGTCATGATAGAAAAGCGAAGTTACTAAACATTGAACGCTAGAATCACGCTAGAAAAGAGAAGTCACCGTGAAAATTGAACTAAGTCATACTAGAAACTGAAGTAAGGGTAAAAATTGAACTAAGTCACGCTACTAAAGTGAAGTAACAATGAAAATTGAACTAACTCAGGCTATAAAGTAAAGTGATAATAAAAATTTAACTAATTCACGCTAGAAAAGTGAAGTTACACTGAAAATTGAACGCTAGAATCACGCTAGAAAAGTGGAGTGACAGTGAAAATTGAACTAAATCATGCTAGAAAGTGAAGTAACAGTGAAAGTTTGAGCAGGTCATGTTAGAAAAGTAAAGTTACAGTGAAAATTTAATTACATCACGCTATAAATGTGAAGTAACAGTAAAAACTGAACCAAGTCATGCTAGAAACGTGAATTAACCGTAAAAACTGCACCAAGCCAGGCTAGAAACGTGAATTAACAGTGAAAACTGAACCAAGCCAGGCTAGAACCGTGAATTAACAGTGAAAACTGAACCAAGCCAGGCTAGAACCGTGAATTAACAGTGAAAACTGAACCAAGTCATGCTAGAAACGTGAATTAACAGTGAAAACTGAACCAAGCCAGGCTAGAACCGTGAATTAACAGTGAAAACTGAACCAAGCCAGGCTAGAAACGTGAATTAACAGTGAAAACTGAACCAAGTCATGCTAGAAACGTGAATTAACAGTGAAAACTGAACCAAGCCAGGCTAGAAACGTGAATTAACAGTGAAAACTGAACCAAGCCAGGCTAGAACCGTGAATTAACAGTGAAAACTGAACCAAGCCAGGCTAGAAACGTGAATTAACAGTGAAAACTGAACCAAGTCATGCTAGAAACGTGAATTAACAGTGAAAACTGAACCAAGCCAGGCTAGAAACGTGAATTAACAGTGAAAACTGAACCAAGCCAGGCTAGAAACGTGAATTAACAGTGAAAACTGAACCAAGCCATGCTAGAAATGTGAACTAACAGTGAAAACTGAACCAAGTCATTAGTGATCGAAAATGGATGACATATTAACAGTATAGTAAAGTTGTTAAAACACTTTGTAAACGGATACGGAAAAGCGATGTGCAGAAGATTGTATAATAGAAGGCAGCACCAAAATAAGCATTTTGAAGACAGAAACAATGCTGTGCAGAAGAATTTTTATTGCACTATGTGAGTCAACGTTAAATCCGTTATGTTACAATCTCTGATCGTAAAACGTGTACTAGTCACTATCACTAGCTGTGACTGATATGAAGCCTACTGGATGTTACTGAACGCTCGTCTTGTTCAGTGCAGTACACACATGTAATGGTTAGTTTTTCATTGCGTACCAGTACTCATTAGTTGAGACATTACAAATTGACTGAGAAAAGTAATGTGATCTAATACTTGGACTACTGAAGCGAGCTGCCGACTGTTTGAAGCTAAAGAATGAAACTGGTTATGAATCGCAGCACTCGAAAATATAAGAATTGAATTATACCTGCGAGCTTCTGCAGTATCAATTTTACAATTTTGCAATAACTAGTAGCGTAACTTGCCGTGAGTCGCTAAAATGCTTACCGGCAAAACCCCTAGTAGTAGCCGCTAAATCTTATTCACACAAGCGCGTCACTGAGTGCTTAAAATAATACAAGATTAAGTGACTAATTCTCAAGAGAGTATCATGAATAGTGCACGAAGGTGTGCATGAACGAACGCGTCTCTGATTAGATCGTGCGCCCTCTATATTAACTCAAGCTCCGCCTACATTTTACTCCCCTACCAACATCCTTTCATTTGCACTCTAATCTTAAAGCACTAAGTAGACTATATGACACTGTTACTAGGCGGTACCTCACCGGCACTCGGAATTTAATTGTCTTTCTCTTTTTCATAATTCTAACCTAAGTGTGTCTTCAAACGTGCTGAACTTACAACCTAACTCCATTCCAAGAAAGGGTATACCAACGTGTTCGCTACTTCGATTGTTGCTAATGACTTTGCTCGCTAATTACCTTTTTCTCTCGACAAATCTTTCAACTTAAGCTTGTTACATTATTGTACATTGATTTAATATATGGAAGTTATTTATTGCAATTATTTCTTCATCTTGCTTCATTTTTTTATTTAGTTATTTATATCTTCCTGTCAAAAATTATGGTATCGCTGATGGCCAGGACCTGCGAGCATTTAATTACACATAATAATTAACAAGGTAATATATTTTAATAAAATATCAAAGTTTTGAAATTATAGGGAAGTTAACCAAAAATTGTTGTATGCAACTTGACTTTACTGTAATAGTAATTAAGACGCTCGCATGAAAGTTATGAAAGCTAAAGATATGCATCACGGAGGGCCCTCGGAATCGGGGCACAGCACCGCACGCAGGCCAGTCGGCCCATTGCGCTTCCAACGTGAGACCTATCAGATAAGGATGGGAGGAGAGAGCCGAAGGGGCGACCGGATCAGAATGCCGAAAGGCGCAAGCACGAACGGTGTCCCTAACGCTTACAGATAGAACACATCCGACGCCGCAGGGTCTCCCGTAGCGGAGCTCCACACTGAAGAGAGACGTTACCGAGGGACGTCAGGGAAGAAACCTTTACAGAGTCACCTCCCAGCCGCAACCCGTCGAACACCGTCGGCGGGTCCTAAACTTTGAAACAGGTGACAAGGAAAATGAAGGGTACGGAAATGAGAGGAAGGAGAGTCGTGGTAGAAGATGAACCACCCCAGCATCCGCCTGGTGACCCAGGGAAACCACGAAAACGGATGGGCTAGAGTGGGCGGTCCCCGGGGTCGCGTCTTAATTATTACCATTATGTTATTTCCGTAATGTACTAGCATGCAACATATGAGGCTACTATACTGCAGTTGGAATTGTTGTTATCTAAAAAATGTTTATTTTGGTAACGGATTTCCACTCTACAATGCTCTGCACATTATTTTTCCGCATCCTGTATATGTGTGCACCATGATTTGATTTAATTTTTAGAGAAGAGCGGTAAATTCCGCACTAATATTATATTACAAACCCTGGATCATAAGCTGCGCCATTACTTAAACAGCACATAGGTATAATGAACTTTGCCTGCGGAGATTAATTTATATAAAATGGAATGATTTATCTTGCTTAAACTAAATTTGGGTTATTGCAAAGCACGCCGCAGAGCTCGTTAACGCATTTCGTTGTCTCTCTTTTATTTCGCATTTCTTGATTAAAATGATACTATTATTTTTTTGCGTGTTATGTTTCTGCACATGGTTTAATTTACAAATGAAATAACGGTTCCTCTTTTATTAAAATGTATTTGTATACCGGAGTATCAATGACATACATAACTAACCACAATGGACAAAAAAATACCTCCGCACAAACGAATAAAGCCCATAATGGAGGTAGGGTGGAATTTTATGGTCTTTGGTAACTGCGTATTTGATTGCCTTTCTGTGGTTGAGCATAACCATTAATGTGTTAGATGTATAATACATGCGTTATTTCATGTGTTGGACTTGCAAGGAAAATCAAAGCTTAGGAGTTAATTATTTAAGGCTACTCCATTATGAGTTTTAGGAAAAATTAAAAAGTATCACTTTTGCAAAATTATTACGAAAAATGATTTTTAAAAATTATAAAATCAGGTTTGCCTTTTGGCTTTTTTAAATCTCCAAATCTAATGTGCAAAGATGCGTGCAAACACTGAAACTTTAAAAGACCTATATATTGCCTAAGGAAATACATGTAAAAATTTAAGTGTTATAACAAGGACTTGACTGGAAAAAGGAAAGAAAAACTGCAATGTAAATTATTTTTTCCCTCTATTTATTTTACGAGACATGTTTTTAAAGTAAATATCTTTTAATATTTTACCGCTGCAGTCGCGATTTTGAGCATTCGCTATCACTTCCTGCATTCATTAGAAAGCAACTGAGAGCGATCGTCGCTTTGTGTTTTACTGTTGTTAGAGCGTTTCGAAATGTTCCAAATAATAGTATGACCCGTCGACTGTTAAATGATATCACTGATTCGTTTTTTGAATCCGATAAATGGTCGCATCATTTAATTGGGAACCATTTGGCCACCCTCCCTACAGTCCGGATTTGGCACCAAGCGAAAAATTAAAATTGTGTTTTATTTATGGACGCTCGTTAACTGCTGTGGTCCTTAGCGTCCCATTCTATATTAGGCGTGAAAGACGGTAATTTTTCTCAGACGCCTCTTTATCAGGCTTGGGGTTCTTTTATGTGCCGACCGGGACTACAGCTTTACTTCCCTTCTGAAGGAAGCCAGGCTAAGAATTTTTACACCCGATAAAGTCCATCGCCCTCCGCCGGGCTTGAACCCGCGACCTCGGGAACGAGAAGCTAGCATGGTAACCACTACACCACGGAGGAAGACGGCAGCAAGCGATTTTCATCTGTTTCTTCATCTGAAGAAATTCCTTGGTGAAAGCATTTCAACGGCGATGTTGTGAAACAAGAAGTGCAGACTTGGCTTTCATTATACAGGCGGCATCATTCTTTGATGAAGGCATACAAAAAGGGGTTTCTTGTTACGGCAAGTGTCTGAATAACGACGGTGACTATGTGGAGAAGTAGTGTGAGGTGTAATGAATAATAATAAACTATTTGGAAAATAATGTATTAATTTTTAAAACCTTTTGGTGCATATTTTAAAAACACGCCTCTACATCCCTTTCAGTGCGTGGTCATATAGCGACGGATCTGTTAGGAGATACCTTGTGGATCGGTATTTGGCTGACAGTTAGTCTTCTAGGTCTCAACCCTGTGCCATAGCATCTTGCTTCGTCACGCATCCACAAAGGTCTTAGTGCTAGGCAACTGTATCTCTGCTTTTACACGTGTCGGGAAGATGGCATGAATCTACCTGCTTTCATCATTTGTAGATAGATGGCGGAGCATTACCCATTACCATCTATTTTCATGTTTACTATTGTTTTAGATCTAAGATGGTACTTTAGGTCGTGATATTAATAATCCAATCAGCTATTTACCTTGGAATCTCAGAGACCACCGCGAAAATTAGAGAGAGTGGTCGGACCATAGACATTTGAACCCGTGACCTCCCGAATGGGGCACAGAAGTTACCACCTGAGCCATCCTGCTCAGTAATGCTTATGTAATAATGTTTTTAATTAATATAGTTTTAGTTGCATAATGAAATAATGAATATAATACTGAACATAAGACATCACCAATATTACATCAGCAATTGTTAAAATGGAGTGTGTCATTTTCTCCCAAATTGTTTTATTTATGGTGTCTTGATATAGGTACATTAAAATATAGTTATCGTCCCGAGAGATTTATGAACTTTACTTATTATGTAAAGATGCCAATTTTTTGTTAAAATTTAAATAATTGAGTTTTATTTATGGACACACTTTAACTGCTGCGGTCCTTAGCGTCTCATTCTACACTACGTGATCAAAGGTATCCGGACACTTGGCTGAAAATGACGTACAAGATCGTGGCACCCTCCATCGGTAATGCTGGTAGTCAATATGCCTTGACTAACCTTGATGACAGCGTTCACTCTCGCAGGCATACTTTCAATCAGGTGCTGGAAGGTTTCTTGGAGAATGGCAGCCCATTCTTCACGGAGTGTGGAACTGAGGAGAGGTGTCAATGTAGGTCGGTGAGGCCTGGCACGAAGTCGGCGTTCCAAAACATCCCAAAGGTGTTCTATAGGATTCAAGTCAGGACTCTGTGCAGGCCAGTCCATTACAGGGATGTTATTGTCGTGGAACCACTCCACCACAGCCCGTGCAGTATAAACAGGTGCTCGATTGTGTTGAAAGATGCAATCGCCATCTCCGAATTGCTCTTCAACAGTGGGAAGCAAGAAGGTACTTCAAATATCAATGTAGGCCTGCGCTGTGATTGGCATACACACGGTGGCAGATGACGTTCACCGGGCATTCGCCATACCCACACCTCGTCATCGGATCGCCACCTTGTGTACCGTGGTTCGTCACTCCACACAACGTTTTGCCACTATTCAATCATGTAATGTTGACGCTCCTTACACCAAGCGAGGCGTCGTTTGGCATTTTCCTGCGCGATGTGTGGCTTATGAGCAGCCGCTCGAATATGGAATCCAAGATTTCTCACCTCACGCTTAACTGTCATGTAGTACTTGGAGTGGATCCTGATGCAGTTTGGAATTTCTGTGTGATGGTCTGGATAGATGTCTGCCCATTATCTGCAGAAATAGCTACATTACACATTTCGTTATAGATACAAAAGTAAACAGCGATAGGCAAATGTTAAAAAAAACAGGACGCTATACGCTAGCCCTAAAATTTCATACTGCTTCCATGCAATCGCGAGAAACAATGAATGTTGACAAGACTTTAAGAGAATGACCAAGTAATGAACAATTCTAACCATTAATAACGGATATCTCAGAAATGGCTCATACCGCAAAAAATGACTTATTTGAAATGAAATGTGTATTTTAAGTAGATCTATATTTTTTGTGTAGTACGTTTTCCTTCATCGCTTAACGTTTATCAGTTATACAAGCTTGTACAAAATTCCTTCCGAATGAAGAACACTTCACAGGCTATTTACTGAAAATTGAAGACACATATTTTATTAGTATGTAAATATCTTTCATATATGGTATTTTAATCAAAATCGTTACAGCCACTTTTTAGAAAATAAAAATGTTAGATAAATGCTCCATATATAGGATAATTGGAATGGGGATTTTCAATAAAAGCTTTGTGTCACATCCTTGGAAGATGTGAACTTAAATGCCAAGTTTGGCACTTATGCTTTTTGAGTTGTTCAGTTCAGAATTAAATTAAATTGAGTTTTATTTATAGACGCTCTTTAACTGCTATGGTCCTTAGCGTCCCATTCTATATTGGGCGTGAAATATCGGTAATTTCGCTCAGAGGCCTCTTTATTAGGCCTGAGGTTCTTTTATGTGCCGTAAATGTACGACACTGGACCACCGGCTTTACTTCCCTTCCAAAGGCAGCCATGCTAAGGATATACGCCCGAAAAAATCCATCGCCCTCCGCCGGTTTGAAACCCGCGACCTCAGGAACTAGAGGCTAGCATGGTAACCACTAAACCATGGAGGACGACATTATTCTGTTCACAGACATACGTAACTTTTTATAAAAATGCGGTTTTTTTATTCAGGGGGTATCAAAACATGTATTTCCAGTGAAATCTCGTTGTAGAATTTTTGGGTGGAATGCAGTAACTTCTCTACCTACTTGAATGAATTAATGAATGAATGATTTATTGTCTGCTTTAAAATTTACATACAATTTATACAATATAATGGAGTTGCTTATCATTTATCTTCCCCTTATATTTAACATTCTCTTGTATATATACAAAAATTTTCCACTATTTACTTTTTTGCCTTGTTACCCTTTTTCCGTATCTTCTCCAATTTTCTTCACGATTCATTTAACCATATCGACCTAATGTTTCCTAAACATTTACCCGCTTTCTCCCTATGTTTATTTGATCTTGTAATAAAAAGCTTCCTAACTTTCAGGTCTATTGGTAAATTTTTCCATTTCTCTAGTATTAAATTCTCTCTCCCTTTATCCATAACCTCGCATTCCAGAATATAATGCCAATTGTCATGTAATCCATTACATTTAGTACATCTCTCCACTTTCTGCTCCTTGTTAGATCACTTAAATTCATTACACCTGTCCTCGTTCATGCATACCCCATTCTGGCCTCTATGTTTCATACTTCGATGTATCTTTCTTTTGCCCATACCTTTTAAAATATTTATAATCTATTAATGACCTTTTTCCTTGAAACTACTTATAATTTCTTGCTTTTCAATATCCTCCACTCTTGTCTAGTTTCTTTCCAGAAGCCCTTAATTTTGTGTGGTTTATTACTGGCCATGTTTACCCCATTTCTATTTCTTCCAATGCTGTCTGTATCTTGTGCATGCGACTTTCTTTTTCCCCATTTTCTCTTGTACAAACAAGCATTGCTTTAGTATATCATTTTCCTCTAGTAGCTTCATTCTGAACCAATATTTGATTACCTTTTCTACCATTTTGCCTTTTGCTCCCACCCTTTCTAGTTCTGCTTGTGCTACCTCATTCAGTGAAATTCTTGGTAATCCTAGGCTTATTTTGCAAAAACATGTACGTGGTAGAGAAAATAACCAATTTATAGGGTAGCTTGGGGTGGGAGATTTTCATGAAAATCTTTATGTTCCGAAATTTCTGAGACACCCGGTACCAAATTTGGTACTTATCCGACATTTAGTTTTATAGTTATGAGCGTACTTATACTCGTATACTCAGGCGCGTGCGCGTATATTCTTCTAAAAATGACCTTTTTTACTTTCTCTATAAGTATAGTAAGTAGGGGAAGAACTGTATTCCACAAAAAAATTCGATACCGAGATTTCATCGGAAATACATGTTTTGAGACCCCCTGAATTCAAAAAAAGCATTTTTGGAAACATGCCCGTGAGTGTGTGTGTGTGTGTGTGTGTCTGTGAACAGTATAACTCAAACGAACAGTCGGGTAAACAACAAACTTGGTATTTACGTTCAGTATGTTCCAGAGATGCGACACGAAGGTTTTCAAGAAAACTCCCACCCCAGATTATCCTTTACATGCAACATTTTTCGAAAATTTTAATTTTATCAAAAATGGCTATAATGATTTTGATTAAAATATAATATGTTTAAGATATTTTCATGACAAATGAAATGTATCTCGCACTTTCCTGGAATTTCTCCAAAAGTATTCTTCATTGTGAACGACTTTTGCAAACCTGGTAAACCATAAGGGATAGACAAAATTTTACTACACAAAAATGTGGATCGCGTTAAAATACACAATTTTTGCCATATATTTTTTTTGTTGAGTGAACCATTTTCGATATATTACTTGTTATTCCCTTAAATGTTCCAATACTTATACTTTTTCTCAAATTTGTTATTTATTTTTTATGTCCTGGAGATGCAAAGAGAATGGTATACTCCACATAGCAACCAGCTCTTGAAATATTTGACTATAGCTTAAAGCCTAGCAATTCCACTTGCATCTACAAGAAAATTAGCATTAAGATTAACATATCGTTATCTCGATAACGTGAAGCATATGGAGAATAAACGTTTGTAAAAATAGTTTGTACAAGAGTAGAGAAAGTTGTGTGAGTGTAAGACATCAGATTTTTTTGTGATATCTCGATAACCAACTTTCATTTGTAAGTGTAGGTGCTAGAGAAAATAAAAATTCAACAGTAAAAAATTTACTACTCGTGAAAAGCACTAGCTATCTGAATGATCAATTTTTATTGGGATTTTAAGTGTATGTTTTATAAACGTTATAGGGTCACTTATTTCCGTGCGCACGACTGAACTTTTGTTGCATGTTACAGAGTAAAATAGTGTTTCTATTTATGCAGCCACATTTTGAAACTTTTGTAGTTGCACGAATCATAAAAAATACATATACGAACACCAAGTAACAATTAAAATGCACGGTTTTATGATTACACTTGCGCATGAAAGGAGCATCACGGAGTAATCTACGTTCAAATAATTATACGCGTTTGCCGAAGCAAAAAGGCTCTGCTCTTTGAAAGAGAATCTGTGTATGTGTGTGTAGAGGGAGAAGTAACGAGAAAATACATGGCATAAAATCCGTACGTGACGAGGGAATGGTTGTAGCAGATTCCAGATGAAACTGCAAGAATAAAGGGAGGTAGAGATGCAGTCAGAATTCATTTACCTCCCCGGATCTTCTGCTTCCATTTTGCCAAAAAATATTGCCTAAAAGAATATGCAATTCTCTTTAGTTAAATTTAAGGTGAATATCGATGCGGAAAACGAATCTAATATGTAAATGTTTCCCTTTCTTTTACTAAATAAAAACGTATTTCATCTTTATGGTAAAGTCTCTTTGAAGTCTAACAGGGGACTCGACACTAGTCAACAAAATTGAACTTTTTATTTTCCCTAATACGTATAGCAAGTAGGAGAAGTATTGCAGTGCATCCAAAAAATTCCATACCGAGATTTCATAGGAAATATATGATTTGAGGCACTCTGAATCCAAAAAAAAGTATTTTAGGAAAAGGTCCGTGTGGATGTGTGTCTGTGAACAGCATAACTAAAAAACGAAAAGTCGTATAAATACCACACTTGGCGTATAAGATTAGTATTTTCCAAGGATGCGACACGAAGATTTTTAAGAAAATCCCCCCACCACAGACTACCATTTACATAGGACGTTTTTCAAAAATTTTGATTTTCTCAAAAATAGCTCTAACGATTTTGATTAAAATATCATACATTTAAGATATTTTCATGAAAAATGAAATGTATGTTTTGAATTTTCTGGGAATCTTCCCATAAGTCGTCTTATTTCTGAATGGCTTTTGAATAACTGGTAATCCTAAGAGATAGGAAAATCTTTTCCATAAAAAAAATGTAAATCCCGTTAAAACACATTATTTTTTGTGGAGAGAACTATTTCCGAAATATTCCTTGTTATTTGTTTGAATTTTTCAATAGATATACCTTTTGTCAAATGGAAATTCGTTGTTCTTTTTACTTTCTCTACTACGTATAGTAAGAAGGGGAAGTATTGCATTCCACCCAAAAATTCGATAGCGAGATTTCACAGGAAATACCTGTTTTGAGGCGCACTGAATACATATTAAGCATTTTTGGAAACATGTCCGTGTGTGTGTGTGTGTCTGAACAGTATAACTCAGAAACGAGCAGTCGGATAAACACCAAACGTGGTATTTAGGTTCAGTATCTTCCAGAGATGCGACACAAAGGTTTTCAAGAAAATCCTCCCACTCCAGATTACCCTTTACATGGAACATTTTTCGAAAATTTTAATTTGCATAACTGGTACACCATAAGAGATAGACAAAGTTTTACTAACCAAAAAATGTAGATCGCGTTAAAATACAGAATTTATGTATATACATTTTTTTTGAGTGAACCATTTTCGATATATTGCTTGTTATTCCCTTAAATTTTCCAATACTTATACTTTTTCTCAAATGGGAATTTCTTATTCATTTTTATTGCCCTGTTAATGCAAAGAGAATGGAATACTCCACATAGCAACCAGCTCTTAAAATATTTGACTATCGCTTAAAGCCTACCAATTCCCCTTGCATCTACAAGAAAATTAGCAATAAGATTAACATCTCGACATCAAGCAATATCTCGCAAATGGTTCACTCAACAACAAATGTATATGACATAAATTGTGTATTTTAACGCCATCTACATTTTTTTGTGTAGTAAAATTTTGTCTGTCTCTTATGGTTTACCAGTTATGCAAAAGTCGTTTACAATGAAGAATACTTTGGGAGACATTCCCAGACAATTCAAGATATACATTTCATTTGTCATGAAAATATCTTAAACACGTGATATTTTAATCAAAATCGTTTGAGCCATTTTTGAGAAAATTAAAACTTTCTAAAAATGTTCCATGTAAAGGGTAATCTGTGGTGGAGGGATTTTCTTGGAAACCTTCGTATCGCATCTCTGGAAGATACTGAACCTAAATACCAAGTTTGGTGTTTATCCGACTGTTCGTTTCTGAGTTATGCTGTTCACAGGCACACTAACGGACATGTTTTCAAAAATGCGATTTTTGGTTTCAGGGGCTCTCAAAACATACTTTTCCGATGAAATCTCGGTATCTAATTTTTGGGTGGAATGCAATACTTCCCACACAACTTTGTATTATCATGATTCTTTCTTTAAAAGAATTGAGTTTATAGCCACTTTATTTACGCTTTTGTTTGAAGTTTTATCCAGTAACGTGTCCTGTTTTACGTGCTGGTTGGAGTGCGTAGCATCAGCACTTTGTTAGGTGCAACTCCCAACTTAGCCTTTGTTGTTTAGATCAAATGAAGCCCGCATTGTGCAAGAAAGAATAATTCTAAACGGCATTGTTTGTTATTCGCTGTACTAATGGGGATTTGTGAAAGCAGGTGCTGGCGCCACCAGAATGTTATCTGCGAGCTCCCTTATCGATGTCCTTTAATGTAATTTGAAGGGTTGCAGAGGAAATCCCCATATCCCAACCTCAAATTTACAACTTTTCTTGTGATATGTAATGTTTCAGTTACAACAGTTTCAATTGGCATCATTGAATTGTATAATGTACTGTGAGGTACAAAATAATTTAGGATATTAAAAATCTAATGTGTAACATTCACACTATGGGCACCAGGGGGGGCAGCAGTTTCGTTTCCGGCTCTCGTGCTAAGGTTCAGCAGTTTGATTTCTGGCTCCTGAGTGGCGACTCTATCCACGCACTCACCTCTGACTTGATCATGTGCAGGTACCCATATTCCCAAACTGGTTCGGAGTCCACGATAAAAGCTGTAGGTCCTCTCATTCCACCACTATCCTGATCATCACACTAACACCCTAACGGATTCCCCCCACTAGGTGCCTTATCTCAGAAATGGGTCCAGTCATCGCTTTATGGAATGAGGTATTCCCGAAGTTCATAGGCCACATGGGGGTCAGAAATGACTCCATTCACCTATTCTCCCTTCCCATAATAATTCATTTTCATATCCATTGTACAAAATATTTATTAAAATAGATTTTCTTCTTACATCGCACTAGTATTCATAGCAAATGTTGGCATAAATACTTTCAATTTCATTTTATAGCAAGTACACAAAGGCATACTTGAAGCTGTTTCGACACTCAGTTGGCTGTCTCTTTGCAGAGTTCATGACAAACAAAAGAACAACCATTGAAACAGTATTGCTTAAAGTACCAAAAAATCCAAACAAAGAAATACGAATATTTAGGACTGTGGTAATTTCATTGGAAACTTTGACACAAATTGTGTATTTGATCGAGAAATACGATTCTCGTGTATTTCTTCTGTATTTCATAATTCCCAGCCATACATAGTTCTAAAACTATTCAATGAGATCAGGGCTTTACAGGACATTCCCATAAAACTCGAGATACATTTTTCATTTCTTACTTCAATATCTCAAACTATGCTATTTTAATCAAACTCGTTAGGGCAATTTTTGGGGAAATCAAGCAATGAGGCTTTTGTATGTACAGCTTAGTTTGTCTTAGTGGGGTGATCTTATAATTTTTCCGCCTGATGTCTAGTATAATTAAATACGATTGGCTGGATATCACCCTCTATTGGAACTTGGAAGCGCGGATAGTTGGAAGGTTTCGCATCATACATATACGATCAGAGCTTTACTTTTGGAACTGCTTATAAAACTACCTAAAACGATCGCAGTGCAGAGTTAGAGGACCTTTGGTAATTAACTATTGCTCCACAGAAGCCATGTGTAGGATAAGATTGGAAACGGACAATTAAACTGAAAAATTCAATACCATACCTGGGATTTGGATCACTGATCGGAAATTGGAAGATCTGTTGTTCAAATCTCGGCTACGCATTGAATTCTTCAATCTGACTTTACCTTTCCAACCTTAAGGGACAGTTATTTTCAAACCGCATAACTGCAATTGAAGCTTTGTTCGTTTCTCTGCGACGTACTTACAATGAGTATAAGAGTGTATTTCACCCAAAAATCAGATGAGATTTCACCGGGAATACATGCTTTGGGCCGTTAAGGCAAAAATATCGTATTTTTACTTTCTCTACTAGGTGAAGTAGGGAAAGTATTACATTCCACCGAAAAATTCGATGTCGAGATCTTATCGGAAATACATATCTTGAGGCCCCTGAATCCAAAACAACATAGTTTTTACAAAAAGGTATTTAAGTTCACTATTTTCCAAAGATGCGACTAGATTTTCAAGAAAATCCCCCTACCATTAACTACACTTTATATGGAAAATTTTTGTTTTCTCAAAAACGACTCTTAACGATTTTGATTAAATACCACATTAAATACATTTACATGAAACATAAAATGTATATCTTGAATTTTCTGGGAATAACCCAGAAGAATAAATTTTGCACAATCTTTTAACTAACTGGTAAACATTGAGCGACAGACGAAAACGGCATACACAAAAAATGTACTCTTTAAAACACAAAATTTATTTCAAATAACTGTTTTTGTGGCATCGGCCGCTTCCGAGGTATCCGTTACTAATCGTTCGATTGTTCAATAATTTGCGACTGCATGGAAACAGTATGGAATTTTAAGGTCAGTATATAGCTGGAAAGGTAGAATCAGGCTCCTCAAAAATTCAATGCTATAGCCGGGATTTGAACCACGGATCTCCCGGTTTCCGTCCGGTTGCTCTAACCACTGAGCTACCATGACAACATGCCGGCACGAATGTTTTGCAGGAAGTCCAGATATGTTTCTACGTTTAGGCTTGTAGAAGAAGAACTAGTCCAATCCCTGCTGAACCGCTGCTGATGAGACAGTTCAACCATTCCGTGAGGATTTTCTGCAGCCCGCAGGTGACGATTATCAAGCTAATGATCTATACCAAAGATCACGTCATTGGTGAAGAGGACTGAAGACAGAAATCCCATAATGGTGACGGCGTGTTGCACAAAACAGCGACAGAATATTTCCCGTGGAGGAAAAGCCGCAGGTGATAAGCACGTTGGGGGTGATAGAGATAATAATTGTAGTCATGTAGGATACAGATAGCCGTCCTTTGGCTTACACCATGCTGAGAGCCAATTGCCTGGAGCTTGTACCAGGGTTATTCTCAATATCATGGGGAACGTGTTCCTCCACAACTGGTGTACGCACAGTCCGCGGCCACCCTTAAAGGACCTATGTTCACACAAACACAGGAAAATATCTCCAAATGTTGTGTGATGTGGGTGTGCTGTCTGCCAGGGTGTAAGGGGGGGTTCCGATCCCTACAGCTGCCGTGGTGCGCGCTCTGCGGACCCTGAGCACTCGTGCTACTTCTGATGCTACTAGGAGTACGCCGGACCGAAAATTCGAGCCCCTCCCGATAGGGAGTTGTTAGGATTGGGTTGGACTCGGCGGGGCAGTGGTTTCCGATACCCATGAGAGATTGGGTACGCTTGGCTGGTTGTTCTCCGGCACAACCGCGAGTCAGAGCTGGTAGACAGTTCCTAGATATACTGTCGGCTCCACCGAGGTTTTTCGGTGGAATTCCCTGATAGGATTTTCCCTATTGGGCTGATGCGCGTAAGTGGCGTATCCACTACCGAGCCTGTGTAGCAGGGGATGAACGGGGGATGGTTTCCTTACCCAGTCCTTACCCAGTCTCGGCCACTCAGGGGAGGGCGGAATATAAAATAGGTGCTGCCCTAATGGAAAACTCCGCGAGCTTTACTCCCGGAATCCGAGACTGCTGACTGAGTTGTCAGTCCCGGTCCCGTGGTTCTCTTTGTGTGTAGGGTATGTGACTCGGTACATTCCGTGCTGGTTTTCGACCGCTTCCACCTGCTTGGCCATACACCAATACCATCTCGGCTTGCTCCTGGAATGAATACCGGACCATTGCGGTTCTACGTTGCTTAAATCACACTATCTGCAACACACAAAACGCACATTGCAAGTTATGAGAGAATGTCGTCAGTGCTATCTAACGTGAAAACTATATATTTCCGGGCACAGGGTGACATTAACTTTTGTGCTCCATTTCCAGTCGGAAATCGTCCCCTGAAGTTTGTTGGTGGACTTAAAACTCACCCTATATACATTGACATGTGATACCTACATCTGTGCACTTGCAACATTGTCGTCCTCCGTGGACTAGTGGTACCGTGCTAGCCTCTGGTTCCCAAGGTAGCGGGTTCAAACCCGGCGGAGGGCGATGGATTTTTTCGGGCGTAAAAATCGTTAGCACGGCTTCCTTCGGAAGGGAAGTAAAGCCGGTGGTCCCGTGTCGTAGATTTACGGCACGTAAAAGAACCTCAAGCCTGATAAAGAGGCCTCTGAGCTAAATTACCGGTGTTTCACGCCCAATATAGAATGGGACGCTAAGAACCATAGTAGTTAAAGAGCGTCCATAAATAAAACTCAATTTAAAACTTGCAACATTGAGGCAGTATTTTTAACATTTAAAAGACATCAGTCTGATTATATATTATAAAATATAATAACAACCCGCCTTAAAGCAATATGTGTATACTACAATATATAAAAAATGTATGTAACAGTCATTGTATTATGTTTATATTATTGTGTACATGTATAATAATGTTAGACGAATGTATTAAGTAATTTAACAATGCAGGAGCTGTGAGAATAGAAGCCGAAAGTTGCTAACAATGAGGCAATAATGAATTTGAAAGCTTAATAATGCTACTAGTAATTCTTGGAACAATAATGTAATATGTAAAACAGTTTATAAATAGACAATCAACAACTATAAAAAGCTTAAGTTAAATAAAAGTATTCTATTGGAGTAGGATTAGCCAACCAGAGGCCTGATATAGAGAAATTTATAAATTTAAGCGTTAAACGTCAGACGCTAGACGGCAGCGTACCTGAGCAGTTCATTCGCTCGATACGTATCCAGTGTGAGACGAAAATTCATTACGGCGAGAATATTATAACGTTTACGTGTTAAAAGCTGCAAGTAATTAATAAATAATCTCACAGCTATCTATATCAATGAAGTGTTATTTAATCGTGTGAGGGATTAATAAAAGGAGTGAAGTAAAAATTATAATTTGTGTAAGCCTATATTCTTTAGCCACATCACCCCCTGCTAAGAGATACGTGTTTCTGCAAATTAATACTGACGCAGCTGAGGCAAACATAAATATATATAATATTTAAACAAGCATAAAAATACAAAGTTGATTCCTAAACGTTGGGGCGAAGGCCACCGAAAACCTTGTACCGTGGTTGCAACTACTTCAAATTCGGCTCCCCAACAACGGAACTACAATACACCCTCAAATTGGCACCTAAACGTGGGGCTAATAACAATAATACTTCTTCAAATTGGCACCCAAAGCGTGATACTAATAACGTAAAGCTAATACTCCTTCAACATAAGGTAAATTTTAACGTTAATACTTCTTGAGTTCACCGCTTTCCACTCTTCATTGCCTTCACGCCTGTTCTTTATTTTTATTTCATGCCTGTCAGATTGATTACGTCACGCTGCTTTGGTGTACTAAGTGTAGTGCTGATGAAATCAAGGTGTGAAAGTGTTTGAGAAGTATTCGTGACAACTTGTTCTATGGCGCGGTGTTTTAAAATATTTTCCCTATAAATAACAATTTGTATCTTGAGATTGACATGCAGATAAATGTGCTAATTGCAACATTACGTGACAGTGTTTCGTGAAGCGTTATACACCCCTCGTGCAATAAGCCACATCGTTAGCAGCTACTTTTGTAATATGGTACATATACATAGATGGTGCTTTAGAGCGTTTGATATTCCAGACACTGCATAAGGGAGTTATGCATATTATATCCACAAAGTGCACCTTGCAGATCTGCAAACATGTTTGCGTTAGTGAGTGAGTTTATGAAATGAATCAACCAAGGTGAGTTACCGGGGCAATGAAATCGCAGATAAGTTAGCAAGGAAGAGGTCAAGTATGCAGTACTTGACTGGTATGGACCAGCTGATTTTTATACTGCTCCATACTGCTCAACATTCAACAGTTAGCATTCAACTACTGATGGGACCTCGATACTGTCGATATCTCGACACTCTCGATATTTGGTTGTATCGGGAGTATCGAGTCTCTCGAGTATCTCGAAGTATATCTAATACTTTGAGATAAACCTTAGATATTTTTAAATTCTTAAGTTTTGCATTATTAAAAGTTGTTATGTTTAACTTTATGTTAGATAAGGAATGAAAGGAGTTGAGACATTTTACCTTATTGCCTCACATGTGTCTCTAAAATGTTGCTGGACTATAGCTCTTGATAAGACTATGACTGCGTTTCCTGTGGGTGAAGGAATGCATCATTGCATAGACATTATGTCAAAATGGAAACATACATAATAATGGGGGAAGGAGTAGGAGTAAAGGTAAAGGTACAGGTACGAATCACGAAGGGACCCACGGGACCGGGGCAGAGCACCACACGCAGGTCAGTCGGCCCATTGTGCCTTCAACGTGACCCCTGGAAGCGAGGGATGGGGGAGAGGGCGACCAGATCCGTGTACCGATAGCACAAGCATGACGGGGTCCTTAACGTTTCCAGGTAGAACGCATGTGACGCCGCACGATCCCTGCACGCAAGCCACCAACCTCCAGGGTCCCCCGGAGCGGAGCCCCGCGCTGAGGAGGGAACTAACTGAGCACTACCGCAGCGACGTCAGTGAATAAATCTTTACAGAGCACCAACCAACGAACACCGTCGCCTGGTCCTACAACCCTTAAACACATGACAAGGAAGATGGTGGGTACAGGAAATGAGAGGAAGGAGAGCCGTGGTAGACGATGAACCACGCTAGCAATCGCCCGGCGCCCCGGGGAAACCAAGAAAAACCCATGGGTCAGAGTGGGCGGTCGCCGAGAATCGATCCGAAGTCCTCCCGAATGCGCACCACATACGTAAGTGCCTGAGACATCCCGCTCGGTAAGGAGTAAAGTTACTCGTGTAACGTGCAGCGTTAACTGAGTTGTGAATGAAGGCTCGGATTTAGCTACGTACTAAATCACGTTTCTGCAATAGCCTGGCTTGGTGACTCATTCTCAGCCATTACATTTAGCTACTCCGGTGACCAACATCTTGAATCCAGCAGAAACAAATCAGAACTTAAGCCGTAATATAGTACAACACATTGAAATATTTGTTACTGTGCTCCTCTGACGAGAATGTGTTGACATCCACAATTCTAGCGCTATCTGAGAAAGATTACTGCTCCACTTTCAACATATCAACAAGGCTTAAGGCCCTCTTAGAAAGCACATGTTCTTGTGCTAGCAATGCTGAATATAAGTGAAGATTTATAAGGCGAACGAATCAGCAATGTGTGTGAGTGTGTTGTGTGTAAACAGCATAACTCAAAAACGAAAAGTCAGAAAAATACAAAATTTGCTATTTAGGTTCAATACCTTTCAAGGATGCGATATGAGGATTTTCAAGGAACCCTCCCTAAACTACCCTTTACGTGGAATATTTTTCGAAATTTTTTATTTTCTAAAAACTGGCTCTTAACAATTTTGATTAAAATGCCATATACTAAAGATCCTGAATTTTCTGGGAATAGTCTGTGAAGTCCACTTCATTCGGAATGAATTTTGTATAGTCTTTTGTAACTGTTAAACGTTAAGCGTTAGACGAAAACGTACTACACGGAAAATCTAGATCTCCTTAAAACAATTTATTTCAAATATATTTTTTGTGTGTGACATTGGCCATTTCCAAGATATCTGTTATTAATAGTTCGAATTTTTCAATACTAAGTTATTATTTTAAAGCCCTGTTGATTCTCAGTTGTTTCTCGCAATTTTAAATAGTATACCATAAATATAACAAACTTACTAAAATGATCAGTAGCTTAGTAGAAGGTTTTGTGCTGGCTACCAGTATATTTCGCTGGTTTCCAGTGAATATAGTTAAATAGGAGTAGATAGTAGCTAGTTGCCAGTTGCTAAGTTTGCTGGTTTCCAACAAATGTAGATAAATATAGAATTTGGAAGTAATTGTAATTAAGTTTTTTTTACGCCTTTGCTCTAATCTAATAACTTCAACTCTCTTTCTTTCTTTCTTTCTTTCTTTCTTTCTTTTATTTTCATGCATTATTGTATTTTTAGACATTGTGTAGCTTGCAGTTATTTCATCTGAAAAAATCTGATGTGTTACACTCACATGACTTTCTCTACTCTTGTACAAACTATTATTACCAACGTTTATTTCCATATGCTTCATGTTAATCGAGATATTAATCTTATTGCTAATTTTCTTGTAGATGCAAGGGGAATTGCTTGGCTTTAAGCGATAGTCAAATATTTTAAGAGCTGGTTGCTATGTAGAGTATTCCATTCTCTTTGCATGTCCAGGACATAAAAAAATGAACAACGAATTCCCATTTGAGAAAAAGTATAAGTATTGGAAAATTTAAGGGAATAACAAGCAATATCTAGAAAATGGTTCACTCAATAAAAACAATGTATATTACATAAATTGTGTATTTTACGCAATCTACAATTTTAGTGTAGTAAAATTTATTCTATCTCTTATGGTTTACCAGTTATGCAAAAGTCATTCAGAATGAAGAGGACTTTTGGGGGATATTCCCAGAGAATTCAAGATACACATTTTGCTTGTCATGAAAACATCTTGAACATACGATATTTTAATCAAAATCGCTTGAGCTATTTTTGAGAAAATGAAAAATTTTGAAAAATGTTCCATGTAAAGGGTAATCTGAGGTGAGGGGATTTTCTTGAGAACCTTCGTGTCGCATCTCTAAAAGATACTGAACCTAAATACCAAGTATGGTGTTTATCCGACTGTTCGTTTCTGAGTTATGCTTTTTACAGACACACACATGGACATGCTTCCTAAAATGCTTTATGCATATTCAGTGCACCTCAAAACATGTATTTCCTGTGAAATCTCTGTATCGAATTTTTGGTTGGAATATAATACTTCCTTTACTTAGTAATACATGGTAGAGAAAGTAACAAGCTCTTGTAAAGGCAAACGAACAAAAAAATTAGAAACATTTGGTATTTTTCGTCACATAACACACTTGCATTTCAGAAATTAAATATTACGAAAATCGATAATTATGCGAAAAATAAGGATGTTACATGGACATCTCTACTCACTATTGTTCATTTTTATATAACCTCTGCAAGCTGTTCTTATGCATAAGAACCTCAAGACTGTAAAGTGGCCTCAGCAAAATTTGCGTCTTTCACCCCAGTAAACAAGTGGGCGAGGAGTGCCTGTACCCCCTACCCCGTACCCCGTACCCCGTACCCCCGTGTGTATGAAATGTTATTATGAGGGTTAGTAGTATCAAATGTTATGCAAAAGTCGTTCACAATGAAGAATACTTTTGGGGACATTCCCATAAAATTCGAGATATACATTTCATTTGTCATAAAAGTATCTTAAACGTATGATATTTTAATCAAAATCGTTAGAGCCATTTTTGAGAAAATTAAAATTTTCGAAAAATGTTCCATGTAAAGGGTAATCTGGTGTAAGGGGATTTTCTTGGAAACCTTCGTGTCGCATTTCTGGAAGATACTGAACCTAAATACCAAGTTTGGTGTTTATCTGACTGTTCGTTTCTGAGTTATGCTGTTCACAGACACACACGGATGTTTCCAAAAATGCTTTTTTTTTTTTTTTTGGATTCAGGGGGTCTCAAACATGTATTTCCGGTGAAATCTCAGTATCGAATTTTTGGGTGGAATACAATACTTCCACTACTTACTATACGTAGTAGAGAAAGTAAAAATTGAACGTAATATACGTAAAATGTACATTTTATGAGAATAAATTTAAAGTTTGAATGTATGTCCCGGTGTAGTAACTAAGGTGCCGGGGTTTTATTTGTTTCTCGCAATGTGATGGAAGAATATGGAATTCTAAGTTCAGCATATAGCGTCCATCTCTTAAACAGTTGACTATCACTGTTCACTTTATATGTAGATAGTTCTGCAAAGGTTTATATTGTTTAAAGTGAAGTAGATAGGAAAATAAACTTTCGTAAGAATAAAATGTATATCACTAATAACTGATAGAGAGTAGAGAAAGTCATGTGAATGTAACACATCAGTTTTTTTTTTGTAAGACCAAGGGACCTCAGCGTGTATTAAGATGAAATCCCAATATCAAGTTTTTAGATGGAATACACCACTTTCTGTACTTACAGTAGAATCGTGTTAGGGAACGTAAAAGTTGATGAAAGAATGACAAAAACGTTGGTTCCAGTTTGCTTGCTGTTACCTAGCGAAGCAAGAGGAAATGTGGATACCTGAGGAAGATCTCAATGGTTCCATTAGGCGGGCTATGTTTGTATTTTTCCGTGTTATCGAATGTTTTCGGCTACCTTTGGAAATGCCAGGCTACGTGTGAAAATGACCCAGGTGAACACGCTCACACATGGAAAGAGACCGTTTGCGAAATGGCGTAAAACCAGAGGAAAATCAGCAAAACAAATTAGCAGGCGCTGACGTCACGGTGTTAAGATAACGTCCCCAGAGCCTGAAAGGCATTTCCGCGGCTGTGAAACCGGTTTGATCGATACATAAACCTTCATAGCTTCTGGCTCGCCCGTGCCCTTCTTTCTGTTATCTCTCCCTTCTCGCAGCACGATACGCCAGCACATTATCAATAATTCATGAATATTTCCCTCTGTACATAAAGAGAGCTATACTCCCATCAGATCGATGGCATTCGGGCAGTAATAAAAGGCGGCTTCCACTGGCGAAACACTTTCATGGCTAAGTAATAGTTTCAACATGGCAATATTGAAGATGGGGTGGAAAAGCTGCATTGCATCCTATACCCTCGGAGTACCTTCACGTGATAAACAGCCCTTTCCCCTATCCTACACATATCTGATATTCTCCCCATTTATTTTTCATAATGCACTTCCGGGGAATTTACTGCATTATATAAGAGTTTTTAAATGTATATTTATACTGTTTTACACATTTCAGATATTGAAAAAAACACCCATACAACACTAATTCACAGCACATATTATTATACAAACCTTATGCATTACATTCACACGATCTTCTCTGCCGATTTTTCTATAATCTTTCTTACAAAAGCTATAATTCTGCCTACTTCATGTCAATTCAGGTAAATTTTTGCAGAAATGGATCCATTACACAGCTCGTTCTAGATATAGGGCCAATTCGTTTAATTTTAAAACCGGAAACAACGAAAATCTAGGAAATGGCTAATGCCGAAATTTGCTTTTGATACTCGCTACCAAAAAAGCAAGGGATTGACATTTCGCGAAGAGAGAGAAAGGGGACGTTGCCGCTTATCAGGACCACGTGGAGAGCGCGTTGGAATTGTATATGAAGGCGTCTGGGTTGCATCTGCATTGTAGGGCGGGTATTATTTATATTGGTATATGAAGACATGGTAAGCGAAGGTTTACCAGGGCAAGAACCTTAGCCAAAGCCCCCCCTCGAATCCCAGGGTTAGCGCCAGCCGAGTGACTCTCCAACCGTGCGGTATTGACCTTGAGTCTACAAAGGCCTCCCACTTGTGCTAAGATGGAAGTGGATCCTCCACTTACGCTCGTCAACCTCGAAGGGCGACTACCGATAACCTCCGTGGAGCCGACGCCATCTAGCATGCCGTCTACCGGCTCTCCAGAGCAGTACCGGTGGACATTGAGGCGTCTCACAATCCCGCCGGCATGGAAACCCATGCAGACGTACCCGATCTCCCACGGGTATCGGGAACCACTGCCCCGCCGAGTCCAACCCAATCTGAACAGCTCCCTTTTTGGAGGGACTCGAATGTTCGGCCCGGCGTACTTCTAGTAACGTCAGAAGTACCACTAGTGCTCAGAGTCCGCTGCGCCCGCACCACGGCACCTTAATGAATCTGCATTCAAAGGATAGAACATGCAAGAATATATCAGTGTAAAGATCTGTATTAACAAGAGACACATAACTGTCAAAATATTTACAATTACTCTAATGGGAAAGTGCCGCTTATTCTCTCACAGAGCATGTATTTTCCTTTAATTGTGAGGCAGTATTTTTAACACTTAAATAATTTCAGTCTAATTATATAACATACATTCAATAACAGCCCGCCTTGAAGCAATATGTGTATGTAATAATTTATAAAATGTATGTAACAGTCATTGCAATTGCTTATATTGCTGTATCCATGTGTAATAATGTTATGTGAATATATTACGCAATTTAATAATGTAGGAGCTCTTAGAATAATAAGTTAAAAGTTGCTAACAATGAGGTAACAATGAGGTAACCTTGAGTCAATAATGAGTAAGAAAGTTTAACAGTACTACTTGTGATTCCTGGAGAAACAATAATATAATTTTAGTGACAGTTTATAAAATAGCCAATCAACAACCAGAAAAAGCTTTAGTTAAATGCAGGCATTCTTTTGGAGTAGGGTTAGTCAATCAGAGACTTGAAATACAGAAATTTACAAGTTTAGACGGTTGAAATCTATTCAGTTGCCTGCAGACAGTGGTTGTAACTGGATGCGTGATGCGTCCTTGAGAGAGTTTATACGTATTTTGAGTAAAAAAAATAGTTCACGTGTTAAAAGTACTAGAATTTAGTGAAAACATCTCACAGCTCTCTCTTTATATCAGTGAAGTGTTATTTAAATCGTGTCAAGTATTAATAAAAAGAGTGAAGTACAATAATAGTCTGTGTAAGCCTACATTCTTGTCGCATCACGCCCTGCTAAGAGAAACGTGTCTCTAACAAGAATGCTGACGCAGCCGAGGCAAACATAAATATATAATATTTAAAGAAACGGTCAAAATTACAAAGTTAATAATATTTTTTAAACTTGGGGCGAAGGCTACAGGAAACTGTTTACTATTCGTGCGGTAGCAACAAATTTTAATCTCGGCTCCCCAACAGTTGAAATACGATACAACTCCTTCTAAAACTAACCTTTCTCAATTGGGATACCTTTACCCAACAAAATTAAAATGCTGTATCGAGCACTCAAATCTATGTGCTTTTTATAATTATTAATAGTTTATATGGGTAGTTTATGGATGTATTATTTTATTAATGCAGTAGTCAAGTTGTGTTTCAAATTTCTTCAAAATAAATTCTGGATTTCTTGTTGTTATTATAGAGGTCCCCTAATATTTTAAAACACACTAGAGGCAATGATTTTAGTCATGAACAAAGATATGTGTTGTAGAATTTTAGAGACCTAATTTTCAAAAGCTGACAAATTACGCCCAGGATGCTTAAACGTTCAACAGGGAAAGGTTAATTCTATGGAAGCTTTACTCTACATATACGTATATTAAGTGAACCCAAATATGTTTCCCACAAATATATACATGTTTTGGATTCCCTATTATATAAAAAATTTAATGGGAATGAAGATGATTACCAATTACTCAGAATTCATAATATATATTTTTATTCATCATTTCAATAAGTTAAGAATATTTTAAAATAAAAATTCTCAGAAAATGTTTGAGAAAATTAAAAGTAACACAAATGTATAATGTAAGTCTTACATGGGATTGGGGGATCTATGAAAATCTTCGGCTTCTATCCATGCCTGATTTCAGAATTACATTTTATCCGATTTTCAATTAATGTGTTTGTAGACTAACCGAAAGGAAATAAATGATTGTTTCTAAAATTATTAGAAACATTTTGTATGTGTTTTCGCATTAGAAAATGTTTATAAAAAGCTGTTTACCTTGTAAGAAGGAATAAGAAAACAAAATAAAACATTACGAAACGTAACTTCATCCTCAAATGACCATCCATGTATAGTCCAACCATTCATTGCACTCTTCGTACACAGCCATTCAGAATTTTCATTGTTATTTACGTTGGTGTAAGCAAAATTGCAATGTGCTTTATACAAATGTGGTTTATTTTATTATGAGGATTGAGAAAACAACATAGAAAAGGTAGGTTCCATTTAAAAAATTAAATTGACCCTAAAATCATCACAACGTCCTCCAAACAAAATACGATAGTGAAATTTACTTTCTCCCGTAATATAAAGCAACTTTTATTAAAGACATTTCTTTCTACAACGCTTAGTTTTAGAAATATTGTACAATCTCAACTTAAATAGGCCACCTTGTATATCAAATTAAAGAGAAAATTCCAAATAATGAGATCATAGTAAACCCCGGAATGTATATGTTTTTCCCAATTTTCGCCATTTAATCTCCGCTTAAGTAAATTGTATAATACAAATTTTTGGAAAAGAATGTAATATCGTATAAATATGTATGTACAGTCAAGTATATAGAATCATGCCGATATAATGCGCTTTGGTAAATGTTGGTTAAGAAATATAAACCACCTCTGCCACCTCTTCACCCCTTACCTGATTCTAGCGCTATCATTTGCGCCACCTGTAGTGGCCACAGCCACTTTACAGGCCAGGCGCAGTGCCCGCTCTATCCAAGAGCACCAGCTACTCATCAGCAACCCACAACGCCGCCAGCTCAACCACAAAACCTTCCAGCACCATCAGCGCCAAACCACAGCAAGCAGACAACTTCAGTTACTTCAGCTTCACTTCACCAGCACGTGCCTTCCTGTGCTTCCACAGTATCAAGCTTGCAGAACGCTGTGGAATGCATTCAACACAGCCTACGGGACATCGGCCTCCGCCTCGAGGCGTTGCAGCGCTCTTCGAGTGCACGCCTGGCAGCAATGGAGGCCAAACATCGCACAACCATCCGACACCTCTCAACGATTGCCTCACAGTTCCTGCGACTTCGGCAGAACGTCCAGGACAAGCAGAACCCAGTAGTCAACTCGTGTCAGCGCAAGCTGGCACGCATCGAAACACACCTCTTGGAATCAGATGACGCCACAGACAGCAGCTGCAACGACCGGCCCACGCGACTGGGAGCCCTAGAGGCCGCCATCGCTGGGTTTAGAGAGCAGCACCAGCAATCCGAAGCCAGTCTTCTTCAGAAGCTTCAGCTACTGGAGGAGAATTATCACAAATTGGACCAAAGCAACGAACTTATAGGCACGTTTATAGAAACACACCTACTTCGCCAACCACACTCACAACGACGCTACAACCGATGTAAACACACATGCAAATAAATGTTCACCACAGACCCCCCAGGTGACAGTCAGGGACTAGTGCCATGGCTGTCCACCTGAGAAACCAATCAATGCCCTGACCGGCACCGCCGGCAGCAACCACATTACGAGAATGACGGAGGTGCTTATGCGGGACTCCACCATCTTTTCCTTCACTTATTCCTACCTACCACCTGGACCTCCTTAACCTGGCGAAATAAGCCAAATCTTTCTTCCCTTCCAACTCTTCAACTATCAACCCTTTCAACAACAAAAAACAGTGTGTTTTTAAACAACTAGCAACTTGTGACAGTTATTAGAGGGGGATGTTTCCGTGACCGCCTTCCTTGCACTATTGCTCTGGTCACTAAGGTTCCACTAACTTCCTTTCCCTTTACCTACAAGCTGAACGTTGAGGGGTAACATGTTATACTACATCATAGCATGTAGTGCTTACTAGCTTTCTAATATAACCCGGCAACGATGTTCTCCCACTTCCCTGCTATGAGTGAACTGCCACATGTCGCTTTTTCCTTCCCACGACCTGTGTTCAAAGGTTGATGTTTGAGTTACAGACTTCTGACATCAAATCAATACGATGCGCAACCGTCCATAGGTTGGCGTGGACCATCAAAAGCAAGCCTTCCTGCATTTGAAGTGAAATGTTTTCGTACTCCTCCCCTTTTGCCACTCACCTAGATAGAGATAGAGCTTTTCACAACAAGGAACTCTTATAGGGAAACGTTTTTATTAATCATGCGTTTTAAAGAAGACTGTTGCCGCTAGGCTGCAGTTGTCCAGTTACTTGTACACGACTAGTCAGACCTCTGCGTTGTAGTTATCTCTTAGACCGCACTTTCGCCCAGTGCCATCAACATATCAAAACCTAGCTTATTTGTGAAAGCCATCACTATTTGTAATAGAAGTAAGCTATCTGTTAACTTTTATACTTATTTAATTAGTCACAAAGATGTTAATTACTTTTTCTACCGTTTGCCAATGTGAATGACATTGGTATCTGCATATCTGTGGTTCGTGTGCCTATGCCTTTCTCCTTGAAAGACTATGAATTAATAAAAATATTTCTTGCGAAAATTATTTGTTTTGAAGAGATCTGTCTAATAGTACCCTATTTAACAACCACACACATTGGAAAATTTAAAATGAATGTCACTTGGGGCAGTATATTTAACACTTAAATAATATCAGTCTAATTATATAATATAAAATATAATAACAACCCGCCTTAAAGCAATATGTGTATAACATAATATATAAAGTGTATGTAACAGTCATTGTATTATTTTTATATTATTATGTACATGTATAATAATGTTATGTGAGTGTATTACGTAATTTAACAATGTAGGAGCTGAGAGAATAGAAGCAAAATACCTTCCGTAGCAAACAGAATTATAAACTAGAAGCCGAAAGTTGCTAACAATGAGGTAACCTTGAGACAACAATAAATTAGAAAGTTAATAAAGGCTACTAATAAGTCTTGGAACAATAATGTAATATTTAAAACAGTTTATAAATAGCCAATCAACAACTAGAAAAAGCCTAAGTTAAATAAAAGTATTCTTTTGGAGTAGGGTTAGCCAATCAGAGACTTGAAATAGAGGAAATTTACAAATTCAGGCGGCAGACGCTACAAGATAACGTTCCCAACCAGTCCAGTGTAGATTGCGTACCCGATCGGTACGATACAGGTTCAATGTGAGACACAAAAAGTTATTGCGGTGAGAATAATATAAAGTTACGTGTTAAAAGATGTAATTAACAAAAATCTCACATCTCTAAATTAGGATATACCAGTGAAGTGTTATTTATTCGCCAGAAAGATTAATAAACAAAGTACAATGCAACTATAATTTACGTAAGCCTTCATTCTTTAGCCACACCACCCCTGCTAAGAGATACGTTTTCTAAAAAATACTGACCGAGCCGAGGCATATATATGTATATAATATTTAAATAAACATTAAAATACAAAGTTGATTCTTTAAACGTGGGGCAAAGGCCTACCAGAAAGGTGAACGTGGGGCGAAGGCCACCGGAAAGTTTGTATCGTACGTGGGGCGAACACTCCAAGAAACATATCTCCCGCAATACGTGGTGCAAACAGCAGTAATAAACACTCTCAAGTTTAGCTCTCCAACAGTGGGCTACAAAATACTACTTCAAGTTTGACTCATCATAGGTAGGGCTTCAACAACTTCATACTGAACACACTTATGGCTGATTAATGAAATCAAATTCATACGAAACTTTTCATGTTGTTTGATTATAAATATTTACGTTTCGAGAATTATGATGCAGTATTTTCCTAAATAAGTGACTGCTTCGGGTGGTGTGGTTCAACATGTTATATCTATATTAATATCCTAAAATGTATTACTTTATATCACCAAAGTTCCTTGGATGAGGATCTATATGATAATGCAGAAAAGGAAGATAATACATTTTTCAGCAAGCTCTGAAGGAAATTCCTTTATCTGAACTGAGAATGCACATTCCACACATGCACGCAAGCTTTGATATTGAGGCCCTGGTCCCGTAGATGTTAGGATTCAAATTACTTTATTCCTTTGGGTGCATTACTCTACGCGAAATTAAAAAACATAAATTTCATTCCAGCTTTTCATATCGAATCCTTGGCGCTGCTCTCACAGCGTTCCATTTTATTCCTTGAATAAGGTCCTTCCCTCACTTGGTGTGTTGTGTTTGGCTTGTTATGAAATACTTGTGGTCTATACTTTTAATTAACCACTCGTATAAAACTCAAAGTGTGAGTGTTTATTTGTTTGTATTCAATACAAATGCACACACTTACACTAATTCCAACCTAATTTTGTACGGGTAGTCTTTACCGAGCGGGATGGCTTGCATTCCGGAGATCCCGGTTCAATTCCCGGTCTTAGCTGTTTTCGTGGTTTTCGCAAGTCGGCAAATACTGGGATGCATTATATAGTACCGGGAATTGGCATGTCCCTCATTTCCTCTCATTTGATTTTTACATTCTCTACCGGAAATACACGTTTTGAGGCTCCCTGAATACAAATAGACAGTTTTTAGACAAATTTGTGTGTGTGTGTGTGTCTGTAAACAACATGTCGTCCTCCGTGGTGTGGTGGTTACCTGCTAGTCTCTAGATCCCGAGGTCGCGGGTTCAAACCCGACGCAGGGCGATGGATTTTTCGGGCGTAAAAATCCTTAGCATGGCTTCCTTCGGAAGGGAAGTACAACCCATTCCGTGTTATAGATTTACGGCACGTTAAAGAACCCCAAGCTTGATAAGGAGGTCTCCGAGCAAAATTACCGGTCTTTCACACCCTATATACACTATCTCATCAAAACTATCCGAAAATCCCCACAAACATACGTTTTTCATCTGAGGTGCATTGTGCTGCCACCTACTGCCTGGTACTCATTATCCGCGACTTTAGTAGTGATTAGACATCGTGAAACAGCAGAATGGGACGTTCCGTGGAACTCACGGACTACGAACGTGGTCAGGTGATTGGGTGTCACTTGTGTCAGAAGTCTGTACGCGAGATTTCCACACTCCTAAACATCCCTAGGTTGTGATAGTGAAGTGGAATCGTGAAGGGGCATGTACAGCACAAAAACGTACAGGCCGACTTCGTCTGTTGGCTGACAGAGACCGGCCACATTTGAAGAGGGTCGTAAAGAGTAATGGGCAAACATTTATCTAGACCATCACACAGGAATTCCAAACTACATCAGGATCCACTCCAAGTACTATGACAGTTAGGCGTGAGGTAAGAAGCCTTGAATTCCATGGTCGAGCGGCTGCTCATAAGCCACACATCACGCAGGAAAATGCCAAACGACGCCTCGCTTGGTGTAAGGAGCGTCAACATTACACGATTGAACAGTGGTAAAACGTTGTGTGGAGTGACGAATAACGCTACACAATCTGGCGATCCGATGGCAGGATGTGGGTATGGCGAATGCCCGGTGAATGTCATCTGCCAGCGTGTGTAGTGCCAACAATGAAATTCGGAGTTGGTGGTGTTATGTTGTGGTCGTGTTTTTCCTGGAGGGGGCTTGCATCCCTTGTTGTTTTGCGTGGCATGATCACAGCGCAAACCTACATTGATATTTTAAGCACCTTTTTGCTTCCCACTGTTGAAGAACAATTCGGGGATGGCGATTGTATCTTTCAACACGATCGAGCACCTGTTCATACTGCACGGGCTGTGGCGGAGTGGTTACACGCCAATAACATCCCTGTAATGGACTGGCCTTTACAGAGTCCTGACCTAAATTCTATGAAACACCTTTGGGATGTTTTGGAACACCGAATTTGTGCCAGGCCTCACCGACCTACATCGATATCTGTCCTCAGTCCCCACTCCGAGAAGAATGGTCTGCCATTCCCTAAGAAACCTTCCAGCGCCTGATTGAAAGTATGCCTGCGAGAGTGAACGCTGTAATCAAGGCTAAGTGTGGGCCAATATCATATTGACTTCCAGTATTACCGATGGAGGGCGCCACGAACTTGTACGTCATTTTCAGCCAGGTGTCCGGATACTTTTGATCACGTAGTGTGTATATATATATAAATATATATATATATATATATTACACATTAGACACACAAAATCATTTTGTAATTTACACAATGATTACTCTGGCATTTACAGCATGTTATGCAATAAAATACTGCCTTAACATCAAGTCCAGTTCTAAGGCTGGATCGAGTATAGCTTCATCCCTTTCTACCGGAAGTTTACTCGGTCCAAAGCCTAGCCTTCGACGCGGTCGCAGAATCCTCCTTCGCTTCCACAGGTAAGCCTTGACATGAAGCGAAATAGAACTAAATTGGAGTTTCCTAAATTTGACGTTATTTGGTTCACCTAATTGCACAAATTATCTCTACTCACATTATCACAATTCCTAAACTACATTTACCTTATAGGGTTTTAGTTTAAAAAGTTGTTTTCTAATGTGTTGCATTTGTCACCAAAGTCATTAACAGTCATGCACTCCAGAACCTCTTGGAGGTGTTTGGCTACACAGCCAAGTCCTGTTATTAGCCTGAATTGTACGACTGCTGTTTTCCGTAGCAGATGCGGTACGGTTTCTGGAATTTGCAACAGGCATTCCCGTTTTTTGTTTTCTGCTGCTGTTTGGAGTCTAATGTTGTTTGCGGCTTGAATTGCTTGTTTTATGAGACGTTTTACTGAAGTGTAAGATTTGGTTTTAGAAGCTGGTAATAGTTTTATTAAGGATAATTTCTTCACCAGGAAATCTGCTGCTTCAATGCCAAGGGTTCCACAGTAGGAGGAAGTGTGACAAGTACAATGAAACAGGGGAGTTGTGAAACAATACTGTAGCAGTCTTTTGTGTCAGAGAACTTGGGCAAGAAACTGGTTGTAAAGCTGCTCTGGAGTCGGAGAAGGTCACTATTTTTTGGAGTATGCATTTATTTTCTAGTATATGGCAGGTATTTCACCACCAACCTTTGTTGTATAAGGGTCATTCGAATGAAACCCGGTCACTAGTGTAAACTAACGGTAACGATTTTATTAACTCAAAAATAGTCGGCAAAACTGTTGGCACATTTATCCCATTGCGACACTAGCCGGTCGATTCCATCTTTGAAGAAGCTAGTAGGCTGCTGTCGGATCCAGGTCTGGACCCATTCACACACTTCGTCGTCCGTTTAGAATCGATGTCCGCGAATAGCTTGTTTTAGAGCTCCATAAACATGAAAGTCACACGGTGAAACGTCTGGACTGTACTGTGGATGTTCCAGTGTTTCCCATTGAAACTGCTGCAATGTCCTCTTCACCGTATTGGCAGTCTGTGGGCGGGTACTATCTCGCAGGAGAATAACGCCATTGGACAACATGCCTGGGCATTTCGACTTGATGGCTCGTCTAAGGTTCTGTAAAGTGGCTTGATAACGGTGGGCATTGATGTTGGTTCCCCGTTCCAGGAACTCGACAACCAGTGGGCCTTTGTGGTCAAAAAAGGACATCATGACCTTACCAGAACTTGTACGGCCTTTGATTTCTTTGGAGGTGCTGAAGTCGCATGATTCCACTGCTTGCTCTGACTCACTCCTCGTTGTTCCTGCTTACTCGCCTTCATGTTCAGTAGTGGACGATAACTTGTGTGATCACCTTATCTTCGGCGTGAAACCACACTGTCGCTATGCAACGTCAAACGTTGCACACGCTGTAGTCGCTCTACCAATAGATGGTGCCACCATTCACGTAGTTACGTGGTGCCACCTTTACGTGTAGCGCAAAGTTAGATGCACTGACCAGGTTTCATTTGAATGCCCCTCATAGATTTTCTTGAATACTGGTAAAAGGAAAACAGTGGGCATGTTCCACCAACTCCGGCTCCTGTCTTGTGGTCTGTGACTGAACCGTCTGTATATACATGAAGCCAGTCGTCTGAAGGGTACAGTGTGTGAGTAGTATCTAATGTTATTGACTTTACGAGTAGATAATTTCCATCATATTCAGACTTTGTGTCTATTTTTTCTATTAAATCAAGTTTATTGGAGATAAACTCTCTTTCATGAGAGCTAATCGATTTTCTCTAGAAGCTCGTTGGTACTTGCAGTGCTGTTTATAACTCTTGGACTTTCTATAAAAACGTAGCTTGAGTGTTTAATTTTCTGGTTAGTGTAACTTTATTCCTCCATCTATCTTCAAAGAGTCTTACTAGATTCTCATACTGTAGAATTGCTTTTTGTTGTAGAATAAGATAAATGGGGCACTGTTATGTTAAAATTCTCAGAGATTCTACTGCAGTGGTTTTAATTGCTCCAGTTATTAATATAAGGCATAGTTTCTACTTTTTCCAACGTTCTGGGTGATGTGATAGGCATTTCACCACAGGATTGTAGTGTAGGTTATATATGGTAAGTTAAATTAAGGGTTCTTCTGGAGCTACTCCACTTGGTACCAGTTAATCCTTTGAGGATGCTGAGTCTCTTTTTGGGCCTTTTCACACACTTCTTCTACGTGATCTTTCCATGATAGCTTACAGTCTAAGATAGCTCCTGGATAAGTGGTGGAATTGGTCTGAGTAAGAGTGGTCTCATTTTAGCTCAGATCTAATTTTATCTCTTTACATCCCAATAAACAGATTTGGAAGACTGTCTTCCCAGTGTTGATACACATTAAATTATCATGTTGCAGTTTTTGCAGGTTTTTGTAATGTTAATGCTTATCTGATGACCAGATAATGATGTCATCAGCAAATAATGGCGTCTTCACTTTTGCTGTCTCCAGTATTCTAGGTAAATCATTTACATAAATAATAAAAAACGTTGTGGTAAGGAATGTACCTTGGGGTTACTGTAGCGGGGGTTCGATCCCTTCAGCTGCCGTGGTGCGGGCGCTGCGGACCCTTAGCACTCGTGGTACTTCTGTCGTTACTAGAAGTACGTCGGGCTAAACGTTCGAGCCCCTCCCCATGGGGAGCCGTTCGGATTGCGTTGGTCTCGACGGGGCAGTGGTTCCCAAAACCTATGGGTATTGGGTACGACTGTATGGTTTTCCATGCAGCCGGGGTTGTGAGACGCCTCAAGGTACTCCGGTACCGCCCTGTAGAGCCGGTAAACGGCATACTAGATTGCTGTCGGCCCCACCGAGGTTATCGGTATTCGCCCTTTGGGGTTGACGCACCCACTTCCATCTCCTGCGTCAGCAGGGGGCCTTTTTAGACTCTAGGTATTGACCTCATGGGAAACCTCCACGGTTGGCGCTGTCCCTGGGATTTTTAGGGGGGGTCCGGGCTGCGGCTCTTACCCTGGTAGACCTTGCTGAACTGTACCTTGGGGTAAGCCACGATGCGTTTGTTTGTAGTTTGATAGTGTGGCATGATACTTTGTAGCACAGAATCTTTTGGTATAAACTGGGAGAACCAGTTAGCACGAATACCAATGTCTTGCAACTTTTCAAACAATTTAAACCTCCGCATTGAGTCATATGCTTTTTGGAAGTAGACAAAAATGACATCTGTGCCCTCTTGACGATTGAATGCCTCCTTTATGTCCTGACGAATTGTTATGACCTGTTCGTCTATTGAATGGTTTTCTCTGAAACAGCTTGTTTAGGTGTTATTAGATTATGAGATTCTAAATAGCAGGTTAATCTTGCAGACACCATGTGTTCCATGACTTTGCTGATAATACTGGTGGGAGAAATTTGGCAATGGTTATTAACATTATTTGCTTGTTTATTTTTCTTCAGAGTTGGGATTATGATTACCCTTTTCCATTCTGCCGTAACTGAGGTGGTCCGCGAGAGGTTACATTATATAGGAGAGTCTTCCTACCATTTTCTCCCAGATGTTTTATGAATTCCGTATAGATTTTATTAGGTACAGATGTTTTTTTATATGCCCATAATGCTGTATTAAGTTCATCAGCTGTAGGGGTCAGAAAATATAGGCAGGAGGTTACCGGTATCTTTAGCAGCAATTTTAAAGTTTTTGTATATATCTCTCTGTAGTTTCTTTTTATACTTTGGGATTTGGTATTTTGTGGTGTAGAATGTGCTGAAAGTTACTGCAATATTTTTATCACAACTTAAGGTGTTTTTCATTGTGTAAAATTACGTCTTTATTTGCATCCATATTGGAGTTGAGTTTGTTGATATATTTATGAACCTTTTTGCTGTCCTTTCTGTAGTCTTATTTTCATTATAAAGTCATTATATGTTGTTTGCATGGCTTGAAGTAATTTTTTTAAGCTCTGCTGCTTTCTTTCTCCATTGAATTACATCTTCTCTTTGTTTACTCTTTTCGGCTGTCGTTCGGGCGAAGTGTCTGTTTATTTTCAAGATTTCTAGTTCCTGTGACCAAAAGCTTTAGTATTTTTGGTTGTTCCTCTGAGTATACATTTCCTTGTTATCTGTAAGATCATAGAGCAGAATAATTCGTTTAGCTTGTCAGAAGAAGTGATGTTTTATTTCAAAATTGTTTCATTCCCATCTACTATTTTATTATTCCAAACAGTTTGCTTTCTTGAGGTTCCAAGTTGTGCGTTTTGGTTGGGTATTTTCAGCCGCCTTATCCAATGCAATTGTTGCAATGATCACCTCAGGTCCTGATCCAGGGTCATCTAATGTTTTCGTTTAGATTTTGTCTTTTATATTTGAGATACCAAAAGAATATCAGCATTTGTGCATGATCCTGTGTGGTGGATGAAGCTGTCAGTGCCATTTCGGTTGTATATTACTTTCATTATTGAGGAATTATAAAATTTTCAAAAACTCTGCCTGTAGCATTGGTGTCATTGCATCCCCATAGAGACGAGTGTACGTTGCAGTCACCTATCAGTATGGTTTTTGTTTTATGAAGCTCAAATCAGGGACATTGGTGGGAGGACTGTAGCAGCTATATATTTTATAGTGCGGGCCTTTCTACAGATGTCGATTTGAACTGCTTCCTGTTTATCTCAGTCCTGCATCTCCTTTGATATTAGGAATTTTGACATAAGTGAAATTTTGATTCCTACTAGTATTCTACTAGCAATCTGTCTAGCTTTGGGTAAAATGTGAAGTTAACAACTTGATATGGAATTATAATAGAGCTGGTCTGGAGTTAAACTTGCCTCTTGAGTTATGAAAATATCAACTTCCGTTTTACTTTCTCTACTACGTATAGTAAGTAAGGGAAGTATTGTATTCCATCCAAAAATTCGATACCGAGATTTCTGTCTGTGTGTGTCTGTGAAGAAGCATAACTCAGAAACGAGTTAAACACCAAACTTGGTATTTTGGTCCAGTATCTTCCAGAGATGCGACACGAAGGTTTTCAAGAAAATCCCCCACCCCAGATTACCTTTTACATGGAACATTTTTCGAAATTTTTAACGCTCTAACGATTTTGATTAAAATATCATATGTTTAAGATATTTTCATTACAATTAAAATGTATATCTTGAATTTTATGGGAATGTCTCCAAAAGCATTCTTCATTGTGAACGACTTTTGCATAACTGGTAAACCATAAGAGATAGATAAAATTTTACTACACAAAAACTGTAGATCGCGTTAAAATACACAATTTGACATACACCTTTTTTTATTGAGTGCACTATTTTAGAGATATTGCTTGTTATTCCCTTAAATTTTCCATGCTTATACTTTTTTCTCAAATGGGAATTCGTTATTCATTTGTTTTATGTCCTGGCATGCAAAGAGAATGGAATGCTCCACATAGCAACCAGCTCTTAAAATATTTGACTATCGCTTAAAGCCTACCATATTCCCCTTGCATCTACAACAAAATTAGCAATAAGATTAACATCTCGATTAGCATGAAGCATATGGAGAATAAGCGTTTGTAAAAATAGTTTGTACGTAAAAGAGTAGAGAAAGTCATGTGAGTAACATATCAGATTATTATTATGTTGGACAATTCAACTTTCTTTCCTTCAGATAAACCATTCGCATTCCGTTGGAGAATCTTTAAAGTGTTTAAGAGCTGAGAAATGTTTCTCTTAGATGTCCCAACCCGGAGATCCAATGTGGGGATATTACTCTGGAATTTTTATTTACAAAACTCGTCGCCATATATAGGTAGACCATTTTGCGTAGTGCAGGGGTGCACCTGCTGGCTAAACTAGACGGAAGCGGTCTGCTTTACACCCCTAATTTAAAAAGCTAAGTGGCATTCTAAGCTGAGGTTTGCGAAATTCCTGGTTCCTGTGCAAGCTTTCTCAAGAGGTTTCTATGTATTTAGCTCAACTCCAACGTCGTCGAGGCTTTGGTATGTAAGAATACGTCGATTTAATTTCGGTTTCTTATAAATAATAGATCCCGTTTCTCTAAATTTAGCCACAAGATTAAGAATAGTTTCTCTGTGAGTCACACAAATCGTAAGGAATCTAACATCTCCATCCTACTTCTTCACAAGAGTTTATTGTCACATAGGAATAATACATGATTCTGTGTGTTTAAGTCTGTTGAATTTTTGAAATTATAATTGTAGCGATATTTCCGTCGATTAAGAACACATAAAAAAGAACTGTATAATAATTATATTATAGTAATTCTTAATAATTAAGTAATATTGAAGTTGATAAATTTCCATAATTTTAAAGCCAAAGGATAAAAATTATATCAATCGAAAGCCCTTCATAAGCTGTAAATATGTTTTAAGCCTCCATAATATTGTAAAATAAATAAAGGCGTAATTCCATGAGAAAAACTGCAAGATTTAGGCAAGAATAAGAGTAGCTTCGTTTTAGACTGTCCATTATGTTTTCCGAGAGTGGGGCCATAAAAATTGAAACCTTCTTTTCTACTTCGTGGGTGCGAGGCAAGTTTTCAAGCAAACAGACGCTATGAGGCAACGGACATTTCCTACAGTTAAGCTTTGAATTTTCAACCAGGGAACCAATAAACGCAGAGAATAAGTGCGAGAACAATAGAAACATAGGAATACGCAGTGACATGTATAAAATTTGGAGGAGAGCAGTCGTTGATATATGTAAATGCGAGCGTGGTTTTGGGACAGTCTGCCATGATTCTCCGGTAAGGAAACACGCATCACGTTGAGTCAAAAAAAAGGATAAAAGTTCCAAAATTTACGAAGTGCCGCACCACAATGCAATCATAAAGTAATTCGTGTGCAATAATTATATAGCGTGCTAGATTGTCGTTCAAATTATTTTATTCAAAATAATAAATAACTTAACACGCCGCAAGTGATGAATTCAAGATCACGGGAATCAAAAGAGCGCCTTGAATAATAAATAATTAGCCGGAGCAAAGCGTTAGTGGACCAAAGGGTGAAAATATCCTTATATAAGAACCGTACGGGGTAGAAAAAGAACAAGAATATTGCAGGTTTTCTTGCAGGAATATGCGTTTTAATGAGGAAGTGAAAACGTTTTCTTCAAGAATAATATCCTAGTGTCACCCTCCCGTAATCCTACCCTGACAATAACAGTAGGGAATTTCAGTTGATCCTGAGATGCGACGTCCATGAGTGCTTCCTGACTGATATCGAGTCCTGAAGACTTCACCCTACAACGACGCAGAAGTAGAGTAACACAACAAACTAGCGCACACAAAACGCTACATGATAGCAATAAAACATAACGTATCATTCTCTATACAAATACTGTGCTGAGCCGGCACACGGAGAGGGAACAGAACCGGTTAGAAACACCACAGTGCAGATATAATTCCTCATTATACGGCCATACATCAAAATGAAGGCTATATGTCTGAATTATTTCGCTCGTTTCATATAAGACAAGTACTTGCCTGAGCCATGATCAGGTGAGTGATACATGAAGATTTTGAATTTCTAAGATCACTAATTATGTTGTATCATCCTGTCGACCCCGGAGGAAATATCTTAACATTTTCGTGCGTCAGTCTTTCCATTTCACTCTGAACCACGTATTTAGGAAGAATTACACACTTTCTCTGCCCAAGTCCTCATTGACTTTCATCTCAGAAAACTTAAGTGAAATTGCAGACTGCAAAGGTAATTTAGAGAATTCTCGTTTCAAATTGGCTTTCCCGAGACATGTTTTTCATTTCCTTTTAAAAAAAACGCTAGAGCTGTTACAAAAAAGATGGCGCTTTATTTGCTTGTCTTTGCGTCCCTTATATTTGAGAGCATTTTGTATCATCCCCTTTCGTCTGCAACCATTTTGTTGATATTCCTCAGTATTTCCCCCCTTTCTTTTCTTAGGCCTCGTTTTCCTGTAGGATGAGAAAATAGAAGAGAAAAGAATATGACCTTTTAGAAGGGAGTAGGGCGTGGAAGGAAAACGAGAATCCCCACTCTTACTTCCTTTTCCGTGATATTCGTACACAATGAGAGGGGTGGGGGAGGATCTGCATGGCGCAATGCCCCTGCTGTTCCAGATATACGTATATAAATTCATGAAGCAAGGATTTGCTCTTGGCTGCAAAGTTTGAAAAGCTGTGTGGCTATACAGATAGCAAACCCAAACCCCTTCTTCCTGTTGTCCTATAATCCTACAGGGAAGTAACGTAATGCATCCGCCTTTGGAAAGCATTTACGTACCTACACTTTGCAATATTTTGTGATAAACCTCGTATAGGCAATACTCAGAAATCTTGGGCTCTATAGCGAAGAATTTTTTTTGTACCTAGCCATAGCAGTGTTAGTATATGAGTTTACTTTAGATATAAGGTAATATCTTGCAACTCTTGATTTTTTTACTTTCTCCACACGTTCGCCTAGCGGAGGGTAGTATTATATTTGACCCAAAAATGTGACAGAGTTCACTACAGCGGGTTCTGTGAAATCCTAGGGGATTTGTAAGAATACTGATATATGAATTCCTACAAAGACAAAAGTTTCTCTTCCGCTAAGCACAGGCTTGGGAGTAAGCAATTCTAATACAGGCCAGTGTTTAAAATTACAGCACTGCCAAAAATCTGGGCATTAAGGGGAAATTTCCCCGGGTCGCCAGGCGAATGCTGGGGTAGTTCATTTTCTACCACGACTCTTCTTCCGCTCATTTCCTATACCCATCATCTTCCTTGTCATGTGTTTGAGGCGACGGTGTTTGCGGATTGCGGCTGGGCGGTGGCTTGAGCTCTATAAAGGTTTCTTCTCTGGCGTGTCTGCAGTACCGCTCAGTTAGGTCTCTCCTCGGCATGAGACTCCGTTCCGGGGGACCCTAGAGGTTGGTGGCTTGTAGGCAGGACCCGTGCGGCATCTGACGCGTTCTGTCTTGATGATGTTGTATTGAAGGAGTTGTATTATATTTCAACTGTTGGGGAGCCGAACACTTGAAATAGTTGCAACCGCACGTATGGTACCCGGTAGCCTTTGCCCCAATTTGTAAAAATATTAACTTTGTAATTTGACTGTTTCTTTAAGTATTAAATATTTATGTTTGCATCGGCTGCGTCAGTATTATAGTTAGAGACAGGTTTCTCTTAGCAGGGTTGTGGTGCGACTAAGAATGTAGGCTTACACAGATTATAATTTTTCTTCACTCCTTTTATTAATGCTTGATACGATTTAAATAACACTTCACTGATATAGAGAGAGAGCTGTGAGATGTTTTTATTAAATACTTCCACTTTTTAATATGTAAACTATTTTTGTCTCACACGAATACGTATTATACTTCTCGAGGACGTGTCTCGCGTGCGGTTAGGAACACTGTTTGCAGGCAACTGAACTGATTTCAACCGCCTAAACTTGTAAATTTCTCTATTTCAAGTCTGTGATTGGCTATTCCTAATCCAATAGATTACCTTCTTTTAACTAAAGATTTTTCTGGTTCTTGATTGGCTATTTTATAAACTGTCACTTTTATTACATTATTGCTTCCAAGAATCACAAGTAACATTATTAAACTCTCAAACTCATTATTGCTTCAAGATTACCTCATTGTTACCTCATTGTTAGCAACGTTTAACCTATTATTCTCACAGCTCCTACATTATTAAATTACGTAATATATTCACATAACATTATTACATATGCATACAATAATATAAACATATACAACGACTGTAATATACAATTTTTATATATTGTTAAATACACATTACTTTAAGGCGGGCTGTTATTAAATTTATATATTATATAATTAGACTGAAATCATTTAAGTGTTAAAGATACTGCCTAAATCTGGAAACGTTAGAACTCCGTCCATGCTTGCGCCCGTCGGCATCCGGATGTAGTCGCCCTTCGGGTCTCTCCCCTTATCTCTCTCTCCCAGGGGTCACGTTGGAAGCACAATGGACCGACTGGCCCCGCGTGCGGTGTTCTGCCCCTGTTCCGGATACCCATTATCCCAGAAACTATTTAAAATGTCCGACCGAAATTTCTACAGTAAGTGGATGCATGCCTTCTAAGTTCACTGATCTACATTTATACAAAAGTCTGTTTATTAACAAAATATGAGTTGTTTTATTCATTATACAATCTTTATATTACAAAGTAATACCAAAGTAAGCCAACAATAGTACTCGGGGGTTGTTTTTATAATCGTAAATTTTAATTTAGCCATCTTCAATAGTTTCTGAGAAAACGAGCCATTTATACCAGAAAATACCATTCACAGAAAAAGCTGTTCAAAACAAAAATGGAGAAAACAAATTCGCATATACGAGGTCTGTTCAAAAAGTATCGCGAATTTTGAATTTCCGCGGGCTACGTATATTCGATTTTCGATTGTTTTATGGGTTATGTTGACAAGCTTGGCCATTTTGAATATTCAGTTAATTTTTGACAGCTATTTTGCTTGGACGTGTTTTGACTCATCTTCGATTTAAGCCTGTTCCAAAAAAAATGGAACAAAGAATCTGTATCAAATTTTGTGTGAAAAGCAAAATTAAGCGCGCGGATGCATTCCAAATGTTGACTGTGGCATATGGTAAAGCTACCTTGGACCAAAGCAACGTTTATCGGTGGTACAAAATGTTCTGAGTGTCGAGAAGATGTGAACAACGAAGAGCGTCCCGGACGCCCGAGCTCGTCAACAACAGACGAAAACATTGAAGAAAGGAAAAAAATAGTATTAGCCAATCGTCGAATCACCGTTAGAGAAGTTGCTGAGGACCTAAACGTATCGATTGGTTCGTGCCATTCGATTTTTACCAATGATTTGGGCATGAGACGGGTCGCCGCAAAAATTCGTACCAAAGTTGCTCAATTTCGACCAAATTGGCTTTTGCAGCATGATAACGTCCCTGCTCATACATCGTTGCTTGTGCGCGAATTTTTGGCCAGAAACAACACACTTGTGATGCCGCAGCCACCATACTCCCCAGACCTGGCTCCCTGTAACTTTTTTTATTCCCAAAACTGAAGAGGCCCATGAAAGGACGACGCTACGCCAAGATTGAGATAAAGACGGCATCCAAGGAGGACCTGAACAAGATCACAAAAAACGATTTTTGAAAGTGCTTCGAGAATTGAAATAAACGTTCGCACAAGTGTATAATATCTGGTGGGGATTACTTTGAAGGGGACAAAATGGCTATTCATGAATAAATAACTACTTTTTGAAAAAACACAAAATTCGCGATAATTTTTGAACAGACCTCGTATTTCTAAAGGAAGAAACGTCATGGTTTGAGTACACAGAAGCTGCTATGCTTAACAGAATACCAATTTGTAGAGCAAAACTTCCCCTAAATAATGTAGGATGTAACTATCGTAGGGAGATACCTCGCCACGGCGACGAACTAGATCTATTGTGGCTACACAAGAGACAGAGATGAAGTGAAGGAGCTGCAGGAGGTCGCAGGTCCGTAGACAGACGGGATACACGGAAGTCCCTATCATTTCCAGTATGAAACACCCGCTCTCGCCCGTAGAAGCGAAGAGTCCCACGAAAGGACGACGAAGCATACGCGCCCTGGCGTTGGCCGGGAGAAAGCTTTCCAAAGCTTAACCTCTCAAAAACTGTGTAAGAGTTAAGATTTTTTTTTTCTGAGAAGTGGTGCAGAAATACAGAAAAAGTGGCATAAGCAGTACCTGTTTATAATATATATTGAAGGTACTCCTATAATAATTTCGCCTAAGATTAAAAACTACAATATATCAAATGAAACAGAAGATTGCAAATAAAACACTTCGCCAAAATTAAACTTTTTACTTTCTCTACTACGTATAGTAAGTAGGGGAAGTATTGTATTCCACCCAAAAATTCGATACCGAGATTTCACCGGAAATACATGTTTTGAGACCTTCCGAATCCAAAAAATGTCATTACACACATAACTTTCTCTACTCTTGTACAAACTATTTTTAAAAACGCTTATTCCCCATATGCTTCATGTTAGTTGACATATCGAGATGTTAATCTTATTGCTAATTTTCTTGTAGATGCAAGGGGAATTGGTAAACTTTAAGCGATAGTCAAATATTTTAAGAGCTGGTTGCTCTGTGGAGTATTCAATTCACTTTGTATTACCAGGACAACAAAAATGAATACCGAATTTGAGAAAAAGTATAAGTATTGGAAAATTTAAGGGAAAAACAAGCAATATCTCAAAATGGTTCACTCAATAAAAAAAATGTATATCACATAAATTGTGTATTTTAACGTGATCTACAATTGTTGTGTAATAAAACTTTGTCTATCCCTTATGGTTTACCAGATATGCAAAAGTCTTTCATAATAAAGAATACTTTTGGAGACATTCCCAGAAAATTCGAGATTTACATTTCTTTTGTCATAAAAATATCTTAAAAATATGATATTGTAATCAAAATCGTTAGAGCCATTTTTGAGAAAATTAAAATTTTCGAAAAATGTTCCATTTAAAGGGTAGTCTGGGGTGGGGGATTTTCTTGAAAACCTTCGTGTCGCATCTCTGAAAGATACTGCACCTAAATACCAAGTTTGGTTTTTATCCGACTGTTTCTGAGTTATGCTGTTCACAGACACACACACACGGACATGTTTCCAAAAATGCTTTTTTTGGATTCAGGGGGTCTCAAAACATATATTTCTGGTTAAATCTCGGTATCGAATTTTTGGGTGGAATACAATACTTCCCCTACTTACTATACGTAGTAGAGAAAGTAAAACACCGAAACCAGAAGAAGGAAAACTTGAAAACGGTACTATAGCAAATAATTCAATATGAACTAATAAAGTGAAGCAATCTTACGAAATTGACTCAATCAACACTCCTTTGAAGCAAAAGCTGCTGAGAAAAGATTCACAAAATGTATCTTTTATAAAGTTACCATGGATGTTTATAATTTGTTCACAAAGTTACAGCAGTATATCAATTTTTCAATGTAAACAAGAAGCGCATAGTTAGTCATGCGGGAACCGCATTCAAATGTTTCGTTCTTGGCAACAAGCGCTTGCGATGAAAAGAAAAGAAGAAAGAAAGAAAACAAAGGAGGAACGCACAGCTTAACGCATATCCGTTAGATGGCACAATTAGGAAAAACGTAAACTTACAACATGAATATTTCGGAAACGGCGAACACTACGAAAAAAATTGACATAAATGTGTTTTAATGAGCTCCGCATTTCTTCTGTGGTAAATGTTTGTTTATCTTTTGTGGTCTACTAGTTACACGTTTATACAAAATTCAGTCTAATAAAGGAGACTTCACAAGATATTCCCAAAAAATTCAAGATATACATTTTATTTGGCACCTAAATGCATTAAATATGTGGTATTTTAATCAAAATCTTTAGCCATTTTGAGCAAGTAAATTTCAAAAAATATTCCTTGTAAAACTTAATTTGGGGGTGAAAGGTTTTCTTAAAAATCTTTGTGTCGTATATTTGGAAGATACTAAAGTTAAATACTAAATTTAGTATTTATCCGACATTTCGAATTTGAGTTATGCCGTTCACAGCACACACACACACACGCGCGCGCGCGAAACTTTTCTCTAAATTTTTTTTAGATTCAGGGGCCTGAAATTTTCCCGTGAAATCTCATTCTGTATTTGAGTGGAATGCCATGCTTTCTGTATCTACTATGTACGTGATAGAGAACGTAAAAATCTGATGTGTTGCACTCATATGACTTTCTATGCTGTTGTACAAACTATTTTTACAAACGCTTATTTTCCATCTCGTTCATGTTAATCGAGATAAATTTATGCAGAGCTAATTTTCTTGTAGATACAAGGGGAATATGGTAGGCTTTAAGCGATAGTCAAATGTTTTAAGAGCTGGTTGCTATGTGGAGTATTCCATTCTTTTTGCATTACAGGACATAAAAAAAAGAATAACGAATTCCTATTTGAACAGAGGTATAAGTATTGGAAACAAATAACAAGGAATATCTCGGAAATGGTAGAGTCAACAACAAAAAATGACATACATTGTGTGTTTTAACGAGATCTACATTTTTTTGCGTAGTAAAACTTTGTTTATTGTTACGTTTGGGGACATTCCTAGAAAATTCAAGATATACATTTAATTTGCCATATCTTAAACGTATATTTTAATCAAAATCGTTAGAGCGATTTTTGGGAAAATAAAAATTTTGAAATCTTCCTTATGCTGTTCACAGACAGACACACACCCGGACATGTTTTCAAAAATGCCTTATTTGGATCCAGGGCACCTCAAAACATATTTCCGGTGAAATCTCGGTATCGAATTAATGGAGGTTTGCAGTAGACAATGCATCTTTAAAGCGATTTGTCACATTTCATTTTGTGTTACCATTTATTGTTACAGCAATAATTATAATTCGTGGAATGCAATACTTCCCCTACCTACTATACGCAGTAGAGAAAGTAAAAAGGAGAGGGAAGCTATTGAATGGTTTTGTTTGGGGTGTGGAAATTAGAGAGACTTATGGGGAATAAAACGTATGGCATATGTCCAATTTGCAGGGCAAATGAGGATGAATTGCACATTTTATTGGAAAGCAGAGGAATTGATGATTGGAGGGATAAACTAATAAGAGAAAATGACTTAGAAGTAAGAGTTATGTAATGATTAACAAAATATTTATGGATCAGTCACAGCTAGGGAACCTCGGAGAATTTGTATGGAATGTAAGAACCAAAAGGAAACAAGTGGACAAGAGCTAATACGGATAGAAGTGATAGGTGATATCGTAATTAAAATAATGTGTATAAGAGAAGCCGTAAAGATGAATGGAAGTAACGGATGTATGAGACAAGTGGCCAGGACCAATTTTTATATACTCTTCATGTAACTGTCTAAGCACTAAATAAAGAAATTACTTTAAATATACTTATCACATTTACGCAAAAGGGAAAGTTGAGGCAGTATTTTAATGCCTAAATGATATTGATTGCGTTTTATTATAATTAAATTCAATAACAGCCCACCTTTAAAACAGTATGTATATAATTATTATTTATATTGTATGTAAAGTCATTTTAAGTACTTATTTTTATTGTAAACATATTTATTAGTGATATGTAAATGTTTATATACTCTAATAGTGCAAAAACTGTGAGAATAATATGTTTTAGGATGTTAATAATGAGGTAATGTAATTTTGGTGACAATAATGTGAAGCCGAAATTATAAATACAATAATTATCATAATATTCTGAGAAGGATAGCGATATAAAACAAGTAATAATATATTTAAAATCAGTGTATGTATAAAAAGCAGAATCATTGTGAGAATTGTTGACTGTAAAAGCGACAGAAAGACAAGACAGGTACAGTTTTGTTAATTAGGGACCAGCCTCAAGTAGAAAGGGTAAATGCCATTGAAGCAAGTTTTTCCTGGTACCAGCCGAGTACAGATGCACTTAGCCTGGTGAAGGCCACTCTAAGCATCATGACGCTAAGTTTGGTGACGAGCGTTTGAGGGGAGAGAGGGGAAGTTTAGGCGTTGGTTTTCCTTGTGCAGCATGGGTAAGATCAGTCTGTCCTGAGTGCCTGACGAGGACGGGACGACATTCTCGTCGAGTTGTGAACATTGGCGGCGAACATGCTAGAGGGTAGAACGCCTAGCTGTAGTTAGTATTCTTCGGTCTTGGTAAAGACAAAGTATCATCGTATGCATTTACAAGTGATCGGCAAACCTAAAGTATTATTTTAAATAGGGAATAAAAGTGTTCCAAGAAAGCGTTTGTGTGTTTCTCTGTACAACCATGCATACCCTGAGGTTAAGGTTTCATGCTGGAACAGCCATGGCAAAAGAAGAACCAACTGGAAGGAGACAAGCAGCAACCGTGAGGCAAAGGTAGTGCTTCAGTATTGGAGGCGTAGTGTGGCTGCGTCATATTGCGCCTAAACGTGGGGTTGAAAGAATTACCTGCGTCAAATGTGTCTGGAATTTAAAAATACTGGTCATGAAAAGATCGGTAATAACGTAATTTCGCTTACAGTTTGGAATTAGCCAATCCAAAGTAAAGAAACGTTTTAGTTTGAATACTTAAATTCTATTGGACTAGAATTAACCAATAAGAGCCTGGCATTACCAAAGCTATAAGATTTTTACCGTTGAATTCAGTCAGTCGCGGGCAAGATGTAAAAAGCAGACTTAAAAGTCGCGGAAAGATGTTGTAGAGTACGGATGGTAAAAATTGTGTTCTCCGCTAATATTACGTAAAACAAGCATCATCTTCACTATAAAGTTTGGCGTCCCAAGCATCAAACAACATCAAAGTGTATCTTCATTACGTAACCTAAATACATTCTTAAAGTGACGCACATACGTGGGGATTCTTACACCACATATCCAGCATCCAGCTAAATAATTTTTTAAAGTTGGCAACAAATACAACGAGGCTCAATATCATTCTCAAAGTGGCGTTCCTCAACGTGGAGCTTAATAATTACATAACAGCACACTTTTTCAAATATACGTAATAATAATAATAATAATAATAATAATAATAATAGTAATAGTAATAATAATAATATTTACGTACGCCATAAAATTTATCGAAAATTGGCTCCCAAGCGTTAGGCTTAATATACAAACGGCAAATTGAAGAACCTGATACTTCTTCAAATTGGCGCCAAAACGTGGGGCTTACAAGAAACATCTCACAACAAAAACACATCACCTAAATTAATAATTACGCAAGCTTAATCATTCTTCAAAGTTAATAATCCATTATTGAGGTAAATTCCTGTTTCAATAGATCACGCCAGCTGTTTAGTTAGTTGCGTGGGCTCCGTGCTCCAGCGGCACTCAGAAGTCAGTGGACTATATCACAACAAATGACAATGCATTAAGGGCACAATAACAAAACAAAAATTAGTGTCAATTGCAAGCATTGTCACTCCATTATACACGCCCTAGTTTAATTTTGTGTTATTTCATATCTCGTTGCTTTAATCGACCATTGCCGATCCACTATTAATGCAAATGACGCAATCACTGCTACCATTAGGGCGAACTTCAAATTGATCAATCACAATGTGAAAAATGAGTTCATTTACCTGAATTTCCAGCAGCGTTTGTGCGTAAATCAAGAAATAAATAAACTTTACGACGATTAACAACTCGCTAACAATGTTTCGAATGAAAGGGAGTTTGTTTAAGAGAAGACGATCCCATTAAAACACAGTATTATAAACAAAAGGGTTTTAATTATTCTAACGTGGCTATTTCGTACCTAATTTTAGAACTGAAAATAATAGTCTTGTGGCACTGGAATACAACAATTGTAGATTAATGCAGCAATCGAATCGAGCTGGTTGCGTTTGAGGCCCTAATTCGAGAGGTCATAGGTTCGATTCCCACGGCAGACCTTCCTGATCCATGGGTTTTTTTCGGGAATGCTGGGGAAAGTCCATTGTCTCCCCCGAATTTCTCTCTCCCTCTTTCACGTTACAGGCTGACTCGGGGGCTGTTGACTGCGGACAGGTGGCGAATGTGGCTTGCGTGTTGAAACCTCTTCTCGGCCACGTCAAATAGGGGCCGCTCGAGTCTCCGTTGCTGTGTGTTTTCCCCGGTCTCCGTAGGAGCAGAGCCACTAGCCACCCTTCGGTGTCTTGGAAAGGCTGCCTTGAGCGCTGGGTGGTGTAGTCTGTAACTCTTAGGGACCTCTACGGCCGGTTCTGCAGCCCATACGTCACCTGCTGTTCCTATCCATTCCTCCCTGGGGTGTATACACAAAAGATCCCTGTGTGTTTTTTTGGATTCAGGGGCCTCAAAACATGTATTTCCGGTATGGGATTTTTGGGTGGAATGCAATACCTTCTCTACCTACTAGGTCCGTAGTAGAAAAACTAATATATATATATATATATATATATTTGTATTACCTTCATATGACATTTTCTACCCACTGTGGGTTATTTTGATATAACTTCTACATGCTACCCCATAGAAAGTTTATTTTTCCATCCACTTCTTCATCTTGGAAATCACATACACGTAGCTTTTTTTCTAAAAATGCTTCTTTTTGGATTCAGGGTCTCAAAACGTGTATTTACGGTGAAATCTCGTTTCTAATTTTTGTATGGAATGTAATACCTTCTCTACCTGCTATGTGCATGGTAGAGTAAGTAAAAATTGCTGCCAATTGAAGAATGCCATGCAGGAACAATTTCAAAATTACCATATAATACAAAATTGTTTACAACCGAACGGGATGGCTCAGGCGGTAAAGTTTGTGGCCCGCATTTAGGAGGTGCCGGCCGACCGATCTGTCTGAGATTTTTCTTTCGTGGTTTTCCTCAGTCGCCAAGGTAAATGCCGGATTGGATATTTAATACCACGACCCAAAGTTACACCTTAAGTCTAAAAGAATAGTAAAAAGAAAAATAAGTGGTAATAGCGAGTGCTATGCCATCTATCTACAGACAATGTAAGTAAGTTAGACTGGACGGCACCCTAACGCCATCTGCACGGCGCGAAGCAGAAGATCCGGCTGCTATGCGCTGGGTGTCTCTGTGGGCACGTAACGAAGCAAGATGGCATTTCCAGGGATGAGACCTAGAAGGCTAACTGTCCGCCTTTATATGGGAGCGGCGGTTGTACTGGACGGCACTCTAATGCCGTCTGCACAGCACAAAGCAGATATTCGCTAGATATGTGCTAGGGTCTCTGTGACACGTGACGGAGCGGATGGTTACAGGGATAAGACCTAAAAGGCTAACTGTCTATCACAAATCGTTCTAAGAGTTATCCACCAACAGATCCGTCGCGATATGACCAGGGAGTTAAAGCAACGTAAAATAAAATAGAGAGAGAGAGAGAAAAAAATTGGTTACATGCTTTATGCACAGTAAACTACTAATAACAAAATAAATCAATGAACAAGCTATCGCCTTTACGGATTTTTATAAGGTGAATATCCAATATCGAATAGCGAGTATCGACAAACAGTGGTATCGACTCATCACTACTATAATGTATAATTAATATGTGAATTTGTGATTAGAGGAACTCTGTGAATGTTAAGTTTGCATTAAGATCTTCAGTTGTTGACAGATACCTACAAAGAAGATTGAACGAACAAAGAAAGGCGTGAATAATTTGAAGCCCAGTCTCTCACATGCCTTTCTGTTTAAGGAAAGAATATTTCATGCTTCATGCTTTATTTACATGCGCGTTCTCTTACATTATGCAGTAAAGAGTCTAAAGGGAGCGATTGTCCCAGAAAATTCTTGTACGAAGTTGAGAGGAAGGCAACTGTTTTTATCTTTGACACTGCGCTCTTCACGAGGAGAAGCGAACACACTCCATTAGCAGAGTTAATTTTCTTGGCGCGTTTTTCTCTCCCATATCGCTGTCCATCCCGTTTACAGGAAAGAAGCAACTGAGATGGCAATATTCTGGCTCTCACATAGCCATTTTTCCCAGAAATGACTAGCAGAATATGGGCTTCTGAGAAGGGGTTTTGATATATATGGACCATCACATAGCTTTAGGCGTTAAGTCCACGACATTATTGCTCCTATCTCGGTGAAGAGGTTCAACCTAGAATCTCTCTCGTCTAAAGCTTTTGATTCTCTGCAACTAGTAGGTATATTTCAACCGAATTTTATCAGCTTTATAATACTAACTTATACTAAAGCAGCGTCGGTTTGTTAGTTGTATCAGAACTTGACTTGTTTTCACATATATAAAGCCGAGAAATACAGCTCTCTTGCGGCTGTACTGGAATTTCCCTCAGTCAAAAGCTACATATTCACTGTATATTTCAATACCACGAACCAGGTTTCACACACAGATCAAGGTAACATTAAAATTCCTACCCCTCCAATGTTAAATTTCATAACTTCATGATCTATTATCTCATATTTTAAGATATCTGACAGAAATTTTCAAGGTATGAACATATTGAGGCAGTATTTTAACATTTAAATAATTTCAGTCTAATTATATAATATGTAAATTCAATAACAGTCCGCCTTGAAGCAATATGTGTATGTAATAATTTGTAAAATGTATGTAACAGTCCTTGCATATGCTTATATTATTGTATACATGTTCAATAATGCTATATGAATCTATTACATAATGTAATAATGCAGGAGCTGTGAGAAATAGGTCAAAATTTGCAAACAATGAGGTAACCTTTTGGCAATAATGAATTTGAAAGGTTAAATGCTACTAGTCATTATTGGAACAACAATAATGTAAATTTTGAGACAGTTTAAAAACACAATAAACAACCAGAAGCTTTAGTTAAATGAAGGTATTCTATTGGAGTAGAATTAGCCAATCAGAGACTTGAAATACAGAAATTTACAAGTTTAGGCGGTTGAAGTCGGTTCAGTTGCCTGCAGACAGTGATTGTAACCGGGTGCAAGATGCGTGCTCGAGAGATTTAATACGTATTCGTGTGGGGCGAAAAATAGTTTTACGTGTTAAAAAGTGCAATTAATTAATAAAAAGAATCCCACAGCTCTCTATATCAGTGAAGTGTTATTTAAATCGTATCAAGTATTAATAAAAGGAGTGAAGTAAAATTATAATCTGTGTAAGCCTACATTCTTAGTCGCACCACAACCCTGCTAACAGAAACGTGTCTAACAAATACTAACGCAGCCGAGGCAAACATAAATATTTAAAGAAACAGTCAAATTACAAAGTTAATTTTTTTTAAACTTGGAGCAAAGACCAGCTGAAAGTACATTTGGGGCGAAGGCAACCGGAAACTGTTTACTATACGTGCGGTTACAACTACTACAAGTTCGGCTCAACAGTTGAACTATAATACAACTCCTACAACAATAAAACAACTCCTCCTAAAATGCACATTTCTCAAATTGGCGCCCAAAATGTGGAGCAAATAACGTAAAGAAACAATACTTTCTCAATTTATGGTTTTTAAGTTCACTGATGTACTTTTATTCAATAATTTAGTCTATTAAGGAAGATAGCATCTTTACTTAATTATTCATTTTATATTGTAATTTAGATCATGTATTTTCAGTGAAATCTCTATATAGAATTTTTGGGTAAAATGCAGTACCTTCTCTACCTATTATGTTCGTGGAGAAAGTAAAAAAAACACTGTTTAGTAAAATATATGTGTATGTGTACGAAAATCTTAGCTTGAAAGCCAAAAGTCGGTTAAATACGAAACTTCCATATTTGAGGTCAGTATCTTCCACGAATGTGACACGGAGACTTTTCAAGAAAATTCCCTCCTTTCCTTTATATGGAAAATATTTCACTTTTTTTATTTTCTCAAAAACGGCTCCTAACGATTTTGATTAAAATACCACATGTTTAAGATGTTTGTATAATAAATAAAATTTATACCTTGAATTTTCTGCAAAGAGACTGCGAAGTCCTCTTCATTCTAAATGATTTTTGTATTTATTTCTAAGCATATAATGAAGTTGTTTTAGACTACACACGTAATGGATGCCAATTTTGCGGGAGATTGTTTCTTGGAGTATTCGCCCCACGTACGGTACAAACTTTCCGGTGGCCTTCGCCCCACGTTTACTTTTACGGTGACCTTCGCCCTACGTTTAAAATTTAACTTTTATTTTAATGTTTCTTTATATATTATATATGTATATGTATGTATACCTCGGCTGCGTCATTAGTAATTTTTAGAGCACGTATCTCTTGCAGGACTGGTACGGCTAAAGAACAAGGCTTGCACAAATTATAATTGTATTGTACTTTGTTTATTAAACCTTCACAGATTAAATATCACTTCACTGATGTATCCTACTTTATAGCTGTGAGATTATTGTTAATTGTACTTTTAAACAGGTAAACTTATTCTCACCCCAATAAACTTTTATATGTCAAACTGAACCCGTACCGTACCGAACCGCTTGGTTACGCTTCCTTGTAGCGTCTCCCGCCTGAACGTTTACATTTATTCTATTTCAAGTCTCTGATTGGCTAAGCCTACTCCAATAGAATACCTTTATTTAACTTTAAGCTTCTCTAGTTTTTGATTGGCTATTTATAAACTGTTTTAAATTATTACATTATTATTTTTCCAAGAATTTTTGGCTTTTTACTTTGTAATTCTGTTTACTACAGAAAGCAGCTTGCTTCTATTCTCACAGCTCTTACATTGTTAAACTACGTAATACATTCACATAACATTATTATACAGGTACATAATACAATGACTGTAATATATACTTTATATATTATTACATACACATATTGCTTTAAGGCGGGTAGTTATTAAATTTTATATTATATAATTAGACTGATATCATTTAAGTGTTAAAAATACTGCCTCAAGGGTCTTATTAACACAACAGATATAGATCGCGTTAAAACACACATTTTGTGTACATTTTTTATGGGGAGTTATCTATTTCCGAGATATTCCTCGTTATTGGTTTGAATTTACATATACTAGTCGGTCACGATATGAGTACGTTCGGTGGGAAGCAGAACTAAACAGTTACAGAATAACTAGGTGGGGCAATGGAAGGACAGTTAGATAAAGAAGACATTCACAGTTTCGAGTTGCATTTACTAGTGAGACTGAGGCCCACAAAATGTACATTCCCCTATCGCCTTCCTCCTCACTTCACCTGATAGCTAGCCTTGATGGCGTTAGGATTATAAACAAAACTAGTGACGCCCACCTCCAAGCGCACTCCTATCGCGGCCGACTAGTACGTACACGTTTCTCAAATGGGAAGTCGCTATTTGCTTTTTTCTCGTCGTCATGCAAAGAGCATGGCATTTTAAAGCCATCACATAGGACATGCTCTTTAAAAATCTGACTTTCGCTTTTTTGAGCAATGATTAAGATGCCAAATAGCATGTTTTCCAAGTGGTACCTAACGCATATTACACAAGTTTTATAAAACGCACACACCACAAATAAGATTTTTGGCTTCAGGTAGTCCCTCACGTTCCTTAGAATCACTTATTCATCCGAAACCAAAAATTACTTATAAAACTTTCGGTTACAGTTTTATTATTACTTCAGTTTGTTTGCTACTTAATCAGCAGAGAAACCCCAGCCAGTCCTGCTGTACTCCACGGATAGGCTAAACTACGAGCGCCGGACTGGCGGTAGCGTCACATATAATAAACCCGCATTACGAAATCCAGGAATTCCTCACTGTTTGTTGCTGTTTGTTATGAAGTATCGCATATGGGTGGAGAACAGTGGAGATCTGTATAATTACATACTCTGCCAGTCAAGGATGACAGTATTACTCGACGTATACGTCCATTTACTGTAATGCGTTGGCAACCAACACAGACGTAATATTTAAACGCCTACAAACACAGTCATGCCCAGCTCATTCACAAAATGAAGCTTTGGGCAATTTCTGTTTCAGCGATGACGACGCGACCAGCAATGAGATTTTCACGCCAACTAATTTATGAGGTCAGAACCCACGTGTGGGAATGGGCGTGCTTGACAGAATACATCTGATTTGCCCAGTTTGACATGATTGTTCGCATTTAACTCTAGTGATCGGAGTAATTAGAGGATTTGCTTGTAAACTAACACATCCTGGCACATTTGTGAAAGAGGTTATGCTCCCATACACATAGAGGGTGTGGTGCCTAAAGATACAATGGGTGTTTAACAAACACGTGAAGCACGTTTCTCTGGCATTGCTATGTTGCCAACAGAATCAACAGGACAGCCTTCTCTTTGTAGTAAAGCTTGCGAACGTAAGAACAGTCACAGATATAGGATGGAAAATGCAGCATAACATTATATTTCAGATGTATTCAATGAACGAGGAGTGCAGGTTTCGATTCCCGGCTGCGCTGGAGAAATTTTTCCTTAAATAAGAAAGTCCCTGGTATGTCCAGAGTCTGCTGTATGTGTGAATATTGTGATTTTGACCAATTTTCTCTGTCACGTAACTAAAAATCCCGTGGTGTTACAGCCCGCGAAGGTACTGGATCTACCAACCCTACTGCTGCCTCACGGCCACTTATGCATGGCAGAAATGTGCGATCAACCAACCGATGAGGCCTACGTGGCCGGGACCGCTACCTATCGCAGCTCCTCACTTTCCTCACGATGTTGGGTGGGCACCGGATCTATAAAAATCCGCACTCCCATGGATGGTATCGAATCCGGTCACATTCCGTAGCCGGGAACCAGATCTCTATGCTCTAGCCCACAGTACCATGACGTTTTCCCCGTCACTAACTTTTCGTACAAAGCAGCCAATCGTGGGGAGTCAAAGGCCTCTCTAATCTCTCGCAGTAGCAGTACTCCCTGTATGTCACAACTACCGTTGCAACCTCACTCGGAGAAGGCACTGAATAGCCAGCACTTTATGTCGTATCATGCACAACCACACAGTATCCTACTAACTGACTCATTAGCGAGCACGCTCGTTTATATAGCCACTGGAATTTACGAGAGAGCTCTAGAATTTTCGGGAGGTGGGGAGATAGAATGTCCAGAAAACAATCCCTTTATCATTCAGTAGTACTTCTGGTGTTTAAGCTGGGTGAGAGCGCTACCTCGTTTATTTATCTCTGCGCATGGCGACGCTTTCTATGCAATAACAGGCCCATATGTAGCTGGGCACAATATCTCTCTGACTGGCTTGGTAGCTGTCTGTAGAGTACCTGCCTGCTGTACGAGGGGACCCGGGTTCGATTCCCGGCTGGAGCTGTGAATTTTTCTCTAGCCAAAATCATTCCCTACCCTCTTCAGAGTATGAATAAGAGTGTGAATGTGTGATCTAATTAATAAAACCCAAAGTTTACCAGAAATGCAACGACAATCTAATATGAGTTAATATCATTGTCTATAGGCAATAATATATTACAAAGGAAAGGCCACCGATAAGACCACTGCGGTTAAAGGTGGGGTATAAATGGAACTTTATATACAGGGTGCTTCCGAATCACCGCCGCTAAGATAGGCTGCAAGTTACAGGATTTAAGGGATTATGCAAAGTATACTGTACTGTACTGTTGTGCTTTTTAAGTATAGTGATGTGTGTTTGTCAAAGTAGGTTGTGATGATTCGTAAAAGGACTAATGAAAATACTGTAATCGAATTCAATGGATGTGGTACTGAAGATGGTGCAAATGTAATTTGCTACGCGATGAAAATTGTGCCAAATTGACCCTCCCCGGAGAAATCTACTTTAGGCGACTGGGCTGTACTAAAGGAAGGCTGACATGTACGGGAATAGAAGTGAAACGACTATGGTAGTGGTTTTGAAGGAGACGACGACAAGAAGAAAAAAGTGCGCAGTTATTTTGAGTCATGCAGTACGTCAGGATTATCGTCGTCGATGTGCAGGCGCCGGATCAGTTCAAGCTTTCTTCAACTTCCCGTCCACAAGGCTGACCAATCTTTCTTCGACGGCGAGCTAGGTTACGAGGAAAGCAACAGGACAACGTTTGGATAGAAGGCATTCTGGACGGTATTTCTAAATTCATTTTTGGCTTAACGTATTCAAAATTCTCTTTAGTAATTCTTTAACGGGAAAAGATTGGTCGTCTGAACTGTAGACTTATTGCGGTTAGTTTTGAAATATATCGGTAAATGTGAGAGCAGGAAGCAATTCTGTAATTATTGTAATTTAATTTAAAGCATTGTAGCCGTAAATAATGTAAAGAATGGTGAACGAATAAGGGTTTTGTAAATTGTAGTTATCTATGTTATTGAAGTGTCAGTTTATTAAATGGAAGAAATTCGGCTTGTTAATTAATTTATGGAATATATTTTCTGGCAGCAATCTACCATTATTACTAATTTAATCCACTTCCTCTTGGGTCAAAAGACCACGTTTCAAAATTAAAAGAGAGTTTTACAATAAACTGAAACAGCATTACGGTTTTTACAAAACAAAACTCTTATTTTATTTCTTTAGTACAGTTGATATATGATTGTTAGTCAATTAGTAATTACGGATTTGTCGTTGGACCTTCCGTCTCTCACTCATTTTGCACTTGAAATTCAAAAGTACAAGAGAACCAACGCTTTTATACCCGAAAGGAATATTCTGGAAACGTATTCGTCTATACTAATAAGACAATTTTTCTGAAAAGGCCTAGAAATAGGTACATAATTAGTATAATAGGATGTATTACAGACGTAAATTCCTGTAGACGGAAGCGGGATTCAAGCTCGGAACCTCTCCGTTAGAAACCCGCCGCCCTAACCACTCGTACACAAAGCACAACTGTGGATAGGTAGGTTAATGCAGATACTTAACAGGCAATCTTAGATTTCTAATTCGTAACGGGCGAGTATTATTATTATTATTAAGGAATATTAAATAGTTATTCAGGAATATAAACATTATACCTTTCTACCAAAACAATTAACAATAAATACAGTATATCGGTTGATCGAAGTAACAATCAGAGCTAAATATAGTATACCAAATACACTTGCATTGTACGCAGTGACAGTGTTGGCAATACGGGAAAGTTTATTAAAATTAAAATAGGACGATCTTGACAGTGAAGAAGTCAATTGATAAACATGAAGCAAGCAAGCCTAAGCACATTCATGCATTTTATTCCTATGACAATTTTGCCACACAAATGACACTTGGTCGATTAATGGATTTTAATGAAAACCTTCACGCTTTAACCAGTAAATTAAAAACGTTTCTTAACCTACAAATTAAAAAGACATGTTGCTGCTGACATTAAATTTCTGAATTTATGTTTGATACACAAAGTAACTCCTATTTTTGTAAGAAAGATAGTTAAGGATAATACACGCAGTCAAGCACAAAAAGGGCGGAGATACAAGACATTATATGTGAAAGAAATAGCCATTATAAAAAGTTACAATTCTTAGATTTGCATATTTATCAATTACATCTAATTATTCCAAAGCTGCTGGGTCATATATTATGGACGGATTTTCAATCGTTTCTGTACAGTAAACTACAAAAGGTTATGCAAAAGAAGACCTTCACCTTAAAGAAGAAATTATGTAAACTCAGAGAAATTAACATGAACTGTACCAGGTATAATTAATTACTTTTCAAGATCAAAACCTGACATAAATGTAGTACATCAATCAAGTTATGCTTTCTCTGAGAAACAATTACAATTGATCAATTATGGTGGTAAAACTTGTATTGATGTTTAAAAAAAACCAGATGATTACATAGCTGATTACCTGAGAAAAAAGATGCAAGTGAAGGCTTTTAATATCATTCGACTCATTTATTTTATCACGGGAAAGCTTGTACATAAAAGAACTGAAATGAAAGTAAGCAGTCCTACTTAATGTAATGATATTACAGTAGAGGGTTTTACCATACCTCACATTGTCATGTGGGTTGCTTATTCCATCAAAGTGAACGGCGATTCAGGAACACCCTGAATATCTGAACAACATAATTCAAAAACGTAATGTTAGATAAACACATACATACAACTTGAAGATGTTCAAGAGAATATTCCAACCCCAAGCTACCCTTTATATGGAAAAGTTTTCAATATTTCTGATTTTCTCAAAAATACTATAACGATTTTTAATACAACAGCAAATATTTACGGTGTTTTCTTACTAATAAAATGCAAGAAGCGTGTGGCAGAGGTCGCTAAGGCCTGGATTCGAGAGCGGAAGGTACGCGGTTCAAATCTTATCAGGACCATCCGCTCTAAATGAGGTGTTTTCCAGGCTTTACTCAATCTTCCTAACTGACAAATGCCAGGGAGATAACCTAACTTAGGCCTGGAACGTTGCCCATCCCAATTATCACTTCATTTCCTGTATCATCAGTTTATAAAAGCAGGCGTTAAGCACCACTACTTCTACCGAAATCTTGAATTTTCTAGTAACAGTCAGTGAAGTCCTCTTTATTCAGAAATTTTATAAATGCTCTTTAACTGGTAAACGCTAACCGATAGACGAAAATGTACTCCACAAAAATGCAGATCTTTTTAAAACACACAATTCATTCCATATAACCTTATCAGAGAGCGTGCCCTAAAAGTAGATATTTTAACATACTATACACGAACCAGAAGCTTTACATTAGCGCACTAGTACGATAACATTTTTATATACCACATTGTGACCAACTTTGGTTTCAAGTCCAATCACATGCCAATTACGCCTTGTATTTGCACATGTTTAATAATTCGACTCTACTACGTATAGTAAGTAGGGGAAGTATTGTATTCCACCCAAAAATTCGATACCGAGATTTCACCGGAAATATATGTTTTGAGGCCACCTGAATCCAAAAAAAGCATTTTTGGAAACATGTCCGTGTGTTTGTTGTGTGTGTCTGTGAACAGCATAACTCAGAAATGAGCAGTCGGATAAACACCAAACTTGGTATTTAGGTTCAGTATCTTCCAGAGATGCGACACAAATGTTTTCAAGAAAATTCCCCCCACCCCAGATTACCCTTTACATGGAAAAGTTTCCGAAAATTTTAATTTTCTCAAAAATGGCTCTAGCGATTTTAATTAAAGTATCATATGTTTAAGATATTTTCATGACAAATAAAACGTATATCTCGAATTTTCTGGGAATGTCTCCAAAAGTATTTCATTGTGAACGACTTTTGCATAACTGGTAAACCATAAGAAATAGACAAACATTTACTATTCAAAAAATGTAGATCGCGTTAAAATACACAATATATGTCATATACATGCTTTTTGTTGAGTGAACCATTTTCGAGATATTGCTTGTTATTCTCTTAAATTTTTCAATAATTTTCTCAAATGGGAATTCGTTATTCATTTATTTGCCTTGGATATGCAAAGAATATTAATCTGTGGCAAAGATAATGGTGCTGCACCTAGCAACCAGCTATTAAGAGATATGTCGATGCTTAAAGGCTACTGTATTTCTATATTGCCCTTGCAAATACAAAACAAGTGGAACATAGTACGCCTTAAGCGAAAGTCAAATATTTTTAGAACTGGTCGCTATGTGTAAAATGTAATTCTCTTTACATGTCAAAAGATCGTTTCAGCAAATGTTTATCTCGATTTATATGAAATAGATGGAGAATAAGAGTTTGTAAAAATAGTTTGTGCAAGAGTAGAGAAAGTCATGTGTGTGTAACATATCAGATTTTTACACGTTTAATTTCTAAGGACGGTCGCATTATCTATTCACAATACAAATCGTCATACTTCATTTTATCGTAGTTCATTGTGAAGTTAACCTATACCTTACAGCGTTATGCTTTCTTTGATCTCAAAGTTATTCTTTTGTCTAGTATAACCTACATAAAGATTAAAGGGTGGCAATTATGACTTCAGAAGAAACTGAAAGAATAACACTAGAACTACTTAACGACAAAATCCTGAAAGCAATGTAATATAGCATTTAATAACTTCATTACCTGGTGTAAGGCAAAAAAATGTTGAAAATAATTTCACTGAAAATGACTGTCGGCGAATCACCAACAAAACATCAACACATCTGACCCCTCGCTGCACACGAGAGTTGATCTCATTCTAAACGGTGATTTCTCTCAGTTTCATGAATCAATATAATATTATTCTATTTAAATTTTACAAATTCGAGCGCTGTGTAAAGAATAGTACATGCCACACGGGTTAATAGTGGTTTTGTTTTTAACATTTTTATCATAATTCACTATTTTCTGCCATAAAGCATTTCGAAGATATCCATTATTAATGGTTCGAATTGTTCAATGTTTGCCATTCCTTTAAAGTCCTTTAGATATTCAGTTGTTTCTCGAAAATGCATGGAAAGACGGTGGAATTTTAAGGCCGGCATATTGTGGTGTATATGTGTGTGTGCGTATTGTCACGCCAGACACATTATTGCGTCGTTGGCAACAGCATTGTTGGGGTAATTCTTTCCGCTAGGGTTTTGAAGTTTCGTCCGGCGTGGTGACTCGTCACCGTCTAGCTGGTGATCCTAGCTAACGGTGGGGAGTGGGAGAAGTGAGCGTTACTTCTTTGTGTTGTGTGTTAGCGTCACTTTAGGTCGAGTGTTGGGTCTGGAAGGTTGTATGTAAATTGGGTGAATGTAGCCTCGTGTGAGTAACATCTCTCATCAATTTCTTTCTTTTTATCTTTTGTGATGTAGGGTCACGGTGCTTATACTGAATAAACCACAGGTAATGTGATTAATGTGAAATTCTGTGTATTTTGATATAACTATCGCACGCCTGCTCTGGAATGCCTTGTTTAAGATTCAGGTGCTCTTGTTACCTCTGCAGCTGTGCCTCCCAATGTATATGATGCGGTAACTAAAATTTAATATCTAACTGCAAATCTTTTGGCCTCACCCCAGTAATTAACAACATAGGTTCATTCTTAAACATTTGACTATCTCCGTACACTTTCATGTATAACGAAATGTGTAATGTAGCTACTTCTGCAAAAGTTTATCTCAAAGAAAATGAAGCATACAGAAAAATAAACGTTGGTAATAAAAGTTGTATACCTCTAACAAATGATAGAGGATACAGACAGTAATGTGAATTGATCACAACTCATTTTTGTACCTTTAGTATAATCATTGGAGTGATTACAATGCGAGGACGATGCCATTTCTTTGTACCTTTAGTATAATGTCTGAAGTGATTATAAATGCAAGAACAATTATACAATGTTAGTTTTTTGTACTTTTAGCATAATCATTAAAGTGATTTCATTGCGACAACGATGCCAGTTTTTGCACTTTTATATAATTATTCAAGGGCTTACCTTTGCATCTTTCTGAAAACCTGCACTAATTTTATTGACATTTATTCCAAGCAAAACAGCAGATGTAAATTAATTAAAATGTAACTGAACAACTCGTGATCCTCCCCTTTGGGAGGTGGTGAGCTAATAAAATTGAAGTAGAGCTTATAGAAATAAATAAATTAATGTAGGAGTAAAACATTAGTAGTTATTAGTTTCTGAGCATCATGTTTTAAAACTATGGATTAGGTTCCATTCCAGCCATCCACTCAGAGCCGAACGTTGAGAGTTCGAAACCCATCGACTGCAGTCAAATGTGTCTGTAGTGGAGGATGGGGAGGGCCCACGTAAAATAACCGGTGCGATGCCACGCGTTGATGATGACGGGTTTACATTTGATTGTAGTTGCATTTATTTTGTATTTTGTTACAACTGAACAATATCTACATGATCGTCCATTTTGGGAGGTGATGGGGTAATCGAATGGAAACAAAGATAATAGAAATAATGAAATGAATGCAGGAGTAAAATATTATCAGTTATACTTTATAACTATGAATGAAGTTAAATGTGTTCGGTGAATAAGGCATAAATTGGCTGAATTGCGCTCACGTGTAATTATAGACAATATCAAACCAATGGAGGTGCTACTTAAGATGATTTCTGTACTAATATGCAAGCATTCTTTCAATTCTGTTTACATATTGAAACCTCCACCTTTGAATGTAGAATTTCCTGTGTTAAATTTAAATAAAGGTTTTTAAAAATGACATATATACAATCTACTTTAGGATCACATCTAGCACTGCGACCCTAAAGGGACCTATTGTGCATTCATCTCCGGGAGGAACGGATGAGATAAGGGAATCGAAGGAGACACACGGGTTGCAGAGCAAAGCAGAATCAAGGGACAGAGATACGCAGAGTTCCCTAACAGTTTCAGGCTTGACCACTCGGCCACGGAAGGGCCGCTCGGAGACATCCCTCAAGTGGGATTAGGTTAAAACATTTCCAAAGCACAAACGTCTGGGCCATCTGCCCGACACCCACCAAACCACAGCCCAGAGTCAACCTGAACATGAGAGGGAAATGAAATGAGAGCAAATGAGGGAGAGCGGAAACAATTAAAAATTAAGTTCAATTTATGGACGCTGTCTGAGGCAGTATTTTTTAACACTCAAAATCATTTCATTCAAATTATATAATATGTAAATTCAATAATAGCCCGCGTTGAAGCAATATGTGTATGTAATAATTTATAAAACGTATGTAACAGTCATTGCATATGCTTATATTATTGTGTCTATGTGTAATAATGTTATGTGAATATATTACGTAATTTAATAATATAGGAGCTGTGAGAAATAGGTCAAAAGTTGCTAACAATGAGGTAATCTTGATGCAATAATGAGTTTGATAGTTTAATAATGACACTGGTCATTATTGGAGCTACAATAAAATAATTTTAGTGACAGTTTATAAAATAGCCAATCAACAACCAGAAAAAGCTTTAGTGAAATGAAGGTATTCTATTGGATTAGGAGTAGCCAATCAGAGACTTGAAATACAGAAATTTACAAGTTTAGAAGGTTGAAATGTATTCAGTTGCCTGCAGACAGTGCTCGTAACTGGATGCTTTGGTTGTGTGTCGTCGAGAAATATAATATGTATTCGTGTGAGACGAAAAATAAGTTTACGTGTTTAAAAGTGCAATTAATTAATTTAAGAGTCTCACAGCTCTCTATATCAGTGAAGTGTTATTTAAATCGTATCAGGTATTAATAAAAGGAGTGAAGTAAAATTATAATCTGTGTAAGCCTACATTCTTAGTCGTATCACAACCCTGCCAAGAGAAACGTGTCTCTAAGTAATACTGAAGCAGTCGATGGCAAACATAAATATATAATATTTAAAGAAACAGTGATAATATTTTTTAAACTTGGGGCATAGGCCATCTAAAAGTACATTTGGGGCGAAGGCTACCGGAAACTGTTTACTATACGTGCGGTTGCAACTACCACAAGTCCGGCTCCCCAACAGTTGAAATATAATACAACTCCTTCAATACAAACTACTTCAAATTGACGCCCAAAGCGTGGTGCAATTAACGTAAATAACCATTTCCTCATGTTTAACTACTATGGTTCTTAGCGTCCCATAATATATCGGGCGTGAAAAACAGAAATTTTATCCAGAGGCCTCTTTATCAGGCTTGAGGTTCTTTTACGTGCCGTAAATCCACGACACGGGACTACCGCCTTTACTTCCCTTCCGAAACAAGCCACGCTAAAGATTTGAACACCCGATAAAATCCATCGCCCTCCACCGGGTTTGAACCCGCGACCTCGCAACCTAGAGGCTAGCGTGGTACCCTAGACCACAGAGGGCAAGAGAGAGAGAGAGAGAGAGAGAGAGAGAGAGAGAGAGACGTGGTGGAATACATCATTCCAGCTTTCGCCTTTGCCAACCAGGGAAAACCTCCAAAAACACATGATCAGGGTGGGAGGTCACCGGGAATCGAACCAGGGACCTCCGGAATGAGAGCTTTGCACGTTACGTCAAAGCCATCTCGCTCGGTTTCACTATTCTATGTCTCGATATGTATTCCTGTGATGCTATTTATAATTTTAAAATATTTAATTAAATACGACCATGGTGCGAAAAGAAACCCCAAAGTGACAGCGGACGAGGGATTCAAAGCATTACAGCTAAGAAAAACTACATTCAGATCTTTACGTAAATATTGAATTACGAAACCATAGTAACACACAAGTGCTTGTTGTTAATTTGCCTTGCATTTTGTGAAACAAAGCAGTGAGTGAACTCCAAAAGATATAAATGGTGGCGTGATATAGCTACTCGCAGGCTTTGGGAGAAGAAACTTATAAAAAAATCTGATGTGTTACACTCGCATGACTTTTTCTACTCTTGTACAAACTATTTTTACAAACGCTTATTCTTCATATGCTTCATGTTAATCGAAATATCGAGATGTTAATCTTGTTGCTAATTTTCTTGTAGATACAAGGGGCTTTAAGCTATAGTCAAATATTTTAAGCGCGGTTGCTATGTGGAGTATTCCATTTTCTTTGCATTGCCAGGAAAAAACTGAATAACGAATTTGAGATAAAGTATAGGTATTGGAAAATTTAAGGGAATAACAAGCATTATCTCGAAAATGATTCACTCAACAAAAAAAATGTATACGATATAAATTGTGTATTTTAACACGATCTACATTTTTTGTGTGGTAAAATTTTGTCTATCTCTTATGGTTTACCAGTTATGCAAAAGTCGTTCACAATGCAGAATACTTTTGGAGACATTCCCAGAAAATTCAAGATATACATTTTATTTGTCATGAAAATATCTTAAACATTATATTTTAATCAAAATCGTTAAAGCCATTTTTGAGAAAATTAAAATTTTCGAATAATGTTCGATTTAAAGGGTAGTGGGCGGATTTTCTTGAAAATCCTTGTGTCGCAACTTTGGAAGTGGTAAACCTGAATACCAAGTTTGGTATTTATCCTACTTTTCGTTTTTTGAGTTATGCTATTCACAAACAGACACACACACACACACACACGGACCTTTTTCTAAAAATGCTTTTCTGGATTCAGCGGCCTCAAAACATGTATTTCCGGCGAAATCTCGGAATCGAATATTTGGGTGGAATGTAATACCTTCTCTATCTACCATGTATAGTTGAGTGGAAAAGAACGTGCCGAGGATTACTTTTAGTGTTTTCCATTTTTGAAAACAGAATCTCTCTTTTGTGTTCCGCGCCTGCTTTAGGTGAGCCATCCTCTAATTGGTTTTAGCTGAAGTCCGATACGTTAACATTACCCTACGAAGAAAGGTCAGGCCTAGCTGGGTGATGAAAGGGGTGGAGAATCGGTACACGTTACCGCAAATGGTTGGAACAATATACCTGCCAAGGACTGTCCCTGAATGAGTCCGGCTCTTATTGGTTCGTCATTCAAACATTAGCCTCTGTAACCGAATGAGAGATGAAAGGCGCTGCAGAGGCGTGTTAATTATTGTTTGTCAACTTAAACCGCGGTTCCTCATATCGGCACGGTTTGTTTTGTTTTTGTTTTTTTTACCCAATTGTATGCGGTAGAGAAGGTAAAGGCGAAAAAAAGAGATGTTACCATGGTAATGTGAGGCAGTGATTTTAACACTTAAATGATTTCAGTCAAATTGTATAATATAAAATATAATAACAGCCCGCCTTAAAAGCACTATGTGTATAGTAACATATAGAATGCATATAACAGTCATTGTATTAACGTTTATATTATTATGTACATGTTCAATAATGCTATGTGAATGTATTACGTAATTTAATAATGTAAGAGCTGTGAGAATAATAGGTCAAAAGTTGCTAACAATGAGGTAACCTTCAGGCAATAATGAATTAGAAAGTTTAATAAACTACTGGTAATTCTTGGAAACAATAATGTAATTTTTGAGTCAGTTTATAAAATAGCCAATCAACAACCAGAAAGACGCTTAATTTAACTGAAAGTATTCTATTGGAGTAGGATTAGCCAATCAGAGACTTGAAATACAGAAATTTACAAATTTAGGCGCTAGAAATCAGTCCAGTTGCGTGTAAACAGCGTTCCTAACCGGACGTGAGACACGTCCTCGAGAAGTTTAATACGTATTTAGTGTGAGACAAAAATAGTTAACGTGTTAAAAATTGCAATAAATTAATAAATAATCTCACAGTATATCAGTGAAGTATTATTTAAATCGTGTCAAGGATTAATACATGTAGTGAAGTAAAAATTATAATCGTGTAAGCCTACATTCTTCATCCGCACCACGCCCTGTTAAGATATTCATGTCTCTACAAATTAATACTGACGCAGCCGAGGGAAACATAAATATATAATATTTAAAGAAACAATCAAATTACAAAGTTAATATTTTTAAACTTGGGGCGAAGGCTACCGAAAACGTTTTACCATACGTGCGTTTGCAACTACAATTTCGGCTCCCCAACAGTCGAACTACAATACAACTCCTAAAAATAACCTACTTCAAAAGATACCAAGCCCAGTGTCCGGACCTTTCAAATATAAAACGGTTTTTATAGAGAACTGTCATCCAACATGTGGGAATGTATTTCAGTTTTTATATTTCCCTCGTGAATCTTACCGGTGCTGGGAGTTTATGAACAGCACTGGCTGATCTCCAATAAAAATAGGGCAGCGAGATTTACGAGGAATGTTCTTTTTCCTTTAGGAAAACTCATTCTGAATAAACACGATGAATATTGTTTTGGCAAATTCAGTTGTTGAAACTCTGATAATATTCATGACGACTATGCTTGTTCTTCCAAGTATAAAACTATATATACTATCTGTTCAGCGATGTAAATAGCTAGTGGGTGGAGGAGCTCTTCCAAGCAGGTAGGGATTTACCAACTGGAAGGCGGTAGTGTTTACTTAGTCTGAGGCAAGTCAGGGGTAAAGACCGCGATAGTGAAATACTGTTGGCGGTTTTTCACTCCACGCGTCACATGCAGCAGAAGTTCAGCATACTATGCACCCCTTCCACAAGCTGGAGCTTTTCCTGAGAGACAAACTACCTCACTCCACTAGTTAAAACGTCGTTTAACTAGACGATATATATTGTATGTAGAAGTTACACTTCATTCTTTAAGTAATTTGCTTTTTGTTTGATTATCTTCTGAGTAAGAGTTTTGTATCTATATAATAATGTAAAGGATTAATAAAAAATATACAATAAAATTATAATTTCTGTAAGCCTTGTTCTTTAGCCATACCTACCCTGCTAAGAGATACGTGCTCTACAAAAATACTAATAACGCAGCCGAGGTATACATATATTTAAATAAACATTAAAATACAAAGTTGAGTCGGCGCCGTGGTCGAGTGGTTAGACCGCTCGCCTCCCACCAAGGCGGACCGGGTTCAATCCCAGGGACCTACATGTGGGATTTGTGGTGGACGAAGCGGCGTCTGGGCGGGTTTTCTCCGGGTTCTCCGGTTTCCCCCGCCATTCATTCCACCAACTGCTCCATCATCACCTTTCCTTTCATCCATTTCACCAACATTTCGCTTCATCTACTTCCTTCATCCCATACCCGGCATCGGGCTGATCACCCATCCTGGATGTTCTGTCTGATCCATGAGTGACTGCTCCTCGACGGGCCTCTGACCCCAGGCACCCGCCTGTAACTCCTGGGGGGTGTAAGTCCTACATAAGAGGAGGGTAAACAGATAATGAATGAAAAGAATAAAATACAAAGTTGATTTTTTAAATATGGGGCGAAGGCCACCGGAAAATAGAACGTGGGGCAAAGACCACCAGAAAGTTTGTATCGTACGTGGGGCGAACCCTCTTAGAAACAATCTCCCGCAAAATTGGCATCCATTACATGTGTAGTCTAAAAACGTGTACCATACGTGGTGCAACAACTACAACAATTAAACCCCACACTTTCACCCATAGCTTCTTTTGTAGTTTCATGTGTTTTATCTGAAACGTAGGTACTTGTAGTGAATCTGCGTAGAATCAAATGTTGTTCCTGTTAATTTCTCATTCAATCTTTTCTTAACATGGAAAAGGTGCTTTCATCTTCTAAACCTATCGAATTTATGAATGCTTATTTCTGCTCTTTCTTGCTTATCATCCTCAATTTGAATTTCTCCTCCATTCACTGTTATAAAAGGGAATAGGACTTTGGAATTGGCTATAAAATTGTCACCAAATACTATCCCTCTACATGTCTCACATCATGCACTAAGTATTTAATCACATCAGTGACTAATATGTCGATTTATGTTGTTTATGTGTAGATTAACACTAGATTTTAGTTCAGCAAAACACTGTATTTGTAAACTAATGTCATCTGTGCACCTCTTGTCTGTGAGTTTATTGTTCCTGTCTTAAAGTTATATGAAATCTCCCGCGGTTCATTTTCTGACGATTAATGTGGCCCACGTTTGGTAACTCCTGCCTTAGACAGCTGGAAATTGAGGCAGTATTTTTAAAACTTAAATGATTTCAGTCAAACTATATAATATAAAATTGAATAACAGCCCGCCTTAAGGCAATATGTATATGTAACAATATATAAAAAGTGTATATTGTATACATGTAATTATGTTATCTGAATGTATTACGTAATTTAATAATGTAGCAGCTGTGAGAATAATAGGTTAAAAGTTGCTAACAATGAGGTAACAATGAGGTAACCTTGAGGAAATAATGAGAAAGAAAGTGTAATAATGCTACTTGTCATTCTTGGAGCAACAATAATGTAATTTTTGTGACAGTTTATAAAATAGCCAATCAAAAACCAGAGAAGAGCTTAAGTTAAAAACAAGTATTCTATTGGATTAGGAATAGCCAATCAGAGACTTGAAATACATACATTTACAAATTTAGGCGGCAAAAATCAAGTTAGTTGCTTGTAGAAAGCACTCATAACTGGACGCGAGATGGGTCCTCGAGAAATGTAATACGTATTCAGTGTGAGACGAAAATAGTTATCGTGTTTAAAAAGTGCAAGTATTTAATAAAAGAATCTTACAGCTCTCTATAACAGTGAAGTGTTATTTAAATCGTGTCAAGAATTAATAAAAAGGAGTGAAATAAAAATTATAATATGTGTAAGCCTACATTCTTCAGCCGCACCACGCCTTGCAAAGAAATCCATGTCTCTAATAATAATAATACTGATGCAGCCGAGGCAAACATAAATATATAATATTTAAAGAAACGGTCAAAATTACAAAGTTAATGTTTTTTAAACATTTGGGGCGAAGGTTACCGGAAACATTTTACCATACGTGCGGTTGCAACTACTTCAAGTTCGGCTCCCCAACAGTCGAAATATAATAAACTTTCTTCAGTTTGGCTCCGAAAGCATGGGGCAGATGAATAACAATACGTAAAAATAATACTATTTCAAAATAAATAATTTCTAAATCTCTTCTTCAAAGCGGAGGTTATACAGAGCAGGTCTTTCTTATTTTTGAGCAATTTTTTGGACTTCCATGCCTCTAGGCATGAGAGTATTGTTAACTTTACAACTTTGCGATGTACAACCTCGATTGTCAGATATAAGGTGTGTAAAAAGCGGTTTATAGTTATGTACAAGTATGTCCTGGTAAGAGACCCTTCGCCCACATCCTTGTCGTGAGTAAACAAAGTGAGGGAACAGATCAGAAAGTGACAGTGTGTCCCGAAGCGAAGGGGTTTAACCACTTAAACTGCGAGCACAAGGTAAACAGACGCCCTCAAGTGGCCTTTCTACATAATCAACAGCTTGTCTGAACATTGTTCCCGTCTTAATGCAAGCAACACTTTCTGCCATGTTAGTCTAATCTGTGTATTTCACTACAAAGTATCCCTTAGGCGCCTGACTGGCTCAAAGGACAGTCTCCTAGCTCCTACAAGGAACTAGTGCTTAGGGAACATTCTGGGCAAAATGAGAATCTCGCGTTTTTACTTCTCTATCACGTACCTATAGTCGATTCGGCCTTAGAATCAGCTTGCTGCAAAACAAAACATTTTGAAACCCTCCGTGTTAGTATCCACTGTGAGCAGTAAACACAAACGCCATTTGGACTCATACCTTGTGATTATAATGAAATAGAACGGTGTAATATTTCAATAACAATAATAATATAATAATAAGCGCCAAACTAAAACCTGAGTTGAAATTAATTACAAGATAATTAAAATAAAACTCACGTTAATCTGTAGCTGCAACACTGTAGACAGGAGGTCAATATCTAGAGCTCTATTATACCATATTCCCTCTGTCAATAATAATTTATATTGTGCCGTAGGTGTGTGTGTTGACAGCCAGACACATTATTGCATCGTTAGCGACAGTATTGTTGAGGTAATTCTTTCGGATGGGGTTTTGAAGTTTCGTCTGGTGTGGCGACTCTCCAACTTCTAGCTGGTGATCCTAGCTAGCGGTGGAGAGTGGGGGAAGTGAGCGTTATTCTTTTGTGTGTTGTGTGTTAACCTCACTTTTGTCTGAGTGTTGGGTCTGTAACTTTGTACACTATGTGATCAAAAGTATCCGGACACCTGGCTGAAAATGACGTACAAGTTCGTGGCGCCCTCCATCGGTAATGGTGGAAGTCAATATGGTGTTGGGCCACCCTTAGCCTTGATGACAGCGTTCACTCTCGTAGGCATACTTTCAATCAGGTGCTGGAAGGTTTCTTGGGGAATGACACCCATTCTTCACGGAGTGCGGAACTGAGAAGAGGTATCGATGTAGGTTGGTGAGGCTTGGCACTAAGTCGGCGTTCCAAAACATCCTAAAGGTCTTCTATAGGATTTACGTCAGGACTCGGTGCAGGTTAGTCTATTCCAGGGATGTTATTGTCCTGTAACCACTCCGCCACAGCCCGTGCAGTATGAACAGGTGTTCGATCGTGTTGAAAGATGCAATCGCCATTCCCGAATTCCTCCTCAACAGTGGGAAGCAAGAAGGTGCTTCAAATATCAATGTAGGTCTGCGCTGTGATCGTGCCACGCAAAACGATAAAGGGTGCAAGCCCCCTCCAGGAAAAACAAGACTACACCATAACACCACCACCTCCGAATTTCACTGTTGGCACTGTACACGCTTGCAGATGGCGTTCACCGGGCATTCGCCACCCACATCCTGCCATCGGAACGCCACATTGTTTACCGTAACTCGTCACTGCACACAACGTTTTGCTACTCTTCAATCGTGTAATGTTGACGCTCCTTACACCAAGCGAGGCATCGTTTGGCATTTTCCTGCGTGATGTGTGGCTTATGAGCAGCCGCTCGACCATGGAATCCAAGGTTTCTCACTCACGCCTAACTCTCATAGTGCTTGGAGTGGATCATGATGCAGTTTGGAATTCCTGTGTAATGGTCTGGATAGATGTCTGCCTATTACTCTTTACGACCCTCTTCAAATGTCGGTGGTCTCTGACCTAACAGACGAGGTCGGCCTGTGCGCTTTTCTGCTGTACATGTCCCTTCACGTTTCCACATCACTATCACATCAGAAACAGTGGACCTAGGGATGTTTAGGAGTGTAGAAATCTCGCGTACAGACTTCTGACACAAGTGACACCCAATCACCTGACCACGTTCGAAGTCCGTGAGTTCCACGGAGCGTCCCATTTTGCTGTTTCTCGATGTCTAATGACTACTGAGTTCGCAGATAATGAGTACCAGGCAGTAGGTGGCAGTACAATGCACCTAAGATGAAATACGTATGTTTGTGGGGTGTCCGGATGCTTTTGATCGCATAGTGTGTGTGAAATCGTGTGAATGTAATCTTGTGTGCGTAGCATATCCCTTCAATTTCTTCATTTTTATCTTTTGTGTGTGATGTAGGGCCTATGCTGAATAAACAACAGGTAAAGTGATTAATGTGAAATTCTCTGTATTTTGTTATAAGTATCCCACGCCTGCTCTGGAATCCGTAGTTTAAGATTTTGTTCCTTTTGCTACCTCTGCTGCTGTGCCTCCCAATGTATATGCTGGACTAACTAAAATTTAATATCTAGCTGCAAATCTTTTGGCCTCAACCCGGTATATAACAATATTCACTTCATGTCTCTTCAAAAACCTAAATCCGTTTCTACTAATATTTTTGACAGAATGTCTAACGTTAACGGTTCGTTATTAAAGAAAAACTTGTGTAGTTTCTTACGAGTATAACTTTTGGTAAGGTCATCTGTTTCTTCTAATTCCAGCTTACGTCTGCTTCTTTTCTTGCATGGTGTTCTTAATGTTCTTTACGTACATGCAACGCTTCACAAGGAAATGCTGGTATGATATGGACTTAATTTAAATACGATATTCATAACGGTGAATGATATTGCCTGCATTGGTTTGTTAAAAACATTCAATACAGTTCGTTTCTCAACGCTTTTAACCGCTTACTTTCAGAATGTTTCGTTATTTAACCTATATTATCACTCACCAAGGTAACAGTACTTGTACAGAGGGTTGTTCGCAATCTATGGTAACTAACACTTAGACCCCCTTATCCTATGAAAAACCACGCCTCTATCTGCAATGATGTTCTTATCTGGTACCCTTTAGATCGAGCTATCAATCTGCAGCACAGCTTCCACTGGAGCAAACAACTACGAAATATAGAGATGTTCAGTTTATTCCATTCATTCTGGTAGCTTTACAGAGATCATCCAAAGTTCACGGCCGTCTGCTTCCAAGGGCTCTTTTCAGTAACCCAAATGCACAGAACTCCATCAGTGATGCATCGGAAGAGTTAATACGGATGTCCTAATAAGTATGGAATGTATTTTCATCTCTCTATGTTCTCCAAAGGTGTGTAGGTTGAAGCAGACGTATGGCTTGATGCCTTACCCTGATGCAACCAGACTTTATTTACATTTGCACCATAGGGATTTTTGTATGGAAAAATGATATCAGGACGTTAGTGTGTACATTGTTATGTACAGGACAAATGGTTAATTTGGGGAAATTTTCGTTAGTTTCCTTATACCAAATTTCAATTTTTTTCCCACTTGGGAATTTGGTATTATACAGACCAGCGTTTGTTGCAATCACTTAGATAAACATACACCTCACCTAAAAGGAGAACAAACATCCACTTTTTACCAGCTAGGTATGGTTCATACAGTTTTCCGCTATTAGGAGCACGTTCTGCAATGTGTTTAGGCAACAGCTTATATCCCCGGCTCTTATGGCACTTTTCTAGATTCAAATCCTGGTTAATTATGGTTTTCACAGTACTAACAGTGGAATGTCCCTCTGAGTTTCAGTATTTGGGCCAGAGACATAGGACTTCACTTTCCAAATTATCTCCGGGGTGCGACTGTTGGCTGGTCATGGATTTCCCTGTTTCTTGCCCTTTGGAAGATGTGGCCTTTATTGACTGCACATATGATCACTTTTTTAGATATGGTAAAACCACGCCTCTTGCACTGCTTAATAGTGTTAGAATACAAGTATTTTGTATCCGAAAGCGCAATAATGTACCTTATCAGAATGGTTCTATTTTTGACGTCATTTGATGCAGCAAGAACAAGGGCACACAACTGCGCAAACACAGTGATAGCTTCATACTGCTGAACTTTCATTCGGTTCCACATGTTTCAGTGGAGCTATTGTGCTCGTCTGATGTTGTTATCATAGATTATGAACAACCCTCCGTAGCAGCAACCATGTTAATTGCCTTAGGGTGCTCTTCGTTATCGTATGAATGCAGAGAGGCACCAAGATTGAAGGAAACTACAGCGTTCTTTAGTTTACTATTCATGTTCATCAAAAGTGCCAAACTGTTTGATTAAACTAGTTCTCGAAAACACACAGATGATTGCGCATATTTAAGGTATTATATGTTATTGTGGGCCTTGGATCGCGCGTATCACGGACTAGTTAGTGATGTCATGTGTTTCTAGCAAGTTTCGTTCCAAGAGTGGATGGGGTTATATGGGTAGGGAAGGTACTGCATTACATTAAAAAATTGAATACAAAATATATTACTACACATATTAATTGTTCTTTTATCACCGGCCAACCCAGCCTAAGGATTTTTGAGGGTAGAATCAGGCTGAAAAATTCAATGCCATAGCCGGTATTTGAACAAGGCTGGGATTTGCCGGATTACGAAAGAACAATTATTATATTTAAACAAACTTTTATTTTCATTATATTTATGTACTCTTGAAGGTGCCTTAGAATTAAATTATTTCCTATTAGTGCATTATTCATAATAAATATGTGCAAAAACGTTCCCGCCTTGGTGGACGAATTGATGGAACTGCCTTATAGGCCGACGTTCTACCTGGAATGATCCATCACTTCTTAATATTATTTCTGTACGTCAAAACAAAACAAAGAAACAAAAGAAAAGTGCGCAGAAGACAGATACCGCGTCTGAAAATGTTCAGAACAAAGCCTGCGAGCCTCAGCTGCAATTTAGTGTGCCTCCGCACAGATCTTAACCAATCTGTGTGTTCATTATTGGTGAACGTTACGTGTTTATCTGACTGACCTGGCAGGAACTTCATGCAGGCGCCCACGGGACACTTATCAGTATAAAACTACCACGTAAACACCTGCAGACACCAACACTACATCATTAACCTTTCGCTTTGTACCTGCACTGCCCCTTTGAACAACAGTAATTCTGCAACTTGCTTTGCACATATGTATGCGGGAAACATAAAACTGCAAAAGACGGCTTGTTTGAGCCGCTTGGTTATTTATAAGGCAAAAATATAAATATGCATAAAATGTTGCTTCTCCACATCATTACGGTAGTTACTCACATTACGTTTATAAATATATAGAACAAGACTAATATAAACATTAAACAGATGGTATTGAAGAATGTGTCAATGTTCGTTGACAAATCTGCTTTTGACTGCAGATAGGTGATGATTTTTGTTCTAAAGAAAACAGTGAGGGGCGGCGCCGTGGCACGGTGGTTTGACCGCTCGCCTCCAACCAAGGTGGCCCGGGTTCAATCCCAGGGACCGGCATGTGGGAATTGTGGTGGACGAAGTGGCATCTGGGCGAGTTTTCTCTGGGTTCTCCTTTTCCCCTGCCATTGATTCCACCAATTGCTCCATCATTACCCTTTGTGTCATCCATTTCACCTTCATTTCATATCATTCCTTCCTCACTCTCATACCTTGATACAGGCCGATCCCTCGTTCCGGGTTCTTCAATCTCTGATTCAATGTCGGACAGACTTCTGACCCTAGGCGCGGTTGTAAGTCCTAGGGGGTGTAAGCCCTAATAAGAGAAGAATAGGCCGACTTAGTAAGCAAGCAAGAAAGAAAATAGTGAAGAGTTTAAGATTTATTCAGAAACAGAATGAACCAATAAAGGTTACTAAACCTAAATGTTCTAGTTCACAGAGATATTCATATATTAGTGCAAAGAAACATGAAATGCATCACTTTATATCTATATTGCATTCAATATTCAGTAAACGCCTCCTCGGAGGTATAACAAACCACGTGATGCGCTTAATGTATAAATTAGCATATAGTAGTTCTTCCTGTCTCATTAGATGCTCTTGCATCATTAATTTCAATTAGATTTGTTTACGTGCTGCATTTTTATGATTCTCCAACTCATTTCCTGTTATTTCTATTGCTTTGGCATAAATGAATATTATATTAAATCCAGGCTGTGCACACAAAATATATTGTTTTGTTAACCTAATAGTGCAATAATACTTCCGAAACCAATGTCTTTCAGTAGATATGATATATCTGCAATATTCGTTTAGGTTCCAGAGTTTCTGCTCCAATACGTTTGCAAAACAACCGAGTGCTCAGATATGACAGAATCCTAGTCTTTAAAGCACCAGTCCGTAATAGCAAACAAGTAATACAGTAATTAATGTTATATCCGATAAATACAAAAAGTCTGATGTGTTACACTCACATGGCTTTCTCTACTCTTATGCAAACTATTTTTACAAATGCTAATTCTCCGTCTAGTTTATGTTAACCGAGACAAACAGTTGCAGAAATTATCTTATTGCTAATTTTGTTGTAGGTGCAAGGGGAATATGGTAGGCTTTAAGCGATAGTCAAATATTTTAAGAGCTAGTTGCTATGTGGAGCATTCCATTCTCTTTGTATGTCCAGGACATAAAAAATGAACAACGAATTCCCATTTGAGAAAAAGTGTAAGTATTGGAGAATTAAAACAAATAACAAGGAATATTTCGGAAATGGTTCACTCCAGACAAAAAAAATGTATGACATAAATTGTGTGTTTTAATGAAATCTACATTCTTTGTAAAGTAAACTTTTGTCTATCTATTACGGTTTACAGTTATTCAAACGTCATTGAGAATGAGGAGTTTTAGAGACATACCCAGAAAATTCAAGATATAGGTATATTTCATTTGTCATGAAAATATCTTAAACATATGATATTTAACCTAAAGTCGTTAGAGCCAGTTTTGAGAAAATAAAAATCTTCGAAAAATCCTTCGTGTAAATGGTAGTCTGGGGTGGGGAATTTCTTGAAAATGCTAAATGCCGAGGTTGCTATTTATCCGACCTTTCGTTTTCGAGTTATGTTGTTCACAGACACACACATGGAATTTTTAATTTATTTTTTATTCAGGATGCTCCAAAACATATACTTCCGGTAAAATCTCGGTATCGAATTTTTGGATGGAATGCAATACTTCTACTTACTATACGTAGCAGAGAAAATAAAAAGTATTTGTAACTACTGAATGTAATATTATTACTTACTTATCTACTATCTACTAGGGAAAGTATTGCATACTATCCAAAAATTCGATGTCGAAATTTCACCGAAAATACACTTTTTGAGGTGCCCTGAATGCCAACAAAGCATTTTTGAAACATATCCACGTGTGTGTGTCCGTCTGTCTGTCTGAGAACAACATAACTCAAATAGGCAAAGTCCGATAAATAAGCAAATTTGGTATTTATTATCATACCTTTCCAAGATATCATACGAAGATTTTCAACAACATCCCCCACCCATAATACCCTTCACATGGAAGATTTATCGAAAATGTTGATATTTGAGGCAGTATTTTTATCACTTAAGTGATATTAGTCTAATTATATAATATAAAAAATAACAGCCCACCTTAAAGCAATATGTGTATAATATAATATATAAAGTCTATTACAGTCGTTGTATTCTGTTTATTTTATTATATACATGTATAATAATGTTATGTGAATGTATTACGTAGTTTAACAATGTAGGAGCTGTGGGAATAGAAGCAAGCTGCTTTCCGTAGCAAACGGAATTATAAAGTAGAAGACGAAAGTTGCTAAAAATGAGGTAACCTTGAGACAACAATAAATTATAAAGTTAAAAAAGGCTACTAATAGTTCTTTGAAACAATAATAATGTAATATTTAGAATAGTTTATAAATAGCCAATCAGAAACTAGACATAGAGAAAATGTACAAATTCAAACGCTAGACGCTACAAGAAAGCGTACCCAAGCAGTTCGGTTTCGTACGGGTTCAGTGTGAGACATACAAATTCATTGCGGTGAGAATGATATAAAGTTTACTTGTTAAAATTGCAATTAACAATAAACTTACATCAGTGAAGTGTTATTTAATCGTGTGAAGAATTAATAAAACAAAAAAGTTAAATACACTTATAATTTGTGTAAGCCTTGTTCTTTAGCCGTACCAGCCCTGTTAAGAAATACATGCTCTACAAAGTACTACTAACGAAGCCGAGGCATATATAATATTTAAATAAACATACAACTAAAAAGTTGGTTCTTAAACATGGGGCGAAGGCCACCGGAAAGTTTGTACCGTACGTGGGGTGAACACTCCTAGAAACAATGTCCCACAAATTGGCATCCATTACGTGCGTGGTCTACAAATACACTCCTTCAAAATTCCATACTGTTTCTACGCAATCGCCAAAAATAACTGAAGTTGAAACGAGGTGAATGACCAAGAAATGAATTCGAGTTTTTAATAACGGATATCTCAGAAACAGCTTTTCCCACAAAAACACTGATTTTAAACAAATTGTGTGTTTTAAAACGATTTACATTTTTACTTTCTCTACTACGTATAGTAAGTAGGGGAAGTATTGCATTCCACCCAAAAATTCGATACCGAGATTTCACCGGAAATACACGTTTTGAGACCTCCTGAATCCAAAAAAAGCATTTTTTGAAACATGTGCGTGTGTGTGTCTGTGTGTGTGTGTCTGTGTGTGTGTGTCTGTGAACAGCATAACTCAAAAACTAACAGTCGGATAAACACCAAACTTGGTATTTACGTTCAGTATCTTCCAGAGATGCGACACGAATATTTTCAAGAAAATCCCCCCACCCCAGACTACCCTTTACATGGAACATTTTTCGAAAATTTTAATTTTCTCAAAAATGGCTCTAACGATTTTGATGAAAATATCATATGTTTAAGATAATGTCATGAGAAATGAAATGTATATCTCGAAATTTCTGGGAATGTCTCCAAAAGTATTCTTCATTATGAACGACTTTTGCATAACTGGTAAACCATAAGAGATAGACAAACTTTTACTACACAAAAATGTAGATCGAGTTAAAATACACAACTTATATCATATACATTTTTTTTGTTGAGTGAACCGTTTTCGAGATATTGCTTGTTATTTCCTTAAATTTTCCAATACTTATACTTTTTCTCAAATTCGTTATTCATTTTTTTTATGTCCTGGACTTGCAAAGAGAATGGAATGCGTCACATAGCAACCAGCGTTAAAATATTTGACTATCGCTTAAAACCTACCATATTCCTCTTGCTTCTACAAGAAAATTAGCAATAAGATTGACATCTCGTTATCTCCATTAACATGAAGCATATGGAGAATAGGCGTTTGTAAAAATAGTTTGTACAAGAGTAGAGAAAGTCATGTGAGTGTAACACATAAGATTTTTTAGAAAATGAAGGGGTTTATTATTGCATTGTGGTTGCACGACGTTTAGGCACAAATCATCAGTTTTTTAGACGACGCACGTAATGGATGTCAATTTGCGAGAGATTGTTTCTAGGAGTGTTTGCCCCACGTACGATATAAACTTTTCGGTGGCCTTTGCCCCACGTTTAAGAACCAAATTTTTATTTTTAATGTTTATTTATTTATATATGTATACCTCGGCTTCACCGGTAGTAATTTTGTAGAACATGTATCTCTTAACAGGGCTGGTACGGCTAAAGAATAAGGCTTACACAAATTATAATTGTACTTTTTAACTTCATTAACCCTCAATTTTAAGGTCAGCATATAGCGCCCTATTCTTAAAAAACTGACTATCGTTATTCTGTTTGTATCTATAACAAATGTAGCTATTTCTGCAAACCTTTATTTGTATTAAAACGTAGTAGATATAAAATTAAGCTTTAGCAAGAATAGTATGCGTATCGGTAATAAACGATAGAGGGTAGTGAAAATCATGTGAACTTCGAGGCAGTATTTTTAACATTTAATGATTTCAGTCTAATTATATAATATATAAATTCAATATCAGCCCGCCATAAAGCAATATGTATGTAACAATACACAAAAAGTTTATATTACAGTCATTGTATATGTTTATATTATTTTATACATGTGTAATAATGTTATGTGAATGTATTACATAATTTAATAATGTAGGAGCTGTGAGAATAAGAGGTTAAAAGTTGCTAACAATGAGGTAGCCATGAGGTAACCTTGAAGCAATAATGAGTAAGAAAGTTTAATAATGCTACTAGTCATTATTGGAGCAACAATAATGTAAATTTTGAGACAGTTTACAAATAGCCAATCAACAACCAGAAAAAGCTTTAGTTAAGTGAAGGTATTCTATTGGAGTAGGATTAGCCAATCAGAAACTCAAATACAGCAAAATTCACAAATTCAGAAGTCAGTTGGTTGTAGACAGTGTTCCTAACTGGACGTGAGATGTACCCTCGAGAAATTTAATGCGTATTCAGTGTGAGACGAAAAATATTTTACGTGTTAAAAAGTGCAAGTAATTAATTAAAAAATCTCACAGCTCTCTCTCTATATTTTTCCCTGTATATCAGTGAAGTGTTATTTAAATCGTGTCAGGCATTAATAAATGAAGTGAAGTAAATTATAATATGTGTAAACCTACATTCGCACCACTCCCTACTAAGACATTCATGTCTCTAAAAAAATATATACACTGGCGCAGCCGAGGCAACATAAATATATAATATTTAAAGAAACAGTCAAAATTACAAAGGTAATATTTTTTTAAACAATTTATTTGGAGGGGCAAAGGCCACCGGAAAGTACATTTGGGGCGAAGGCTACCGGAAACTTTTTACCATTCGTGCGGTTGCTACTACTTCAAGTTCGGCTCTCCAATATAATACATCATCTTCAAACTGGTTTTCCATACGTAGGCGTAACAAAACGTCTTCAATTTGTCACATCAGGTTCTTTTTTTTCCATGTGTTTGATTTTTTGGGTTTTGAACATTACTTTGTCTTAATGTACTAAACCTTTTTTTTCAGGAACAGTTTATTATATTACTTTTTATTCTCTTCTCTTGTTCTGGTTTGTGGAAGAGAATGCATGAGAGCCTTAACTCCACAATGATAAATAAATACGCAACTTCAACACGAAAATGATAAATTTCTATAAATGTTATACTTGTCTTCTGATTGAACAGATTTTATTAATAGTTACGTTCAACAAAAATCCCTCAGTTGGTTACATTGGGTGCTATAACCTCACAGCATGGACTTTCTTAGTCTTCAACTTTATTTTCAGTGTGTCGCGTTAAAATATGTGTTTTGTGATGCTTGTCTTAAAACACCGTATTCGTGTTTTTTGGAACTAATTGATTTTTACAACTGTTTACAGTGTACATTTCCTTCGTTTCCTGAAACTAAGTTATAAAGCATTGTTGATTTCATCTTCCAATTTTGAATTGCTTAGCATGTGAAGTAGATCTATAATTTGCTTGTTTACCTCTTGTTATTATCATATTAAAATCGGCATGCGATTGACCACGACTGCTATTAGCAGACATGAACATTGCGTGTTTGTTTTCCTGTAGAACACGAGAATAGAAAGCATGAAAATGTGTTTTTCCAGGATGTGAATTCATGCACTATTTACGTACTTTAAGATAGGTTTGTTATATTTATTGAGTGGACAGTCAGCCTACAATATAAAACTTTATTGTCGATTAGGGGAGGCCGTGGGTAAAATTTGGCCATTTATCAGGGAAGAAACACATTTTCGTTTATTATAGCTTAATATTTTATAAGCATATACTGGTATATCTAAATGTTACTCAAGTTTTGGAGTCCTAAAAAGCTTGGAAGTGGCGTTAATTATTTCGAATTTTAACGTTTGTTTAACGCAGTTTTTAAAGCCATTTTTTTCCTGGCTTCAGTTTTCTATTCTTAATTACCTTCCAGAGCTACACGAATAAAAGATGACAGAAGGGCCTAGGGAGCCCCATTTTGAAGAATGTAAAAGCCTTCACAATTAACAAACAAAACGTGCAATATAGGTAAAAACATTTGATGTTTACTCACATAACTTTCTCTACCCTCTATCGTTTATTATTGGTTATGCAAATTAATCAAGACATATCTGCATAAATAGCTGCGTTACACATTTCATTATAGATACAAAGGGAACAGCGATTGTCAAATGTTTAAGAACTGGACGCTACATTCTGGCCCCTAAAATCCCACAGTTTCCAGCAAGAAACAACTGAGCATCGACGGACTTACAAAGAATGACAAAGTAACGGAGTCATTAATAACGGATATCTCGGAAACGGCTTATGGCACAAAAAAGTTGTTTGAAATAAACTGTGTGTTTCAAAGAGATCTACATTAGTTGTGCAGTACGTTTTCATCTATCACTTACGTTTACAATTCCTTCCGAATGAATTGGACCTTACAGGCTACTCCCAGAGAATCCAAGATATACATTTTATTTATCATGTAAATATCTTTAATATATGGAATTTTAATCAAAATCGTTAAAAGCATTTTTTTAGAAAATCAAACTTTTTGAAAAATTCTCCATGTAAAGGTAGTTTGGTGTGGCGAGATTTTCTTGAAAATCCACGTGTCGTATCTTTGATTTTACTGTTCTGCTGTTTTTCGGATTCAGGGGCCTCAAAACTTGTATATCCTGTGAAATCTCTGTATCGAATTTATGGGGGAATGCATTACCTCTCTAACTACTAGGTAAATGATTCATTTGGTTAAATTATATGCATGTTGTGCTGATTGGACACATAATTAATAGTTCATATGTTGTGCTTGAGCGGTGTTGCTGTACTACTTTCTCTACTACGTATAATAAGATACCGAGATTTCACCAGAAATACATGTTTAGAAGTACCATGAATAAGAAAAGAAAAGAATTTTTACAAAAAGGTCCGTCTTTGTGCAGCATAACTCAAAAACGTAACGTCGGACAAATACCAAACTTGGTATTTCGGCTCAGTATCTTTCTTATATACCACACAAAGATTTTCAAGAAAATCCCCTCACCCCAGGCTATGCTTTACATGGAAACTTCTTCCAGAATTTTGATTTTCTCAAAAATGACTCTAACGAGTTTGATTAAAATATCATATATTTAAGATATTTTAATGACAAATATAATGTATATCTTTAATTTTCTGGAAATGTCCCCTAAAGTCGTCTTCATTCCGAATGACTTTTACATAACCGGTAAACCGTAGGAGATAGACAAAATTGTTCAACACAAAAAATGTAGATCTCGGTAAAATACACAATTTAAGTCATATACATTTTTTGTGGAGTGAACCATTTCCAAGATATCCCTTGTTATTTGTTTGAATTTTTGAATACTTATACTTTTTCTCAAATGGGAATTCGTTATTTATATCCTGGACATACAAAGAGAATGGAATGCTCCACATAGCAACCAGTTCTTAAAAGATTTGACTATCGTTTAAAGCCTGCCAATTCCCCTTGCACCTACAAGAAAATTAGGAATAATATTAACATCTCGATATCTAGACTAACGTGAAGTAGATGGAAAATAAGTATTTGTAAAAATAGTTTGCACAAGAGTAGAGAAAGTCATGTGAGTGTAACCTACAGATTGTTTACTGGGTTCTTTTCTTCGCCGCTTGCTGCGCTACCATTGTGACTGGATTCACCTCCGCTGAAGTGTACTAATCTCGGGTAAGTCGAATGTAATGGCGTACTTTCCGAAGTTTATCTTCATCCAAGGGTTTCTGACTGTTGCCTTTTGCTTGGGTTTGTTCCCTGCATTTTGTGATTTTGAATAATTATAAAAGTTTCTCGAGCAAATGGCCACGAGGTGCCACAGAGGGTAATCGCCATAATTGTATTTTCTACTGCATAATTTCAAATTTGTGTGTTTGTCTTGCCAAGGTTAGTGTGCGTTTTTACATTCTCGTTGTTTAATCTGCAGAGTTTATTAAAATGTTTAATAATCAGGGTCCATTAAAGAGTGTGTTGGAGGGGAACACCTCGTGCGCTGGGACCTACGCAGATCTATTGCGGCTACCATCCCCCAGAAGGCTATAGGGCATAGACAGACAGGATACAGAGAGGCGCGAAAGTCTCTTAACATTTCCAAGCTCGCAGACCCGTTCCATTGCTGGAGCCGCCGAGAAAGGGCGAAGAGAGATCTCTCTAGTGTCCACCAGGAGCACTCTTTCTTTAGAGCAAGCATCCGCGCCATCCATCCGGCACCGCCATACGCCACAAAACCTGGAAGCACGCCTGAAGCATGAGAGATGATAAAGTACTCGTTATCTGATTTTTAAAGCCGCTCGATGGTACGACAATTTTGAAGCAGCTTTTTTACCTGCTTCGTTGTTGAGCTTCCCAATGTCGTCTCGTAGCTCGTTCTGAGCGCCAGCTTCTCTAGTGGTATAGCTATGAGATGTTTCTCTCAGGGTATGCTTGGGCGGGTATGAAAGGATAACACCAGTTCAAACTGACAGAAATTTAATGTGATCTAATACTTGCGCTAATAAAGCGAGTTGCCAACCGTTTAAAGATAAGGAATGAAACTGATTATGAATCGTAGTACTCGAAAATATAACAATTGAATTATTATACCTGCTAACTTCTGCATTATCAATTTTAAGGTTAGAAATAGCTGTTTTTGCAATAAAAGAAACTAATAGCGTAACTTACAGTGAGTTGCTAAAATGCTTACCGGCAAGATCCCTCGCGATGGCCGCTAAAACTTATTCACACAAGCGCGTCACTGAGCACTTAAAATAACACAGGAGTAATCATCAGATTAATCGACTAATTCTCAAGAGAGTCACGAATATATGCACGAAGGTGTGCACGAACGAATGTACGCCCTTATGTTAACTCAAGCTTCGCCTACATGCTACTCCTCCACTAACGTTAGTTAATATGCGTTCCAATCTCAAAACGCCTACTTATGCGTATGTGACACTGTTACTAGCGATACCTACCAGAGTATGCGAATTTCTGCCTACGTGAATGTTCAAACGTACTGAACTTATAACCTAACTACATTCCAAGAATCTTTAAGCTAATGCTTTCGCTCCTCACACTGTTACTAATGACTTTGCCTAACATGATTCGCTAATTACCTTTTCTTTGGACAGATCTTGCAACTCAAGCTTACTATATTAAGCATTAATTTAATTTACGGAAATTATTTACTGCAATTACTTCTTTATCTTACTATCGTTTCTTTATTTAAATACTTATACCTTCCCACAAATAATCACGGTATCAGGAGGAAACGGAATGAATGGGAAATTATGGAAAGGAAATTGTGCTATTGAAGAATCCATCCCAGCATTCGCCTGCCGCCCAAGGAAACCACGAAAAACCCATAGGCAAGAGTAGGCGGTCGCCAGGGATTGAACCCGGCACCTTCCGAATGCGAGTAGCAGACGTTACCACAGCGCTCCTCTCTCGGTAGAATTGCGGTTAAATTCTCTTTGAATGTAAAAGTCTTTGTTCCGCAATCTTAAATTTCTGTTTATGTAATGCTGAGGGTGTCATGTGAGCTGAAGCGTGTTGCTGCCGAGTAATACGTCACACTAAATGTGTGTACTGCAGGTTTCTCCCACACCTTTGTTTATTTCCTGAGTGTCTGTTGCAAAGTTTCTGCTCAAACCATGTAAATATTCATATACACACGTTTGTAAGCTTATTTCGTTCCTAAATGTGTAGCATTTTCAATCAGTATTTGCATTTTTAGCTGAATTAATATAAAGTTCACATACTGAAACTTAATTTAAACAGAGGAAGGGCAGTTCTTCTTCACTTGCGTGTTTTATGTACACATTTTTGGGGGGCAGTCCTCTACCTTGTACGAATTTTCCAAATCCGAACGTTTCTACGATAAGGCTCCTCCACCATACATGTCAGTAAGGCAAGGTGGCCTAACATAATAGATACTATAGCTGTTCCTGAACCATTTTAAATATTTTATGCGAGTTTGAAATATTAAAAAACAATTAAACTGCTACTAATCAATCGTGTGAGTGTTACTGGGTTACTGAAAAAAGAAAAGAAACATTATCTCCATAAAAATACAGAAAATAGCAAATTCTCCAAATAACCCTTCCACTCTGTATTGCGGGTTTCAAGCGACTCTCTCTGTGTTCAAGAGAAGGAAGCAAATATTTAATTTCCATTGGACTCTACACGTTTTAAACTAATATTCATAAATACGAGATACAAATGGAACAAGGTGACTAAACACATTCTACTTTTTTATGAAATATTGTCACGAATAGAAGCCAGGATTATGCATTTTCAAGTTGAAATATATTTCTATATTATGAAACTGTTAAATCGTAAAGGATACGTAGTATTCCTGTGTTCTCTAATGATTGGCCGAAATCAGTTTGTAAATAATTTATTAAATTAAGTTTCCTCTAACCTCTTTTAGTAGCCTAAATAAGATGACGGCTGTAGTTGACGGACTGGTTTTACGCTGTGTTGTTAGTTTCGGCTTCGAGTTTGAAATTTTTTGTCTCTGATTTCCAGTTTGCATCGCCCACTTATGAAGAAATTGTCAATAAAATGACGTAGTAGATTAGGTATGTTATTATAATTTCAGTAATTGTCAACAATAAAATTGCAAATAGAAGTCTGAAAGGTTTAGTTGTAATCTGCCTCCCGTTTAACCTTTTAATTAGGCTCCCCTCAACATTAAAACTTCTTTACACTTTGGTGGTAGCGCCAAAATTTCCTTTTGTGTGTGTGTGTGTTCAGTGGTCCCAAAAATATATATTTCTAATGAAATCCTTATATGGAATATTTTTTTAGAGCAAGTACAAGTTTATTTTGAAACGAAAATCAATTTCTGTGCGATTAGGATATGAAATGACAGTAAAATATTTGTAAAATAGTATAAAAAAGAAAGGAAGAATTAGGCAGAAAGTCCTAAGTAGGAATACTTCATCGCTTGTGAGCGAAAACCAACGAAAACCAGTTTTCTTATCTAAAGAAGTCGAGACGGAGCGTCACTCGGCACTCGAAACCAGATTGAGAACTTTGAGATAACATCAGGACCTAGCAATGTAATTAAGTGCTCCCTTCTCTTCTCGAGTGTTCTGACTTCAGCTGATAATAACCTTTCTGTGTACACAAAACTCACTGCATGTTATCTTCTCCAGGGTAGCTCAAGAAGAAATTTCTGAGAACGTATTTCGATTTCTTCGGCATGGATGTATGGAAATTTGAGAATGATTATAAATTTAACAGGTCCAAAGCCAGTCTATATCCTTCAAACATCTGTTGTCATGAAGCTGTAGTCTTTGGAAAGCAAAAGTGAAGGTGTATGTGAAAATTAAACCGCGCGTGAGAGAACTTTCTCCGCAGTGAACTCGGTTATTAGCGAAACCACACAGCTCCGCCACCTCAGTGGCATTATGTCTTCCTCGAAGAGGGTTGTATAATAAGGTTATGCTTCTTCACGATTGGTTTAGGATATTGCCTGAGGTGCAGCGATAAGAGTGGGGTTGAATAGGCATGCTTTGGAGAAATGTGTGTTCTCCTTAGGTTAATACACCCGCAAAAATACGAATAGTTACTTCAAGCACATTTTTACTTTCTCTACTACGTATAGTAAGTAGGGGAAGTATTGTATTCCACCCAAAAATTCGATACCGAGATTTCACCGGAAATATATGTTTTGTGACCCCCTGAATCCAAAAAAAGCATTTTTGGAAACATGTCCGTGTCTGTGTCTGTGTGTGTCTGTCTGTGTGTGTGTCTGTCTGTTTGTCTGTGAACACATAACTCAGAAACGAACAGTTGGATAAACACCAAACTTGGTATTTAGGCTCAGTATCTTCCAGAGATGCGACACGAAGGTTTTCAAGAAAATCCCCCCACTCCAGATTACCCTTTACATGGAACATTTTTCGAAAATTTTAATTTTCTTAAAAATGGCTCTAACGATTTTGATTAAAATATCATACGCTTAAGATACTTTCATGACAAATAAAATGTATATCTTAAATTTTCTGGGAATGTCCCCAAAAGTATTCTTCATTGTGAACGACTTTTGTATAACTCGTAAACCATAAGAGATAGACAAAATGTTACTACACAAAAAAATGTAGATCGCATTAAAATACACAATTTGTCATATGTATTTTTTTGTTGAGTGAACCATTTTCGAGATATTGCTTGTTATTCCTTTAAATTTTTCAACACTTTCTTAAATGGGAATTCGTTATTCATTTTTTTCTTGGAAAAGCAAAGAGTATTAATCTGTGGCAAAGAGAATGGTGCCGCGCATAGCAACCAGCTATTAAGAGATATGTGTATGCTCACAGGCTACTGTATTTTTATATTGCCGTTGCAAATACAAGAAAAAGGGGAACATAGTAGGCCTTAAGCGATAGTCAAATAATTTTAGAATTGGACGCTATGTGTAAAATGTAATTCTCTTTGCATGTCAGAAGATCGTTTCTGCAAATGTTTATTTCGATTAATATGAAATAGATGGAGAATAAGAGTTTGTAAAAATAGTTTGTTCAAGAGTAGAGAAAGTCATGTGAGTGTAACACATCAGATTTTATAAAACCAAACGTCCATATCTGATACCCTACACTACTTAAATGAATTTCGATTTACCAGCCGTTTCACAATGTGCCAGCAAGTGGAAGGGCTACAATTTTAATACGCTGTGCTTCAAACTGTTCATTTGAGTAACTCCCAAAATATATAGTTATGAAGGAAACAATTACTTGCTTAGTTGGTTTATTCTCCTCGTATGTAGAGCTTACCCCGTGCCTAGAGTCAGAGGCCTATAAATGAGCCTGAACATTGAATCAGAGAACAGAACGGAGGACCGGTCCGTTGTATGAAAGTGAGGAAGAAGACGATATGAAATGGCGACGAAATTGATGAAAGGAAAGGTGATGATGGAGCAATCGGTGGAATGAATGGCGGGGAAACTGGAGAACCAGGAATAAACCTGTCCAGAAGTCGCTCCATCCACCACAAATCCCACATACGGATCCCTGGAATCGAACCCGGGCCGCCTTGATGGGAGGTGAGCGATCTAACCACGGCAACGCCTAGGAAATAATTATTGAGATTATATTTCGTACGAAGCAAAACAGTACGTTGGAAAGTAAAGTTTCAAAGACCAAGCAAACTAAAATATGGGAAACAAATCTAATTTTTTATAATCAGACGACTGTGTTTGATAATCATAATGTATTTTCATAACCGAAGTATTGTATTCTAAACAAAAATTAAATATCAGGATTTCACCGGAATTGAGATCTCCTAAATCAAACAAAAATCAAATAAAACTATGTGAAGAAGGTGTGTCGAGCTCAGTACATTCTTTAACGCTGTGGAGAAGTCTCAACCTGCCCTAAATGAATTGAGTTAAATCTAGGGTCGGGAAGAACTGACCAATTAAACGAGTTGCCGTTCAAAAATTTAGCCCTATTTAATATGAATAATGTATAACACACACTAAAAGTTTCAAGGACAGCAAATTTATACATAAAAAAACAATTACGCCGTGAAGCGTGGCAAGAAATTGCAATAGTGAATAAACAATAACAGATTCCTAAGATTATTTATTATTATTGAAATTAATTATACCTTTTGGAGCCCTTAGCCTGGTCTTGGCAAGTTTTTAATATAGAGTCAACTGAAAAATTCAAAGCCACAGCTGGGATTTGAAGCTGACTGATTTTCAGTTGAATCTATATTACAAACTTGCCAAGACCAGACTAAGGTGTCTAAAAAGTATAATTAATTTCAATTAATTATATGTCTAATAATAATAAAGTAAAACCTTAAGAAACCCATTAACACTTAGTACTGAAGTACTTGCACTTGCAGGTCGCCACTGAAACTGTCATCTCTAGTGAGATGCCTTGGGGTCTGTCTGAGAAACAACTTGAGTCAGTTGGGGCATGTTGTCACAGTAGCTCAATGGTTAGAGCTCCGCCATTTGTAATTCCAAGAGTGATCTTTGTAAGATGTCTTCATTGTCAGATATAAGAACCTGACCATCTGCAAACTAAAGGGTGTTTATAAACATTCTCATATTAAAATCACCTCTAAATATTAAATCATTCATTTCCTTTTCCCACCTTATTGCATCGTCAATATATATATATATATATATATATATATATATATATATATATATATATATATATATATATATATATATGTGTGTGTGTGTGTGTGTGTGTATTAAAAATGTGGACGATATGCAACACTCTTGTCTAACTCCTTTATTTATTGTTTCTATAAAGATCTCACCTAATTTAGTTTCCACATTAATTTGGGTATTTTGGTACATATCCTTAATAATTTCAATTATATATTTAGGTATAATTCTTCTTTCAATTATTTTCCATAATTTTCCTCTTATAACACTGTCAAAGGCTTTTAGACAATCTACGAAAGCTATATATGTTTTCAAATTGAATTTTCTTCTTTTCTCAGTTAGTAATTCTTGCACAGATATATTATCTAAACATGATCTTCCTCTTCTGAAGTCTGTTTGTCTTCTAAAATGATGTTTTCCATTATATTTTGTTATTAATAATCTTTGCGTATATCTTATACGTCGTGTTTAATAAACTAATGCTTGTAGTTCTTGTATTCTGTTCGTTGTCCTTTCTTAAATATTGGTTCGAGTGGGACAAATTGTTCTTACTATGCTTATTTTCCTATCTGCTGTTTTAATCCAAATAAACCTTTGCAGAAATACTACATTACGTTATAGATGCAAAGGGAACAGCGATTAGTCAAACGTTTAAGAAATGGACGCTATATGCTGCCCTTAAAATTCCATACGGTGCCCATAGTATCGAATTGCAACAAACAACTGAATGTTGACAGGACTTGAGGAGAATGGCTATTAATAAAGGAAATCAGATCCTGTGAAGGCCAGTAGAATGGCTCCCAAAGCTGCGGGGAAGGCATAATTGGAAGCCAGTGTACCTGCAAAGAAATGTGTGGTGAAACAGTTTAAATCATTTCTGCAAATATTGATTACCATTAACATGAAGTAAATATAATAAAAACGTAGAAGTTACACGAAAAGCTTTATGTTCGTCTACATTTTACTCATTAAAATTCCCATATAAATGTCGTCTGTCGTTCAGTTTAACGACAAATGCAAATAGCTCTTTAACTCTTCCTCTAGAAGGCCGAATTATGTTTAACGTTTCGTTGTAAACAGATCGTATCGAAAGTCTTTCATAGAGGTGGTATTCGAACCACTCCTTCATTTCACATCGATTATTTAAAATCTAATTTAGGTTTTATAACACTTTGCTGACTTGGAAAAATTAAAACCAATTATTTATAGAGAATAAAATACCATTATAAAAATGTCGTAATAGTTAGATTGATCGTTTTATTTGAATTTTGCTCAGTCAAAGCTATGTTTATTAACAGAAAGGGCGGTTCTTACACAGTGTTAATTTAGGACAATGAGTAAGGTATTGAAACATTGTTTTTGTGCAATGGAAGAGCTTTTCCAGGTTATTACTACACTGTCTTGGTCGCGCCTTTCTTCCTTTTGCCGTTTCTTCTTTTGTATTGCTCGCTTTGAAGTCACAGTTGTAGTGTTACGCTCAAAGAAACTTGCCATATATCCTACATATTAAAGCCCAGTGTTTTCATAGCTCGGGGCTATAAATCTTGAAATATTGCACATTACCACTGTCCTCCCAAGTTTCTCTGTCTCGGCGACTTTCCGCTTTGTTCTAGTGAAACAAAACACTACATTACGTGTAATGGCTGGCTTCCAGAGAGACAGTTTACTTAGCTGCTCAGTGTTTTACAAGTGGCTGCTGACATGCTGCCTTCTGTTTGCTGACACAGGTACTGGAATATTTCAAAACTGAGCGAGGAAGTTATTAGGTGACGTACTAACACAGTGATACAGCTTGGGAGCTTCCAGTAAAACCTTAGTATGCCGTAAGTGTTACAAATATTAATGTGCCACAAACATTCGACTAGAGGTGGGAATAAAAAGTGGTCCATTCCCTAGATTGCATTAGTGTTTTTCGCTCTGTAATGTTTCTGCTTCCATGTAAGCAACCTCTGACTCCATCTAGCCGGTGTAATTTCTCTATGTGACTGGCCTGAAAAACAATCCAGAGGCACAAAAACGAAACAATGAACGATGTTATAATCTATGTAAAAGGAGTGATACGGATGCCACCCCTATGAAAGAGTTTCGATGCGATCTGTATACAACGAAACCTAAACATAATTCGACCTTCTAGAGGAAGGGTTAAAGAGCTATTTGCATTTGTCGTTAAACTGAACGACAGACGACAGTTATATGAGAGTTTTAATTAGAAACATAGAGACGAAGACAAAGTTTGTTTGTGTATACTTCTACATTTTTATTTTATTTTGCTCCTAAATTCAACTAAGCATAGCTTTAACAGTATTCAGCTAGTGAGAACATAGATTGTAATGTTATTCTTTAACAGTTATACCATATTTTGATTGTAATGGAAATATCCTGCCAGTCCAGCAGCTAAATTACATTAAGGAAAAGAAATAGCAGCTCAGGCTGGCAGTGAGAAGGGCTACTTTGTCATCAACAGAATCAGTGCGTTCCATTATGGGCACTTTTTATGCAATCAGTAAACATATCCATGTAGATCCTTATATGTACGAATGTGTGTGTACGCACGCGCAGGTGCGTGAGTGCCAAACTACCCTTTATGTGCAAAACTGTTCGTTGTTTCTATTTGATCAAAAACGACTAACAACTTTACTAAATTGTCGTTTGTTTGAGATGAGAATAAAACGTTCGTCTTGAATTCCTCCATAAATGCGGTATAGGGAATAAAAATACTTTTTGTAACTTTTTGTTGGGAAAGTGGATTATACTTTATGGCTTCCATATATGCTGCTGAACGGTGTAGTGCATATTGCATATTTTGTGGCTCGCGGAAAGAAGATAATCTTATCTCCACGTCGTTAAGGTGTATTTCTGTGGAATTTTATTCCTCTAGGTTGAACGCAAATATTTCGGGAGTCATTTTAAAGCCCAAAGAGGACTTTGCAGGATATTCACAGAATATTCGGTAATCAAAATCATTGGAGCCGTTTTTAGAAAATACTGAATACAAGGGTTTTTATACTCAATTGGTACTTTTTTGGTGGGGGGTGGTTGTGGTAATGTTCATGACGTATGCCTGAAAGACGTTGGATCTACATCCTAAGTTTGGTAAACGGTAAAGTTATGGACGAACGGGAGGGCTCCAGCAGCAGGGGCAAATAGTCGCAAGTAGGACGCAACTGGCTTTTTCCTGAGAGGGAGGGAGGGATCAGGGAAGAGACCCGAATGGTGACCAGATACCGACGACAATGGGCGTAAGCATGAACTGGGTCCCTAACGTTTCTATTTCGACCAGGCGGCCCTCCTGCGCATATGCACAACCGCACAGCCGCAACACAAAGTACATCGTCGCCTGGTCCTATAACCGAAAGAGACGAGAATGAAGGAGAAGATGGATACAGGAAATGAGCGGCAGAAAAGTCGTGGTAGAATAGGAACACCCGAGCACTTGCCTGCCGACCCGGGGAAACCACGAGAAACCCATAGGTCATTGTGGGCGGTCACGGGGATCGAACTGGGGCATCTCGAATGGACCTCTAAATATTTATCTACATTCGATGCATAAAACTGAAAATATGGTAAACACTATGGTATCAAACTAATTTAGTTAAAACACCATATTGCTTTTATTTTTAACTGATGCATTTCTTTATGAAGCAAATATTAAAGTTTGCCTTGCATAAAAACTGAAATACAAAGAGTCTGGGCATTTAGTTAAGATCTTCAAAGGCATCACTTACAAAGGTTTCTAAAGCCTCTTAAACAAAGTAATAAAAATGATGATGAAATTCTGGCTACAAAGGATGTTCTGTTGACCAGTGGGCCTTTGTGCGACATATGTTCGGCTGATATGGAAGACTCGCTCGCCACCTGCAGGAGAGCAGATGGAACTTAAGCTCTCTGAAACTTGTCACGGGGAAAAGCTGCCGGATAAACATTGGATTTGTCGGATTTGTCGTCTTAGTGGGACGTTATTGAAAAGAAATGATCTTTCACAAGAGTTTGGAAAGTACGTGGACATTCGGAGGAGCTACAAACCGGTAAAACATGTGCGAACTTGCCTAGGGATTCTGTGAAAACTTAGCCGTCTTAAAGTATTAGCTTTATGTTGACAAAAAACTCTGGTGTATTACAATCACATCACTTTCTCCACCCACTACAACTTATTTCATATATTCTCCGCAAAGAGTTTGTAAAAAAATCTGATGTGATGCATACAATATACTTTCTCTACTCTCTATTGTTTATTAGTAGGTATACAAACTAGTTTTACCAAAGCTTATTTTTATATCTACTTCATTATAACCAGAATATGTCCTTGCAGAAATAACTACATTCCGTTATAGATACAAAGGCAACAGGGATAGTCAAGTGTTTAAGAACTGGAAGAACCATGCTCTTTTCGTGTAATCACGAGAAACAATTGAATTGATAGGACTTTGGAAGAATGGCTAAGTATTGAACAATTCGAACCATTAATAACGGATATCTCGAAAATGGCTGTTGCGTCAAAAGTTGTTTGATATAAAATATGTGCTTTAGAGACATCTACATTTCTGATGTGAAACGTTTTTGTTTATCTTTGCAGAAAATTTAGAATATGCATTTTATTTGTAATGTAAACCTCTTTAGCATACGTCATCTTAATAAAAATCGTTAACCTATTAATATAAAATAAAAAATGTCAAACTTTCTCCATGTAATAGATAAGTTGGGGGGTGGGGAGTTTCTTGAAAGTCTTCGTGTCGCATCTTTGGAAGATACTTAACCTAAATACCAATTTTGGTATTTATCCGACATTTCGTTTTTGTGTTATGCTTTCACACATACACACACAAACACACACACACACACACACACACACGCGCGCGCGCGCGGAACTTTTCGAAAAATTTTTTGGAGGATTCAGGAGTCTTTGAGAAAGGAGTATTTTAGAAGTAGTTGTATCGTATTTCGACTGTTAGGGAACCGAACTTGAAGAAGGTATAGTACCCGCTTTCCGGTAGCCTTCGCCCTAAATGTACTTTCCGGTGGCCTTTGCCCCAAATGTTTAAAATAAATTAACTTCGTAATTTGACTGTTTCTTTAAATATTTATATTTATGTTTGCCTCGGCTGCGTCAGTATTATTGTTAGCGACATGTTTCTCTTTGCAGGGTTGTGGTGCGACTGAAGAATGTAGGCTTACACAGATTATAATGCTACTTCATTCCTTTCATTAACGCCTGACACGATTTTAATAGCACTTCACTGATAGAGAGCTGTGAGATTATTTTATTAATTACTTGCACTTTTTAAACACGTAAACTATTTTCGTCTCATACGAATACGTATTAAATTTCTCGAGGACACCTGTCGCGTCCGGTTAGGAACACTGTCTACAACCAACGCGTCAAGTTATGAGTGCTGTCTACAAGCAACTGACTTGATTTCTACCGCCTAAATTTTTAAATTTCTGTATTTCAAGTCTCTGGTTGCTGTTCCAAATCCAATAGAATACTTTTATTTAACTAAACTTTTTTCTGGTTGTTGATTGGCTATTTTATAAACTGTCTCAAAATTTACATTATTGTTACTCCAATAATGACTAGTAGCATTATTAAACATTCCTACTCATCATTGCCTCAAGGTAACCTCATTGTTACCTCATTGTTAGCAACTTTTAACCTATTATTCTCACAGCTCCTACATTATTAAATTACGTAATACATTCAGATAACATTATTACATGCATACAATAATATAATCATATACAATGACTGTAATATACATTTTTATATATTTTTACATATTGCTTTAAGGCGGGCTGTTATTATATTTTTATTATATAATTTCACTAAAATCATTCAAGTGTTAAAAATACTGCTTCATCTTGAAAACACGTGTTTCTGGTGAAATCTCGATATCGAATTTTTGGATGGAATGCAATACCGTCTCTACCTAGTATGTACGTGGTAGAGAAGGTAAAACGCTTATTTTGTGTCTACCTCTTGTCTACCTGATGAGAAAACATTTCTGATATGCTACAATCGCATGGCTTTCCCTACACATCTTGAATAAGCTATTGTTATAAACGGTTTTAGTTGCATCTGTTTCATGTTAATCTGGATAAACATTTGCAGAAATAGTTTTACTACAAATGCTTGTAGGTATAAGGGAATTAGGGAATACAGTGCACTTCAGCGATAATCAAATGTTTTAACTGCGGGTCGCTATGTAATGGCTTTGAAATTACGTTCTCTTTGCATGGCCAAGAGAAAAAAATAATTTCAATTTACACTTAAGAAAACCCTGTAAATTTAAACCAATAACAAATAATATCTCGGAAATGGTAAATGTCACAAAAGATTTTATTCGGTATAAACTGTGTGCTGTGTTCTTTAACTTGTTTTATAATTTTTGTGTAAACATTTTGTCTGTCTCTTGCGATTTAGCAATTATACGAAAGCCATTACGAATGAAGACGACCGCAGAGTATTCTGAGGTAATTCGAGTTATACCCTTTTATTTTTTATGCAAATTTCTTAAATGATACTTTAATAAAAATCGTTAGCCATTTTTTTAGAAAAAAGAATTAGAAAAATGTTCCATGTAAAGGTTAGTTTGGTGGGGATTTTCTTGAAAATCTTCGTGTTGAATCTTAGAAATCTTGGAATATACTTTTCGTTTTTGAATTACACTGTGCAGAGACACAAACACATGAACTTTTTTTTCTAAAAGTGCTGCATGGGTTTAGGGTACTTCAAAACATGTATTTCCGGTGAAATTTTGACATTTAATTTTTGGGTTGGAGGCAATACTTCCTCTACTTGCTGTAAGTACGTAATAGAGAAAGTAAATCGGAGCACTTTCGAGTTTACTTTGAACCTTTTTGAGAAACAAAAGGGTGTCTCCATAGAGTAAGGACTTTGTATTTTGTCACTAATATGTTTAAATATTAACTTTAAAATTAAAACATATAAAAATACGTGTATTATACGAGGGCAATAGTGAAAATCTATAGAATGCCAGGTTTATAAAAATAATTTAATTTTTTTATATTTGACAGCTACTTTCTAATGTTTTGCGAGTTGATTGCCATGTAGTTTGTCCGATTTTCTCTTATAGTTTGTTGTTTATCATCATTTAAAAATTCTATATGCACCCAAAAATTAATTTGACCATAGAACATTTCCGAGATATGATTTTTTACTATTTTAAATAGTCATTAACACCTAAAAGTATGAAAACCGGCTTAGAAATGAATTTGACGAAGAAGCCAAATCTAAGCAACAATTTACAATTGCTACAGCGAATTCAAAAGATATCGGTTTTTTCTTAGTAATGAATTTGTGAAAGATGCCCAAGAACTGCTGTTAGTGATAAAAATATTGCCGCTATTCGAGCAATGCTTGAAGATTGACGTACATCTTATGTACTTATTTGGGCGACATTGGACATTGGTATGAATCAAATACAAATTTTACATCAGCAGTTAGACGTGAGAAAACTTTGTTGTCGATGGATTCCACAAAAACTACTCCAAAAACAATAAGCATTGATTGATGCAGACAAATTCGAAGCCGGCACTTCAAATTTGGTTTGGAATATGGTTACAGTGATGAATCTTGAATTTATTAGGATCCTGTAAAGAAAAGTCAATCGTCAAAATGGGTCTTTGAACACATCCTAAACCTACAAAAGTCAACGAATTCGCAGTGCTGTGAGAAGATGCTTGCTAGTTTTTTTTCTTCTAAAAAACAAATATTTCTACTATAGCATTAGAAGATAGACGTACCGTTATTGCGGACTGGTACACAAATGTTCGTGAAAAACCAACAACTGAGTATCTGGATGCCCTAAAGGTCAGCAGCATGGACCCTCCATACAGCCCTCACCTAGTGCCTTGTGATTTCTTGTTTTTCCAAAAAGTAAGGATAAAATGCGTGCAATCACTTTTTCGCCATCAGCAGTTTAACATTATAAAAACTGGTTTCTGAAGTGCCTCAGGAGGAGTTACATCATTGCTTTAAGAACTGGTTTCATCGAACGCAAAAATGTATTAATGTTAAATGGAATATTTTGAAAAATAATATAATAATTTACATTTTTTAAAACTAATACTTGTTTGATTTTCTAAAAATTTTCAATATCCCTCTCCTGTATCTGTTTTACTGCTTCTCCAAATCATGCACAACGTAAGTCAAGAGTTAACTAATATAATTTTCAGTAAATCCCCGATTTTGTAGTTTAATCTAGTCAGTAGATACAGCTAGTAGGTAAATATTAAGGAAATTGTATGGAAAGAAGTGTATGGTTATGCTCATAATTTGTTAAAATAACCCTTCACCATACCCTACACCTTGTGTTTGTTACCTGGTCCTGTAGATAGCGCATACCAACCCCAAAATGTTAAACAAACATGGTTTGTAAAACAGCGTATCTTCCAGCGATAAGTCACGTCCAGCAAAACACAAACACGGTCTCAGTTCGTTGCTGGTATAGGCCATCTTCCTTGCTTGCTTGTATTCGTGTTTTTACTGTTATATTTATGATCTGCCAACTCTTTCAGTCCTTGTAGGTTTTAAATATAAAGCAGGATGCAATGATAAAAGTAGGATTTTATGCGCTTTGTCCTTGGTTAAACTTAGAGGTAACTTTGGCATGATTCAAACATAAAAATCTGATGTGTTACACTCACATGACTTTCTCTACTCTTGTACAAACTATTTTTGCAAACGCTTATTCTCCATCTACTTCATGTTAATAAAGATAAACGTTTGCAAACTCTATCTTATTGCTAATTTTCTTGTAGATGTAAGGGGAATATACATTTACAATGGCAATATAGAAATACAGTAGCCTTTAAGCACATACATATCTCTTAATAGCTGGTTGCTAGGTGCAGCACCATTCTCTTTCCCACAGATTAATACTCTTTGCATATCGAAGACAAAAAAAATGAATAACGAATTCCCGTTTGAGAAAATAAGTATTGAAAAACTTAAGGGAATAACAAGTAATATCTCGAAAATGGTTCACTCAACAAAAAAAATGTATACGACATAAATTGTTTATTATAACGCGATCTACATTTTTTGTGTAGTAAAATTTTGTCTATCCCTTATGGTTTACAAGTTATGTAAAAGTCGTTCACAATGAAGAATACTTTTGGAGACATTCCCAGATAATTCAAGATATACATTTTATTTGTTATAAAAATGTCTTAAACATATGATATTTTAATCAAAATCGTTAGAGCCATTTTTGAGAAAATTAAAATGTTCGAAAAATCTTCCATGTAAAGGGTACTCTGGGGTGGGGGTATTTTCTTGAAAACCTTCGTGTCGCATCCTTGGAAGATACGGAACCTAAATACCAAGTTTGGTGTTTATCCGACTGTTCGTTTCTGAGTTATGCTGTTCAAAGACAGACACACAGACACACACACGGACATGTTTCTAAAAATGCTTTTTTTGGATTCAGGGGATCTCAAAACATATATTTCCGGTAAAATCTCGGTATGGAATTTTTGGGTGGAATACAATACTTCCCCTACTTACTATACGTACTAGAGAAATAAAAAATTGGTTGAGACACATTCACATGAATTTCTCTGTTCTCTATAGGTTATTAGTGGGTACACAAATTATTCTTACTCAAGCTTATTTTTCTCTTTACTTTATTTATTCCAAATAAATCTTTGCAGAAATATCTAGGTTGCACATTTCGTTATAGGTAGAAAGAGAACAGGAAAGTCAATTTTTTAAGAACTGGACGCTAAATGACGCCTTAAAATTCCAAGCTGTTTCCATGACATTGTCAGAAATAGCTGAATTTTGAAAGGAACTTAAGCGAATGAACAAACCCAGAAACTGCTTACACTATAAAAATGTCGTCCTCCGTGGACTAGTGGTACTGTGCTAGCCTTTGGTTTCCAAGGTTGCGGGTTCAAACCCGGCGGAGGGCGATGGATTTTTTCGGGCATAAAAATCCTTAGATGGCTTCCGTCAGAGGCTTCTAAACAGAATTACGATGTTTCATGCCCAATATAGAATGGGACGCTAAGGACCATAGTAGTTAAAGAGCGTCCATAAATAAAACTCAATGTCATTTCACCATAAAAAATACTTATTTTAAATAAACTGTGTGTTTTAAAGAGATCTACGTTTTTTGTGTAGTAAGTTTTCGTCCATCCCTTAACGTTTACCAGTTACACGATATTATACAAAATTCCTTTCGAATGAAGAGAGCTTCATAGGCTATTCCCGAAAATCAAGATATACATTTTATGTATCATGTATATATCTTTAATATATGGTATTTTAATCATTTTATTAGAGCCAATTGCAGAAAATAAAAAATTTAACAAAATGCTCCATGTAAAGTGTGGTTTGGTGTGAGCAATATTTTTGAAAATCTTTGTGTTGAGACTTTGGAAGATATTGAACCTAAATACCAACTTTGGTATTATCAGACTCTTCATTTTTGAGTTAATGCTGTTCGAAGAGACACAGACAGGCACACGCCCGAACATGTTTCCAAAAATGCTTTATTTGGATTCAGAGGGCATCAAAGCATATATTTCCAGGGAAATCTCGATATCAAATTTTTATGTAGAATGGAATACTTCCCTACTTACTGCACGTAGTAGAGAAAGTAAAACCAGTAATGAACTAATGACATAAAAATGCTAAAACATCATAATTAACTTAAGGATCACTATTAAACAGTTACTAATATGTTACTGAAAACTATTTCGTGTTATAATTAGTTGAAAGAGTAAAGCAAAACTGATACTGGTTTCAATAAAAAAAAAGCTGATGTGTTGCATCACATGAATTTCTCTAATCTCTCTTCTATTAACTATTCTTAAAAAAGCGTATTCTTAATTCTTATTAATACAGTAGGGTAAAGCGATAGACGAATCCTTTCAAAGCCGGTCGCTATGTGATGGCTTTGTAATTCTATTTTGTTGGCATGAACAGGGACTTTCACATGACTTTCTCTACTATTCTTCAACGTACTATTCCTATAAAAGCTGTTTACTTTCTCTACCACGCACATAATAGGTAGAGAAGGTACTGGATTCCACCCAAAAATTCGATATCGAGATTTCAACGGAAATACGTTTTGAGGGCCTCTAAATTCAATTAAAGAATTTCTGGAAATATGCCCGTGTGTGTGACTTGAACAGGATAACTCAAAAACGAAAAGCGGATAAACACCATCCTCGATATTTCAATTCAGTTTCTTTACAAGGATACGACACAAAGATTTTCAAGAAAGCATCCCCTCTCTAGACTATCCTTTATATTGACAATTTTTTAGCTATTTTTTAATTTCTCAAAAATATCTCTAACCATTGTGATTAAAATACATGCTTAAGATATTTACATTATTTATAAAATGTTAATCCTGAAGTTTTAATCAACAGAAATGAACTGTTCTTTGGAAGCAGTTTTCTATAATTTTGTGTAACAGTTAAACCATAAGAGAGACAAAATCTTGCTATTGATCTGTTTAAAACACGCAATTTATTTCAACTAACTTTGTTTCTGGCATCAGCCATTTATTAGATATCTGCGTCTACTGATTTATGTCTTATATTACTTTCTCTACTACGTATAGTAAGTAGGGGAAGTATTGCATTCCACCCAAAAATTCGATACCGAGACTTCACAGGAAATACATGTTTTGAGGTGCACTGCATGCATATAAAGCATTTTTGGAAACATGTCCGTGTGTCTGTCTGTCTGTCTGTGAACAGCATAACTCAGAAACGAACACCAAAAACACCAAATTTGGTATTTAGGTTCAGTATCTTCCAGAGATGCGACACGAAAATCTTCAAGAAAATCCCCCCACCCGAGATTACCCTTTACATGGAACATTTTTCGAAAATTTTAATTTCCTCAAAAATGGCTCCAACGATTTTGAACAAAATACCGTAAGTTTAAGACATTTTTATGGCAAATGAATTATATATCTCGAATTTTCTGGGAATGTCTCCAAAAGTATTCTTCATTGCGAACAACTTTTCCATACCTGGTAAACCATCAGAGATAGACAAAAGTTTGCTACACAAAAAATGTAGATCACGTTAAAATACACAATTTATGTCCTATACATTTTTTTGTTGAGTGAGCCATTTTCGAGATATTGTTTGTTATTCCCTTAAATTTTCCAATACTTATACTTTTTCTCAAATGGGAATTCATTATTCATTTTTCTTGTCCTGGTAATGCAAAGAGAATGGAATACTCCACATAGGAACCAGCCCTTAAAATATTTGACTATAGCTTAAAGCCTACCAATTCCCCTTGCATCTACAAGAAAATTAGCAATAAGATTAACATCTCGATATCTCGATTAACATGAAGCATATGGAGAATAAAAGTTTGTAAAAATAGTTTGTACAAGAGTAGAGAAAGTCATGTGAGTGTAGCACATCAGAATTTTTTAAAGTGCTATCACAATTGAGTTGTTTCTCGCGGGTCATGGAATTTTAAGCCGGCATGTAAGGCCATTTTTTAAAAATTTAACTATCACTTCGGTCTCCTGTATTCCTCTTGTTTATATCAAATAACTGGAGTAGAGAGAAAAGTATTGAGTGTTAGCAAGAGTGGTTTGTGGAAGCTATACAAAAACAAAGTGTTTTAGATAGACAAAGTCAGGTGAATGTTACACTTCAGATTTATTCTCTATCCTTCTTTGGAGGCAGTGAATTCGGTAATTTTCCGATTTACGACTGGCAACGCGTTCAAGATCATCTTTATATGCTGTACTTCAGTCACTGCTTTGTGTTCGTGCTGTAAAGAAAGTTGTATGTTGTGGATCTCAAAGGTGAAGATTTATTCAAGACATCTGTGATTTGTTTAAGAGTGTTAATGTCTTGTTATTAATCCTCTGCAATGCCTGCCGACAAATTCATGCTTGAACACGAATTTTTATTTACGATACATACGTATAAACCGAATCGTGTAGACAATTTCTGGAGAAATTTGCTGGTGTTCCAGTTCCAGGTAGAGAAACTGTTAGATGTCTGGATGTCAGGAGCAATCCCCATACCATAAAGGAACTTAAGGACAATATAAAAACAGAAATTATGAACAATTCTCCACCCCACTCGGTCAGAACTTATGCACGTGTATGAAAATTTCATCCAAAAATACCAGGAACGTCTTCAGGCAGATAGACACCACTTATAACAAGGTTACTACTCATTTAAGTGCATGTCACTGCCACTCGTGAGTAAGTAATGCGGGAGTCACGGAACGAAATACCCCCAGTATAACATACAGGTGCGGAGCACGCATACGCGCGATCTGTGGCCTCGACATAAGACGATCGCACTGTACTATGTAGTGTATGCATTATTTGCACATTCCTTATTATTGCGACGAAGTAACAATAACACTTGCCATATTTTAGCAAGAAGTATTGGTTTATCTGACACCATAACGTAATATAGATGTTCATGTGGGAACACGACACACACACACAAAAAAAGTAATTTATCACCCAGTTGTGTTATTGTGAGATGTAGGGAAGATGAACAAAAGGTTGTTTTCCTGAAACCGTGCCACCGAATGTGTTATCAGTACGACCCAATTCGCCATATGAAATATGAGTGTGATTAATAGAGGGAGCTTTTCCAAGCGGTCCTGCTAAGGTCTGGGGATTTGTGACCCTGATACAAAGACCGTTTGCATTTAGGGAGTCAATAAGTCTGTGCTGCTGTACGCTATCTACCAGATGTGCTCTTCTGATAGTCGAAATATAAACGAGGTACTAATCTAAATATTTTTTCATTCACGGGGACCTCAAAGCATGTATTTCTACTGAAATAAACAAATATATATTTATTTATATCACATTTATAGCACAAACCTAGTAGATAAAGAAGGTGTTGCATTCCAGCCAAAAATTCGATATGTAAATTTCACCGAAATTGATATTTTGGGCCCCAGAATACAAAAAAAAAAAAAGAATCTGATGTGTTACACTCACATGAATTTCTCTGCTCTTGTACAAACTATTTTTACAAACGCTTATTCTCCATATGATTCATGTTAATCGAGATATCGAGATGTCAATCTTATTGCTAATTTTCTTGTAGAAGCAAGGGGAATTGGTAGGCTTTAAGCGATAGTCAAATATTTTAAGAGCTGGTTGCTATGTGGAGTATTCCATTCTCTTTGTATTACCAGGGGAAAAATGAATAACGAATTTGAGAAAAAGTATAAGTATTGGAAAATTTAAGGGAATAACAACCAATATCTCGAAAATGGTTCACCCAACCAACAAAATGTATATGAAATAAATTGTGTATTTTAACGCGATCTACATTTTTTGTGTAGTAAAGGTTTGTCTATATCTTGTGGTTTACCAGTTATGCAAAAGTCGTTCACAATGAAGAATACTTTTGGAGACATTCCCAGAAAATTCCAGATATACATTTAATTTGTTGTGAAAATATCTTAAACATATGTTATTTTAATCAAAATCGTACCGTGTAAAGGGTAATCTGGGGTGCGGGAATTTTATTCGTGTCGCATCTCTGGAAGATACTGAACCTAAATACCAAGTTTGGTGTTCATCTGACTGTTCCTTTCTGAGTTATGCTGTTCACAGGCACACACACACACACACACACACGGACATGTTTCCAAAAATGCTTTTTTTGGATTCAGGGGGTCTTAAAACATGTATTTCCGGTGAAATCTCGGTATCAAATTTTTGGTTGGAATACAATACTTCCCCTACTTACTATACGTAGAGAAAGTAAACATCTGACAATACCAAAGTTAGTATTTAAATTTGTTACCTTCCGAACATGCGACATGAAAATTTTCAAGTAAATCACCGAACCTCAAACTATCCTTCACATGAAACATATTTCGAAATGTTGTATTTTTTAAAAAATGGCGCTAAAGATTTTGATAAAAATGCCATATATTAAAGATATTTACATGATAAATAAAATGTAGTTGTTGAATTTTTTTGGGAATAGCCTATAAAGTCTTCTTATTTGGAAGAAATTTTGTGTAACCTTGTATAACTGACAAACGTTATGCGATAGACGAAAGCGCACTACACAAAGATGTACATCTATTTAAAACACGCAGTTTACTTCAAATAAGTTTTTTTTGTGGCATAAGCCATCTCTGAAGTATCCGTTATTAATGATTTCGTTCCTTAAGTCCTATAAACATTCAGTTGTTTCTCGCGATTGCATGTGATGGGGTTTTTGCACCATGTATGGTATACCAACTTGAAGCTGTTTTTATACCACACACGTAATGTAGTAATTTGTAAAGTGCGTATCTTTTAGCAGGGCTGGTGTGGCTAAAAATGAAGACTTACTCAAATTATAATTGTATTCCACTCCCTTTATTAATCCTTCACATGATTAAATAACACTTCACTGATATATCCTACTATAGAACTGTGAGATTATTGTTATTTGCACCTTTTAAACACGTAAACTTTATATCATTCTCTCCGCAATGAATTTTTATGTCTCATACTGAACACGTACCGTAACGATTGGGTACGCAATCTTGTAGCGTTTCCCGCCTGAATTTGTACTTTTTCTCTGTTTCAAGTCTCTGATTGGCTAATCCTACTCCAATAGAATACTTTTGTTTAACTTAAAGCTTTTCTGGTTTTTGATTGGCTATTTATAAACTGTTTTAAATGTTACATTATTGCTCCAAGAATTTTTAATAGCCCTTTTAAACTTTTTAATTTATTGTTGTGTCAAGATTACCTCATTGTTAGTAACTTTCGGCTTCTACTTTATAATTCTATTTGCTACGAAAAGCAGTTTGCTTCTATTCTCACAGCTCCTACATTGTTAAATTACGTAATACATTCACATAACATTATTATATATGTACATAATAAAAATTAACATAATTCAATGATTGTAACATACATTTTATATATTATATTATACACATATTGCTTTAAGGCGTGGTGTTATTATATTTTATTTTATATAATTAGACTGATACTATTTAAGTGTTAAAAATACTGCCTCACATGGAAACAATATGAAATTTTAAGGCAGCATATAGTGTCCAGTTCTTAAACATTTGACTATCGCTGTTCCCTTTGTATCTATAACGAAATGTGTAATGTAGCTATTTCTGCAAACGTTTATCACGGTTAAAAAGACAAATAAACTTTATTAATTTGCATACCTACTAATAAAAGATAGAGGTTAGAGGAAGTCATGTAAATGTAACACATCAAATTGTTTTAACTACTTCATGTTAAGCATGATAATTCATGAAAGGAATTTCATTCCAAGTTTAATACCTGATGAAGTTGTAACCTCTGTCTTTTGAAACACCTTTGGACGGACCTGAAGGAGTTTATTGATTTAATGTTCCGCTCTTAACTGGGGAGTCTGTACTTTGTTGTGAGCGGATACATGTCTCGCTAGAGTGCCTGAGTAAAGGAGAAGGCGTCTCTGCGCGTCTCTAATAAAGTTAACCTCTACTCGGAGTCACAGAGACAGTGTTAAACTGAGATCGAGAAGGAAGTCAACTTGGGTGGCTAATAGCGGTCATTAGTGGACTCTTCTCACAAAATTAAAACCGAGAACTTCTGCAAGCTGCTCTCTTAGCGGGACTAGCATGAAAATAACGAAAGTTTACATTGCTGTTAAGAAATCTTGAGGGAAACCTTTTCGTAAATCTCAGACGTTTTAAAGCGGCCTTCACGAAAACTCCTTTATGTAATCCTGCCATTATAAACATGTATTCAATATCATGCAGAATTGGCTCATTAGGCACACGTACCAATAATAGCAACGAGGCAATGCCTGTATCCCAAGTTGGCGTGGCTTATAAAGAGAAGATGAAACCATTTTGTGATATTGTTTTCTCGGAGTAATGAAAATATAAAAATCTGATGTGTTACACTTACATGACTTTCCCTACTCTTGTAAACCTATTTTTACAAACGCTTATTCTCCATATGCTTCATGTTAATCGAGATATCGAGATGTCAATCTTATTGGTAATTTTCTTGTAGATGCAAGGGGAATATGGTAGGCTTTGAGCGATAGTCAAATATTTTAACGCTGGTCGCTATGTGGCGCATTCCATTCTCTTTGCATGTCCAGGACAAAAAAAAATGAATAACGAATTTGAGAAAAAGTATAAGTATTGGAAAATTTAAGGAAATAACAAGCAGTATCTCGAAAACGGTTCACTCAACAAAAGAAATGTATATGACTTAAGTTGTGTATTTTAACGCGATCTACATTTTTTGTGTAGTAAAATTTTGTCTATCTCTTATGGTTTACCAGTTATGCAAAAGTCGTTCACAATGAAGAATACTTTTGGAGACATTCCCAGAAAATTCGAGATATACATTTCATTTCTCATGACATTATCTTAAACATATGATATTTTCATCAAAATCGTTAGAGGCATTTTTGAGAAAATTAAAATTTTCGAAAAATCTTCCATGTAAAGGGTAGTCTGGGGTGGGGGGATTTTCCCGAAAACCTTCGTGTCGCATCTCTGGAAGATACTGAACCTAAATACCAAGTTTGGTGTTTATCCGACTGTTCGTTTTTGAGTTATGCTGTTCACAGACACACACACACACACACACACACACACACAGACACACACACGGACATGTTTCCAAAAATGCTTTTTTTGGATTCAGGAGGTCTCAAAACATGTATTTCCGGTGAAATCTCGGTATCGAATTTTTGAGTGGAATGCAATACTTCCCCTACTTACTATACGTAGTAGAGAAAGTAAAAACTTCTGTACATTATTAAACATACAATAATTAATATCTTAAAATTTACCTAAGACGTACATAGAAGAATACACTTTTATAAGAATAGTTTGCAGAAGAATGAACAGAGAAGCAAAATATAATTTTCCTTCGAGGATTTCTGTTCCCTCAAAGTGTGTATATCTGAAAGTTTAATTCATTTTTGGTAAGGTTTTTGATTTCTTTAAGAAATGTTCAGTGGCATATAAACCGAAAAAATCCTATGTGTTGCACTCATATGACTTTCTCTATTCTTGTACAAACGCTTATTCTCCACCTACTTCATGTTAATCAAGATAAACATTTGCAAAAACTATCTTATTGCTAATTTTCTTGTAGGTGCAAGGGGAATTGGTAGGCTTTAAGCGATAGTCAAATATTTTAAGAGCTGGTTGCTATGTGGAGCATTCCATTCTCTTTGTATCTCCAGGACATAAAAAACAAATAACGAATTCATTTGAGAAAAAGTATATGTATTGGAAAATTCAAACAAATAACAAAGAATATCTTGGAAATGTTTCACTGGATAAAAAAACGTATGACATAATTCTATATTTTAACGCGATCTACATTTTTTGTGTAGTAAAGTTTTATCTATCTCCAATGGTTTACCAGTTATGCGAAAGTCAATCAGAATGAATAGGACTTTTTGACGACTTTACCAGACAGCTCAAGGTATTTCATTTGCTATGACAGTATGTTAAACATATGATATTTAAATAAAAATTGTTAGAGGCTTACTTGGAAGATACTGATAAAAGCTCAAAAAAGTTTGGCATTTGTCCGAATTTTCGTTTTTGGGTTATGCTGTTCACAGACAGACATACACACACACGGACGTTTTGGATTCTGGGCATCTTAAAACATGTATTTCCTACTTCCTATACGTAGTAGAGAAAGTAAGCATCAAGCATGCTTTCCATATCCGAAATTGATAAGTATTGCTGAAGTTAAGGGTTTAGGGTCACTTGTTGAATGTTACATAGAGGAGTCCATTGAAAGAAAAATAAGATTGTAAATATTAATGCAGTAGTGGCTTAGCAATACATTTTGTAATAAGACCAATTAGTACGTTGTTGTTGAATGTAATGATACTTTATGATTCTCATGTTTAAATTTGGCATCTTCTTCTAACGGAAACATTTTAACCTTGTCTTTCATGTTAAGTTGTACGGGTCTTCAGATATATTCAGTCGTTGCCACCAGCCGCATGATGTCAATACTTTGAAGCGAGTTTATCACCAGTGCCTCTGGCAGAGGACTATGAAAAATGAGTGGAAGCGGTGGATGTCAACAGTTTAGAGGTAGCCTTAGTGAAGTGGGACTTGCATCGTACCTTTCCAGTATTTATATTTTGAACTTTTATTACTTGCATCCCTCAAACTCGGAATTTTAGCATGTATGCTGATAAGGAATTCAAATAATTGGACGTTTTTGTAACGCAGGAAAAATTTTTCCATTACAAAACATGAAACTTGTTCATACTCTTTAAAGTAGTAAGTGAAAAGCGACCTACACAGAATAAATTAAGAAAGGAACACACAAAGAAATTAACCTGTTTACGAAGCCGGAAACGCCTGCAGTACGAGGTTCAATTTAACACCTCCCATTTCAGACAAAAAGCTGGTTGAATTAATAATGACGCCATTCATTTAAACCAACTGGCGGTAAGGGACGAATAATTCGGAAGACCCGGTAATCAAATTGTGTTACAAAGGCTGTAATGACGCCATTGGATGCTAGTTGCTAGATAACACTAGCGAGAATTATACCAACTGTTTAAATTGCCAAAACAAGTCTGTTATAATGCTACTATTGCAGAAGTTATTTATGATACAAGTATTAAAAGTAGGGTTTTATTTTGCGGGCAGGAATGTTTGAAAGTGTAGCAATCCTATGAGAAATACATATAAAATCATTTTTAACATGTGTGGCATACAATGCTTTTTAGACAGTCCTGACATTTGTAAAATAATCATAAAATAACTGTACAGTGCTTTCGTTTCATGCCAAGGCTACAACCTCCGTATATGCGTATCGTCCGAGACAGCAGTAACCTCGGTATTACACCATAGCGCAGAAACGGCGCAGGACGTGTCAAGGATGCGTTTATCAGCTGTAATCTGCATCAATCGTTGCTTTGTCTTCGTGTTGTGAAGTGTTTCGAGAATACGTATGTTATGTGTGAGTTTCTTAGGAATGTTATTCCCTTATTAGTCCACGGCAATGCCCGCCAACAAGTTTATGCTTGAACAGCGTATTTTTATGTACGATAGATACGTGAAAACTGAATCATACAGATAAGTGTGTAGACAATTTTAGCAGCAATTTCCTGGTTATACAGTTCCGGTTAGAGACACTGTAGGATGTTGGGTCAATAAATTTAGAACAACGGGATCACTAGGCACTAAAAACTAAATTTTAAGGAACAATCCAAAGGAACACACCAAAGACGAACATAAGGAAATATAAAAGCAGAAACTATAGACATTACGCAAGGAGAACTATGCGTGTGAATGGTAATTTCAACCTACGATGTCAATAATGTTTTCGCGCAGATGGACAGCACCTTCAACAACACATACAACAAGCTTAGTACTCATTACATACGTGTTATTAACACTCGTAAGTAACGCGGGAGTTACGGAACGGAAAACCCCGCAGTGTAGTAGACTATGTGCGAAGCACGCATTCGCGCGAACCGCGGCCTTGGCATAAAACGAAGGTACTATATATTGATTCCGTACCTGTATGCAACTAAGAGAAATGACATCTGGAGCGAGATCAACAGACGTGTGCAGTTAGAATGTAGATGTTTTGTTTATTCGCAAGCAGTGCATACATTACACCATCAATGAAGAGATTATAATATGCTATATCATACTGTTGTTACCCTTTCGGCAGCTTCCAAAATTTCGTCCGGTTCTTGGAGTCCAGTTTCATCCTATTCGCAACTGCCGCCACTTTATCGTTTATTCAGGTCATAGACAAAACAATAACGATTCAGATCAAGGAAAGTACAAGGCTGCCAACACAAGGAACAGGTTAACTGGGCAACGCATTGCGATAAATTGAAGTATGACGATTTGAACTGTGAACATCGACTGCTGCTCATAGTGCTATGAGAAAAATCGTGTAAAAAGAAAACTAATCAAACCAAGTCGAGTTATTAAACATTTGCAAATACAAAGGGTAATTACCATGCAATTGGATCTGAAACCAAAGTTAGTTACAAGGAAGTGGCATAACATTTGTATCGAACATATTACTTTCTCTACTACGTATAGTAGGTACGTAGGGGAAGTATTTCATTCCACCCAAAAATTCGATACCCAGATTTCACCGGAAATACATGTTTTGAGACACCCTGAATCCAAAAAAGCATTTTTGGAAACATGTCCGTGTGTGTGTCTGTGAACAGCATAACTCAGAAACGAAGAGTCGGATAAACACCAAACTTGATATTTAGGTTCAGTATCTTCCAGAGATGCGGCACGAAGGCTTTCAAGAAATTTCCCCCACCCCAGATTACCTTTTACATTGAACATTTTTCGAAAATTTTAATTTTCTCAAAAATGGCTCTAACGACTTTGATTAAAATATCATATGCTTAAGTTATTTTCATGACAAATGAAATGTATATCTCGCATTTTCTGGGAATGTCTCCAAAGGTATTCTTCATTGTGAACGACTTTTGCATAACTGGTAAACCATAAGAGATAGACAAATTTTTCTACACAAAAATGTAGACCGCGTTAAAATACACAATTTATGTCATATACTTTTTTTGTTAAGTGAACCATTTTCGAGATATTGCTTATTATTACCTTAAATTTTGCAATACTTATTTTCCCAAATGGTAATTCGTTATTCATTTTTTTGACTTGGATATGCAAAGAGTATTAATCTGTGGCAAAGAGAATGGTACTGCACCTAGCAACCAGCTATTAAGAGATATGCCTGTGCTTATATTGCCCTTGCAATTACAAAACAAGGGGAACATAGTACGCCTTAAGCGATAATCAAATATTTTTAGAACTGGTAGCTGTGTGTAAAATGTAATTCTCTTTGCATGTCAAAAGATCGTTTCTGCAAATGTTTATCTCGATTAATATGAAATAGATGGAGAATAAGAGTTTGTAAAAATAGTTTGTACAAGAGTAGAGAAAGTCATGTGAGTATAACACATCAGATTTTTTTTTAGACAGCATGGCCTAAAAGTAGAACTTCTAATAGAGTAAACACGAGCTAAATGCTTTAGATTATCGCATTATTGCGGTAATCTTCATTGTGACCTACTTTGATTTCAAAACCAATCACATGTCAGTTATCCCTTGTATTTGCACATGTTTAATAACTCGATTTGGTTTAATTAGGTTTTACTTTTCATTGTATCTTTTTCAATGACTAATTTCATACAGCACTCGCATTATCTGTTCAGAATACAAATCGTCATACTTCAATTTATCGCAATACGGTATAGAGTTAACCTACACGTTATATTGGCAGACTACATAAAGATTAAATGTTGGAAATTATGAATTCAGAAGAAACCGAAATTGAAGTGAAATTACAGAAGCAGCAGAAAGAATAACACTAAAAGTACTTCCCCAAAAACTCCAGAAAGCAATATGATATATCCTTTAATCGCTGTATTGGCTGATGTAAGGCAAAACATGTTGAAAATAATTTCACTGAAAATGACTGCCAGTGAATAACAAAACATCTGACATCTTGCTTTCTTAACGTCATTTTTCTTGTTTCAAGAGCGCGTTCTAAACGTGATCTCTGTTAGTTTCAGGAATCAATGTTATTAATGTTTTACAATCTTAGCGCTGTCTAAGAATGTGAGGTAGGTAGTTACTGCTACGTATAGATGCCAGTTTGAAGTAGATGTATTGTAGTCAAACTGTTGGGGAGCCGAACTTGTAGTAGTTGCAACCGCACGTATAGTAAACAGTTTCCGGTAGCCTTCGCCCCAAATGTACTTTAGGTGGCCTTTGCCCCAAGTTTAAAAAAAATATTAACTTTGTAATTTGACTGTTTCTTTAGATATTATATATTTATGTTTTCCTCAGCTGCGTCAGTATTATTATTAGAGACATGAAAGTTTTGGCCGGGTTGTGATACGAATGAAGAATGTAGGCTTACACAGATTTTAAGCCTTAATTCACTCCTTTATGTTAATCCTTGACAAAAATTAAATAGCACTTCACTGCTATAGAGAGTAGTGAGATTAACTTGCACTTTTTAACACGTAAACTATTCTCGTCTCACACAAATATGTATAAAATTTCTTGAGGACACGTTTTGCTGCTTAGTAACGCTGTCTGGAACTAACTGAATGGATTTCAACCGCCCAAACTTGTAAATTTCTGTATTTCAAGTCTCTGATTGGCTAATCCTAGTCGAATAGAATACCTTCATTTAACTAAAGCTTTTCTGGTTGTTGATTGGCTATTTTATAAACTATCTCAAAATTTACATTATTACTGCTCTAATAATGACTAGTAGTATTATTAAACTTCCTTACTCATTATTGCCTCAAAGTTACCTCATTGTTACCTCATTGTTAGAACTTTTAACTTATTTCTCACAGCTCCTACATTATTAAATTACGTAATATATTCACATAACTTTATTACACATGTATACAATAATATAAACATTTACAATGGCTGTAATATACACTTTTTAGATATTGTTACACACACATATTGTTTTAATGTGGGCTGTTATTGAATGTATGCATTATAGAATTAGACTGAAATTATTTAAGTGTTAAAAAATACTGCCTCAAATAGTATATGCCGTAGGTATTAAAAGTGGTTTTATTTTGCCCGTAGGATTGCGAAATAAATCCGTACTGTTACCCCTTGTATGATAATCTGCTATTAATATATATTTTAATGTTTTCACTACACAAAATTTGACCTAGACACTGTTCACATGTTAATGCTCGAAACAAGCAATCAGTTAAACGCTGGATTATATGGACAGATTATATCAGAGTTGTACCATAACTCAAAATGATAGCTATTGGGGTACCGCGCTTATCACCTAAACGGTGTATCTATTCACATCAAGCTTAATAGGTGATCCTTATCAGTCCTCATGGTTTGGTTCGTTTCCCGTGCAAGTCTCGCAGCTTCAAGTATATATCATTGAACAATGTGATCCAAGATATTCTAGCATGTGTTTCAATTTCTCAAAACTGTCTTCAGCAATACTTCAAACCAGATACATATTTCACAATGTTTCCAACCTTTGGGCATAAGTGGCCGTCTGATAAATTATAAACTGTAATGAGAGGTATTTCTTAATCTTATTTGTAAATTTTGGTAACTGTGTCTCTGAGTTTCTCTACTATTTATCTATAGAAGTCAGAGGAAAAATACACGTTTTGAGACTCCCTGAATACAAAACAGCATGTTTATAAAAAGTTCCCTGTGGGATGTGTGTTTATGTATGTGTGTGAACAGCGTAACTCAAAAAAGAAAGGTCGGTTATATGCCCCCCTCGGGGCTTGCTTCGTTAAGTGCGGGATTGACGTTCCCGAGACACCTGTCCTCTTTGAGTTAGGGTCAACAGTCCTATCCGTAAAATTGCAACGTTCTTCATGCTTTGTGTGTGGATAGGCGTTTCTAGAAGGTAGAATCAGACGACTGAAAAATTCAGTGTAATAGCGGGATTTGAACCACGGATTTCCCGGTCTCCGTTCGTTTGCTCTAAACACTAAGCTCCCATAACAATACGCCGTGAAAGGGGATATACTATACATATATAGAGGAATTGTACATATGAAAGGGGAACCATACATATAAGAACAGTATAGTAATAATTTAATTCACTAACATGTTAAAATATTCAATATATAACATTTGTACAGAGCTGATTGTAAGAAACGGGCGAGCTAGCAAGAATTCCAAGAAATCATAAAGACCGTACCTGTCATCGAGCGGTACAACGCTACATGATGGCGCCCAAGCGCACGGATCTGATACCACACATTCTCATACATGTCAGGGTAACTCGACCTGAGGGCCAATAGGAAACGTCGTTACATGCTCAAACGCAGAGGTGAGCGTCTCTTAGGCTCCCATATATAAAGGCAGGCAAAGCCTCAGAGCCCGCTCTTACTCTAAATATACCTCATCGAGAAGTCACGTCGATACAAGGTGCTACAAATGCACGTGTGTGCATAAGGGTGAGGTGCGTGTGAATATAGCTAGGCTCCTGACTAACTTAAAGTGGTGGGATTATTATAATAATGGGAAAAGCTAGCCGCCCATAATTATTCAAACTGTGAAATAAACTTCATTGTTTAAGGGAATCTTGCAGTGTATTTTTAACTTGCCTCACCCACTAGGACCTGAGATTTAATAAGTAGATATAGTTAGGAATGGAATACTCAACAACCGACGAGCACCAATAGCCGAGGAAGAAGAACACTGCTACAGCCAACAACAACCCAAGGATCATCGATTTTCCGCTACAGCCGGTACGACATTAAATTCCCCAACTGATTCGCGTTTTTTCCGGTAAACAACAAGGAGATCTCAAGTTGTGTCGAGATGACATACACCAATGCCGACTTACAATGTTGCAAGTACGAGGGCGGATCGAAACGTAACGCACAATAATTTTTTACAACAAAGTTTAATATTCAAAACAACAACAAAAAATAAAAAATGAACTTGCACCTTTTACCTACTTTTCGACATAGTCACCAAGTTTCTCAAAACATTTCTCCCATCGTGATACCAGTTTCAATATGCCCTGTTCGTAGAAGTCCGTTTCCTTGGACTGCGGATTTCACTTCCGCATCTGTCGCAAAGCGTTGGCCGGCCAGGAATTTCTTCATGGGACCAAACAGATGAAATTCCGACGGTGCAAGGTCCGAACTGTATGGTGGATACTGGAGCACCTCCCAACTAAATTTGGTGATTTCCTGACGAACAGCAGCAGCAACATGAGGGCGAGCATTATCATGAAGAATTCTGACATCGTCAGCATTCATGTTGTGGCGTTTGTCACGAAGGGCATGGCGCAACTTCACCAAAGTTTTCATGTAGGCTGCAGCATTCACAGTGGTCCCGTGTTCAGCAAAGTCCACCAATACAACACCATTAATATCCCAGAGCACCGTCACAAGCACTTTCCTAGCAGATTGAGTCGCTTTGAATATTTCTTCACTGGGGAATCAGCATGTTTCCACTCCATACTTGCCTGCTTAGTTTCGACTCATCACCAGTGACGATTCCTTTCAGAAATGCATGCCCTTCTGTGGTGTACCGCGTTAGGTGATCCAAGCTCGTCGTCATTCGCTGACCCTTGTAGCTTTCTGTCAGGTTCTGCGGGGTTGCAGCTGTTACCGGCCTCCCGGAGCGTGGCGAATCACTAAAGTTCACACGGCCCTCTAGGAAGAACGCACACCACTTGGAGACATTGCTACGGTCCATACAATCATCCCCATACACGCCACGGATGTGCCTGTTAATATCACTCGGTTTATGCCCTTTGGCCCACAAATATCGAACTGCACTCTCTGCTCTTCACACGTGATTGACAGTAACATGCGCACCATTTTTGTTACGTAGTTCACGCTTATCTCACTAGAGCTGCACATGAAACAAATAATGCCCTCTGTAGTGAAACTTCAGTCCAACTGTAATGCCAAGGCAGAAAGTATTGTTGTGCGTTACTTTTCGATCCGACCTTGTACTTTAAGTCCCGAACTTCATAGTTTCAGCCAAATAGCCGGAATTTGAACCACGGATCTCCCGGTCTCCGTCCGGTTGCTCTAACCACTGAGCTGCCATGGCAACACTGAGCTACACATGGTGTTGAATTTGTCAGTCGTCTGGTTCTAACTTTCCAACACTGTCCAACACACGGCTTGTGTGGAAGAACAATTAATTCCGTTTCTAGAAATGTTTGACAGTCGCTGATTTTAAAGGTAAATTATAACTTCTGATGGCAGGTAATCTGCCAACAATGAAGCTATAGGTGTACAACAATTGATGACGATGCACTGCTTGGATCGTATTCAAAGGAGAACGACATGCAAGTGCATGTACTTGATAGGTTTGTTTTATATAATGAAATGGAAGAGTTTTCGAAAATAGAGAAGGAAGAATATGCCAAACGAGAAGACACACCACACTTAGAGCGTAACTTACTCGTAATCGCCTGGGAAGATGCAATGTAGACGAAAAAAGAGAGAGAAAGAGTAAAGCAACCAGAAGAGAGATAAGCAGATGAAACTGCAGCTGAGGCAGCAAAAATTGGAGATTGTTGTGTAGTAAGGGTATCAGGCCATCCAAGGAGGGCTTACTTACTTTTACTTTTAAGGGCTTCTCCACTCTTCAGCAGTTGTCCTGTATTCCCATTCGCCATTCTTCCCGATTGAACAAGTCATGCTCCTCATCATTCTGCGAATCTGTCCTCTCCAGGTTGCTCTTGGTCTACCTCGCTTTCCTCTTCCAGGTGACAATTCTAAAAAGGTTTTAGGCCACCTATCATCCTCTATTCTTTTCACATGTCCATACCATTGAAGACCCCGCCTTTCAGTTCTCTCCACCACTGTTTCCTCCATATCTATCATGTGCCTCTCCTCTTAATTTCTGCTTCTTTCCATCTTTGATACTCTAGTGCTACGTCTTATTCCATCCATTTCCACTGCACAGATCTTAGATGTTTGTCCCTCTACCAAAGTTCACGCCTCGGCACCATAGGTCATTATACTTTCCACCACAGTCCTCAAAATCCTCTTCTTTGTACAAATCCACATGGCTCTACTGCAAACAACCCCATTCAACATTTTTATAGCTCTTCGTGCTTGTTCTAGTCTATTGTCTACACCCGCTTTACAGCTCCCTACTTCATCAATAAGCGATCCCAAATATTTAAACTTTTTAACAGCTTTAATAATTCCTTGGGGTAGTGAGATGTCCCGTACACTTCCTCCTACTACCAGGTATTCCGTTTTATCCGTATTTACTCGTAACCCTCCTACTTGAAAAGCTTCTATAAGCTTCTTCATATATTTCACATCCTCACAACTCTGAGCCATCACCAGCTGGTCATCTGCAAATAGCAGTGAATGTGCAGTAGTACTTTCAACTGGTATACCCATACCTCCACAGGACCGATTCCATTTTACTAGTACATGTTGAATATATATTTTAAATAAATTAGGAGAATGAAGATGATAATATCTTCCCTATTTTAACAGAAGATTGACGCTGTTGGTACAACCGCCGAATAAGTAAAATCATTGGTAACTCAATACCAACACCCACCATTGCGTCCCAAGAAGAGCTACAGTACAGTATATACGTTGTGTAATCCAGGCTAGTGGACTGGCATCAAATATGGTGAGCCTCGAGGAAACAATGACGGGAATGTTGAAGACAAACCCTTGGATTGCCCGCCGAAGTGTCGTGGTCTTGTCAGACCTGTTCATGTTGAAATTGGAGTTTTTCCGGAAGAAGCTTCTGAACTGGATGGAATTTAAACGACCAGTGTATTTCCTCATTAATTGTCTGCTTGTTATAGATTTTCTTATAGATTTTGCTACAACTGTGAACTGAATTTGAATGTATGCTTTTGTATGATCCAATTTTTCTTCCTTTCCTGAATTTTATGATGTTCAAAGTTTGTGCTGTTTTTGTACCAGGATGTAAATAAATACGTAGCCAGAGTGTGGCGCTGATCACACCAGCAGTTTCGCGCCATCCAAAAACTATTACCAAAGTTGGTATTTAAGTTCCGCGTCTTTCAAGAAAATATCCTACTCATTCTACCCTTTACATGAAAACATTTTCACAAATTTTAATTTTCTCAAAAATGGCCCTTAACGACATTAGTTAAAATACTATATATTTAAAATATTTTACTGCGGGATGCGTTTATATCCTACATTCTTAAAATTGTAAACATTTTAATTTTCTCAAAAATGGCTCTAAATATATATTTATTAAAATACTGTATTATTAAAATATTTTATCGAGAGATTTATGTGTATCTTAAATTTTCTTCAAATTCTAACAAATTCAATTTTCTCAAAATCGGTTTTTAACGACATTGATTAAAGTACCATATATTTAAAAATTTTATTGAGAGAGCATGCATATTGTTATATACCGCGGATGAGGACAAAAGGTTTGCAGCTAAATATTAAATTTTAGTTACCCCAGCATAAACATTGGGAGACGTAGCTACAGAGGCAACGAGAGGACCAGGATCATAACTACACATTTTAGAGCAGGCGTGGGATAATTATCACAAAAATACACAGAATTTCACATCAATCACATTACCCGTCGTTTATTGAATATTAAACACGGTGCCCCTACATCATACACAAAAGATTAAAAGAAAGAATTTGGAGGGACATGTTACACACACGCAGTTACATTCACACGATTCACTCACGTCCTTCCATGTCAGACACTCGACTTGAAGTAAGTGATGCCACGCCACACACAACACAAAGAAAATAACGCTTACTTCCTCCCGCTCTCCACCTCTGGCCAGGAGGTGGGGAGAGATGCCACGCCAGACGAAATTCAAAACCCCAGGCGAAAGAATTACACCAACAATGCTGCCGCTAACAAAGTAATAACGTGTCGGGCGTGACAATACATACTCATACATGCCACTATCTTAAATTTTCTTAAAATTTCAAAAATTTTAATTCTCCCAAAAATGGTTCCTAACGATATTCATTAAAATACCATATATATAAAATATTTTATTCAGACATGCATTTAATGTTGAATGTTCTGGGAATATCCTCTGAAGACCTCTTCATTCTGAATGACTTTTGTATAATTGATAAATCCTAAGGCATGTACTAAATCTTACTACACAAAAAATGTAAAAAGAAGGGACTTAAACCTGAAGAGTGACCTTTATTCCTTATTTAACACAACGAAGGATGCAGAAAAGTTATCAAGTTAATAGAGATATATCACAACTGTTATCTGTTGTTTAGTGTTACTTTATTTGTTAAAAAAAGATGTTGATATTAGTAAAATGTTTATCATTGTATATATACTATATTCTACTGTTAGTAAAGTTCAAAGTGGTGTGTTTATAAGCACAATTCTAGTACATTAGTATTAACTTTTGTACATACAATACTCTTTTTGTGTAATAATATCATTGTAGTCGCTGATGACCTCTGATATTATAAAGCGACCTTATGCAAACTAACAAAGTAGATCTCGTTAAAGCCCACAATCTATATATTTGTTAATGGAGTTAAACATTTCCAAGATACTCCAGGTATTGGTTTGAATTTTCAAAATCTTACCCTTTTATCAAATGGGAAGTCGTCATTCCTTTCTTTTTGTTTGTTTGTTTTTACTTTCTCTAACACATATATACTACGTAGAGAGAATATTGTATTTCACCCAAAAATGCGATACCGAGATTTCACCGAAAATACATGCTTTCAGACCCCCTGAATCCAAAAAAGGCCCTTCTGTGTGTATGTGTGTGTGTGTGTCTGTGAACAGCATAAATCAAATCCAAAAGTCGTATAAATATCAAACGTTTTCGAAAATTTTTATTTTCTCAAAAATGGCTCTAAGGACTTTGATTAAAATGTCATATGTTTAAGATAATTTTATGTCAAATGAAATGTCCCCAAAAGTCCTCTTCTTTCTGAATGACTTTCACATAACCAGTAAACGTAAGACACAGACAAAATTTTACTACACAAAAAAATGTAGGTCTTGTTAAAAGACACAATTTGTCATATACATTGTTTTTGTCGAGTGAGCCATTTCAGATATTCCTTGTTAGTTTTTTGAATTTTCCATTACTTATACTTTTTCCCAAATGGGAATTCGTTATTCGTTTTTTATGTCCTGGACATACAAAGAGAATGGAATGCTCCGCATAGCAACCGGCTCTTAAAAGATTTTACTATCGCTTATCCTATAAGAAGATTAATAATTTCTGTGGATGTTTTAACATGAAGCAGATGGAGAACAAGCTTTTGTAAAAATTGTTTCTACAAGAGTGGAGAAATTCATGTGAGTGCAACACATCAGACTTTCTTTTTCTCCTGGTCATGCAAAGAGAACGGAATTTCAAAGCCGTCGCATTGCGGCGCGCTCTTAAAAGCGGATAATAGAAATCAGTGCTACAAATGTTTATCTCGATTGACATGAAGATGTCAGAATAGTTTGTTGAAGAATGGGTGGAGAAAGTCATGTGAATGTAGTACATCAGCATTTTGTCATTAAAATCTGTGTACTTTGATTTTGAAGTTGTGAGACACACAGACAATGGTGATGGTCTCATGCCTCACTGTTTAAGAACCGCAGTTCTGTTTGGAATAATCAATATCTTATCTCTTTTTATCAGTTTTTGTGAGGTAATATTGGGTTATTATCTAGTAAATGTAGGTACATTAAAGCAGATACTTTTAATTACAAAAATAGTTAGCTTCATTGCCCGTTATTTTACTTATTGCAATAATATTTTGATTCAAGGATAGATATCATTTATTTTTTCTGAAGAAATGTTATGCTTCTATAGCATGTCATAAAATGTTTATCGCTTATTGGAGAAGGTATACATAACGTCCTATGTGTGTTAGTGAAAATTATCTGTGCAGAGTTACTACTTCTCTCGTGTGAAGCAATTGTTTACTTCTTTGAGAGTAAGTGGTTTCTTAGTGATTTATTTCGCACTATTTATGGAAGAGCTGAAGTGTAATTTTATAGGAAATGCTCACATTTAATTAGAATATTCCGCAGGTTTTGTTAAGGACACCCATCTATGACATTTCAAAAATGAATAATTTAAGCTGAATTCGTTTGAGATTTTAATACAGAATTGAGGATTTAATATACAATATGTAAACCAACATTCGTTCATATTTCTAAATTAGTTCCAGATATTAATGTTGTATCATTTTATTTACTGTTTGAAAAATTACTCCACACCATGCAATTATTTTTTGAAAAAATAATATTTCGTATTTAAACTCCTTAAGAGTATATAAATGAATTGTAAGGATGAATTTTTAATTATCATATCAGTTAAGAGGAAATAAACATTAAATATGAGCATTTAAATTTTTGCATGAAAATTCACACAGTATGAATACTATTGTTTAATAACGCCACAACTAAACATGTTAACAAGTATTCATCTCGTAAACTCTGAAAACTACGCCGTGTATAACAGTTTTAAAATCATAATACCGAGAAATGAAAACCCTTTAAGAGTTTAAAATTATAAGCTAAAATAAAACTGTTTTCTACTTAATGTTTTTTAAAAAGCATTTATTGCATGTACAAGCCCTCCTTTGTCCTTTTCTTCTCCTCTGCAACTAATTTAGTGTTTGGAGATTCCTTAGGCCAATCTTGAAGTTTTGTTTATTTTTATTTAGGCAAAACTTATCGCTTTTACTGCAGTTTTACCGGAAGTTCGGCTTACAGGCAGGAATTTAAATTACTATATGAAATTCTTTAAAAGATATGACAGCTGTAATAGTTAAAATGAGAGCGTTATTCGCAATCTATGTTAAGAAACTTAAGACCACCTTACCTTGTGAAAAACCACGCCTCCACCAGCAGTCATGGTGTATCTGGTAACTTTTGTTGAGCTATCACTCTGCAGCAAAGCTTCCACTGGAGCAAACTACTACGAAATACAGGGATGTCCAATTTGTTTCATTCCTCCTGGCAGCTTTCTAGAGAGCATCCATAGTTTGCGGCCGTCTGCTTCCGTCTGCTTCCGTCTGTTTGGGCACTTTTTGGTAACCCAAATGCACATAAATCCATCAGTGATGCATCAAATGACGTAACGCGGATGTCGCTGAAAGGTATGGAATGTATTCCTATTTCTTTCTCTATGTTCTCCAAAAATTTGTAAGTTAAAGAAAACCTATGGCTTAATGCCTTATCCTGATGCAACCTGATACATCTGCACCATAGAGAGCACGGATTCCTTTATGGAAAATTGGTATCTAGGGACATTAGTCAGATAATATTCCGAGTTGATTTTCACATTTCTATGTACAGGACGAATGGTTAATTTGCCATTGTAACTGGTGTAATTTGCCATGCTAATACCATCAAACCACTCGGATAATTTTCGATAATTTTCCTTATACTAAATTTCAAATTGTCTTTCTCCCCTTGGTCGGTAATACACAGCCCAAGGTTTGCTTCAGTCACTTAGATAAACACATGCCTCAAAAAAGGCAAACACAAGACAACAAACATCTAATTTTCTACAGCTAGGTATCGTTCATACAGCTTTCTGCTGTTAGTGGCACATTCTGCAATGTGTTTAGACAACAGCTTATATCCCCGGCTTTTATGACACTTTTCTAGATTCAAATCTTGGTTGATTATGGTGTTCACAGTAGTAACAGAGATGCCTAATTACAGTGCAGTGGCTCTCTGAGCTGCAGGATTTGGTCCAGAGGCATGGGCCTTCATGTCCCAAATTATCTCTGGGGTGCGACTGGTGGTCGGTTGTGGAATTCCCTGTTTCTTGCTCTTTGGAATAAGTCCTGATGTGGTCTTACCTTTTTTGTTGAGTGCACATGAGATCACTTTCTTGGATGTAGTAAAATCAAGCCTCTTGCACTGCTTAATTATCTTAGAATACAAGTATTTTGCATGGGAAGGAGCAATAATGCACACTTAGAATGGTTCTATTTCTGACGCCATTTGATGCATCAAGAACAAGAACACATAAAACTGAGCAAACACAATGATACCTCATACTGCTGAGCTTTCATTCGGTTCCACATGTTTCAGCACGGAGCTATTGTGCTCGTCTGATATTGTTACCATAGATGGTGATCAACCCTCCGTAGAACTAAAGTAGAAGATTTTTAGTGTTCAATATTACAGCTACGCTATTTTGGCTACGGCTATTCCTAATAACAGATTAAATATCCCCTGATGTTCGTGCAAAAGAATGTGAAATACCCGCGGAACGCCTGAGTTCCTTAACCTTCCCTGAGAGTCTTCCAAGTTCTGGAAAGTCTACATGGTCTATAAGTACGCTTCAGCGGTAAAAGAATAGTAGGTCGGAAAGTTCGAGTAATTTTTACTTCCTCTACCACATAAATAGCAAGTAGAGAAGCTATTGCATTCTACCCAGAAATTCTATACCGAGATTCCACCGAAAATACATGTTTTGAGGCCTCCTGAATCCCATAAAAATATTTTTAGGAAAAGGTCTGTATGTAGAGTGTGTGTGTGTGTGTGTCTGTGAACAGCATAACAAAAACAAAAAGTCGGATAAGCACCAAATATCTTCCAAAGATGCGACACAAAGGTTTTCAATAAAATCTGAAGAAGGATATTTTTACGTTGTTATTTGCCCCACTCTTCGGGAGCCAATTTGAAGTAGTTGCAACCGCACGTATGGTAAAAAGTTTCCGGTAGTCTTCGCCCCAAGTTTAAAAATATTAACTTTGTAAATTTGACTGTTTCTTTAAATATTATATATATGTTTGCCTAGGCTGCGCTAGTATTTTTGTTAGAGACATGTATTTCTTTGCAAGGTGTGGTGCGGCTGAAGAATGTTGGCTTACACAGATTATAATTTTTAATTCACTCCTTTTTTATTAATTCTTGACACGATTTAAACAACACTTCACTGATATAGAGAGCTTTAATTACTTACTTGCACTTTTTAACACATAAACTATTTTTGTCCCATCTGAATACATATTAAACTTCTCGAGGACACATTTCGCGTCCGGTTAGGAACACTGTCTGCAAGCAACTGAACTCCAAATTCGTAAATTTTGCTATATTTCAGTTTCTGATTGGCTAATCCTAGTCCAATAGAAATCTTTCCTTTAACTTAAGCTTTCTTTCTGGTGGTTGATTGGCTATTTTTAAACTGTCTCAAAATTTACATTATTGTTGCTCGAATAATGACTAGTAGCATTATTAAACTTTCTTACTCTTTATTGCTTCAAAGTTACCTCATTGTTACCTCGTAGTTAGCAACTTTTAATCTATTATTCGAACAGCTTTTACATTATTAAATTACGTAATACATTCACATAACATTATTGAACATGTATACAATAATATAAACATATACAATGACTGTTACATACATTTTACAAATTATTACATACACATATTGCTTTAAGGCGGGCTGTTATTGAATTTTAGATTATATAATTTGACTGGAATCATTTAAGTGCTAAAAATACTGTCTCAAATCTCGCCTTCCTCCCTTTACGTGGACGATTTTTCGAAATTTATTTTCTAAGAAATTGCTCTAACGAGTTTAATTATACTGCCTTATATTAAATATATTTACATGACAAATGCAATGCATATCTTAAATTTTGTAGGAATAGCCTATAAAGTCCCTTTCATCCGAAAGAAAGTTTGTATAATCTTCTATAAGTGGTAAACGTTTAGCAATAGATGAAAACGTATACATAAAAATCGTGGATTCCTTTAAAACATGCAATTTATTCCAAATAACTTCTTTTGTGGCATGATCCATTTTTGAGATATTCGTTATTAATGGTTCAAATTGTTCAATATTTAGCCATTGTTTTAGTCCTGTCGATTTTAAATTGTTTCTCGCGATGTCGTGGAAAGGGTATTGATTTTTAAGGCCAACATATAGCGTCCAGTTCTTAAACATTTGACTATGCTGTTCCCTTTGCATATATAACGAAATATTTAATGCAGGTATTTCCGGAAAGATTTATTTCGATTAAAATGAAATAGGCTGGAAAATAAACTTTCGTAAGAATAATTTTACTCACTAATAAACGACAGAGGGTAGAGAAAGTCATATGAATGTAATACCAAGTGTTTCTTTATATACTCACAGTAGATGATATTGTACAACTTTGTACCTTCCTTTTGGTCCCATAATTGTTTAAAACACAAAATCTCGTAGTTTTACGTATTACATAGACCCTTAACATATACAACAAAATATGGGGCGAACCTGGTGCATACCGTTTTGGAAAAGACGCATATTCCGAAGCCAGGGAGAATATTCCGAGTTTCTTATTATAAAATATCGTTCGACTGATTTCTAATGTTAGCTTGACACAATTTTCTCTCTTTATGCAATTATTTGACATGCCCTTCTTACGAAGTGGATTATAACATAGAAAGAAAATAATGAAAAAGGTTCTTACTTGAGGGCTGGCAAAATATGTTGACATTGGTATTGCATTTGTATCGCATCGTTATGGGCAGATTCAATTTTCATTTGTTTTGCTGAGTCTCAGTGGTTAAACTGACACCATGTATACACACATACATACATACATACATACATAAATACATAATACATACAATTATACATATGTACATATAGGAAGTGGCCAACACAAGCCCTTCTTAGTTGAGGTTAGTTCATACCGGATAGCTCGGATGCTCCTAAGCAAACTTCAAAGGGGACTCCATACCGACAGAGAGGAGATCGCTGAATGAAAGACTAATGCTTTAAATCGAGCACTTAATCTGCTCTTAGCCACAGAACTCATTCTGTAGAGAAACTCTGCTATATGAAGTATTTAAGTTCGATTTCCAGCTGGCTGCAGAAAGTTATTTTTAAACAAAAACATTTCTCGATTTGCCCAGAATCTGGTGTTTAAATGTAAGAGTATCTATATGTGTGTGCCCATTAACAAGAATTCAGGATTGCCGCTTGACGCAAATCTAAACACACGTGTTAAGTTATTTAGTTCCATGAGAGCTAATTTACAATCAGTACAAATATATGGCACCAGTTGGTACCGCGGTTAACAAGATTTCAAAAAACCTATTTTTATTGTATTTATGTACCTTTAAAGGTGCGTTAGAATTAAAATATTTTGTATTAGTGTATTATTCATAATAAGCATGTGCAAAAGCATGCCCGTTTTGGTGGATGAATTCCTGTAAAGGCCTTTCAGGCCCACGTTCTACCTTGAGTGTTCCATCATTTCTTAATATTATTCCTGTACGCGCCCCCCCCGCAAAAAAGGCACTGAAGAAATATGCTGCATCTGAGAATATTCAAAACTCAGTCTTCGAGGTTCAGCTGCATTTTGCTCGTCTCCGCAGAGATCGTAACCATATCTGTGTTTGTTATTGGTGAACTTACTTTTTCGTTTGAATAACTTGGCTCGAACTGCATGCAGGAGACCACGCGACTACCACGTAAACACTTGAAAACACCAGCACTACCTCAGTGACCTTTCGCTTTGTACCTGCACTGCCCCTTTGAACAGCAGAGGTGCGGCAACTTATTTTGCACCTATGTATGCGGGAAACATAAAACAGCAAAGGACGGATTGATTGGGCCACCTGATATATGCATTTTCTATCCATAGCATTCTCAACTAAAAGTCGAAGCCTTATTCGCAAGAAAGTTCTCCAGTGTGTTCGTATTCAAAGGGCTTTGTAAATAATATTTAATCTTTTAAGAATTTATAAAATAAAATTAGATTTCTAACAGAACAAATTGTGTTTTTCAAAGGTAGCCTTTCAAAGGTGAAGGCAACATTCATACACATGTGTATTTGTCATATAAATATCATTAATATATGGTATGGTTGGTCATTTTTAAAAAAAAATCATAAATTTAGAAATATGTTCCATGCAAAAGGTAGTTTGGTGTAGCGGGATTTTCTTAAAATCTTCGTGCCCAATGTTTCGAAGGTACTGAATCTAAATACCAAGTTTGGTGGCTTTTCGTTTAAGTTTTGCTGTTCACACACACACACACACACACACACACACACACAAACACACACACACATATGGGTCATTTTTATAAAAATGCCTTTTTTAATTCATGGTGCCTCAAAACATGGGTTTCAGCTGAAATCTCGGTATCGAATTTGTGGGTGGAGTGCAATCCCTTGTACGTGATAGAGAAGGTAAAAACAAAAAACACTTGTAGAAGAGAGTGTAAGGAAAGTCATCTGAATGCAACACATAATATTTTTAGATATAAATTGGTATCTGAATTGAAATGAATTTATTTATTGTTTGTCGTTATATCTACCATAAGCTTGAAGTGCAGGAATAAAGGTTGAATTTTTCTGCATCGTAAATTAAAATAATCAGGATATATCTTTGCATGCAGTAACCCAACGTTGTGCTAGTTTAACGATTTAAGTAACAAAATTAATATAACTAATGGAAATCTTTCATGATCATGTAACAACAACAGCAGCATTATAAGTTAGGATGCAAACGAACATCTTGCTTGGTTCATTAATCAACATTATAGCAGGAAACACCATAAACTTTGCTAATTGGACAGTCGCCTCAGAAGTCCTGCACTGGATGAACAAAATGGGTTGTAATCCAAGTTCCCAAGAGCGTCGTGGCTAGATAACGAGGCAAATTACGTAACTTCCGCTTTCCGCTTTCACATTACCAGAAATTTCCACAGCCCTCAGTACCGGTATTGCATTTAATTCATAGTTTGGAGAACATCAAATTTAATTGAAGTTTGTCCGCTTGGTCACGTACTTCTTCAGCCAGTCCAGGTGAGGCACAAGAAATGACAAATTGCTGTACTTTGATTTTTAAAAGAGTGTCCTAGGTTGCACATTTACCCTTTCAAGCCTCAGGAATTAACATGCTTAAAATTTATTTTTGTCTACTTAGAACTAATTTTATGAAATATTGACTCAAAGAATTGAAGATTTGCTTATGCTTTTGGGAACATGTGATACATTTACTCATGGGTATTGAGACATAATCTCTCAAGTACAGCATTATCTTCTATATGGAACACAGTCTTGTTCAGATAACCAAAAAATAAAGATGGGTGATGCCGCATGTCAGGTCGGTCAACATATTAACTTGAGTCACTAGATACTAGTATTTTGGAGTTTTGACATATTATTTCGCATCACTATTATGTTAAAATTGAAACCATTTAATTGAAACATATTTGTGGTATATCCATATAAATAAAAAACTGATGTGTTACACTCACATGGGTTTCTAATCTTGTGCAAACTATTTTTACAAACGCTTATTCTCCATATTCTTCATGTTAATCGAGATGTTAATCTTATTGCTAATTTTCTTGTTGATGCAAGGGGAATTGCTAGGCTTTAAGCGATAGTCAAGTAGTTTAAGAGCTGGTTGTTATGTGGACTATTCCATTCTCTTTGTATACCAGGACAAAAAATGATTAACGAATTCCTATTTGAGAAGATGTATTGGAAAATTTAAGGGAATAACATGCAATATCTCGAAAATGGTTCACTCAACAAAAACAAATATACGTGACATAAATTGTGTATTTTAACGCGATCTACATTTTTGTGTAGTAAAATTTTCTCTATCTCTTATGGATTACCAGTTATGCAAAAGTCGTTCCCAATGAAGAACACTTTTGGATTCATACCCAGAAAATTCGAGATATACATTTCATTTGTCATGAAAATATCTTAAACATGTGATATTTTAATGGTTAGAGCCATTTTTGAGAAAATTAAAATTTTCGAAAAATGTTTCATGTAAAGGGTAATCTTGGGTGGGGGGATTTTCTTTAAAACCTTCGTGTCGCATCTCTGAAAGATACTGAACCTAAATACCAAGTTTGGTGTTTGTCCGACTGTTCGTTTGTGAGTTATGCTGTTCACAGACACACACATGGAGATGTTTCCAAAATGCTTTTTTTGGATTCAGGGGGTCTCAAAACATGTATTTCCGGTGAAATCTCGGTATCGAATTTTTGGGTGGAATACAATACTTCCCCTACTTACTATGCGTAGTAGAGAAAGTGAAAATTCTGATGTGTTACATACACATTACTTTCTGTACTCTCTATCCTATCTACTTACTTTAATCGACATAAACCCTTACGGAAATAACTGCATTACACGTTTCGTAATAGATACAAAGGGAACTGGACGATTAAAATTCCAGACTCTTTCCATCTATGATTGTCGACGGGATATAAAGAATGACAAAGAATTGAACAATTGGAACCATTAATAACGTATATCTCTGAAAGGGCTGAAGACACAAAAAATTATTTGAAATAAACTTTGTGTTTTAAAAAAACCCTACATTTGTTGTGTAGTACGTTTTTGTCTATCGCTTAACGTTTACCAGTTATGCAAGATTATACAAAACTCCTTCCAAATGATCAGGACTTCGTAGGGTATTCCAAGAAAATTTAAGATATTCATTTTATTTGTTATATAAGTATCTTTAATATACGGTAGTTTAAACAAAATCACAATTTATTTTCAAAACCTTTTTAGCAACATAAGCCATTTCTGAGATATCGTCATTAATGGTTTGATTTGTTCAATACCTTATCATTGTTTTGAGGAACGCTGTTATTTAGGAGTATTCTTATTTCGAGTGTTGGGGAGCCGAACTTGAAGTAGTTGCAACCGCACGTATGGTAAAAGTTTCCGGTAACCGTCGCCCCAAATGTACTTTCCGGTAGCCTTTGCCCCAAATGTTTAAAAAATATTAACTTTGTAATTTTTACTGTTTCTTTAAATATTTATATTTATGTTTGCCTCGGCTGCGTCAGTATTTATTTTTAGAGACATGAATTTCTTAACAAGGTTTGTGGCGCGACTGAAGGATGTAGGCTTACACAGATTATAATTTTACTTCACGCCTTTTTATTAATTCTTGACACAATTTAAATAACACTTCACTGATATAGAGAGCTGTGAGATTGTTTTATTAATTACTTGCACTTTTTAACACGTAAACTATTTTCTCACAAAATACGCATTAAATTTCTCGAGTACGCATTTCGCGTCTGATTAGTAACATTGCTAGCAACGCGTCCAGTTATGAGCACTGTCTACAAACAACTGACTTGATTTCTTCAAGTCTCATTAGCTATTCCTAATCCAATAGAATACTTTTATTTAACTTAAGCTTTTTCTGGTTGTTGATTGGCTATTTATTAAACTGTCTCAAAATTTGCATTATTGTTGCTCCAATAATGACTAGTAGCATTTAAACTTTCAAATTTATTATTGCCTCAAGGTTACCTCATTGATAGCAACCTTTAAACTATTATTCTCACAGCTCTTACATTATTAAATTACGTAATACATTCACATAACATTATTGAACATGTATACAATAATATAAACATATACAATTACTATAATATTTATTTTTATATATTGTTGCATATACATATTGCTTTAAGGCGGACTGTTATTGAATTTATATATTATATAATTAGTCTGAAATCACTTAAGTGTTAGAAATACTGACTCAGTTTTTAAATCCCATGATTTTCAGTTGTTTCTGGCGATGGCATGGAAACAGTATGGAATTTTAAGGCCAGCATATAGCGTCCAGTTCTTAAACATTTTACTGTCGGTGTTCTCTTTGTATCCTAACGAAATGTGTAATGTAGCTATTTCTGCAAAGGTTTGCCTGGATTTCTTCTTCTGTTTCTTTTTATTCTTCTGCTTTTTTATAACTCTTAAAAATATTATTAACTGTAAATTTCAGTGTGACAAATACAGACTAAAACGTATGGACTACGGTGTATTGCCCTAGCATTGTACTTTTTAGGGCTATTGAGCTTTCCAAATTTGACTATTTCTGTTCACAGTAGGAGACACACATTAATCTTGCTATTCTCTCTGTTACTTATCTAAGTAAGGTAAGAAAGTGTTGCGATGAGAAACAAGTCCGCATGCGTGTGTACGTCTGTAAACAGCAAAACTGAAAAATGAAAAGTCGAATAATACCGAACTTGATATTTAAGATCAGTATCTTCCATGCAGATTTTGAAGAAAATCCCCCACCCTCATGCCTTTCTTTAGGTGGAAAAATATGGATATTTTTTATTTTCTCAAAAATTTCACTAACGATTCTAATTAAAATAACATTGAGAAAGGTAGTATTTTTAAAAGCAGTTGTATCATATTTCAACTGTTGGGGAGCCGAACTTGTAGTAGTTGCAACCGCACGTATGGTAAACAGTTTCCGGTAGCCTTCACCCCAAATGTACTTTCAGGTGTCCTATGCCCCAAGTTTAAAAAAAAACCATAAACTTTGTAATTAAACTGTTTCTTTAAATATTTAATATTTATGTTCGCCTCGGCTGCATTAGTATTTATTTTAGAGACATGGATATCTTGGCAGGGCTGTGATGCGACAAGAATGTAGGCTTACACAGATTATAATTTTACTTCACTCCTTTTATTAATGCTTGACACGATTTAAATAACACTTCACTGATATAGGGAGAGCTGTGAGTTATTTTTATTACGTACTTGCATTTTTTAATACGTAAACTATATTTCGTCTGACACGAATACGTATTAAATCTTTGTAGGATGTATCCCGCGTCCAGTTAGAAACACTGTTTGCAGGCAGCTGAACTGATTTCAACCGACTAAACTTGTAAATTTCTGTATTTCGAGTCTGTGATTGGCTATTCCTACTCCAATAGAATATCTTTATTTTACTAAAGCTTTTTCTGGTTGTTGATTGGATATTTTTAAACTGTCTCAAAATTACATTATTGTTCCTCTAATAATGACTAGTAGCATTTTAACTTTCAAATTCATTATTGCCTCAAGGTTACTTCAGTGTTAGCAACCTTTAACTTATTATTCTCACAGCTCCTACATTATTAAATTACGTAGTATAGTCGGATAACATTATTACATATGGATACAATAATATAAGCATATGCAATGCCTGTTACATACATTTTACAAATTATTAAATACACATATTGCTTCAAGGCGGGCTGTTATTGAATTATATACATCATATAATTAGACTGAAATCATTTTAGTGTTAAAAATACTGCCTCAACATATTGTTATGACATTGCCTGAAAAGTAAAGCTCACTTCTTGTTTGTTTTAAGAATATCTCATGAAGTCCTCTTTATTCGGAAAAAAATTATATAATTTTGTATAACTGTAAACAATAAGAGATAGGCAAAATCTTACTACACAGAAAATGTACAACTCTCTATAAGTTAATTTATTTCAAATAACTTTTTCATGGTGCACTTTTATACTTGGCTTTACTCACTTTCTGAGTTACCAAAATGGAAGTGCCAATATCAGGAAACGCTCACTGTAGTATTGGGTAAACAACAAAGCCAGTACAGGGAAAGCACTGATTCCAAATATTATAAATGAAGATCAAATAAATAGAGATTTAATGCTCATAATTTATAATCAAACACGACAATTAACATATCACTTCTGTTAATTGCAAAATTAGCAACTTGATTTCGCGTAGTGATCCACATGTATTAGCATAATTACATCACTAAATTACAATTGTGATGAATACAGAAATGGCAGATAAAATGAAAATCCTCATTCATTTATCTTTGTCCTATTTCCCGGTTGCACACTGCTCTCATAAACAAAACTCCCTGGCCATGAACACACCTTCCAGCGTAATAATCAGACAGCAAGGGAAATTGACAGTGCCCTTGAATACACATAACGTAGAATACACTTTGAAAGGATTAACAGCTATATAAAGCATCTGGAGACATTAAGCACCTAATAACAACAAGAATTAACTATTTAAACAACAACAAAATGTGAAAGCTTTGAATAGTATTAACACCCAGCGGAAATGAGACCTGCATGGCAACACGTATACTAATTGTTCCCCTCGAATTTTACAAACACATAAGGAAGAGTTTTGAAATGCGGGCTGCTGCAAGCTCAAGCCTCAATAGACTCTGCTGGCGACTCACATGGCGAGAAATGGAACTAAAATTTGTCTATCGCGCACCATAGCGGCAACAACAGAATTTTATTATCAAATTTCAAACAAATTAATGTGTGATTAGCAGAGTGGCAGCAACATAATATACCGTCTTTATTTTTTGAATTTTAACTGCTTCTTTTTAAGGTCAAAAGTTACTCTGAAATGGTCAAAAGTCACATTTTTTGTTTTAGGCACTAATAAAATCTCTATTACTTCCAGTTTCAGAAAATATATACTTTTGGGGGGGTTAAGAGGCTTTTAAGACATTTAAATACCATTTAAATGCTAGTCTGCATTCCTCTAAAGCTGTCGTGCAACGCCCCTTTTTAGACATTTTGGCATCATTCAACAACGAACAACTAATCATGCCCAGCGAGCAGTTCAGCAATTAACAAAAGAGGCCAGGACCAAGAGAAGGCAATTAGAAAAGCTGAAGCAAACCAGGAATGAAGGTGCAGATGATTGGAATGTGCTGAAGTGTGTGAGAATTTTTATGTTCAAACTTTAAATTCAGTTTCCTCAAAACAACGTTTTTTGGACACTTATGTACCTTTTTCTCAGAAAGTATGAGAGGTAGAGAGCTGAAATTTTCAGTACGTGTATAAAACGCATATTTAAACTTTCTCAACCACAATCATACATTTTATATGTATATTAGATATTAAGAAAGGAATAAAATTGCAAATTTTCCACAATTTTACTTTTTGACTTTGCGAATTATTGTTTTTCAATTTCTGGTGAACTGATATACATAAAAAATGATTGAGATTCAGAAGATAGCTGATTATACCTACTAAGAACAAGCACTATGGTCGTACATACATTCACATAACATTATTATACATGTACATAATAAAATAAACATAATTCAATGACTGTTACATACATTTTATATATTATTATACACATATTGCTTTCAGGCGGGCTGTTTTTATATTTTATATTATATAATTAGACTGATATCATTTAAGTGATAAAAATACTGCCTCACATTCTAGAATACTTGTTGAGTAATTGATTAATAGTAATTTTACTATTTAATTTTTTCATTTTGTAAAAATACCTGTTTTTGGATTCAGAGGGCCTTAGAACGTGTATACTTACTGTGAAATCTCGAGCCGTAGTTTTTGAGTGGAATACAATACTTCATCTTACCTACTACCTAGGTAGGTGGCGACAAAGTAAATATGTTTCAATCAGACACTCATTGCAGATGTTACGCCCGTGACGTGGGTTATAGAAACGTGAATAGCACGTATTACAGGCACAATAAACTCGAAACAGGAGATACTAGATGGAGCCCACATAATTTGCACGTTTATTCATGCTTGAGACAGGGTTGCGGCCGACAGCTATGCAACTGTTTTCTGTCCATAGATACATACATCTGTAGCAAATATTTCACCTGAATGCGCAAGGCTCGGTTAATAAGCGACCGTTTCTCCTTTTGTTTCCTAACTGCAGAGGCTGGATCGATAGGGACATGTTTAGTATGCACATCCTTTGCGTGCCCGAGGGGATAATAAGGCGATCCGATGATACCATCAAGCTCTGCTAGGCTCTGATGAGGTGAAAATTGATGGATAGGTGCGTGTCCACCCCATCTTGCCACACAAGAAGTCGCACAGTGGCAGTTGGTGGCTTCATACAACACTAAATATGGTGAAAAATATTAATCGCTATGTATTTGATAGACACAAGATTTCTCTTGTGTGTTTACCTTTTGTAACGAAATTGACGACTCCAGAAAGGAATCGCCTATAGCCCCAATGTTAAATTATTTGATTTCAGGTGCAGTTTTCTCAAGCTAAAGTACGTCCACAGCAATGACGAACAAGACACTTTTCTTAGAGGTGCTACAAACTACAAACACCACATTTGAAGTAGGAGATGTATTATACTTCAACTGTTGGGGAGCCGAACTTGAAGTAGTTGCAACCGCACGTATGGTACCCGGTTTCCGGTAGCCTTCGCCAAAAATGTACTTTCCGGTGGCCTTTGCCCCAAATGTTTAAAAAAATATATTAACTTTGTAATTTTTACTGTTTGTTTAAATATTATGTATTTATGTTTGCCTCGGCTGCGACACTATTATTGTTAGCGACATGTTTCTCTTTGCAGGGTTGCGGTGCGACTGAAAAATGTAGGCTTACACAGATTATAATTTTACTTCACTCCTTTTATTAATGCTCGACACGATTTAAATAACACTTCACTGATATAGAGAGCTGTGAGATTAAACACTTTCACTTTTTAACACGTAAACTATTTTCGTCTCACACTGAATACGTATTGCATTTTTTTAGGACGTGTCTCGCGTCTGCCTACAACCAACGCGTCCAGTTATGAGCACTGTCTACAAGCAACTGACTTCTAGATTTGTAAATTTTGCTATATTTCAGTTTCTGATTGGATAAAACTAGTCCAATAGAATACCTTCATTTAACTAAAGTTTTTTCTGGTTGTTGATTGGCTATTTTTTTTAAACTGTTTCAAAAATTACATTATTGCTTCCAAGAATTACAAGTAGTATTGTTAAACTTTCAAATTCATTATTGCCTCCAGGTTACGTCATTGTAATCTCATTGTTAGCAACTTTTAACCTATTATCCCCACAGCTCCTGCATTATTAAATTACATAATACATTCACATAACATTATTGAACATGTATACAATATTATAAACATTTACAATGACTGTAATATACACTTTTTATATATTGTTACATACACATATTGCTTTAAGGCGGGCTGTTATTATATGTTATATTACATAATTTGACTGAAATCATTTAACTGTTAAAAAATGCTGCCTCACATTTTAAGAACTACACAATTAGAATAGGTCAACGTTCAAACACATTTAATACTCATTAATCTTTGCAACAATTGTTTGTAGAACACATGATTCATTGTTTGACCTTGTGGCACAAATTCATTATGTACAATGCCTTTAATGTCAACAAAGCACAATCATAACTTTGGATCGAACTTGTCTGGCCGTTTTTCGGGCGTGGAGATGAAGGACTCTTCAATTGTGAAGATTGTTGCTTCGTTTCTGGATCGTAACCATAAATCCATGTTTCATCAGCAGTAATAATTTTCTCCATAAACTGTGGGTCATTTTGTAGCTGTTCTTTAACATTTGTGCAGGCAATCACATGACTTTCCTTTTGGTCATTTGAAAGCAGGCGGGGCACGAACTTGGCGACAATTCTTCTCATGTCCAAACTCTTTCAAAATGCTTTGAACACTTCCAAAGGAGAGTCCTAATGAGTTAGAAAGTTCGCTTATTGTAATGCGCCTATCATTTAAGACCATTTCCCTCACCTGATTTATATTGTCATCAGTTTTGCTGGAACAGGGTCGCACCGAACGATCTGCAACTTTAACTGATGTCACACCACTTTTAAATTTTGAAAAGCACTCAAATGCTTAAGTGTTTCCCACAACTTCCTCCCCATAACATTTCGTAGGGTTCTGTTGCAGTTTTAACGAGCTTAAAGTAAAATGTGATGTTCGTTCTTTGTTCTTCGTAATCTGATATTTTTTCTACGGGGAAAAATTGCAGCACATGCAAAACACGTGTTCACTTCAGAGCGTCTATCTCGTCACTGCATGGTCAAAGGAAGTCACGCGACCTCTCATTTTTATTGGGAAGGAACGCTGTGTTTACAGTCTGGGTAAGAATTAAAGAAATCTCAGCGTCAGCATTGCTGTGAAGCCATTCTGAAAACCTTTTTATCACAACTCGTGTGTAATTAAGTATAGTTCTCCTTCTTTATGCAATAGAATTTTAAACCAAGCAAACCAATGTTGCATAATAGGAAACATCATACAAAAGAGAAAAGAAGCAAAAAATCTGACGTGTTACATGTAAATAACCCAGCGAGGCAGCGCGTGTGACTCCCATTCGAAGGTCATGGATTCGATTTCAGCGGTCGACCATCCTGACCCATGGTTTTTTCCGGGTGTATCCGTCTTTCTCATTTCACTTTAACTTTCATCTGCTTGGTTGCTTCATGGTTGCAAGTGTGGCGGAGTCTCGGTTTGCATGGTAGAGAAAAAGGATGCTCTCTGTAATACTACGTCCTCCGGAATGGGGATAATATCCGAGTTCCGGACCCTCATGGGGTGTACAAGCCAGCAGGAGGGGAGGAGAGTCGGCTGTAACAGCTGACACTGGGGAGTTTCAATAAAATATAGAGACTCTACCCTATGCTCTGTCGCGCCTCCTGATCCGGCCGCCCTCTGTTTCCTTTCACGTCAACCCTCCCTCCCGGAGACATCCCGTTTGGGGCTAAGGCACAAAGGATTTCCTTAGGTCCAGGTGCTACGTCCCCTCCGCTTCTGGTCATACGTCATACATGCAAATGACCTTCTTTACTCATTCTTCTACAAACTATTCTTACAAGGTATATGCAAAAGGTAAAAGTTTGGACGAACGGAGGGACCCCAACAACCGGGACAGAACACCGCAAGTAGGCTGCAACGGTCCTGTTTGTCCTGTTTATTTGTCATGTAAGTATCTTTAATATATGGTATTTTAATCATAATAATACGGGCACATTTTAGAAAACAAAAAATTTCGAAAAATTTTCCTTATAAAGTATAATTTGGGGAAATCTTCGTGTCACATTTTTGGAATATACTGAACTTAAATACCAAGTTCGGTGTTTATCCGACTGTTCGTTTCTGAGTTATGCTGTTCACACACACGGACATGTTTCCAAAAATGCTTTTTTGGATTCAGGGGTTCTTAAAAAATGTATTTCCGGCGAAATCTCGGTATCGAATTTTTGGGTGGAATACAATACCTCCCCTACTTACTATACGTAGTAGAGAAAGTAAAAAGTTGTACCTGTAAATGGTGGTCGGAGGGGGGGGGGGGGTTGCTGAAAATCTTCGTACCGCATCTTCTGAAGATTCTGAAGTTAATTTTGTATTTAACTGATTTTGAGTTTTGAGTTATGTTGTGCACACATACAGACCACTCTAAAAAGTATTATTACTTTCTCTACTACGTACAGTAAGTAGGGGAAGTATTGCATTCCACCCAAAAATTCGATACCGAGATTTCACTGGAAATACACGTTTTGAGACCTCCTGAATCCAAAAAAAGCATTTTTGGAAACATGTCCGTGTGTGTGTCTGTGTGTGTGTGTGTGTGTGTGTCTGTGTGTGTGTGTCTGTGAACAGCATAACTCAAAAACGAACAATCGGATAAGCACCAAACTTGGTATTTAGGTTCAGTATCTTCCAGAGATGCGACACGAAGGTTTTCAAGAAAATCCCCCTACCCCAGACTACCCTTTACATGGAACATTTTTCGAAAATTTTAATTTTCTCAAAAATGGCTCTAACGATTTTGATGAAAATATCATATGTTTAGGGTAATGTCATGACAAATGAAATGTATATCTCGAATTTTCTGGGAATGTCTCCAAACGTATTCTTCATTGTGAACGACTTTTGCACAACTGGTAAACCATAAGAGATAGACAAAATTTTACTACACAAAAAATGTAGATCGCGTTAAAATACACAATTTATGTCATATACATTTCTTTTGTTGAGTGAACCGTTTTCGAGATATTGCTTGTTATTTCCTTAAATTTTCCAATAATACTTTTTCTCAAATTCGTTATTCATTTTTTTGTCCTGGACATGCAAAGAGAATGGAATGCGTCACATAGCAACCAGCGATAAAATATTTGACTATCGCTTAAAAGCTACCATATTTTCCTTGCATCTACAAGAAAATTACCAATAAGATTGACATCTCGATATCTCGATTAACATGAAGCATATGGAGAATAGGCGTTTGTAAAATTAGGTTGTACAAGAGTAGAGAAAGTTATGTGAGTGTAACACATCAGATTTTTTTTAGTGAAACCCCAGTATGGAAGCTTTGGTGGAATGCAATACTACCTGTACTTAGCTGTGGGGAAAATAAAACAAATAAGTCGTGTAGCTTGGTCCAATCAGGTTTCGAACACGTAGCCTTAGACTGACTGAAAGACTGCAACGTTTTACCTAGACGGTCACGTTGGCTAAAATTATCCTTGTTTTTATAAAATGTATCATTGAGGTAAAAATTGAACGCTCCATTAACGCCCCCTGCTGCTGTTTAATCGGATTTATATTATTCAGTATTCCATCCGAAAGCATGAGGTCTTTATTTCGCCGATGGCGCTACCTGTGTAATTTAATGGAAATTAGTTGAATTTTTGAAACGTTACTAGGGAAGTCTATTATCACGTATCGCTTAATCACATGAAAAGCGGTCCTGTGACTTCCTAATGCGAATCACAGCATTAAATGTGCCTGAATTAGAATAACGAATTCCTATATAATGCTTAATGAATATTCGGGCAGCGACTGTGGTCGGAATAATCAAATAACAGGCATGCAACAGGTGTTTTTGCAATATAACCCAAACATCGGCGACAACAGATAATGTTTACATACACTCAATCGAATTAATGACGTTGTTTGCAAATACGGCCTTCATGCGTGAAAACTGTTCGCTTTCATCCAACCATTAATCATCCGGTGCTGTGTCCGCCTTCATGCCAAGGAAAACAATCTTCATAGTGCGCATGTCAGATCTACCGCGCAGTGGAAGCCGCGCATGGCGAGAAAACCAGCGAAGCGTAACAAAACAAATGACGACCTCCACGCAACTTTTAACAAATATATCTATCAGTGTAAGAAATTTAACCGTTATATTTGTTAAGGGTACACATACGTGAAAATTGTCCATAATCCATTAAAAATTAATTTTTTAAAAACTTTACTTATAATTTTCTTTTAAAGTAACCCTTTTAAAACTTCAAAGCTGATTTTCTCGCATTCTGTTTTTCTACGTTTTTGGAGTATCAAAATGCCCCACACGATGAAATTTTTGTTCAATTTTTGTATACTCTATTTTATTTTACATCGCTTTAACCCCTGGTCATATTGCGACGGATCTGTTGGTGTATAACTCTTAGAACGATGTATGATGGGCAGTTAGCCTTCTAGGTCTCATCCCTGTAACCACACGCTCCGTAACGTGTCACAGAGACCTTAGCGCACAGCTAGCGAATCTTCTGCTTCGTGCCGTGCAGACGGTATTAGGGTGCCATCCAGTCTAAGCGCCGCCCTCGCACAGAAAGGCGGACATTAGCCTTCCAGGTCTCATCCCTTGGAAATGCAATCTTGCTTTGTCACGTGCGCACATAGATCCCCAGCGCATGGCAGCCGTCTCTTCTGTTTCGTGCCGTGCAGATGGCGTTAGGGTGTCGTTCAGTCTAAATGCTTACATTGTCTGTAGATAGATGGCGTAGCATTCGCTATTACCACTTATTTTTCATTTTACTATTGTTTTAGACTTTCGGTGAAACTTTGGGTCGTGGTATTAAATATCCAATCCGGTATTTACCTTGGCGACTGAGAAAAACCACGAAGAAACCTCAGACAGATTGGTCAGACCACGGGATTTGAACCCGGGACCTCCCGAATGCTGGACTTTACCGCCTGAGCCATCCCGCTCGGTTTGTTCAATTTTAGGGAAAAATCTAAAACGTACAAATGAAAAATGTTGGAAGTGATTTTTCTGAATTGTTGATATTTATCAGCATATTACATTCGACTAACATACTAGAATTAATCAACAATTAGTTTTACAATTTTTTAACAAATTAAAACAGTAACAAACAATCTGTTTCCAAAATTTTTATAGTGCTCACTTGTATTGGAATAAATATTAAAATTAATATAACCCTTAATTGTTCATCATTTGAAGCACTTCTTATTTATGGTGAAAAAAGTTTTATTTACGGACGCCCTTTAACTGTTGTGGTCCTTAGCGTCCCATTCTATATTGGGCTTGAAAGACCGGTAATTTTGCTCAGAGGCCTCTTTATCACCTTTGAGGTTCTTTTACGTGCCATAAATCTACCACAAGGGACCACCGGCTTTACTTCCCTTCCGAAGGAAGCCATGCTAAGGATTTTTACACCCGAAAAAATCCATCACCCTCCGCCGGGTTTGAACTAGAGACTAGCATGGTAACCACTACACAACAGAGGACATTATTTATGGTTAAAGGATTGTTAAAGTTACTAATAAATACAAAACTAATAAAGATGTTGGAATTAAATTTGGTATACACACTATTCTTTACATGTATAATGCATGGTATAAATTTAAAGGAAATATATACATAATTACGAAGATTAGCAATGGCACTTTTGTGTACCCTTAAAAGGCAACCACTAGGTTTTTTCTAAATTAGAAGTAACCTTAGGTAGTATATACAGACAGAATATTTATAGCTATATTTATAGAATATAGGGGAAAAGTATATTACCAAATAAAATTTTCAGGACTAAGGAATGTGTGTTAGCTTCAAATATATTTGGAGTTTGATTATTAAATTACGTAAACTAACTTACAATTTTAATTTCGCTACCACCTATTTATAGTAGACAGAGAAAATCGATATTATATTCCACTCAAAAATGTGAACTAGAGATTTCACTTCATGTTTTGAGGTCCCCTGAATGCAAACAAAAAGAACCTTTATTCAGAAAAAAAGCCCATGAACAGTATAACTCAAAAAATATAAAGTGAAATAAATATCTAGCTGGCTTCTTAAGTTTAGCATTTTCCAAAATTATGATGCAGAAATTTTCAAGCACGTAGAAGTCGCAAATTTTCAAAACTGTCGATTTTGGTTAACAAAGAATATGTTTAAGACATTTTATTGACGAATAAAATCTTGAATTTTATATGAGTAACGCACGAAGTACTCACTATTATGTATGATTTTTTTAGTTTGTATTATTGGTAAACCGTAAGCGTTAGACAAAATCTTATCTAGGTATCGTTAAAATAACCAATTTATGCTGGATAAAAGTTTCGTGGCATTAATCACTTCCGAGACATTCGCTGCTATTGTTTTGAATTTTCCAATACATTGAGAGGGTTGTTGCCCCACGTACGGTACAAAGTTTCCGGTGGCCTTCGCCCCACGTTTACTTTTTCGGTGGCCTTCGCTCCCAAGTTTAAAAATAAACTTTGTATTTTAATATTTATTTAAATATTATATATGAATGCCTCGGCTGCGTCAGTAGTAATTTTCAGAACATGCAGAACATGACTGAAGAACAAGGCTTACACAAATTATAATTGTATTGTACTATGTTTATTAATCTTTCACACGATTTAATAACACTTCATTGATGTATTCTACTGTAGAACTGTGAGATTATCGTTATTTGCACTTTTAACAGGTAAACTTTATATTATTTTCACCGCAATGAATTTTAATGTCTCACACTGAACCCGTACCAAATCTACAGCTTGAGTACGCTTTCTTGTAGCGTCTCCCGCTTGAATTTATACAATTTCTGTATTTCAAGTCTCTGATTGGCTAAGCCTACTCCAATAGAATACTTTTATTTAACTTAAGCTTTTTCTGGTTGGCTATTTCAAACTGTATTAAATATTACATTATTGTTCCAAGAATTATGTAGCCTTTATTAAACTTACTAATTTATTGTTGTCTCAAGGTTACCTCATTGTTAGCAACTTTCGGCTTGTACTTTATAATTCTCTTTTGCTACCGAAAGCAGCTCGCTTCTATTCTCACAGCTCCTACATTGTTTAATTACGTAATACATTCACATAACATTGTTACACATGTACATAATAATATAAACATAATACAATGACTGTTACATACGTTTTATATATTATTACATACACATATTGCTTTGAGGCGGGCTGTTCTTATATTTTATTTTATATAATTAGACTGATATCATTTAGGTGTTAAAAATACTGCCTCAACATTTACTTATCAGTCACGATATGAGTGTGTGTGGTGGTAGGAGGAACTAAATGGTTACAAATCAAGTGGGCGGGTCATGGAAAGATAGGTAAACAAAACATCCAAGTTGCATCTATTAGCGAGACTGAGTTCTGCAAACGTAGTCTGTTTTCATTGTGAGACTGTAAATTTCTCCTATCACCTTACCCCTCACTCCCCTCTGATCCCTAGCCTTCGATGTGAAAAAACACAGTGGCACTCTCCACCAAGCGCGTTCATATCGTGGTCTCCTAAAGTCAAACCGGGCTAATTAAGTTGTAATGTTACCCTTCGGCAGTTCGGGCATATTTTGGGAGAGCTAAAGTAACCTACAACTCCAGTGGCTAGAATAATTCGCGAGGAACAGAGCAGGTCACGCTGACAGAGAGTGGGGCTAGATTTGTCATTGCCAATATAAACAGCTGCGTACCATTATGGGCTTGCTTTTATGCACGTCAGTATACGTGATAAAGAAAGAAAAAGTGTTATTACTTTGTCTACTACTTATAGTACGAGTAAGTAGGGGAAGTACTGCATTGCACCCAATGAGTCGATATCGATATTTCACCAGAAATACATATTTTGAGGCCCCTTAACCAAAAAAATTTTAGAAAACAAACCCATGTGTGTGAACAGCATAACTCAAAAACGAAAAGTCAGATAAATACCAAACTTTGTGTTTAGGTTCAATATCTTTCAAAGAAACGACACTAACATTTTCCAGAAAATCCTCCTACTCTAAACGACCCTTTACATGGAACATTTTTCGAAAATTTTTATTTTCTAAAAATGGTTCTAACGATTTTAATTAAAATAACATATGTTTAAGATACTTTCATGGAAAAAAAATGTTTACTATGAACTTTCTATGAATGTCCTCTTCATTCTGAATGCATTTTGCATAACTGGTAAACCGCAAGAGATAGACAAAAGTTTACTACACACAAAATGTGCATCTCATTATAACATACAATTTATGTCATATACATGTTTTTGTCGAGTGAACCATTTCCGAGATATTCCTGGTTATTTGTTTCAATTTTCCAGTACTTATACTTTTTCTCAAATGGGAATTCCTTATATTTTTCCATGTTCTGGACATACAAAGAGAATGGAATGCTCCACACAGCAACCTGGTCCAAAAACATTTGACTGTCGCTTAATCCGTACCACATTCCCCTTACACCTACAAGAAAATTAGAGTTCCTACAAATGTTTATCTCGATTAACAGGAAGTAGGTGGAGAATTAGCGTTTGTAAAAATAGTTGGTGCAAAAGTACAGAAAGTCACGTTAGTGTAATACATCGTTTTTTTGTTTTTTTAGTCTCCCATAGATAAAAATCATAGAGTAAAATCAGCGGATCGTGAAGGTCATAATTTTCTACTAACTACTCTATCTTAAAAAATTTCCGGAATTAAAATTAACAACTCAATAGCTGTATGCGCTGTAGCGAACTCTTGTTGGGAAAATCCAAATTGAATTTCAACGTGGGCCAGCTGTGTATAAAATGGTGAATATTTCATTCGTGTATATTTCTGCATTTATTGTTTGTTCAAAGAATATAGTTCCTATTGTTCTGCATGCATTTTCTGCACAAAAAGTTTCGCGTCATACAAGGAAATCTCGTGTGTAAAATCGGGCTTCTCTGTGCTCCAATATCTGTTATTTTGCGACGAACTATAGCTATATAAATGTAACCATGCTTTGTCAGAGAGGAATATTAACTATGGGTCAATTATTCTATCATTTCGCAAAATCCAATTACAGAGATTTGCCTGACTGTGGTGATAACATGAAAAGTAAGGTGTATGCAACAAATCTACATACATTGGAAGAATTAAAGGTAAACATCAGGCGAGAAATCACTCAGTTTGGTATATCTCGATTAACATGAAGTAGATGGAGAATAAGCGTTTGTGAAAATAGTTTGTACAAGAGTAGAGAATTTCACTGTAAGTGTAACACATTTTTAGACTCTGGAGGACTCTGTAAATGAATTTTTGGCTTGAGGCAGTATTTTTAACACTTAAATGATTTCAGTCAAATTACGTAATATAAAATTAAATAACAGCCCGCCTTAAAGCAATATGTGTATATAACAGTATATAAAAAGTGTATATTACAGTCATTGTATATGTTTATATTATTGTATACATGTTCAGTAATATTATGTGAATGTATTACGTAATTTAATAATGTAGGAGCTGTGAGAATAATAGGTTAAAAGTTGCTAAAAATGAGGTAACAATGAGGTAACCTTGAGGCGATAATGAATTTGAAAGTTTAAATGCTACTAGTCATTATTGGAGCAACAGTAATGTAAATTTTGAGACAGGTCATAAAATAGCCAATCAACAACCAGAAAAAAGCTTTAGTGAAATGAAGGTATTCTACTGGAGTAGGATTAGCCAATCAGGGACTTGAAATACATAAATTTACAAATTTAGGCGGTAGAAATGCTTGTAGACAGCGCTCATAACTGGACGCGAGACACGTATTTAATACGTATTCGTATTAAAAAGTGCCAGTAATTAATAAAAAATGTCACAGCTCTCTCTCTATCAGTGAAGTGTTATTTAAATAATGTCAAGCATTAATAAAAGGAGTGAAGTCAAATTATAATCTGTGTAAGCCTACATTCTTCAGTCGCACCACAACCCTGAAAAGAGAAACGTGTCTCTAACAATAATAATAACGCAGCCGTGGCAAACATAAATATATAATATTTAAAGAAACAGTCAAATTACAAAGTTAAGTACATTTGGGGCGAAGGCTACCGGAAAGCGGGTACTATACGTGCGGTTACAATGAACTTCAAGTTCGGCTCCCAGCAGTTGAAATATCATACAACTCCTTCAAAACAACCTACTTCAAATTGATGCCCAAAGCTTGGTGCAAATAACGTAAAGATACATCTACTTCAGGCTGGAATACACTATTTTCTTTACTTCTAAGTATGGGCTGGAGAAAGTAAGTGGAGAAACCGTATTAGAACCATTATTACCATATTTCTTACCAACAAATAACTTCAATGGAATTTTTCTTTCTAAGAAATATTGGTAATATGTGAAGTTTCGTCCACTTCACTTCTGAAACCGTCCTGTTATCAAAGATGCCCAGTTTTACTGCCTTAACCTGTTTCAGACGAAAGATGACATATACGTAATTCTCGCAACAGCTGAGGAGGTAAAAAAGAGCAAAAACTGTTAAAGTTATACAGCTGGCAAAGGTCTGCCAGGTGCAGCTCAAAAACTGCTCATTAGTTGCTTATAAACGAGCCGCTATTTGCGGCATATGCGACATTTCGTAACCTTTGCATAGGATCTCATTTCCCAGAGGGCATTCGCCAAGTCAACATCAAAGAGCTCAGGTATGAAACTTGGCAAGTCGAGGTTTTGGCCGCATTAAAATGTATAGGCGCGCTTCCTATATATCTGACTTTGATTTAAAAATACTTTAAACACTTTACGAGGTAATAAACATAATAAATATGAATACACTCATTAATAATGTGATTTATGGTGGAATGCTATCAGGGATTACATTTTTATATGTAGTGCAAGGAAACCTGGCGCAAGCTTACATCAGCACAGGAAAAGCAATTAGGAAAGTTTTCAAACAACACGCGTAAATTTTCAAGTAATAGGTCCGGATTTAATTTACACGTTCTTAAGCACGTACCAAGATTTTTAAAACACAAGACACTTTTCTTCCTTTTGATAGGCTCTATAACTTCTTCTTTCTCTGATTATCCTCCACGTCTGGAGGAAGATTGTGGATTTTAACGATACATTTGGCCTAAAGGAAAATAATTTTTTATTTCTTAAATGTGAAATATTTGCATTAAAAGTACAGATGTAATTTTTCTTTTGGTTGAGCAATAATGTAATCTAATTATTTCTTTGAGTTAGGGAAGGAGGCCAATTGACCCCTGCCCCCTAAATGACACACCTGTGCTTCTGTAATTAAACTTGGATTGCATGTATTGTGTATTTCGGTGTGTTTATTGGAGGTTCTTGCCTTCTGAAAAATTTTAAGTAAAAATAAAAAAAAGTTAATATACCACAAAATGATGGGGAAAATACAAAACATCTGATGTATTTCACTCCCATGACTTTCTCTACTCTTGTACAAACTATTTTTACAAACGCTTATGCTCCATATGTTTCATGTTAATCGAGATATCGAGATGTTAATCTTATTGCTAATTTTCTTGTAGATACAAGGGGAATTGGTAGGCTTTAAGCGATAGTCAAATATTTTAAGAGCTGGTTGCTATGTGGCGCATTCCATTCTCTTTGCATTACCAGGACAAAAAAATGAATAACGAATTTGAGAAAAAGTATAAGCATTTGAAAACTTAAGGGAATAACAACCAATATCTCGAAAATAGTTCTCTCAAAAAAAATGTTTATGACATAAATTGTGTATTATAACGCGATCTATATTTTTTGTGTAGTAAAATTTTGTCTATTTCTTACGGTTTATCGGTTATACAAAAGTCGTTCACAATGAATAATACTTTTGGAGACAGTCCCAGAAAATTCAAGTAATAAATTTTAATTGTCATGAAAGTATCTTAAATATATGATATAATTAAAATCCTTAGAGCCATTTTTGAGAAAACTAAAACTTTCGAAAAATGTTCCATGTAAAAGGTAATCTGGGGTGGGGGATTTTCCTGAAAACCTTGGTGTCGCATCTTTGGAATATACTGAACCTAAATACCAAGTTTGGTGTTTATCCGACTGTTCGTTTCTGAGTTATGTTGTTCACAGACAGACACACTCGGACATGTTTCCAAAAATACTTTTTTTTGGATTCAGGAGGCCTCAAAACATGTATTTCCGGTGAAATCTCCCTATGGAATTTTTGAGTGGAATGCAATACTTCCCCTACTTACTATACGCAGTAGAGGAAGTAAAAATGGCTAATGGAAAAACTAATTCCTAACTTGCCCCCTAGATCTGTTTTTGGTGATTGATAACGCACCGTACCATAGTGTGCAGTTGGTTAAGGCCCCAACGTCTCATATCAAAATAAGATACAGAATTTGCCCCATTCCGTGAAAGGATACTAAGTTTGGAGCTTTAGAACCTAAATAAGGGTCAAAGCATGTTCCAAAAATTTACATTGATAGGCCATTGTAGGCCATGCACACAATGTTCTCCGATTACCACGCTATTCATCGGGTTTTAATCGAGTAGAACTCGTCTAGGCTGATATAAAGCAATGGGTAGTTTGGCAGAACACTCTTTTAAACTACATGATGTTATTGATTAAGCATAGCTAACAAATGTTGAGGAAAAGTGTGAAAATACCTATCAACACATTATTAAGTAGGAAGACGTAAAAAAAAGACTATTGAAGAACAAAAAGGCCTGTTTGAAAATGTCATAGAAGGTTTTGTAATCCAAGTTAGGGAATATAGTGACAGCGAAGAAGAAGAAGACTGAAGACGATGAAAGGGAAAGTCTTGTAGAAGAAAACGACCGTGGTGATATTTCTGGTGTAGAGTGTTTTTCACACTAATAAAGCCCCTGCTAGTTTAAGACAATGCATTTGCGTGACAAGGTTTGTGTATAATGTGTAAATATAAAAGAATGATAGAGCAATCTAAACATAGTGACAATAAACCAGTCATGCAGTGGTGTGGTGTTGTGTGTTTATGTCGTATAGCAAAATCCCACGTCTTCCAGCAGGCAGACATTTCCTGGCATTAGGCATAGACTGTCTTCAGTACGCGAGGAAAGAAGGTCACCGGCACAGAACTATTGTCCCTACTGTAACTATGACCGCTGACATCTCCTATGGCTACAAATTAAAGCTCGACTGCGAAAACATGTAACAATGAATTCCAACAGTTGATAAGAAGTAACACAGCTATATAGCACAATAACATTTGATACTACCGACCTTCATAATAACATTTCATACCCACAGGGGTACGGGGTTTGGGGACTCCTTGCCCACTTGTATATTGGGTACGAAAGACGGAAATTTTGCTAAGAGGCCTCTTTTTCAGTTTTGAGGTTCTTATACGTGAGAACAGCTTGTGGAGGTTATACAAAAATGAACAATAGTGGGTAGAGAAGTACATGTAACACGCTTCTTTTTCGCATAGTTATCCATTTTCGTAATATTTAATTTCTGAAATGTGTGTCATGTGATGAAAGATACCAAATGTTTCTAATTTTTTTGTCCCTTTTTCCTTTACAAGAGCTTGTTACTTCCTCTACCATCTATTACTAAGTAAAGGAAGTATTATATTCCAACCAAAAATTCGATACAGAGATTTCACAGGAAATACATGTTTTGAGGTGCACCGAATATGTATAAAGCATTTTAGGAAGCATGTCCATGTGTGTGTCTGTAAAAAGCATAACTCAGAAACGAACAGTCGGATAAACACTATACTTGGTATTTAGATTCAGTATATTTTAGAGATGCGATACCCCAGATTACCCTTTACATGGAATATTTTTCGAAATTTTTCATTTTCTCAAAAATAGCTCAAGCGATTTTGATTAAAATATCGATGTTCAAGATGTTTTCATGACAAACAAAATGTGTATCTTGAATTCTCTGGGAATATTCCCAAAAGTCCTCTTCATTCTGAATGACTTTTGCATAACTGGTAAACCATAAGAGATATAAAAAATTTTACTATACCAAAATTTTATATTGCGTAAAATACACAATTTATGTCTATACATCGTTTTTATTGAGTGAACCATATTCGAGATATTACTTGTTATTCTCTTAAATTTTCCAATACTTATACTTTTTCTCAAATGGGAATTCGTTATTCATTTTTTTATGTCCTGGACATGCAAAGAGAATGGAGTACTCCACATAGCAACCAGCTCTTAAAATATTTGACTATCGCTTAAAACCTACCATATTCCCCTTGCACCTACAAGAAAATTAGCAATAAGATTAACATCCCGATTAACATGAAGCATATGGAGAATAAGCGTTTGTAAAAATAGTTTTTACAAGAGTAGAGAAAGTCATGTGAGTGTAACACATCAGATTTTTCTTTAAACAATGGTGTGTAGTAAAATCTCTTAGTGGTATGTTAGAGTATAAATACCAAAGTTGTTTCTACTCCAACGTGTGAATATTAGCTGAAATGTTAGGTTTTAAAGAAGCACTTGCACTCAGCTGAGAAAGGAGCCATATTTTGAAATAATCCCATGAAAATTCTCATTATTTCATGCATGCTTCTCCTACAAAAGGATCCTTTTTGCTTGCCGGGGAAGTACCGTATTAGATCCGGGCGGCTTTGTGCAGTAGCGACCGCGTGCTGGGATTAGTTGCAAGCATATAGCTACGTGGGTAGCTCCCTCAGCGGTAAACACCTCCAGTTTCCCTCCAAGTGCAGTATACCCTCTAACATAAAACGAGAAGAATAAAACGGCTTTCGTACAAAAGGAAAAATGTCCTCCCAAAATCTATTTCACCTCTTTCTGATGTAGGCTATCTCGCGAAGGCAATTTTAAAAAGCCAGCTAAAAGGATTAGCCATTTTATTCGGTAGCCTATGCCGCAGCGCCACGGCAGTGTTTACTGCGACGTAAAAGATATGATGGCATTAAAACGAGGAAAATAAATAGTATACATCGCTGAATGGCAGACGGATATATTACTGGAGGCGTATCCTGTGTTAAGGTTGTGCACTAAACCCCTGTTTCAAATACGTTTCCCCGGATCCTTTGATTGTCACGTCCACTAGTCACCTCTCATTGTTTACTGCCTAGAATATGTTGTTGTGCGATCAAACTAGTTTCTTATTTAACATCAGCCGCTTACCCGACGTTGTAGGTTTAGCTTTTTAAACGGGAATGACGAATTAATCTTATTAATCGCCTCCCTGTTCTCAAAGGAATTGTTGCATAATGATGTAGATGATTTTGATAGTGAGAAAATCTACTTTACCTCTTAAAGCCGGTTATCGAGAGAGAGAAAATAGTAATAATAATAATTATAATAATATAATACGATCGAAAACCATAAATAGACAATATTAATATAAAGAAAAAAATCTGATATGTTACAGCTTATTCTCCATATGCTTCATGTTAATCGAGATGCCAATCTTATTGACAATTTTCTTGTAGATGCAAGGGGAACATGGTAGGTTTTAAGCGATAGTCAAATATTTTAAGCGCTGGTTGCTATGTGGCCCATTCCATTCTATTTGCATGTCCAGGACATAAAAAAAATGAATAACGATTTGAGAAAAAGTATAAGTATTGGAAAATTTAAGGGAATAACAAGCAATATCTCGCAAATGGTTCACTCAACAAAAGAAATGTATGTGACATAAATTGTGTATTTTAACGCGATCTACATTTTTCGTGCAGTAAAATTTTGTCTATCTCTTGTGGTTTACCAGTTATGAAAAAGTCGTTCACAATGAAGCATACTTTTGGAGACATTCCCAGAAAATTCGAGATATACACTTTATTTGTCATGACAATATCTTAAACATATGATATTTTAATCAAAGTCGTTAGAGCCACTTTTGAAAAAATTAAAATTTTCGAAAAATGTTCCATGTAAAGGGTAGTCTGGGGTGGGGGGATTTTCTTGAAAACCTTGGTGTCTCATCTCTGGAAGATACTGAACCTAAATACCAAGTTTGGTGTTTATCCGACTGTTCGTTTCTGAGTTATGCTGTTCACAGACACACAGACACACACACAGACAGACACAGACACACACACACTGACATGTTTCCAAAAATGCTTTTTTTTGGATTCAGGGGGTCTCAAAACATGTATTTCCGGTGAAATCTCGGTATAGAAATTTTGGGTGGAATACAATACTTCCCCTACTTACTATACGTAGTAGAGAAAGTAAAAAGAAGATAAGCAAAAATAACAACAAAAATGCTGAAAACGAGATAAAGGGTATAAAGAGAACCAATTTATAAAATAAAAAGATGCCCGCTCTGTAAATTCATACTAGGAAGCCGTTTTGTTAAAACCCAGAAACACAATTTTTGTTTTCCTCGAAAGGAAAGCAGATGTACCTGCTATCGGCGACAAGAAGTCTACCGGATGTTTCGCTTTTGTACTTTGGCTCGGACGTGAAGTTAACAATGGTCTCAAAGTGTAGCAGGGTCAGAAAGCATACGTGTCTTATCTCCGATCTAAGAATATTCGTGGGAAGATTTTAAACTCAAAATAAGTTGTAAGAAGCAGACGTGAAAGTTGCCAAATCGGGGGTAGCCAATAATAAAATCATGAAACAAAAACGATAGCCAATCAAAGATCGCGTATACATCACATGAAACGTTTGAACTTAAAACGGAATGAAACATAAGGAAGGTGGGGGAAAATTCTAAGTTTGGCGAAAGGCGTGAAAAAAGAAAACAAACGCCAAGCCCACATTCGGGTAAAAATTAACCACGAGGACGGTTGATGAAACAAAATAAGAAGAAAATAATCAGAAAGTTTGAAGTGTGAAATGAAGTTGTGAAATCTAGGCAATTTGAGGGCTATTCGGAGGAACATATAAGTCGCAACTTCGAAAGTGATGACAATAATAACAGTGGTTTTGCAGACGAAGGTGGCGGGTCGACCAGATATGAATATTCGTAACAAAAATAAAGAACTAATAACTCAATCTTCGCCGGCAGCATTACTAATATCATCAAGGCAGTGTCACCACCCATGAAAACCAGAACCTCAGCTCTACCAGAACAAATTCCTAATCTCTGCCATCCAACAATCGAACCCGGGACTCTGAGTCTCCTGAAGTGACAGCAAGGAACAACACAGATGTGTCAAAGGTCAAATTCACGTATTTATTGTACGCGTATAAAAATACACTGTTCAAGCGTGAATTTGTTGGCAGGCATTACCGTGGCCTACATGAGAATAACGCCTAATATGAGAAGGATATTCGTAAGGACATCACACACAACACACGCATTGCTGAAACACGAAGACAAAGCAACGACTGAGACAGCTCACAGTTGATAAATGTACCTTTGACACGTCCAGCGTCACTGCTGCGCAGCGGCATCTTATACATCATGAAACTTCTTATCATCTGTAGGAGCAATAATTTCTTTTAGTGCTGTTACTATATTCATCTTCATCTTAAGAGAAAGAATTATCATAAATCGCTTAGTATTATTTTCATCTCAAATAAATATATCAATTGAATGAATACATAATTTTCCTCCAGCTGAACACATACCGAGGTCACTGCTGTCTCGGCCGATAAACACATAAGGCGTTTGTGGCCTTGGCATAAAACGAAGGCACTGTATACGCGCTCTTCTATAAAGTATTGTTAAAAACGTATTCTTCCAACACCTTTATGTTAAATGTTTATAAGAATTCCTTTATTACACATTTGGTTGCTATCGATTTGAAATATTATGTTACGAAGTTTTCATTCAGGAAACAAATGACTTAAGATATACAGAAGGCCTTGTATGTAAACCGTGCTATTAGTATTGTTTGGTTGTCATATAATTCAGCATATTATTCATGTATGTCCTCAATAACCTTTAAATAATCGTGTACTATTCTTATTATGGTTGTAAAATAAGATTACATGAATCATTTAAAATAATTTCACATCAGATAATTAAGTGAACATCATATAAAAAGTAGCATTTGCATGTTATAAGAATTGACCACAAAAAAATTACACCTAAAATATAGTAAAATATTTTTTTAAAGTGAGTCGCGATTTGTTGGCTTTGAAATTCCATGTTACTTGCATGATCAAGAGAAAAAGTATAACAGTTGGAAAAAATAAAATCAGATTTAATACATTCACATGTCTTTCTTTACACCTTATTGTTTATTAGTAGGTATACAATTTATTCTTACCCAAGGTTATTTTTCTACCTACTACATTTTATTCCAAATAAGCCTTTGCAGAAATAGCTACATTGCAAATTTTGTTATAGAAACAAAGAGAACAGCAAACCTGTAAAACAAAAATTAAAGAAACATGAAATTAAAACATAAAAATGTGTTACACTCCCATGACTTTCTCTACTCTTGTACAAACTATTTTACAAACGCTTATTCTCCGTATGCTTTATGTTAATCGAGATATCGAGATGTTAATCTTATAGCTAATTTTCTTGTAGATGCAAGGGGGAATTGGTAGGCTTTAAGCGATAGTCAAATATTTTAAGACCTGGTCGCTGTATGGAGTATTCCATTCTCTTTGCATGTCCAGGACAAAAAAAATGAATAACGAATTTGAGAAAAAGTATATGTATTGGAAAATTTAAGGGAATAACAAACAATATCTCGAAAATGGTTCACTCAACAACAGCAAAAATGTATATGACATTAATTGTGTATTTTAACGCGATCTACATTTTTTGTGTAGTAAAATTTTGTCTATCTCTTATGGTTTACCAGTTATGTAAAAGTCGTTCACAATGAAGAATACTTTTGAAGACATTCCCAGGAAATTCGAGATATACAATTCATTTGCCATAAAAATGTCTTAAACTCATTGGATTTTATCCAAAATCGTTAGAGCCATTTTTGAGAAAATTAAAAATTTCGAAAAATTTTCCATGTAAAGGGCAATCTGCGGTGGGGGAATTTTCTTGAAAACCTTCGTGTCGCATCTCTGGAAGATACTGAACCTAAATACCAAGTTTGGTGTTTATCCGAATGTTCGTTTCTGAGTTATACTGTTCACAGACAGACACACACATACACACACTCACATGGACATGTTTCCAAAAATGTTTTATATATGCATTCAGTGCACCTCAAAACATGTATTTCCTGTGAAATCTCGGTATCGAATTTTTAGGTGGAATGCAATACTTCCCCTACTTATACACAGTAGAGAAAGTAATAAACCGAAATTAAATGTGATCTCACAGATTGTAGATAACACTGCCTGAAGTAATAACGCATAATTGGTGATACATGGTCGAGCATAACAACTTCATTGGTACGCATTAAAATACCGCGCAGAGTAACCCAATAAAATATATCTCTGTTACCTTTAAGAAGGACAAATAAGTCCAGCAACAGGCGTTGAGTAAATTCATGAGGCTGGATCAAGCGACAAGATAAACAGGAGTGCAAAAGGAACAAAAAAAGTCAGCAAATAGCTTTTTGCACAATAGAGAATTAAATTTGTTTACTCTAACTGTACGTTTGCTACTCGTTATTCACAGAATTTGATGTAAGATAATAGCAAAAATGGCGTATTTCAGTAAACACCATGAATTTCTATTGAAACCAATAAAACAGTTCCTTTCCACTGATTCCTTTTAGTAAACATTGGCATAAATGTTAAAAATTAGATTACACCATGAGATCATATCTTGAATGGCGTAACAGTAATTGTGCGCGAAGATATTATGATTAATAATTTAGCATATAACACAGAATATGACACAATACTACAGAGTATTCCAAATTGATATATACACATTTTGAAACGTTATTTCTCAGCAACGAAATGAGACAGAAATTGAGGCAGTATTTCTAACACTAAAATAATATTAGTCTAATTATATAATATAAAATATAATAACAGCCCGCCTTAAAGCAATATGTGTATGCAATAATATAAAAATGTATGTAACAGTCAGTGCATTATGTTTATATTATTATGTACATGTATAATAATGTTATGTGAATGTATTACATAGTTTAACAATGTAGGAGCTGTGAGAATAGAAGTAAACTGCTTTCCGTAGCAAACAGAATTACAAAGTAGAAGCTAAAATTTGCTAACAATGAGGTAACCTTGAAACAACATAAATTAGAAAGTTTAAAAAGGCTACTAATAGTTCTTGAAACAATAATAATGTAATATCTAAAATAGTTTATAAATATCCAATCAAAAACCAGAAAAAGCTAAAAGTTAAATTAAGGTACTCTATTGGAGTAGGATTAGCCAATCAGAGACCAGAAATAGTGGAAATGTAAAAATTCAAACGGTAGACGCTACAAAAAAGCGTAACCAAGCAGTTCGGTATGGTAGGATTCAGTGTGAGAAATGAAAATTCATTGCGGTGAGAATAATATAAAGTTTACCTGTTAAAAGTGCAATTAACAATAATCTCACAGCTCTATAGTATAATATATCAGTGAAGTGTTGATTACTCGTGTGAGAGATTAATGGAAAAAAGTACAATACAATTTTAACTTGTGTAAGCCTTCATTCTTTAGCCGTACCAGCTCTGATAAGAGATACGTGCTGTAAAAAAAATTACTAATGACGCAGCCGAGGTATACATACATATATAATATTTAAATAAATAACATTAAAATAGTTATTACACATAAAGTAAACGTGGGGCGAGGGCCACCTTTGTACCGTACGTGGGGCAAACCCTCCTAGAAACAATCTCCTGCAAATTGGCATCCATTAGGTGCGTGGTCTAAAACAGCTTCAAATTGATGCCTAAGCGTGGTGTAACCGCAACAACAATTAAACCCCTTCAAGTATCTTGCGAACTTCAATTAAATACAAGCATTTTTGATCCTACATAATGTTGTTCTGGATGGCACTCATAAATAAGCAAAAAATGTCTTTCATTAAACAGACAGAGGTTAAATACATTTGTTTTTATTACTTTCTCTACTACGTATAGTAATTAGGGGAAGTATTGTATTCCACCCAAACATTCGATACCGAGATTTCACCGGAAATACATGCTTTAAGGCCTCCTGAATCCAAAAAGAAATATATTTTTGGAAACATGACCGTGTGTGTGTCATTGAACAGCATAACTCAGAAACGAACAGTCGGATAAACACCAAACTTGGTATTTAGATTCAGTATCTTCCAGAGATGCGACACGAAGGTCTTCAAGAAAATCCCCCACCCCAGAATACCCTTTACATGGAACATTTTTCGAAAATTTTAATTTTCTCAAAAATAGCTGTAACGATTTTGATTAAAATATCATATGTTTAAGATATTTTTATGACAAATAAAATGTATATCTTGAATTTCCTGGGAATGTCTCCAAAACTATTCTTCATTGTGAACGACTTTTGCATAACTGGTAAACCGTAAGAGATAGACAAAAATTTACTGCACAAAAAATGTAGATCGCGTTAAAATACACAATTTATGTCAAATACATTTCTTTTTGTTCAGTGAACCATTTTCGAGATATTGCTTGTTATTCCCTTAAATTTTTCAATACTTATTTTCTAAAATGGGAATTCGTTATTCATTTTTTTTGTCTTGGATATGCAAAGAGTATTAATCTGTGGGAAAGGGAATGGTGCTGCACCTAGTAACCAGCTATTAAGAGATATGTATATGCTTAAAGGCTACTGTATTTCTAAATTACCCTTGTAAATATATATTCCCCTTACATCTACAAGAAAATGAGCAATAAGATAGACTCTGCAAATGTTTATCTCGATGAACATGAAGTAGATGGAGAATAAGTGTTTGTATAAATAGTTTGCACAAGAGTAGAGAAAGTCATGTGAGTGTAACACATCAGATTTTGTATACATTGCGAAATATTGCGTGTTTACTACGTAAACAACAAGTAAATGAGATGTGTTTACAACCTATTTATGTAAAATGATATGCTTCTAGTAACATGCAAAATATTCGCTTTTTTCCGGGTATGTTTAGGGAACTAAAGGATTAGCATTTGGTCGTTTAGTCGAGCTTAATGTAAACACGGCAACTAATGCTGTAGGGTGTAGCACGTTTTGTATGGAAATCGCTTTAACCTCGGTACAATATGCGATTACACGTGACGCTTTTTCCATGTGTTCATTGATTAAAACTGTTACACAGCTGACCTCCTTTTCTGTTTGTCAGGAGAATATCCTGCCCCCGAGATTAATAATTTCAGATTTACAGCTCGCCATTGATGAACAAATTTAACGAAACTGTTATGCCTATGCAGGTCATCTGAATTAGCCACTAATGGCTATCTTCCATTTACATGCTCTGGTTTTTATGAGGACGGTATTTCATATCTGTGCTCCCTAACTGCTTTGAAGTTCGTTTACTGGTAGCTATATCTTAATTAAAAGTGGATCAGTGCGGCTAATATTGCCTAGAGTACAATGTCCGCTCTGTTGATGACACTGACGTCAACCGCACTTTCTCCGCTGAAGATTCGATATTTTCATTTAACTTCTTTCTCTTTTACTGGAATTATTTTAGTTGTCTAACAAAGGGTTAAAAAAATTCGATATTCAGATTTCAGCGGAAATACACGTTTTGAGGGTCTTGAATACAAATGAGCTTTATTTTCTCTACTACGTACTTTAATAGTGGGAGTATTATATTCCACCCAAAAATTCCACGTCGAGATCTCACAGGAAATTCATGTTTTAAGGAACGCTGCATAAATAAAAGGCATCTTTTAGAAAAATATGTGTATATATGTGTGCGAACCGTGTAGCTCAAAGAAAATGAAATGTCAGTAAAATACAAAACTCGGAATTCTAAGTTCAGGAACTTCTAAAAATGCGACACCTAGATTGTCTAGAAAACTCACCCACACCGAACTACTGTATACATATAAACTTCTCGAAACATATGATTTTCACAAAAAAAACAATGTATCACATTTTTAATATAGAGTCAACTGAAAAATTCAACGCCGCGGATGGGATTTGAACACAGTTCTCCCGCTCTCCGTGCGGTAGCTCTAACCATTGAGCTTCTGTGACAACACTTCTTTATTGTTATGTTACAAATTTATTATACTTTTAATAGACCTTAGCCTGGTCTTGGAAAGCTTTTAAAATAGAATTCAATGTCCCAACGGCATTTTGTCATAGTAGCTCAATGGTTAGAGCGGGAGAACCGTGTTCAAATCCCGGCTGTGGCGTTGAATTTTTCAGTTGACTCTATTAAAAACTTGCCTAGACCAGGCTAAGGTCTGTTAAAATTATAATTAATTTACACAATAATAATAAAAAATCTTATGTGTTACACTCACATGACTTTCTCTACTCTTGTACAATCTATTTTTACAAACGCTTATTCTCCATATGCTTCATGTTAATCGAGATGTTAATCTTATTGAAAATTTTCTTGTAGATGCAAGGGGAATTGGTAAGTTTTAAGCCATAGACAAATATTTTAAGAATTCGTTGTTATGTGGAGTATTCCATTCTCTTCGAATTAGTAGGACAAAAAAAATGAATAACGACTTTGAGAAAAAGTATAAGTATCGGAAAATTTAAGGGAATAACAAGCAATATCTCGAAAATGGTTCAGTTAACAAAACAAATGTATATGACTTAAATTGTGTATTTTAACGCGATCTATAGTTTTTGTGTATTAAAGTTTTGTCTATCTCTTATGGTTTACCAGTTATGCAAACATCGTTCATGATGAAAAATACTTTTGGAGACATTCCCAGAAAATTCGAGATATACATTTCATTTGTCATGAAAATATATTAAACTAATGATACTTTAATCAAAATCGTTAGTCATTTTTGAGAAAATTAAGATTTTCAAAAAATGTTCCATGTAAAGATAATCTGGGGTGGGAGGATTTTCTTGAAAACCTTCATGTCGCATCTCTGGAAGAAACTGAACCTAAATACCAAGTTTGGTGCTTTTCCGACTGTTCGTTTCTGAGTTATGCTGTTCACAGACACACAGACACACACGCACAGACAGACATACAGACACACACACGGAAATGTTTCTAAAAATGCTTTTTTTGGATTCAGGGAGTCTCAAAACATGTATTTCCGGTGAAATCTCGGTATCGAATTTTTGGGTGGAATACAATACTTCCCCTACTTACTATACGTAGTAGAGAAAGTAATAACGAATTTGAGAAAAATTATAAGTATTGGAAAATTTAAGGGAATAACAAGCAACATCTCGAAAATGGTTCACTCAATAAAAAGGATGTATATGACATAAGTTGTGTATTTTAACGCGATCTACATTTTTTGTGTAGTAAAATTTTGTTATCTCTTATGGTTTACCAGTTATGCAAAAGTCGTTCACAATGAAGAATACTTTTGGAGACATTCCCAGAAAATTCCAGATATATATTTCATTTGTCATGAATATATGTTAAACATATGATATTTTAATAAAAATCGTTAGAGCTGTTTTGAGAAAAGTAAAATTTTCGAAAAAGTTTCCATGTAAAGGTAATCCGGAGTGGGGAGATTTTCTTGAAAACCTTCGTGTCGCATCTCTGGAAGATACTGAACCTAAATACCAAGTTTGGTGTTTATCCGACTGTTGGTTTCTGAGTTATGCTGTTCACAGACAGACACACAGACACACACACACAGTCAGACAAACACACAGACATGTTTCCAAAAATGCTTTCTTTGGATTCAGGGGGTTTCAAAACATGTATTTCCGGTGAAATTTCGGTATCGAATTTTTGGGTGGAATACAATACTTCCCCTACTTACTATACGTAGTAGAGAAAGTAATAAAAAGTATATCACATGTTTAAGGTTTAACAACTTGCTGTATCATCTGGAGTTCGGTGAAACTCATCTCGGTCCTATTTTCTGTATTCGAATCCTAACTCAGTCCCGTCTTCCAAAATGTATACAACCTAACTCGGTCCTGTAGGAAATATATCTCTATCTAGTTCAGAATGCATAATTTTCCTTCCCAGTTTAAAAGATGTATGACCTTCGGCAGAACTATAATGACTACGAAACGGTATTGTAGTTTCCTGTTTCACCAAAACCGACTTTAACAGCAAATCAGATATTTTATAAAAAATGTTCTATTATTTGCATGTAACAGTTTTGTAAACTACACACACAAAATAATTGAAAAATATATACATTATACAAAAAATTATATTTCTAAGCAGTTGAAACATTTTGAAAAACGCCAAAATATGTAATCTGTAATAACGTTTGCTCTTTTTTGAAGAGTTACCAGTAACGTAGCGGTCACAACCAATTACTTGTGCTCAGTGCCACTATCAATTCTTCGTAACAGGGATGCCACACCAGTTTACACTTCACTATGCTCAAAGTATTATTACAGTTTCGCACCATATTCTACGGTAGTGAGTTCTTGCTGACAGTGCACGCTACGACGGGACTGAGTTGGCTTGCTGACAGTGCACGCTACGACGGGGCAGAGGTGGCTTGCTGACAGTGCACGCTACGACGGCACTGAGCTGTCTTGCTGACAATGCACGCTACGACGGGGCAGAGGTGGCTTGCTGACAGTGCACGGTACGACGTGACTGAGTTGACATGCTGACAGTGCACGCTACGACTGGACTGAGCTGTCTTGCTGACAGTGCACGCTACGACGGCACTGAGCTGTCTTGCTGACAATGCACGCTACGACTGCACTGAGCTGTCTTGCTGACAGTGCACGCTACGACTGCACTGAGCTGGCTTGCTGTCAGTGCACGCTACGGCGGGACTGAGCTGTCTTTCTGACACTGCACTCTACGACGGGACTGAGTTGGCTTGTTCACATTTTACTCAAAGATAACGGCACCAAGTAAGGATACGTTCTTTGAATTCTCTGGGAATAACCTGTGAAGTCCTCTTCATTCCGAATGACTTTTGTAATCACTTGTAAACCGTACAAGATAATCTCCCATTATACGGAAAATAGTAGATATCGTTCTAAAGCATATAATTTATTCGAAATACATTTCTTTTGTGCGGTTAAGCATTTCCGAGTTATTCTTTGTTATTGGTACAAATTTTCAAATACGTATATGTTTACTTTCCCTACTGCTTACCTATGATAGGTAAGTAGAGGAGGTATTGCATTCCACCCAAAATTTTGATCCGAGATTTTTCCGAAACTACTCGAAAACACATGTTTTTAGGCTACTCGCGCGCGCGTGAACAACATAACTCAAAAACGAAATGTCCGATGAACACCAAACTTGGTATTTAACTTCAGCGTCTAGCAAAGATGCGAGACGAATGTTTCAAGGAAATACCCCGCCCCAAAGTCAAAAATTTTAGTTCTTGTTTATATTTTCAGAAATGTCTCTGATATGATTTACATACCATCTGTTTAACATATCTGCCTGATAAAAAATAGCGTGCTGTAGTGTTAGTCATTTCCAAGATATTCTTAGTTATTGTTTTGAATTTTCAAATACTTATACCTTTTCCAGTGAAAGTCGCTATTCGTTTTTTCTTGTGGTCATGCAATGAGCAAGGAATTTCAAAACCACTTCAAAATATGATTATGGCTTTAGCATAATGTGTTTTTCTTATACCTATAACGAAATGTATAAAATATGTAATGAAAATTTACCTCGGTTAAGAAGTTAAGATAATATAATAATTTTTGCTTAGAATAAATTGTAGAAGAATGAGTGCAGAATATTATTTGAATGCAACATCAGCATTTTTGGAAACATGTCCGTGCGTGTGTCTGTGTGTCTGGCTGTCTGTCTGTGTGTCTGTGTGTCTGTGTGTCTGTGAACAGCATAACTCAAAAACGAACAGTCGGATAAACACCAAACTTGGTATTTAGGTTTAGTATCTTCCAGAGATGCGACACGAAGGTTTTCAAGAAAATCCCCCCACCCCAGACTACCCTTTACATGGAACATTTTTCGAAAATTTTAATTTTCTCAAAAACGGCTCTAACGATTTTGATTAAAATATCATATGTTTAAGATATTGTCATGACAAATAAAATGTATATCTCGTATTTTCTGGGAATGTCTCCAAAAATATTCTTCATTGTGAACGACTTTTGCATAACTGGTAAACCATAAGAGATAGACAAAGTTTTACTACACAAAAAATGTAGATCGCGTTAAAATACACAACTTATGTCATATACGTTTCTTTTGTTGAGTGAACCGTTTTCGAGATATTGCTTGTTATTTCCTTAAATTTTCCAATACTTATACTTTTTCTCAAATTCGTTATTCATTTTTTTATGTCCTGAACATGCAAAGAGAATGGAATTCGCCACATAGCAACCAGCGTTAAAATATTTGACTATCGCTTAAAAGCTACCATATTCCCCTTGCATCTACAAGAAAATTACCAATAAGATTGACATCTCGATATCTCGATTAACATGAAGCATATGGAGAATAGGCGTTTGTAAAATTAGATTGTACAAGAGTAGAGAAAGTTATGTGAGTGTAACACATCAGATTTTTTTATGTCCTGGACTTGCAAAGAGAATGGAATGCGCCGCATAGCAACCAGCGTTAAAATATTTGACCATCGCTTAAAAGCTACCATATTCCCCTTGCATCTACAAGAAAATTAGCAATAAGATACACATCTCGATATCTCGATTAACATAAAGCATATGGAGAATAGGCGTTTGTAAAAATAGATTGTACAAGAGTAGAGAAAGTCATGTGAGTGTATCACTTCAGATTTTTCATTTTTTTTATATTCTGGACATGCAAAGAAATTGGAATGCGCACATAGCAACGAGTGCTTAAAAATTTGACTATCGCTTAAAACCTACTATATTCCCCTTGCATCTACAAGAAAATTATCAATAAGATTTGACATCTCGATATTTCTATTAACATGAAGCTTATGGAGAATAAGCGTTTGTAAAAATAGTTTGTACAAGAGTAGAGAAATTCATGTGAGTGTAACACATCAGATTTTTTGTGAAAATGCTTCTTTTAGATCCATGAGTTTCAAATTATACATTTCCGTTGAAATCTCGACATCGAATTTTTGGTGTTATGTGTTTGTTAGTTAAGCCAATTGTAAGTTTCGTGGCACTTTCATGAAGTAAGCTCATATACGGGGCAATATATTTAACTCAGGTTTAACATACAATCTTTTAAGTGTTAAAATATTCAATTAAATGGAGTATCCGCTTCAGGTAGGCGGATACACGCATTAACTCCATGAATGGCTCGCTATCAGCGGCGAACCGCGTACCGGCCGGTTTTACTACCACAATGTTCTGTTGCACAAAGGATTAGCTATACAAGCGTGATAACGGTTGAAGAATAAGCTTGTGGGCGTGTCGAAAAAGCCACAGGGATATGCAGAAACCACATTATAGAGTAATTATGTATCTGTTTATGCTCTTCATTCTAGCAGTGCCCATACTCTGTGCATACCCTCAATTTATTGCACAATACATCAGAATGTAACATAGAGCAGAGGGGGGTTAAACAGGGTTGTATACTATCTCCGTTACTCTTTAATTTGTTTATTGATGATGTTGTTAGCGTGATGACGGAGGAAGACATAGATGCACAGACAATAGCAGACCAAAAAATACCAATTCTTTTGTACGCGGATGACATTGTAATTCTTTCTAAAACGATAAAAGGTTTGCAGTCTGGTTTAAACGCTCTTCGACAATACTGTAGGCAATGGGGTATGGAGGTAAATATTCTTAAAACTAAAACAGTGACCTTTAAAAATGGATATGTGTACGGCCAACATGAAAAGTGGACCTATGGGGAGGAAGAAATTCAAAATGTTAAACACTTCGATTACTTAGGAGTAAGGTTTGATATGGGTGGAAAATGGAACAAGAACATGGAGTTTATAAAACACAAAGGGATTGGACAACTTTCTGAAGTATTAAGGATATTGACCTTGGTACCAGATATGCCAGTAAAAACATTACAGACCATGTATGAAGCAATGGTTAGGTCCTCATTACTATACGGCAGTGAAGTGTGGGGATGGGAGAGGGCGGATAATGTAAATAAAATACAATGCAATTTCTGGAAGCGCATTCTAGGGTTGGGGAGGGGTACTTCAAACTACGGAGTTCTTCGTGAGGTAGGATGCTGGGAAGATGCTGGTACTGGCTGCGAATAATTAAAGGTGATCAAACAACTCTGAGAGCAATATGTTATCGTCATCAAATGAACAACATAGAGCATCCAAAATGGTGGGCGGCGGGGTTGCAACGCGAATTATCAAAAATTGGCTTAAATGATATCTGGCAAAGGGGTAATGAAAATACAGTGCCGTGAGAAAAGTCAAAAGACGACTATGTGATATAAACAGGCATAAAATAGAATCTGAATGTAGACAAAGATCAACATTGGAGCTACAAAATGAAATAAAAGTTAGGTGGGGTAAGGAAACATATATTTTGGAATTAGGTATAAAACAGAGGACTGGAATAGCATGGCTTAGGTTGGGAGGGTGGAAAGCTCGCAAGATTGTTGATGACGATGGCAGGAGGATTTGCCCATTATGCGGGGAACAAGAAGACTGGACGCATATTTTGGCAGCATGCGTGCAGACGGAGGGTATTAGGAAAAAACTATTCCGGAAGTATTTTTGGCTTCCAACAGACGGAGGACAGCATGCTGGGCATGATTCTAAACAGCCAAAACTGGCCAAGCTTGGGCACTTACTTAATGGAAGTACGTGTACTAAGAGATATAGTGTTTATGTAAATTTTCTTTAAATATATGTGGTGCTTGAGTACTTGTGCGCGACTGTGTGTGTGTGTGTGTGTTTGAGTGTGTGAGTCAGAGTTTTTTTTTCAATTTAATATGTATGTATATTGTGCGGTGATAATAAAAAAAATAGTTGTTTTCTGGTCGATACTGCAAGTCACGTATACAGACCAGGTATTTTTCTAGAGAGCATGTACGGTCTTATGACCCATGTGACTGTGTTATGCAATTAATATAATACTAAATACTTAATAAATACCACCACTACTACTACTACTACTACTACTACTACTACTACTACTACTACTACTATATACTGACCTTAACAGGGCTTTATGCCAACATAGATATATTTACTAATGGTGTAGAGGACTGGGATTCGATTCCCAATTAGAGACCTGGGCGCGGACTAGAGTTTGTCTTTTGTTTTTCTTTTTACTTTCTCTACCACGCACAATCAGGTGCAAAAGTATGAAGAACCACGGTTTAAATTGGCAATCGATAACACTAGTCTGCATTTTCAAACCTTTTGTCAGATGATTTCTTAAAAGTACGTGTTCTTTAATCAAGTTTTTATTCTGATTCCAGAAATAACTTCCGTTTTTTTTCTATCAAGTCAGGTTTTTACACAAAATAAGTAATGTTTTGATAATTTTACTAATGAGCGTAGAAAAGTATTCAATACCATTTCATACAAGGTAAGTTTTTATTCAAGAAACATTTTAAGAATACTCTCAAGAACACTAATTTATTTCATGACTACATTTTAACAAAACAAGAAGCCAAAGTGTTTCTTTTAATTTTTTTCAAACTTTCTCTTCTTTGACTTCCTTGTGGATCCTTGAAGTTGACTGTGCCTCCTCAACATCCAACAGTAGTCGGCCATCTTAGTTTCATTCCATCTCCCCTGGTTCCTCTCCATTTCCTTAATATCTTGGTGAAAACGTTCACCCTGCTCTTCACTATAACGTCCCAGATTTTCTGGAAAGTAGTCGATATGTGAATGCAGAAAATGCACTTTTACATTCATGTTACAACCCATCTTCTTGAAATTTTCCAACATTGTTTCGACAATGGCCTTGTAATTGGGATCTTTGTTATTTCCTAAGAAGTTTTAAGTAACTGTTTGGAAGGCGCTCTATGCTTCTATTTCTCTCTCATTCATTGTCTTCTCAGAATCTTCATCCTTCATCAATTTCTTTATTTGAGGACCAACAAAAATTCCAGCCTTTAATTTGTCTTGTGTTAAGAAGGTAAATTTCTTGGAAAGGTACTTGAAACAAGGTTCATCCTGTGGTGGAGCCCTTACAAATTGCTTCTCAAGCCCAATTTTATGTGTAGTGGCGGAAGCAATGTCTTTTGTCTCTCTACAAGCGGTTCACGCAGGATGTTTTTAGTTCCAGGCAACACGTTTCTCCGCTGTGGCCAAACTTTCACACTCCAATGTCTTTGCTTTGCCCGACTGTCCCATTCGCACAGAAAACAAGGCATTTTTGTGAACCCAGCTTGTTGTCCTAATGGTATTCAATAACTTCTAAATCACCGCAGATACGCCATTTGTGTTCTTCGTATTGGATACTTGTTAAAAGTATATTCATGTTTTCAACTGTCTCTTTCATTTGAAGTAATTGTGCGACAGAAATGGGCCCGTACACATTCCTAGTATGCAGTAACACTCTTTCAGGCTCCTCTTTGATGAATCTATAAAAATTCTCCACTGAATAGGATCATGTTCAATGTCATAAAAGTGCATTAACTCGTTTATGTTATTGCAGTAAACCAAGGACTCGATCTGTGAGAAAAAAGGAACTAGCTCTTGTTCTCTGTGTCTGTACCATGAGTAATATGTTCCTGGTTCCAGAAGATTCTTATTTTTAAGACGGGAGCCTAGTAACTCTGCAGATTCCTTAGACAAATTCAAACCACGTACTAGATCATTTAGTACACACTGAGAGAACAGTTTTGGGGTCGTCGTGTTCAGGGCTGTAGACATCATCAGAATCGTCTTCGGTGATTGCATGAGATTCACTTTCAACACCTTCTTCTTCCAAGTTCTCTAAAACAGCTGGAGGAAGAGGAGCAGGCAGATCTTCTCCGTGTGGAACTGGCCTGATGGCTGAAGGAATACTTGCATACTCAATGTGTTTCTTATTTTTCGAATTGCACCCCTGAAATAACAGTCTTTTAGGTGGCCTTTAGACTCCCTCCACACCATAAGAATTGCAAATGGCATGATTTATATCCTTTTATCCACAATATTAACCTCTCAACACAATAGCGGCAAACTGTCTTTGGAGCCCAGGCCTTGTCTTGGTCAACAAATTTCATTTTAAAATAAGCATGGTACACTTTTTCCACAAAGTCTGTTACATCAGTTCTCTGCTGAATCACTGTATAATTTCCACAAATGTAGCAGAAAACATTTGGATTGTTCACACACTTGCGTGTAGACATAATGTATTTATAACTTCAATCACGATATAGCACTGGTAATGCAAGCCTCTGATATTAACAACAATGCCTGAATTACAAATAGAAACCAGCATCTACAGGTGTAACAATCTAAACTCTTATAAGTCTGTATTAAGAAATTTCCCTCCAAGAATTGATAATTTTCCCTTCAACAATACTCTTCATCTACTGGCTCAACCCTATATTTTTGAAGTGATATCGTGAAAAAAACTGTACGTGATAGAAAAAACTAAAAGCAGTTCTGAAATCAGCATAAAAAAGTGAGTCAGAACCACTTATTAGTTTTCAATCATCCGATATCATGCAGACTAGTGTAATTAACACGCCTCTGCCGCGCCTTCCATCCCTCATTCCGTTACAGAGGCTAATACTTGAATGCCGAACCAATAAGAGCGGAATCATTCAAGGGCTAGTATGGACAGTCTTTGGGAGGCATATTATTCCAACGATTCTAGTGGCATATATCCATTCTCCACCCCTTTCGTCGTCCTCCGTGATGTAGTGGTTACCATGCTAACCTCTTCCCGAGGTCGCGGGTTCAAAAACGGTGGAGGGCGATGGATTTTTTTTCGGGCGTAAAAATCCTTAGCATGGCTTCCTTAAGGTAAGCAAAGCTGGCGGTCCCGTGTCTTAGATTTACGGCACATAAAAGAACCTCAAGCCTGATAAAGAGGCCTCTGAGCAAAATTACCGGTCTTTTACGCCCAATATAGAATGGACACTAAGAACCATTGCAGTTAAAGAGTGTCTATAAATAAAACTCAATTTAATTTTAATTTCTCCACGACTTTCATAGTCCACCATTGATGTAGTGGTTACCATGCTAGCCTCTAGTTCCCAGGTCGTAGGTTCAAACCCGGCAGAGGGCGATATATTGCCGATACGATCGTCCAAAAGTAAAACTCAATTTTAATTTTTCCACTGCTTTCATCGCCATTCAGCTAGGTCTGATCTTTCTTCATAGGATAAGATAATGCTAGCGCATTGGTCTTCAGCTCACCCAAGGCAGTCGCGGAACACAAATAATGAGATTCTGCCAATATTCAAGAATGGAAAACACTAAAAGTAGCCAAATGCATCCACACTTTTTTTTTTCTTTCTTTCTTTCTTTTTTATTGCACTCGATTGTACGTAGTAGGTAGATAAAATATTGCATTCCACCCAAAACCCCAGTTACGAGATTTCAACGGATATACATGTTTTGAGGTAATCGAAACCAAAAGGAGCATTTTTAGAAAAAGGTTCTTGAGTGTGCTTCACCTATGCGTGTTTCAACAGCATAACTCAAAAACCAAATGTCGGAAAATGCCAAACTTGATACTTAAGTTCAATAACGTCTAAAGATGCGACACGAACTTATTAAGAAAATTTCCTTATTACAAACTACCCTATAGATGGAAAAAAATTCGATATATCTTATTTTCTCAAAAATCAATCTAACAATCTTGATTAAAATACAATATATTAAAGATATTTACACGAGAAATGAAATCTAAACTTTCTAGGAATAGTTTAAGGTCCTCTTCATTGGGAAGGAATTTTTATAATCTTGTATAACTAGTATACGTTAAACGATAGACGAAATCTTACTACACCAAAAATGTAAGTCTCTTTAATTAACTTGATTGTAACATACGCCGTTTCCAGGGTGTTACTAATGTTTGGATGTGCTCAGTGTTTTGCCAATTTTACTTTCTCTACTACGTATAGTAAGTAGGGGAAGTATTGTATTCCACCCAAAAATTCGATACCGAGATTTCACCGGAAATGCATGTTTTGGAAACATGTCCGTGTGTGCGACTGTGTGTGTGTGTGTGTGTGTGTGTGTGTGTGTGTGTGTGTGTGTGTGTGTGTGTCTGCCTGACTGTGAACAGCATAACTCAGAAACGAACGGTCCGATAAACACCAAACTTGCTATTTAGGTTCAGTATCTTCCAGAGATGCGACACGAAGGTTTTCAAGAAAATCCCCTCACCCCAGATTACCCTTTACATGGAACATTTTTCGAAAATTTCAATTTTCTCAAAAATGGCTGTAACGATTTTGATTAAAATATCATACATTTAAGATATTTTCATGACAAATGAAATGTATATCTTGAATTTTCTGGGAATGTCTCCAAAAGTATTCTTCATTGTGAACGACTTTTGCATAACTGTTAAACCGTAAGAGATAGACAAAATTTTAATGCATAAAAAATGTAGATCGCGCTAAAATAAACAATTTATGTCATATACATTTTTTTTGTTGAGTGAACCACTTTCGACATATTCCTTGTTATTCCCTTAAATTTTCCAATACTTATACGTTTTCTCAAATGGGAATTCGTAATTAATTTTTTTGTCCTGGTAATGCAAAGAGAATGGAATACTCCACATATCAACCAGCTCTTAGAATATTTGACTATCGCTTAAAGCCTACCAATTCCCCTTGCATCTACAAGAAAATTAGCAATAAGTTTAACATCTCGATTAACATGAAGCATATATGTAAAAATAGTTTCTACAAGAGTAGAGAAAGTCATGTGAGTGTAACACATCAGATTTTTTAAATCCTTCCGATCTTCAATTGTTTCTCGCGATGTCATGGAAACAGTATGGAATTTTAAGGCCAGCATATAGCGTCCAGTTCTTAAACATTTGAAGTTCCTAGCATATGTATGTGTGTGTGTGTGAGAGAGAGAGAGAGAGAGAGAGAAGGGGCAGAGATTCAGAAAATATTTTGACACATTTAAAAATTGGCTAAGATTCTTACAAAAATAAGAGTTGTTATGTTGGAAAGCTGCCTCAAAAATTTCCACTTTTAGGATTTGTTCTCAAATAACCTTAATAAGAAATCTACCAATTATATTCATTATCTATGCCACATTATATGGCTGAAATGTAATGCTTTGTTCCCATTTATAATGTTTCTCTGTTTTGGATTCTCTTATCCATAAATGGAGAATTGAGATAATTTCGGAGCCATTGGACTCTAAGATTATTTTAACTCTCTTCTTGTAGGTTGTAATGGTGCTCTGATGATTGTTATTATTCCTTCAAAGCGCTCGTTAACGTTTTAAGAAAGCAATGAAGCTGCTGCCCGATTTAAACTTAATGGTATGTTATTTGCCTCAAAGATATGGATTGTTATGTGATGCAGTAACTTGTATCACAAATTACTTAAATGTAAATAATGATTGTAATATGAATATGCATTTTTATGTGAGATTGATTTGAGATATTTGTTTATTGTAATTATTGTTGAGAAGTAAGTTTTTAATGCCTTACTGAAACTGACAATAATAGCGCGCAATAATGCAGCGAGGGGGTGAGCTGTTTATCATTATTGGAAACGAGGAAGTTACGTAATGTTGGCGCGTTTTTCCTTGAGAATCTTCTGGAACGTTTCCCTAGAGCATATGTATTCATAATTTTCATTGGATATAAAAATAGACGCTAATGTTGGCGCGTTTTATTAGCCAATTGCAGTTCAGTTATAATCTTTAGGCATATCTGGGTGAAGGAGTATAAAAAGAGTAGGTTAGAGGTAGACCCCGCCAGTTCATCAAAATTCTTTGTACACTACACGTCGCATTCCCATCAGTTCGTCGAAAGTATTTGTACGGCACACTTCGGATATCAATTTGCAGGTTACGCGTAACAGAGTTATGAAAATTCTCAATTGCTATAAAGTTAATTATACAGAAAGTTGAAGTACGAGAATTAAGAATTATCAGTAATGAAGTTATTATAACAGTTTCAGTTTGGCGAGTGTCAAGATCAATGTGTAAATGTGATAGTTAACGTGTTCGACAATAAATGTGTAAAACAAATTTCATCAGTGTTATATTTGGATAAAAGATTCCTTTCCGTTTACACAACCTGTATAAAGAGAAGTGCTCGACCCAAAAGCTAGTCGGAGGACAAAGAATCGAAATTAAATAAAATAACTAGCAATTTTTTTTAAACAAAAAAACTAATACTGCCGCAAATTGCTAACACCAGATGGAGCTAACAAACCTAACAAATGAATCACGTCACAAGATGGCTTCCACGCGTGAAGTAAACACACATACACAAACATTATAAGTAATACCGTTACATATGGGAGCTCAGGATTTAATTATTCAAACAACTGAACTGACCACTTTATTATAACAAGAACAGTTTGAGGAAGTAGTTATTTGCCCCACGTTGGGCGCCAATTTGAAGGAGGTTATTTGCACCACGCTTTGGGCGTCAATTTAAAGTAGGTTGTATTAAAGGAGTTGTATTATATTTCAACTGTTGGGGAGCCGAACTTGAATTAGTTGCAACCGCGCGTATAGTAAACAGTTTTCGGTAGGTTTCGCACCAAGTTTAAAAAAATATTTTCTTTGTAATTTGACTGTTTCTTTAAATATTATATATTTATGTTTGCCTCGGCTGCGTCAGTATTAATTTGTAGAGACACGAATATCTTTACAAGTCGTGGTGCGGCTGAAGAATGTAGGCTTACACGATTATAATTTTTACTGAACTCCATTTATTAATCCTTGACAGGATTTAGATAATAGTTCACTGATATAGAGAGAGCTGTGAGATTATTTACTAATTACTTGCACTTTTTAACACGTAAACTATTTTTGTCTCACACTGAATACGTATTAAACTTCTCGAGGACGCATCTCGCGTGTGGTTAGGAACGTTGTCTGCTAGCAACTGAATTCTGAATTTGTACAATTTGCCCTATTTCAGTTTATGATTGGCTAGTCCTATTCCAATAGTATACTTTTATTTAACTTAAACTTTTTCTGGTTGTTGATTGGATATTATATAAACTTTTTCAAAAATTACATTATTGTTGCTCCAAGGATTACCAGTAGCATTATTAAACCTTCTAATTCATTATTGCTTTAAGGTTACCTCATTGTTAGCAACTTTTAACCAATTATTCTCACAGCTCCTACATTATTAAATTACGTAATACATTCACATAGCATTATTGAACATGTACATAATAATACAGACATTAATACAATGACTGTTACATGCATTTTATACATTATATTATACACATATTGCTTTAAGGCGGGCTGTTATTATTTTATATTATATAATTTGACTGAAATCATGTGTTAAAAATACTGCCTCAACTTGCGTTGCGTAGCGCGTCGCATGACTCTATGTGAATGCTTCCATCAAATAACATGAATGCAAAGTCTTGCGCTTATGCTACGTCTCGCTTACATTTCATTGTGAATGTGCCCTTAGGCAAATTACTCGCTATGTCGTTTCCTCTTTTACTGGTTGCTGTCTTCGCCCGGGAGATCCACGTTCCTCCTCTTGCCCATTAAAACGCTGCGATCGCTGACGTTGTTTAAACCAGCCATTGGCCAGCATGGACGACCCATTACGTCGTTCTACCATGCTTTTATCAGGGATGACGACATATCCTTCCGGCACGTTTCTCCAGAATCTCCTGTTGCCGGCGTGTTTAGCGCAGAGTGGAGGTTTAAACCGGTACAACGTTTTATTCACTTTCAGCATTCGAAGGATCCTGCTGAAGAACTCTAAGCAATGTCGTCTACAATCTGTTGGCCTGTTGGTAATAATAATAATAATAATAATAATAAACTACAGGTACGTTATAGTACATCAGTATTGTTGTTTTCCACATTTTATCGTACGTTTTAATGTTATTCAATGATTTCATGTATGTATTTTGCTTACTTTTTAAAATAATATAACGAACTCAACTTCATTTACCTATACTCTTCATTTGGTGATCAGTATACAATGTCATCAAATGAAAAAAATAACTGGCATTAATTATTCTATTTTAGTTGTATTATATCATCCATGCGTATTTAGTGGTGAGGAAAAAAGGACTGCAAGTGTGTGCGTGATATGTGCATAATAATTAGTATCGTTAAATGCTGTAATTAAATGTAAAATGACAGAAACGCAAACCAGCTAACTGTTTCAAAGGTAAACAAACCACTAATTTAACTCGTATGGATATTTGATACGACCAACACGTTTTCATTTCTCATTTTAAACTGCATTCGTGTTCGAGTGATCACAATTCTGGCTTCACAAACCAGACGATGTAGGTTAGATTCACGAATGGAATAAGAGTAATTTTTCTTTGGTTACAGTCATTCCCAATCCTCCTCAGAATTGAGGCAGTATTTTTAACACTTAAATGATTTCAGTCAAATTATATAATACGTAAATTTAATGACAGCCCGTCTTGAAGCAACATGTGTATGCAATAATTTGTAAAATGTATATTACAGTCATTGTATATGATTATATTATTGTATCCATGTGTAACAATGTTAGATGAATATATTACATAATTTAATAATGTAGGAGCTGTGCGAAAGGTGAAAAGTTGCTAACAATGAGGTAACAATGAGGTAAAACCTTCAGGCAATAAGGAGTTTGAGAGTTTAATAATACTACTATTAATTATCGGAGCAACAATAATGTAAATTTAGTGATAGTTTATAAATAGCCAATCAACAACCAGAAAAAGCTTTAGTTAAATGAAGGTATTCTATTGGACTATGATTAGCCAATCAGAGACTTGAAATACAGATTTACAAGTTTAGGCGCTCGAAATCTTGTCAGTTGCCTGCAAAAAGTATTACTAATCAGATGCAAGACACATCCTCGAGAGATTTAATACGTATTCGTGTGCGACGAAAATAGTTTTACGTGTTAAAAACGTAATTAATTAATAAAAAGAATCTCACAGCTTCTCTATATCAGTGAAGTGTTATTTAAATTGTGTCAAGGATTAATAAATGTAGTGAAGTAAAATTATAATCTGTGTAAGCCTACATTCTTGTCGCATCACAACCCTGCTAAGAGAAACGTGTCTCTAACAAAAATACTGGCGCAGCTGAGGCAAACATAAATATTTAATACTTAAAGAAACAATCAAATTACAAAGTTAATATTTTTAAAAATTGGGGCGAAGGCTACCGGAAACTTTTTACCATACGTGCTGTTGCAACTACTTCATGTTCGGCTCCCCAACAGTTGAACTACAATACAACTCCAAAACAAACTACTTCAGAATCCGGAGGGAATGTGTGTGTATTTCGCTTAAAAATACATAAAACCATCGTTAAAGGTTTATCTAATGGATTACATTCCTATACTCACTATGTTTATCTTTATTTAGCTCTTCTACAATCTATTCTTACGAAATTTGGTTTTTGTCTACTTATAACATTTGCAGAAATACATTCGTTTAATCTTTCGTTATAAGAAAAACAAAACACTAGTAGGACGTTTGAAAACTAATCGTTGTATGCTAATCTTGAAATTCTTTACTCTTTCCATATCGTGAGAAACATTTGAAATGCAACAGCACTTTAAAGAAATGACAAGGTATTGAACATTTCAGGACAATAATAAAGGATATCTCAGGATAAACTTATATGAAGTAAATTGTGTTTTTAAAGACATTTACATTTTTTATGTAGCACATTTTTGTCTGTCTTAACATTTACCAGTTGTACAAATTTATACAAAGCTCCTTTCGAATGAAGATGACTTCACAGGATATTCCCATAAAATTTAGGATATATGTTTCACTTCTTATGTAAATGTCTTAAATATGTGGTGTATTTAATGAAAATCGTTACAAAATTTTATTTGTAAGTTATGCTATTCGCACACTTACATACGGGCCTTTATGTAAAGATGCTTTTTTGGATTCATGGGGCCTCAAAACATATATTTCCCGTGAATCCTCCATGTCGCATTTCTGCTCTATTGTGCATTTTTCTAAAGAAATAACTAGGAAGTCATACATCAGAAAATGCAGAAATCGAAGCCTTTTGATAGGCAGGTATATGCTTTATGGCACTGTCTTTTCTTTTCCCCTGTAGTTATCATTTATATCCTTGTCGATGGCTTGTGGATATCACCCAGAATCAATCTGGTTCCCAACAACAGGCCGATGCTCTTTCTGTGGTGGCAGTAAATCAGTTTTTATCCCTCGCTTCCCAGCACGAAAACCACCCTTCCGCATCTGTTAGTGTCTTGCTCCACCCTTCCTAAATCCCATCACAACCGTCCCTACCAAGTCACTTCTCTTCTCTGATCTTGTCAACCAAATTGTATTCTTCGTTGCGTATGAGTCGAAACAACAGATCTTGTATCTAAGCCTTTGTCTGTGGTTTCTTTATGTGGTGCCACTTGGAATACAATTCTTTTCACATGAATTTCTCTACCCACCTTCAGTTGCTACTCCTGAGTATACATGTTAAATAGCATATCTACACAGTGCCGTGAAAAAAGTCAAAAGACGACTATGTGATATAAACAGGCAGAAAATAGAGTCTGAATGTAGACAAAGATCAACATTGGAGCTACAAAATGAAATAAAAACTAGGGGGTAAGGAAACATATATTTTGGAATTAGGTATAAAACAGAGGACAGGAATAGCATGGCTTAGGTTGGGAGGGTGGAAAGTTCGCAAGATTGCTGATGATGATGGCAGGAGGATTTGCCCATTATGCGGGGAACAACAAGACTGGACGCATATTTTGGCAGCATGCGTGTAGATGGAGGGTATTAGGGAAAAATTATAACCGGAAGTATGTTTGGCTTCCAACAGAAGGAGGGCAGTATGCTGGGACTTGATTCTGAACAGTCAAAACTGGCTAAGCATGGGCACATACTTAATGGAAGTACGTGTACTAAGAGATAAGGTGTTTATGTAAATTTTCTTTAAATATATGTGGTGCTTGAGCACTTGTGTGTGTGTGTGTGTGTGTGTGTGTGTGTGTGTGTTTGCGTGTGTGATTCAGTGTTTTTCAATTTTATATGTATATATAATGTGGTGATTATAAACATAGTTGTTTCTGGTCGATTCTGCAAGTCACGGTATACGGACCACGTATTTTTCTAGAGAGCATGTACGTTTTTATGACCCATGTGACTGTGTTATGCAATTAATGTAATACTAAGTACTTAATAAATATCACTACTACTACTACTACTACTAAAAATAGCATATCTGCATAATGTTTATGATTATGAAAAAACTCCCTAAACAATAAACAATGATTATAAATAGAAACTGAGTTTTTATTTACGGAGGCTCTTTAACCTTCAGACTGCTATGCTTTTATACCTACTGAGAGGGGTCCAAGTGGACCTCAGGCAGAAAACTGGAATTAATGCAATATAATTATCTTATGTTATACTTATAACTAGGGCCAAAATTTTTAGGTTTTAACCTATATTTTTCCTCGCTGTTTAATTAACACATTTCAAGATATGTATTTGTTTCACACATTCTGAAGCAGAATATGCGAATTTCATTACACCTAAAAAATCCTAAATGTAGGGTTGACACCTAAAATAGCCTAAATAGCTACTTTTCCTTTTTCGAAATGAATAATGTTATTTTCAGATTGAAACTTATTGTAAAATTGTTTCCACCACTTATAGCCAGTAGATAGTTCAAGTTACTACAGTTAAAAGCAGCACATTTGGCGTGGATGCAGCTGATAGGTCAGGAGGAGCCTAACCTGCGAAACGGATCCCTTCAAATTGTTTACCGAGAGTACTTTTGTAATGTATAATGAAACAATGCCTAAATCACATTTATTGAAAAAGTGGATTGCTGCAGATCCACACTTGTGACAGACGGTGCTGCCTAGATGTTGAAGGCCAGGGGGTGGCGATTCTGCAGTCCTTCCACCCAACCATGCTAGATGTTACGTGCTTGGCTACGGCCTGCACCGCCTTGCGGAGCAGATTAGAAGCCACTTTGATGACGTGAACAGCCTGCAACTCCTCTTCCACCTGAGACGATACTTACCCGTTGGGGAACTTGACTGTCTGCTGCCATTTACTATGTCGAGCACTTAAAAGACGCTAAAAATGTCGTCAATGAATTGGATGAAACAGAAGCTTCCTACATTGCCAAGACTAAGAAATCACTTAAGTGTTCCATACTTGCCGCTTCCCTTGCATATATTAAGTCACATTATTGTTTTATACCAAAAGCTGCGGTTGGAAACTAGAACTTTGCCACTGAAAGATGCTCTAGATATCATTGGCAATGTTTCCAGTAAAGAAATACCTGGACCAGTGGGAGTTGCATATTCTTCGAAGTTGCAGAAGATTCAACGAAATCCTGGTTTTGAAGAAATGAAAATCATAAATTCAGTATTTCAGGGAGAAAAGTACACAGGAAAACTACACCAAGAACATGCTCCACTGGCATCTACGTTCTACGCTCCAATGACGCCATGTTTCGTTGAAAGAACTTTTTCTTCATACAAGAATACGAAATAGTTTATGGCAGAAAATTTGGGAATGTACGTATCTACTGCCATGCCAAAAAATAAATCTCACAAATAAATACCAAAAAAGCAAAATTATTGGTGTCTGTATTGATTCACGAAGCAAAACATACAAAAAACTATTTTAATCAAGAAAAATCTAAATCAAAAAAACTATTTTAAGCATATAAGAAACCTAAAATGAAGATTTATTCCACATAAAAATCCGGACACTACTTATAACAAATAAAATCATTTTAAAATAACAATTTAGATGTCTCAACATTTTTACTTACTCTACTACATATAGTAAGTAGAAGTATTGTATTCCACCCAAAAATTCGATACCGAAATTTCACCGGAAATACATGTTTTGAGACCCCCTGAATCCAAAAATCATTTTTGGAAACATGCCCGTGTGTGTGTCTGTGAACAGCATAACTCAGAAACGAACAGTCGGATAAACACCAAACTTGGTATTTAGGTTCAGTATCTTCCAGAGATGCGACACGAAGATTTTCAAGATAATCCCCTCACCCCAGATTACCCTTTACATGTAACATTTTTCGAAAGTTTTAATTTTCTCAAAAATGGCTGTAACGATTTTGATTAAAATATCATATGTTTAAGATATTTTAATGACAAATGAAATGTATATCTCGAATTTTCTAGGAATGTATCCAAAAGTATTCTTCATTGTGAACGACTTTTGCATAACTGGTAAACCATCAGAGATAGACAAAAGTTTACTACACAAAAGTTTAGATCCCGTTAAAATACACAATTTATGTCATATACAGTTTTTTGGTTGGGTGATACATTTTCGAGATATTGCTTGTTATTCCCTTAAATTTTCCAATACATTCTCAAATGGGAATTCGTTATTCATGTTTTTATGTCCTGGGCGTGCAAAGAAAGTGGAATGCGCCACATAGCAACCAGTTCTCAAAAGATTTTACTGTCGCTTAAAGCCTACCATATTCCCCTTGCACCTACAAGAAAATTAGCAATAAGATTTACATCTCGATTAACATGAAGCATATGGAGAATAAGCGTTTGAAAAAATAGTTTGTACAGGAGTAGAGAAAGTCATGTGAGGTAACATATCAGATTTTTATTGGACATAACCGACATCGGCTTTTTAAAAGTTTCACCTTTCCGTTTCGACATGACTACGCCTTAGAATGCACACTAAGAGAGCACTGAATTGTTTCCACACAATTTCAAACAATACATGCTAGCTTAACTGAAAAACATATGGCAGCCAACATACGAGTAAAACTTAAAATGCAGAACATTTTTTGGGACGAACTGCTAATGAGGTTTCCAAGTGGACCCCGGGTTGTATTTGTTTTTTACAATTGTATTTATTGAATATTTTACGGAACTATTATGATAATAAAGCTTAGTAAATTTGTAACACATTACAACAATTTCAGAATACTAAATTAGATATTTCACTCATAAAAACTAAAAAAATTAACACTGGAGTCCAGTCGGACCCCGCCTAGCAGCCTGAAGGTTAACAGCTGTGGTTCTTAGCCTCCCATTCTCTATTGGACGTGCCAGATCGTACATTTTCCTTAGAGGCCTCTTTATCAGGCATGAGACTGTTTTACGTGCTGTAAATACTTTAGTTCCCTTCCACATGAAGCCATGCTAAGGATTTGTATGTCAGAAAAAAATCCATCGCACTCCGCCGGGTTTAAACCCGCTACCTTGAAGTGGTTTGTTGTTGCCCCACTGTTGGAGAGCCAAACTTGCAGTAGTTTAATTGTTGTAGTTGTTGCATCACGTATGGTATACCAACTTGAAGCTGTTTTAGACTACACACGTAATGGATGCCAATTTTTCGGGAGATTGTTTCTAGAAGTGTTCGCCCCACGTACCATAAGAACTTTCCGGTGACCTTCGCCCCACGTTTACTTTTCCGGGGGCCTTCGCTCCACGTATAAGATTCAACTTTTTATTTTAATTATATTTATTTAAATATTATATTTGTATACCTCGGCTTGGTTAGTAGTAATTTGCATAACAGTATCTCTTAGTAGGGCTGGTAGGTACAGCTAAAGAATGAAGGCTTACACAAATTATAATTGTATTATACTTTGTTTATTAATCCTTCACACGATTAAATAACACTTCACTGATATATCTACTGTAGAGCTGTGAGTTTATTGTTATCTGCACTTTTGAATACGTAAACTTTATATTATTCTCACCGCTATGTACTTTCTGTCACACTGAACCCGTACTAAATCTGACTGCTTGGGTACTCTTCCTTGTAGCGTCTCCCGCCTGAATCTGTACATTTGCTCTATTTCAAGTCTCTGATTGGCTAAGCCTACTCCAATAAAAGACATTTATTTAACTTAAACTTTTTCTAGCTTTTGATTGGCTATTTATAAAGTGTTTTAAATATTACATTATTGTTCCAAGAATTATTAGTAGCCTTATTAAACTTGCTAATTTATTGTTGTTTCAAGGTTACCTGATTGGTAGCAACCTTCGGCTTCTACTTTGTAATTCTGTTTGCTACGGAAGGCAGCTTGCTTCTATTCTCACAGCTCCTATATTGTTAAACTACGTGATGCATTCATACATGCACATAAAAATATAAACATAATACAATAACTGTTACATAATTTTATATATTATATTATACACATATTGCTTTAAGGCGGGCTGTTTTTATATTTTACATTATACAAATACACTGATATTATTTAAGTGTTAAAAATACTGCCTCACTCTTTTTCTTGGGTGTCCGTATTTATCCTAGAAAAATGGTATTGTGGGGTCCTATATATTTATTTCTTCCGGTTGGTCTTTATACGTCTCGAATCTGAGAATTGGATCATTTATATGTCCCCTTTTACTGTTATTAAGGATTGACAGAGATGAGGGATCAAACATGCTAAGATAGGCAATTAAAGTATTAAAACTCGACGAGACTAGATAATACGGATTAGATATTAGCATTTAGTAGAAAATGGAGCATATCCAAGGTTAGATTTCTTTGCTAGTTTTCACGAGAGTTTTATACGGTAATCCCTTGCGAGATTACTGGCGTTTCTCATTACAGGTTCTATTTGCCCCAGTTTATATTTAACCAGATTAGCCTGTTACAGCTCGAGGCTGCGGTAAGATACAAAGCCAGTTTGGGTTGAAAGAGACTTCCGCAATAAAACATTGTTCGCGTTGAGAGGCTCCATGAATCATAGAGGATGCAGCGAGTCACGAGTAGATAAAACAATCTCTCCAAGTACTACGGAAATGAGATCGTTAAGGCTTCTGAAACCTGATCCTGAAGATGATCCAAAGAAAAGAGTAACGGGCTGAGGCAATGCATATGTAAACCTCTCATTATTTCTGGAGATACCGCTAACCAGTGTAGCAAATTTATGTGCTGGTTAAACAAAGGTCATGATGCAGATTTGAAACAGCAATAATTTATTATTGCCATCGTTTATATTCAGATAAAACGTCTTCTCTTCTCATTTGAAATGCACGATTTAGAAGATATACTACCGAAAGAGATCGCTCCACCATAAAGTGTGAGGCTCGCATTCGGGAGGCCTCTGGTTCGTTTCACGTCGACCGCTCATTCTAGCCATGGATTACTCATGTTTCAGATGTGATTAGGTTTCGTGGTGTATAGGGTGCCAAATAGTTACTTGTTTCAAGACAGGAGTATTTCCCGCGGACAATACAGGGCTGCTTGGGAGGGGGTAGTTAATCGGGTTTCAGCTGCTCGGATTGGGTTGGACTCGGCGGGCCAGTGGTTCTTGAGACCCATGGGTGATTGGGTACGTCTGTGCGGGTTTACGCACTGGAAGGTTGTAGACGCCTCCGGTACCGACCTGGATAGCCGGTAGACGGCATGCTAGATTGCTGTCGGCCCCACCGAGGTTTTCGGTAGTCGCGCTTTTCGGGATGACGCGCGTAAGTGGCGTATCCGCTTCCATCCTCACGTAAGCGGGGGGCCTTTTTTAGGAAATATAAGGTATTGTCCTCATGGGAAACACTCACGGTTGGAGGGCAACTCGGCTCTAGCCCTAGTAGACCTTTGCTGTCAATGCTTCCTTCATTGCCCTCTCTCGGTAGCTCCAGTAATGGAACGAGTCTTCGAGCTAGGAACTGTTAGGGACTTCAGCGCGTATCTGTGGCCTGTCTGCCTGTAGTTCCTTAACTTCTGAAAAGCAAATTACAAGGGTGCATCGCACAAAATATTTTCGGCATACTAAATTTAAAACATAAAATAGAACAATGCCTTTATTAGGATTAAATAATTTGTGGGCTAATAGCATGTTGGAGCAGGTGCCGTTTTTCAGTGTTCCATATGCAAAGAGCAGGATTTAAATTTTAAACTAAACAAATCTGGAACAACGACGTAATTTAAAAAGTAAATCACAGCGAACAAGAAGCAGTAAAGATAGGGGAAAAATCACGTGAAATGAAACTCTTCTTCAGTGCTGCAGTTATAAACTATTAATCATTAAAAAAAACCGAACGCAATTCTAGAAGAATTATATTATATTTCAAACTAAAGAGATAGAATTGTATAACAAAAACAAGTTTTGTACCAATATATTTTTCGGATGTAAGAACACAGATTCATATTAAAATGCCCACCATTTGGAAAAGAGAATTCTTGGCCTTGATTACGTGAATATAAGTAATAGGATCTACTATGGGACGAAATGTCCTCATTGCTGACCTAAATAATACTATGAAGCATATAACTGAGCGGAGTAATTTCGAAAGCCATGTCAATTAAATACTCCGTACAACGCATGACCATAATGATACATTACACTATAGTTATTTAGTTGTAAGCTCGATATTTCTAAATCATTTCCAAAATTCACTTCTAATGCATACTTCCCTACTATTTAGGGCTAAGAAAAGGGATAATCTTGACAAAAAAATTGTAACAAAGTGTATTTAGTAAGCAATAACGAATTCAGATTATCCTTCATTTCTTTCATGTTATTTATGATTTTCCGCAGTCGCTCCTAAATCACACGGTCTCTGTTCTATTAAAACTAATTAATTACATTCAATACTGAATTTTTGTCCTTTTTCGCTAACGATCAATTTATAGAAACGTTATTGGGGAAAAAATCCTCAAATATTGAGAATCAAGATTCAATTACGGTTTTTACCTTTTGGTTACTTACCAGTGACGGCACAGCAATGAAAGGGTCCCTATATTCCAGATTATGACCCTCCGGCAGTTGGACAGGCAGACCGGGGACCCCGCCCCACACAGGGTCCAACGCCCCTCCAAGGGGCGGTCCTTATACCCCACAACCAGCTGAAGAGAAAGCTGAGACGAGAAAGTTCACACAGAGCATTTTTCCCCCGCCACGCTGTACCAAAACACCATCACCGACACTTCCAGCTCTGAAATAGACCAAACGGGGTGAAGGATGGAGGAAATTATTAATGGAACGAAGTGAAGGGACAGGAAATTCGGGGATGAAAGAAACCACTCCAGCATTCGCCTGACGACCTGGGAAAACCCCCGAAAAACCCATGGGTCAGAGTGGCCGGTTGTCGGGGATCGAATACGAGACCACAGACGTTACCGTCTGAGCCATCCCCCTCGGTTGTTGACCATTATAGTAAGACAGATTTTCATTTGGAAGAAGGTATTTTCTTGGAAAATTGGGTTTACGGATCATGAAAATTAATGGTCTATTACTATACTATAACAAATGAGAAGATCAGTTGCTGTTAAACATACTTTGTTACTTAGGTGCTCAGCGTAGCACAATTTTTCACCTCTGGCACACACTCAGAACGAACACAGCTGATCCATCGAATCGAAACACAACTGAACTGCTGAGTCACAACTAACAACTGAACTGCACTCGACACCCCACTTTCAACTGCACTTGACGTCGTAGCTTTTTAACTCGCTGAATTCTCTCCCTGGACAAAGCATCCCATATATAAGCCCACATACAAAGCAGGGTGTTCTAGAAGAGGAAGCTACTGGAAACGGCTGAAAGGAATCATCTGAAGCACTAAAAACTACGGAGAAGTGGCACAAAATAGGTTCGTTGCGCGCCTACTGTTCTGAAAGCTGGTCAAGGTACTCACCCAGCTGCCGGGCCGTATCACAACATTGAAAAAATATCGATGATAAACATGTCAAATACACAACGGGTTGAAAGTTGCAAAAATTAGCAGTTTCTGTACCGAGTATTCTAATTTCTCTGCATCTGCTCAAAAACTAATAAGAAACATGCACATGAACATTATTGTTTTACGTTTCAGCACAAATGAACTTTGTATCTACCAATACATTAGTTGTACTTGTAAACAGCAAACTTAATATTCTCTCCCATTTGTTTGATCAGGACAAGGGAGGCTCTGGTGTGTTTTGGTTCTTAAGCAGGAAGAACGCAAAAGCATTTGCTGTAGAGGGAAAAAGGTTCATCCAGGAAGTAACAACCGTTTGCGTTCTCCGGCTACGCAAATAGGTGTCGGGCTTCTATTCAAAGTCGAATGGTTTCCTTGACATAGCTTCCCAGTGTTGCTTAAGTTTCGGACAAAGCAAGTTGTTATTGTGCATTCTGTGATTGCTCAAACTGAACTGTGTGAGTCAAAGTCTCGCCGATTCTGAGGTGAGAGGTATTGGAACTTTGAATGCTCGGATGCTAAAACCTGTAGAAATTTACACTTAACAAAAGGAAATGTAGGATGATGATACAGAAATGAATGAAAGAACTGACAAATTCGAGTGAAATGTTCAACAATGGACAAAAGATATTGCATTCCACCCAAAAATTTATACCTGAATTTCGGAAATGCATGCTTTTAGGCCATTTAATAAAAAAGTATTTTTAGAAAAAATGTTAATGTGTATGTGTCTGTGTGTGTATGTCTATGAACAGTATAACTCAAAAACGAAAAGTCTGATAAATACCAAAACTAGGTATTAAGGTTCAGTATGTTCCAAAGATGCGACACCAGATGTTCAGGAACATCCCCCACGCCAATCTACCATTTACAAGGAACAGCTTTTTTTTAATTTCTTATTTTCTAAAAATGGTTCTTAACGCATTTGATTAACATACCACATATTAAAGATATTCACAAAAAAAATAAAAGGTATGTCTTCAATTTTTTGGGAATAGTCTGTGAAGTCTTCTTCATTACAAGGGAATTTTGTGTAATCTTGTATTACTGGTAAGCGTAAGGCGATAGGCGAAAACGTACTGCACAAAGAATATAGATCATTTAGAAACACACAGTTTGTATCAAATAACTTGCATCAGCTATTTTTGAGTTGTCCGTTATTATTGGTTCGAATTGTTGAGTACTTAGCCATTCTTTTAAGCTCCTGTGGATTTTCAGCTGTTTCTCGCAACATCGTGGAAACAGTATGGAATTTTAAGGCCAGCTGATAGTGTCCAGTTCTTAAACACTTAATTATCGCTATTCTCTTTGTGACTCTAAGAAATGTGTAGGCAGCTGTTTCAAGAAAAGTTTGTTTCGATTAAAATGAAGTACACAGGAAAATAAACCTTCTTAAATATAATTTTTATACCCAAAGCCACGTAAATGTAACACATCGGATTTTTTTTAATTATAAGTCAAACGGTCGTTACTTCCTGGATTGCCTGTAATGTAGATGAATCTGATGTCAGCAGATATCTAGAGGTTTGTTTGAGCAGTGAGTATATATGAGTTTCTACTGCCAGTTGTGTATATTTTTAATGAACTTCTTAAAGCAAACACGATCACAAACTGGAGGTGAATGTAACCACAGCTATAATAAGTGAAGCATGATACACAATGAAGTAAAACTGAAGCCCATAACGGAACCACTATAATTGACCTCTTCTCATCATGAAACGCATCCCCCAGCTATGAAAGCTATGGTTACAGACCGACACGTTAATTGCAACCCTTTACCACGCTGCTCCCCTTTGCCAGAGATTATCTTGATGAAGCGCTTGTTCTAGCGTAATTGACGACCAATGGGACTCTGAAATTTGACCTTGGCTTTGGCAACCCATCCCTCATGCAAGCTTGGGTTCGGGCCCTCATTATTTTGAAAAGAGCTGCCTCCTATGTTAGAGATTCACATCCTACTCCGAGAAGCTCCCTTCCAGAGCAAGGAAAAATGTTAGGCAATTATCAAAAGATCGTCCCCTACGCTGGGTAAATGGTATCGATCATCATCTCAACCTAGACGGATTTCTAATTTAACTAAGAAGTGTCATGACGTCACTTCTAAGGTTGCGGAATCGAAAACTGGAAGTAGATCCCCAAAAGCAGTACTTAGATCTATTGTGGCTGCCACCTCCCAGGAGGAAGGGTGAAGTGAAGGAATCACAGGAGGTTACAGGCCACAGAGAACCTCGGAAGTCGCTAACTGTTCCTGGCTCGAAGACTGCTTCCAGTGCTGAAGCTACCTAGAGATGATTATGAACGACCTGTTGACATGCAGCCCTCTGGTGTCTATGAACAGTACACTTTTCTTTGAGCAAGCACACTGGCCATCTATCCGGCACCGCCAAACGCCACGAAACCCGGAAGTACACCTGAAAGATGAGAAAGAAACGGAACGAACGGTAAACGAAGGAAAGAAAATCATGGTAGAAGAAGAAACTATACCAGAATTCGCTTACCGACCAGGGAAAGCCGTGAAAAATCCATGGTCAGAGTGAGCGGTCGAAAGAAATCGAACTCGGCACCTCCCTATACGATCCTTACATTTTCTACGGAGCCATCTCGATCGGTTTTTTGTACAAACTCCAAAGAAGGCTCCACCAACATTTTGATAGCATCTTCAAGATATCAACTCCTTTTTACCCATAGTAAGTAGGGGAAGTGTTGCATTCCACACAAAAGTTCACGATTTAAGACTCCCTGAATTAAAAAAAAATCTTGCTTTCTCCACGTATAGCAAGCAGGGGAAGTATTGTATTACAACCAAAGATTCGATATCGAAATTTCATCGGAGGTACGTTTTTGAGGTACCTTGATACAAAAGCATTTTTAAAAAAAATGTCCGTAGTTGTTTGTGTCTTAAATATAAATCTTGGTGTTTAGGTTCAACATCCTCTTAAGATCGACACGGAAATTTTCAACAAAATCCCCCCACCGTAAACCAATCTTTACATGGAACATTTTTCGAAATGTTTTATTTTCTAAAAAATGACTTAACGATTTTGATTAACGTGCCATATATTAAAGATATTTACAAGACAAATAAAACCTATATTTTGAATTATCTGGAAACAACCTATCCTCTACAGTCGGAAGAACGTATAATCGTGTAAAACCTGTAAATGTTAAGCGATAGACAAAAACGCTGCACAAAGAATTAGATCACTTTAAAACACACAGTTTATTTAAAGTACATTTTTTGTGGCATAAGCCGTTTCTGAGATATCGGTTATTAAAGGATCGAATTGTTCATTTCTTGGTCATTCTAAAGTCCGTTCAACATTTACTTGTTTGTCGAGATTGCATGGAAACACTATGGAATTTTAAGGCCAGCATATAGAGTCCAGTTCTTAAACATTTTACTATCGCTGTTCTCTTTGTATCTATAACGAAATGTGTAGTGTAGCTGTTTCTGTAAGAGTTTCGTTAGATTAAAATGTAGCAGAGAGAAAATAATTCTGATACATCACATTCACAGGACTTCCTCTACTCTTGTACAAACTATTTTTATAAACGCTTATTCTCCATCTAATTCATGTTAATCGAGATAAGCATTTGGAGAAAACGTATTGCTAATTTTCTTGTTGGTGCAAGGGGAATATGGTAAGCTTTAAGCGATAGTTAAATCTTTTAAGAGCTGGTTGCCATGTGGAGCATTTCATTTTCTTTACATGTCCAGGATATAAAAAAGGAGTATCTCGGAAATGGTTTATTCCACACAAAAAATGTATATGCTATAAATGATGTGTTTTAAAGAGCTCTAGATTTTTTGTGTAAACAAAAATTTCTCTATCTCTTACGGTTTACCAGCTATGTAAAAGCCATTCAGAAAGAAGAGGACTTTGGGAACATTCGTAGAAAACTTAAGATATACATTTTATTTGTCATGCAAATGCCTTAAATATATGATATTTGAATCAAAATTGTCTGAGGCATTTTTGAGAAAATGCAAAATTTCGAAGAATGTTCCATGTAACGGGTAGTCTGGGGCGGGGGATTTTCTTGAAAATATTTGTGTCGCTTCTTTGAAAGATACTGAACCTAAACACCAAGTTTGGTACTTATCCGAGTTTTTCTTTTTGAGTTATGCTGTTCACAGGCACACACACACACGTAGCTGTTTCTAAATGTGTTTTTTGGATTCAGGGATTTCAAAACGTGTATTTCCAGTGAAATTTTCGACAGAGAAATTTTGGGTGGAATGTAACACTTTCCCTAATTACTATACGTAGTAGAGGAAGTAATGTGCTTTAGAATGAATTGTATATGTATCCTGTAATAAATGATAGAGAATTGAGTAGGTCATGTGACTGTATCACATCGGATATTTTTACCATCCTCATCGTAGTTAATAATATGAATCTTAATACATTCATTTCAAGAACATGCTTCTAGTATATTTATAAATATACAGGAACTGATTAAATTAAAATCAGGGCATAATGCAATTCTTCTTTTTGTTTCAGGTAAATATAAAGTCTACTAGGTGGAGTTTGAAAACTGCTGCAGTTCGGTAAGATAAGTTATTAATGTATTACTCACTTGTTAATTGCTTTATGGCATGCAGTATCCCCTGCAGACATTCTAAATAATTAACTAGTTGCTAGCATAATTATTTATAGCTTAGCAAAAGGAACAGGGCAACGTTTCTCGTAAAACTAGCGACAAGAGAAAAACGGCAGAAATTGAGGAATTGAAAGAGAAACGTTATTAAGTTTATGAAGTGAACAATCACAGAGAATAGTTAGATACACATGATTTTAGGAAAAGGTTGCAAATTGTGCAAATAGCATATTTTAACCAATAGCAAACACATTGTCAAAACAGTTGTGTTACATTCACGTGATTTTATTGGTTCGCTGATTATTTACGATTTTTTTGGCCTTCTCTATTAAATGGGAAAGTATAGTATTCCAACCAAAAATTCGATGTCAACATTTCATCAGAAATGTATGTTTTAGGGGCTCTGAACACCAGAAAAGCATTTTTAGAAAGTTACGTCTGTGTGTGAAAGCAGTATAACTCAAAAACGAAAAATCGGATAATTAACAAACTAGGCATTGAAGATTTTCAAGAAAATCCTTCCAACCTCAAACTACCCTGTACATGGAAAATTTTTCGAAATTATTTATTTTATAAAAAATTGCTATAACGATTTTGATTAAAGTACAATATATTAAATATATTTACATGGCAAATAAAATGCAGATCTTGAATTTTCTGGGAATAGCCTAGGAAGTCCTGTTCATTCGGAACCAATTTTGTTTAATCTTGTAAAACTGGAAAATGTTAAGCGACAGACGAAAACGTATTACACAAAAACTGTAGATCTCTTTAAAACGCACAATTTATTTCAAATAACCCTTTTTGTGGCATCAAACGTTTCCGAGATATCCGTTATTAATTTTTCGACTTGGTCAATGCTTTGTCATTCTCAACCCTGTCGACATTCACTTGTTTCTCGAGATAAAAAGCGTATGGAATATTAAAGTCAGCATATAGCGTCCCGTTCTTAAACATTTGACTATCGCTGGTCCCTTTGTAGCCTAACGAAATGGTAATTCAGTTATATCTGCAAAGCTTATTTCGATTAAAATGAAGTAGATAGAAAACTAAAACTTTCGTAAGAATAGTTTGTACACAATGGAAGGATAGAGAAGGTTATGTGAATGTAACACATCATAGTTTTTTTTCTTTCTAATCGAAATAAAGTTTTGCAGAAAAGTTTCATTACATATTTGGCTGTAGGTACAAGGGGAAAATTGAAGACTGAAACGATATTCAAATCCTTCAAAACCGGATCTCTATGCTGGCTTTGAAATTCTATACTCTTTGCGAGTAGCAAAAGGCTGTACATTGTTTACTTAGCATCTCAACAAATCTTATACGTTGTATTCACATGCTTTTCTCTACTCACTCTTGTACAAACTATTCTTACATAACCTCATTTCCCATCTACTTCATGCTAATCGAGATAAACGTTTTCAGAAATTGTCTTATTGCATATTCTCATACAAGGGAATTAGGGGAATACAGTAGCTTTTAAGCCATAGTCAAATGTTTTAAGAGCGGATCGATGTGTAATGGCTTTGAAATTCTGATCTGTGGCCAGGAAAAGACAGACAGAGATAGAGAAAAAGAAAGAAAACGAATAACAACTTCCCGTTTGAGAAAAGTATGAATAGTATAAGAAGCAATCAAATAACAAGGAATATCTAGGAAATGGTTAATGACACTCAAAAATGACAATCTATATTTTTTGTGTGGTAAAATTTTTCTGTCTTTGTTTACCAGTTATGCAACAATCATTCAGATTGAAGAAACTTCAGAGGCTATTCCCAAAAAATTCGAGATATATGCTTCATTTGTTATAAAAATATCCTAAAGTTATGGTACTTTAATTAAAATCGTTATTTATTTTTGAGAAAATCAAAATTTTCAAAAAATGTTCAATGAAAAGGTTTGTTTGGAGTGGGAGAGTAGAAAGTGCTGAACTTAATAAGTTTGATTTTTAACCGTGACGACGTATTACCTATATGTAAGACACTTTTGATGCCTGGACATACTGGGTTCTGGTTTTCTGAACCTTGAGCTAAAGAGTTTCTTGTTGATTGAGTTCCCAGAGCTACTGCCTTAGCTACTCTGACTTCTAACTAATTGCTTTGCCTCAACAGGTAACTTGCCTGGTAATGATTTCATATCCACAGGTATAATTGTAGCTCGTTCTTCTTACGTTATGCATTGACTTGAATGTGTAAATTATTTATTCCAATTATTTACCTATATCCCTATCATGTCTTTATATAATTATTAATCACACAAGTCAATAATTCCGGTATCAACCTAGTTTTGAGTTATGCTGTTCACACACACACATATTATATATGGCGTGAGTGTAGCGAGCCTATAGTGCCAAATGGTTCTGGTCCCGCAACACGGGGCAGTTGACGAAACAGGACAAGACGGTGTGGTGTGTGGCAATTAGTGAGCTGTTACGGTGCACTGTACTAGTGTTCTTCATTGCAACATGGCCCGTAGACACCATTTGGATGACTTCGCACTGGGAAGAATCGTCGGGAAACTGGAAGAAGGGCGAAGTGTGACGAGTGTTGTTCAGGAGTTTGGAATTGCTCTCAACATTGTATCACGTGCATCGGGAACCTTCCAAACCACATGCACTGCTGTCCGAAGGAGAGGTGGTGGTCGACCACGCTCAACTATAGCGGCAAATGACCGCTACATTGTGTAACAGGCAAGAAGGAATCCACGCCAAACAGCGGATGCAATTGCAACCACATTTAACAGGACAGCCAGGCACGCAATCTCACGATACACAGTGGCACGGCGACTACATAAACGTGGTCTCTTTGCCCGATGGCTAGTACGTTGTATTCCATTGACATCCGCACATCGGCGACACCGTTTGCGATCTTCCCAAGAGCATTAAAATTGGACCAATGAGGAATGGGGTCGCGTGCTCTTCTCGGAGAGAGCAGATTCAGTCTAAGTAGTGATTTTCGACGTACCCTCATCTGGCGAGAGGTGGGAACGCGTAATGAACGCAGGAACATCCTTGAACATTGTTGTTTTGGTGGTCCGGGTGTTATGGTTTGGGAGGCATAATATTGCATGGGCGTAACGACCACCAAATCTTTGAACGCGGTTCGCTCACTGGTCAACGTTATTGTGATACTGTACTCCTTCCCCATGTGCATCTTTTCAGGAGTACAGTCGGCCCTGACTTCATTTTTATGGATGACAATGAGCGACCGCATTGAACAGCGTAGATGGAGAATCTCTTGGAACGAGAGGATATTCGGCCTGCCCTTTCCCCCGACTTAAATCCCATCGAACACATGTGGGATGCTTTGGGGAGACGCATTGCAGCACGCCACATGGACCAACGCCAATCCAACAGTTGTCAAGAGCGCTGGTGGAGGAAAGGAACGCACAAGAACTGCTTGCCAACCTTGTGGCCAGCATGGGAGCACGATGCAGAGCATGCATTGCTGTCCGTGGTGATCATACACACTTTTAAGCACAATGTATCTGTTTCTGTAAATCTAGAGGGCCATCGTATGTCGTATTGACTTGAGTGTAGGTTATGGTCTATGAATAAAAGTGGCATATCTGTTCGTCCCATTGCATATTTCGTTTAGTTGTCTACTGTAGTATACCGTAGCAGTTCCCTCTATATATGGAATGTAATACCTACTATATACATGGTAGAGGATGTAATAAGCTTATATAAGAATAGAATCAGATGACTGAAAAATTCAATGCCATAGCCGGGATTTGAATGGCATTGAATTCTTCAGTCATCTGATTCTACCTTTCCAACCCTGTCCAACACACGGCTTGTGTGAAAGAACAATTAATTCCTTATATAGGAATACTTTATAGAAGTTGTATTAAAATGTGGTAGTTGTTAAAGCAAGTGTAACACCATATTTTTAAATGGAATGCTGCTTAGGTACTCTGAATTTGTGGTAGAGGAACTAAAACGTTTGAAATGGATTTTCTCGTATTACTTGGCAATCAAGTTAAATAGGTTGACAGTGAATAGGATAAAGCACAGGTAGGTAGATACCCGTTACGCTCCATCAGGGGCACACTGTGATGTTATTCTACAGCGTTAATTGGAGGCTTAGAGATGAAAGTGAGTTGTTGAATGAGGGGGTGGGTGGTTGAACGCAGAGCTTTCCTTTAGCGGGTGTCACTTTTCAATGAAGACATTCCAGAGGGACATGCAGATAATATTAAGCCGTCACAGCGCTCGCACACAGGAAGCAATAACAATATCTGGCAAATTTAGCGTGCACATAAATTACTGCTATAAGTGATTAAGTGGCCATGACGGACTGGGCAGCATTACATTACCGTTCGGCGCAGCTGCAGTTTGTCAGATCATTACCGTACACGGAATTGAGTTACGTTCTGTCAATGTGCCGGGCGGGCTGCCTGCCTCTCTCCTCGAGTTCAACAGCACTTCTTGAGTATATCTATCTGTGAAACATCTGAACTCCACAATTTCAGTTCGATTCACTTGAAATGCTAATGCAGAATCAGAATGTAACTTATAATATGTTCACAAATTTCAGGCATGGTTTTAATTCTCTACTTCAGGAAGTATTTTCCACCCAAAAATTCTATATCGAAATTTCATCAGAAATACATGTTTGAGACCCCTGAGCCCAAAAAAGCACTTTTAGAAAAAGCTTCGTGTGTGTACCTGTCTGTCGGTCTATCTGTGTGTTGCGATGTGGTGTGTTTTTTTTTTTTTTTTTTTTTTTTGTAAAAGTGAGTGTAACATCAACAAATATTGCGTGCTGGGCCTGTTATTTTTTACGACATGATGCGTGCACACTCTTCGAAAAAATAAATAAATAAAGTAGTGGCTGACTAATATGATGGCGAGGAATAATGAAAGAGGTTTACAACTACGCTTCTAACAAATAAGGCTTTTGGTACCTGCAGCTATATGATCAAAATATATTTTACAAATCATTAACATTAAAAGAGCTTTACATTTCTATTCAGATTTAGTGTACATTCCAAAGTCTTTGTTCTTCTTGCAATACTCGATTCTGTATACTTAAATTTACACATTATTAAATGAATAACTTTCTCTACTCCCAAAGAAACGGTATGCCACAGCACGAATTAATGAAATTCAGAATACTACTTAACAAATAGGATTAACATTTTGGGAAACGCCTAAAGGTATTTGGAAATAACCCCTTCCCAATACCGCGAGCTAAAATTTTCTTCCACGTCGCTAGTAGATTCTCGACTCTTCTAGATTCTTCTTGCTCGATGCATCCTGGCCGGGACCTGTGGCGGAAGATCATGTGATGCGACGTCATGCAGCTTCAGCGCCGCGCAGCAAGCAATTAGCGTGACATCTAATGTATGTCTTACATAGCTCCTTCCAAATGGTAAGTCAGACGAACCATGCCGGGTTGCTTCCTCTCTTCAGCAGGCGAAAGTATCTAGCGATGTGGATAAAGCAGGTGACACATGAACTTAGTCAACGCTCAGCCTAAAGAGACGAAAACAATAGGGGAGCCATCCATGGCTCGGTGTGTCTGTGAACAGCATAAACCAAAAACGAAAATTTTGTTAAATACCAAACTTAGTATGTAAGTATAGACACTAAGATGTTCAAGAAAATCCCCCAACCGAAACTACTTTTTACATGGAAAATGTTTCCAAATTTTCGAATTCCTATAAATGGCTCTAACGATTTCGATTAAAATACGATATGTCTCTATTCTGTGCAACTTCATGCATACTATTATTTTCCCCTTCGTGAACTACCATTATTTCTACTGAATTCTTTTTACATAATATTTTTCCACTTCTTAACCAACTCTACACGAGCAACTTGAAATAATTAAGTTTACACTCAGTACCTGATTAGCTGATGCACTCATTGTTATCTATTGATACTGATGTATTCCTTCTTGCTCCCTGTGTACCTGTATAGCATGAACTACGGTCGTTCTGAATTGTCTTCACTCATTCCCTCCTTCCCGTGCTGTTGGTCACCGAGTTTGATTCCCAGTGTTGTCTTCTCAGCTTCTGGTGGACCTCAATTCGAAGCCCCGGGATTGTGCGTCATTTTTGACGAGGGACTTTGGTCGTCACCTTTTGAAGCCGATTTCCTTTGCTTCAATATCTACTGCCGGCTGCTACAATGGTGGGCTATGAGATCCTTCTCTCAGGGTATGCGTGGACGTAATTTGAAGGATAACATCAGTTTAAATTGACTGAGAAGTTTAATGTGATCTAATACTTCAGCTATTGAAGCGAGTTGCCGACCTTTTGAAGATAAAGAACGAAACTGATTAGGGATCGTAGCACTCAAAACTATAACAACTTATTATACCTGCTAATTTCTGCAGCATCAATTTCAGGTTTGAAATAAATGTTTCCGCAATAAAATAAACTAGAAGTGTAACTTGCCGCGAGTCAGTAAAATGCTTATCGGCAAAACACCTCGCGGCTACCGCTAAACCTCACTCATACAAGTGCATCACTTAGCGCTTAAAATAACACTGAATTGCCACAAATATCCGAAGTGACAAATGTATGCACGAATGTGTACACGTAAAGAGTACCTCTAATTTAGATTGCGTGCACTTAAATCAACTTAAGCTCCGCCTGCTTTAGAATTACCCCGCCAAGTCTCCTTCTTACCCGAGCCAATATTACAATTCTTACATCTGTTACCTTGTTGCTATGTAGTACGCGCTGAATTCACCATTTTACCATTCCAAGAAGTTTTATACTAACGCGTTCGCTACTTTGGCTGTTGCTAATGACTTTGCATAACATGACCCGCTAATAACTTTTTCCTTGGACGAATCTTTTCAACTCAAGCTTATTGCATTATTCATTGATTTAAAACACTGAAATTATTTATTGCAATTGTTTCTCTATCTTATTACCACTTCTTTATTTAATTATTTATATCTGCCTGTCAGTTACAGTATCAATATTAACACAACGTTTCCCAACCTTTTTTCATCTTGCGACAAATGAAAGTGTAGCTTGAATTCACGCGGCACACTCATTCATCTTGCACATTATTCTCAATTAAAGGTAACTTTTTATTTGTATATTTATGATGAAAATGTATTTGTAATTGAAGGAAATAAAACTATTACAATGTTACATAAGTATAATGATTCACATTTTGTAATTTGTATACGGGTACATATGTTATAATTTATCATTAATAATAGTAATCATTTAATGTTAGAAATTTTCAATAAACTCAAACAAAGTTAATGTAAAACTTAAGCTTAGTGTGCTTTCGAAATCTTCCTTATTTGTGGCCGAATAGGTGATAGACACACTCTCATATCGTCTTCTAGAGTTAAACAGTCTTAACCTGTTCTTACACTTTACTGTGTTTATTGTAGAAAATCCTACTTTAATTAAATGTAGAAAAGGGAAGGAACACTTTCACAATCTTTGTAGAATTATTTGGATATTCTTTCAGAAGAGAAATCCAGAATTATGCATGTCTTGCGTTCAGTGCTCAAGCTTCAAACCTCGATTATTCCTTACGTTTGTTTACCAGTTCATTTTTCTTCATGAATATTTGGTTCTGTTGACTGAATAACAGAAGGGGCAAAGGGTCCCTCACCCAGTCAAATGATGACAAGGAAGCGTAGGAAAACACCCTTCAACATTTATGCACAACAAAGACAGTGCCTGAAGTGAGCGATTTGTGCCAATTTTGCAATATTTGTAAGTTCAACCACCTCATAGTTATTTTGATTTTTTAGTTCTGCCTTCCCAAGGTAAAAGTTTGGACCTAAATGAGCAAATTTTATCACTTGAGGTGAGAGCATTTTCGTTTATTCTGCATGCTATCGTTCAGCGCATTTATTGTTTGCAATATACGGAAACAAAAGCACTTTATTCTACTAACAATCACCTGGTAATGAACTGGCAGACTTTGCACAAGCATAGCATACAAAACTCCTCACTCCAAAAAGTCCATAATCCGCACAGAGATTTACTGTCATTCATAAATAAGAAAACAAGGAAGCTTTGGACCGCATAGCACAATGGAAGCTGCAATGGACTTTTGCATGAATACATGTCATCTACATATAAGCTACTCGTACAACAAGACACCAAGTTTTACTGACGGGGTTAGGAATAGGACACACCAAATTAACTCACTCCATTTGATATCTAAAGATGAACCGCCACCATGCAGCTCCTGTAGAACACTCCTAACATAAACCACAGCTTACAGAATGCACCACATACACTACTTTGAAGGAGTTGTATATTTCAACTGTTGGGGAACCAAACTTGTAGTAGTTGCAACCGCACGTATAGTAAACAGTTTCCGGTAGCCTTTGCCCCAAATGTATTTTCAGTTGGCCTTTGCCCCTAGTTTAAGAAAATTAACTTTTTAATTTGACTGTTTCTATAAGTATTAAATATTTATATTTGCCTCGGCTGCGTCAGTGTTTATTTTTAGAGACATGGAAGTCTTGGCAGGGCGTGATGCGACAATAATGTAGGCTTACGCAGATTTTAAGTTTTTATCCGCTTCTTTTTATTAATCCTTGACACAAATTAAATAGCACTTCACTGATATAGAGAGCTGTGAGATTCTTTTTATTAATTAAACTATTTTTCGTCTCACACGAATACATATTAAATCTCACGAGGACGCATTTTGCATCCGGTTAGTACCACTGTCTGCAGGCAACTGACTAGATTTCAACAGTCTAAACTTGTAAATTTCTGTACTTCAAGTCTCTGATTGGCTATTTTTACTCCAATAGAATACCTGCATTTAACTAAAGCTTTTTCTGGTTGTTGATTGGCTATTTTTTATAAGCTGTAACTAAAATTACATTAATGCTTCCAAGAATCACAAATAACATTTAAACTCTCAAACTCATTATTGCCTCAAGTTTACCTCATTGTTAGCAACTTTTGACCTATTTCTCACAGCCCCTACATTATTAAATTACGTAATATATTCACATAACATTATTAAACATGTTTGTAATAATATAAGCATATGCAATGACTGTTGCATACATTTTACAAATTATTACATACACATTTTGCTTCAAGGCGGGCTGTTATTGGATTTACACATTATATAACCAGACTGAAATCATTCAAGTGATAAGAATACTGCCTCAACTTCTAGAAAGAAACACAAAATATCAGAAATTACTATAGCTCTGAATAATCTAAAGTTCTTTCATAATGTTAATGCATAAATCAATTTAAACTGTAACACTTTACTTTGTATTTCTTAATGATTTGTTCATGCTACTGTTAATTACCTATGTAATATTCCATGTATGTTCCAGCAATAGTCTCTATTGCTCCATCATTGATTTATATGTCCAATGTATTGTACCACTGGGTGTTAACTTCTTGCACTCTGCTGCCATTTGCACTGTGCGTTTTATGTACTATATTTCTATTACACCTGCAGTACTATCGTTTACCATACTCAGAAGGAAAAGTTTCCGTGAAAAGGGGCCAATTGCTTAGGAGCTAGGAAGTAGCTAATATTCACCAACACATAGAATAACAATGATTAGATCAGCTTGCTTTGACACTTGCTTAACAAATTAATATGCTCAAATACAATGTGATAGGTTCTTGCTTTATACGCTTAAAATTGCCATGTGCATTTAAAGAATGTATGACAAAGTAACGAATACAAGAAAGTTACATCAAATGCAATGCCAATACTTCTCCCGTACTAGAATTTGAAAAGCGCCAAGAGTTAAAGATTGAATTTTGAAAATCTTACCAAAGAAGGTTTTAAAGATAATTTAGAAAAGGCCGAAATAACCCTTGGTGAATTATGCCGAACCTCGCTGTCACGATGTCTAGTTGTTACGCCTCGGTCCCTGGGGAAAATGCGACTACTCTTCTCTGCCTACCCAGGAATTCGTGGAACCGTCGGAGAAGAAGATAATGGCGCTGGCATCAGTGGCGTGTCGCAACCCAGCCAATGGCAATCGTGCCTGATGTATTACGTGATGAGGTGATTTCTTACGTCACTCCTGACAGTATGTTGTTCAAAGTTTTGGACGTTGACTTTCTCTGGATATGAATGACATCACCCTGAAGCATTGTGACGTGCTGGTTGCATGAACCACGACCATGAGGGAGGCGAAAACGGCACAGTATTTTATGTAATATTGTGGTAGCAAAAAACAAAAACATTGAGTTATGCGACCTTAAATAAATACTTTAAAAGTCATCAGTAAGAAAACAGCATATTCACTTCCTTCACAAAGAAACAATAGGAGAAGTTGTTCTTTAAATTCATAAAATCTTCACAATATGCGACGGTTGACCACAACAATCTCACTTCTGAGTGAAAAGCAGCTGAAGATAATACTGTTTTTGGCGGCTTGCTTTTATGTAATTAACAATTTTTACTACTTGATTTAATACTTCTCAAGTTCAGAAACTTCTCTATGGAAAAAGCAATGTTTAAAGATTATATCCGAGTTCCTTTGCTTTGCTAATGCCAAAAATCCTTTTATAGAACCTGTAATTGAGAGTGCGCCATCTGTGCAAATACTCAAGTAAGATTTCCATGACAAACGTGCTGCATCGAAATAATCACTTACTAAATCAAAGATACAGAATGGACCATTTAAGTTGAGACTTTAAAATATCTCCAAAACTGGGCGTTGTAGACAGAAATGTCTTTAATAAACGTTGCTTGACATTATGGGGGAAAGTAAATGCCATTAGTTGTATTTTAGTTGGAGGATGTTGTGATGGTCATTTTAGACTTAGTTTAAATTGATCCTAAAATTAAACTAACCTGAAATGACCACCATAACGTCCTCCAAACAAAACACGACTAATGGTATTTACATCCCCATTATATCAAACAACTTTTATTAAAGACGTTTATTTCTATAACGCTTAGTTTTGGAGATAATGCACAATCTCAACTTAAATGGTCTATCCTGTATATTGTCCCTTAGTTGTTTGGGAGAGCGCTTTACAAAATGGGCACTGTTTTGTCATGCTCCCAATAAGAATGAATCTGAAAAATGCTATCAACTGTGCTTTTGTCGTCCTCCTTAGTCTAGAGGTACCACGCTAGCCTCTAGTTCCCGAGGTCGCGGGTTCAAACCCGGTGGAGGGCGAATGAGTTTTTTTTCGGGCGTAAAAATCCTTAGCTTGGTTACTTCGGGTGGTCCCGTGTTGTAGATTTACGGCATGTAAAAGAACCTGAAGCCTGATAAAGAGGCATCTGAGCAAAATTTCCGGTCTTTCACGCCCTTAGAATGGGACGTTAAGAAACATAGCAGTTAAACAGGTCCATAAATAAGAATCAATATACTTAACTGTGCTTCATTTGTAATGTCAGTTGAATCGTCCAGCTAGATGGAAAAGTATTCAACGTGATGGAGCAATTCTATAGTTTGAGATTCAATATTTTTAGGCATGTTTTAAATGCGTCTACTAATAGTATCGTCTAAAATTGGAATTTTATTTAAATTATGTTTCAAATTCTTCATTAAACATTATTTTTACTTTTTCTACTACATATGGCAAGTAAGGGAAGTACTGCATTCCATTCAAAAATTTGATACTAAGATTTCACCGGTAATAGATCTTTTGAGGTCCCTTGAATCCAAAAAGCGCTTTTAGAAAAAAGTGTGTGTGTCTGTGAGTGTGAATAGCATAACACAAAAACGAAAATAAGGCTAAATACCAAAGTTAGTATTTAGATTCAGTATCTTTCAAAGATGCGACATGGAGATTTTCAAGAAAATCTTCCCCCCTCACTAATCATTACATGGAACGGTTTTCGAAATTTTTTAATTTTCTCAAAAATGGCTCTAGCTATTTTGATTACGATATATGTTTAAGATATGTGTATGGTCTTCATTCTGAATAACTTCGCATAACTGGTAACCGTAAGAGACAGACAAAAGTTTACTAACAATAAGCGTATACCTCGTTTAAACACACAATTTATGTGATATATATAACATTTTTTGTCAAGTGAACCAGTTCTGAAATATTGCTTGTTATTTGTTTGAATTTTCCAATACCAATACTGTTTCTCAAATGGAAATTCGTTATTCGTTTTTTAACGTCCTGGACATACAAAGAGAATGGAATGCTCCACATAGCAACCAGCTCTTAAAAGATTTGACTATCGCTTAAATACTACTATATTCCCCTTGTACCTACAAGAAAATTAGCAATAAGATATTTCTGCAAATGTTTATCTTGATTAGCATTAAGCAGATGGAGAAAAAGCGTTTGTAAAAGTAGTTTGTACAAGAGTAGAGAAACTCATGTGAGTGTAACACATCAGATTTTTACATTTTCGGAACATGTCGATAACATTATACTATGCTGTTTACTGGATTTCATATAATTAGCAGCATAGCTTACTTGTTGTGCTTTATCAGATACACTTACGTGCTTTGTAAAACTTTTGACTTGCTGCGTTCTTGAGACATGTATTGTTTAAAATATTCCAATGGTTCATGTTTTAAAACTCCTGATGTGTTACACTCACATGACTTTCTCTACTCTTGTACAAACTACTTTTACAAACGCTTATTCTCCATATGCTTCATGTTAATCGAGATGTTAATCTTATTGCTAATTTTCTTGTAAATTCAAGGCTTTAAACGATAGTAAAATATTTTAAGGCTGGTTGCTATGTGGAGTATTCCATTCTCTTTGCATTGAATTCTCATTTGAGAAACAGTATAAGTATTGGAAAATTTAAGGGAATAACAAGCAATATCTTGAAAATGCTTCACTCAACAAAAGAAAATGTATATGACATAAATTGTGTATTTTAACGCGATCTACATTTTTTGTGTAGTAAAATTTTATCTAACTCTTATGGTTTACCAGTTATGCAAACATCGTTCACAATGAAGTACACTTTAGGAGACGTTTCCAGAAAATTCAAGATATACATTTTATTTGTCATGAAAGTGTCATTTTAATCAAAATCGTTAGAGCCATTTTAGATAAAATTAAACTTTTCAAAAAATGTTGCATGTAAAGGGTAATCTGGGGTGGTGGGATTTTCTTGAAAACATTCGTGTCGCATCTCTGGAAGATACTGAATCTAAATACCAAGTTTGGTGTTTATCCGGCTGTTCGTTTCTGAGTTATGCTGTTCAATGACACACACACACACGGTCATGTTTCCAAAAATATATTTCTTTTTGGATTCAGGAGGCCTTAAAGCATGTATTTCCGGTGAAATCTCGGTATCGAATGTTTGGGTGGAATGCAATACTTCCCCTACTTACTATACGTAGTAGAGAAAGTAATAAAAATGGGCATGCGTTGTATGAAAATGGCGTTTGAATTTACTGGTACATTTGCTTCGTTTGTCAATTGTTCCCCAAAGATCACATGCTGAGAGAACGCTGGAGCTTCTATCCTCCAGTCGGCTTGAAATCAAAGTATAAATACGTTTCTTGATACTGCCACACAGCGCTTTTACATTTACTCACAAATGCAGAAATCTGCAAAGAGCTGGAGGAAGCAGAAATATCCGTTTTATTTCCATCACTTAACTTTGCTTTTTAATCACAAACCGATCCATTTTATTTAAAGTTATAGCTCACAGCTTATGAGTAAAAACACAAGACCTGGATTAAAACGCTGGCAAACTGGTCAATAATAATGTGTCTCAACGCGGAAAGCCTAACGGTTATTCTCGTTCATACATGACCCGTCTTTAACAACAAACAGAACGTAATTACTTGTTTAACAATATACCTATTAAACGAAGTCTTTCATATTACTTTCATATTACTTTCATATTGGAGAATTCTATTTAAAACAATAAACAGACGGCAAATAAATAAGGGGCTTTTACCACTAATTAAGTTTTCTCCTATGGTGTTTGCTTTATTGAGCATTTCCGTTGTTAATAAGACTTGATAACTCTATTTTAATTCTTTCACGGCTCGCCATGACCTCATACACGACGCACCAATGCACCGCGGAACACTGGTTGATAAACGTCGTATTAACATGACGTATAAAACGTAAATCTTGAATTCTCTCGGGATAGCCTGTGAAATCACCTTCATTCTCAATGAATTTTGTATAGCTAGTAAAGACGGATAAAATCTTACTACTCAAAAATATGATCTCATTAAAGCACACAATTTATGTAACGTGAGGGTATTTGTGAATTTGACCATTTTTGGAATATTCTTTATTACTGAGTTGAATTTTCAAATACTTACACTTTTTCACGTCGTAAGTGTCTATTTGTTTTTTCTGGTGATCTTTCAAAAGGCATAAAATGTCAAAGGCATCATATAGCGATCGGATTTTTTAAAGCATGACTATCGCTTTTAGCGTATTGCATCCTCCTTACACATACGTGGGGCACTATTTATATTTTGAGCCTTGGCAACCCTGAATGTTGTAGGTGTCGTCTGACGTTTTCAATTGAAAGTTTGACATTTTTTACCACAATCTACTTCAAACATTTTGTCAATAGAGCGTTGTTGGTGTTGTTTACACTAACTTGAAAATTCTGTGTCAACAAAAACATGGAATAAACTCGTGAAAATGTTCGTGCAATGATTTATTACGACTTTCGACGTGGATTATCAAGACAAGAGTGCATTGATCAACTAACTTCCACATTTGGCGACGAAGCTCCATCCTTTGCCACTGTGAAATGCTGGTATAAGGAATTTAATCGTGGCCGCCGTTCGCTCAATGATGAATGTCGTTAAGGTCGTCCAAAATCAGTTGTTGTGCCAGAAAACATCGATGCTGTGCAAAAACTAATAATAAAAGATCGTCATGTGACGTATTGTGAGATTAATGCAACCCTAGGCATTACGTCTACCAGCATATATAAAATATTGAATGATTATTTAGCCGTGAAAAGGGTTTGCTCTCGTTGGATCGCACATAATTTGATGCAATTTCAAAAAGATGCCTGTGTCGATTGGTGTACAAAAATGCTCAAGAAATACAATGGCGGTACCTCAAAAGACATATATAAGTTTTCAAAAGGTGACGAATCGTGGATCTATGTGTACGAGCCGGAACGTAAACCAGAATCGAACAAAAGTTGTTCGCACTCGAAGCACTTCGAGCCTATGGTCGCCTCCTTTTTCAGCAAAACTGGCCATGTGGCAACAGTGATTTAGAGGAACGTAAAACGGTCAATGCCGAATGGTACACAACCATTTGTTTGCCGGAAGTCTTCGGTGAAGTAAGGAAAACCAAAAAGAACCGTAGGATCGTTCTTCATCAAGACAATGCGAGCGCACACACATCTCGTCGAACAACAGGGTATTTGAAGGCTCAAAAAATCGAATTGATGGGTCATCCACCATACAGTCCTGATTTGGCACCCAATAACTTCTTTTTGTTCCCGAACATCAAGAATAAATTGCGTGGACAACGATTTTCGTTGGCAGAAGAAGCCGTTGATGCCTTCAAAAACCATGTTTTTGAGGTGTCTCAAGAAGACTGGAATAAATGCTTTGAAAATGGTTCAAACGGATGCAAAAGTGTATTGACCATAAAGGAGAATATTTTGAAAAACAATAAAGCAGATTTCAATCAGAAATTACTTTGTTTTAATTATTAGGCTCAAAATATAGATAGTAACCCTGGTACCTAAAACAAAATTGTAAATATACGAGATCGACACAGAAAATTTACAGAAAAAGGTTATTTTAAGGTAAAACTTCACGGCGAGGTTATTAAATATGGCTCCATAGCTGATTCCCTTGAAGCCATAATTATACGGATTAGTTTAAAAAATGTAAATGATTTTATTGGTTTTTCAAAATATTCCCCGTTTACATCAGTGCATTTTTGCATTGGATGAAACAAGTTATTGAAGCAACGATGCCACTTTTCTGAGACACTTCAGAAACCAGGTGTTTATAATGCACCAATGCTTCATCGAAAAAGAGATTCCACGCATTTTATCTTCAATTTTTGGAAACAAAACGAAATCACAATGTGCAAGTCAGGGCTGTATGGTAGAGGATCCATGGTGCTGACCTTTAGGGCATCCAGATACTCGGTTGATAGTTTTGTAACGATGCGTTGTCTAGATGTAACATTATTTTTCGCTTTTAAAACTTTTCATGAACTTTTCCAAAACTTTGCAGCAAACAGACATTTGTGATCCAATCGGAAGTAACGGTACTCTATCTTCTATTGCTATAGTAGCAATATGGCCCGTTTTATAAAAAAAGTCTAGACCATCTTCTTACGAGAACTGAGAATTCGTTGGACTTTTGTAGGCTGAGGTTCTGTTTGAAAGGCGCATTGAGCCGCATTACTTTTCTTTTCAGGATCATAAGAATAAATTGAGGCAGTATTTTTAACACTTAAATAACTTCAGTCTAATTATATAATATGTAAATTCAATAACAGCCCGCCTTGAAGCAGTATGTGTATGTAATAATTTGTAAAATGTATGTAACAGTCATTGCATGTGCTTATATTATTGTAAACATGTTTAATAATGTTATGTAAATGCATTACGTAATTTAATAATGTAGGAGCTGCGTGAATAATAGGTTAAACGTTGCTAACAATGAGGTAACCTTGAGGTCATAATGAGTTTGAAAGTTTAACAGTACTACTTATGATTATTGTGAGCAATAATGTAATAAAAGTGACAGTTTATAAAATAGCCAATCAACAACCAGAAAAAGCTTTAGTTAAATGAAGGTATTCTATTGGAGTAGGATTAGCCAATCAGAAACTGAAATATAGAAAATTTTACAAATTCAGAAGTCAGTTCCTGCAAACAGTGTTCCTAACCAGACACAAAATATATGTATTCGTGTGAGACGAAAAATAAGTTTACGTTTTAAAAAAAGTGTAATGAATTAATAAAAGAATCTCACAGCTCTTATATCAGTGAAGTGTTTTTTAAATCGTATCAAGCATTAATAAAAGGAGTGAGGTAAAATTATAATCTGTGTAAGCCTTCATTCTTGTCGCATCACAACCCTGCTAAGAGAAACGTGTCTCTAACAATAATACTGACGCATCGGAGGCAAACATAAATATATAATATTTAAAGAAACAGTTACATTACAAAGTTAATATTTTTTTAAAAACTTGGGGGAAGGCCACCTGAAAGTACATTTCGGGCGAAAGCTACCGAAAAATGTTTACTATACGTGCGGTTGCAACGACTACAAGTTCGGCTTCCCAACATTTGAAATATAATACAACTCCTTCAATACAAACTACTTCAAATTGATGCCCAAAGTGTGGTAAAAAAATAACGTAACAAACCATCTTCTCAAAATCCAAGATTCACAATCAATGACAATATTCCAAACCGATTTTTAAGTGCCGATTTTAAAATTTTCCAGAGTTTTTCTGCACCATTCAATACGTTGTTTTTGATCGGGAGTCAGTTTATGCATAATCCATCGATGATAAAGTTTTCTCAAAGTTCCATGTAAAATGTTGTGGATTTGACTCATAGCAATGTCCAAATTCGCCCGAATACATTTATAAGATGACCGTCGATCTTCTTCAAGCATTGCTCGAACAGTGGTAATATTTTCATTAGTAACAGCAGTTTTTAGGCGTTTTCACTAAATTCATCATTAAGAAAAAAAAACATCTCTTTTGAATTCGCTATAACAATTGCAAATTACTCTCTTAGATGGATTTTCTTTGCCAAATGCATTTATAAGCTAATATTCACATTGTTTAGGCGTTAATGCCGATTTAACACGTAAAAACTCATAGCTCGGAAATGTTCTCTAGCCAAATTCAATTTTGGGTTAAGCAGTATTTTTTACACTTAGATGGTTTCAGTCTAATTATATAATGTATAAATTCAATAACAGCCCGCCTTAAAGCAATATTTCTATGTAACAATATATAAAAAGTGTATATTACAGTCATTGCATATGTTTAGATTATTGTATCGATGTGTAATAATGTTATCTGAATATATTACGTAATTTAATAATGTAGGAACTGTGAGAATAATGGGTTAAATTTTGCTAAAAATGAGGTAATTTTGAGGCAATAATGAATTTGAAAGTTTAATGCTACTTGTCATTATTGGAGCAACAATAATGTAAATTTTAGTGACAGTTTATAAAATAGCCAATTAACAACCAGAAAAAGCTTTAGTTAAATGAAAGTATTACATTGGAGTAGGATTAGCCAATCAGAAACTGAAATATAGCAAAATTTACAAATCTGTAAGTCAGTTTCCTGCAAACAGTGTTCCTAACTGTACGCGAGACACATCCTCGAGAGATTTAATAGGTATTCGTGTGAGACGAAAATAGTTTTACTTATTAAAAAGTGTAATTAATTAATAAACAGAATCTCACACCTCTCTATATCAGTGAAGTGTTATCTAAATTGTGTCAAGGATTAATAAATGCAGTGAAGTAAAATTATAATCTGTGTAAGCCTACATTCTTGTCGCATCACAACCCTGCTAACAGAAACGTGTCTCTAACAAAAATACTGACGCAGCCGAGGCAAACATAAATATTTAATACTTAAAGAAACAGTCAAATTACAAAGTTAATATTTTTAAAACATGGGGCAAAGGTCACCTGAAAGTACATTTAGGGCAAAGGCTACCGGAAAGTGGGCACTATACGTGTGGTTGCAACGAATTTCAAATTCGGTTCCCCAACAGTTGAAATATAATACAACTCCTTCAATACGACATAACTACTTCAAATTGACGCCCAAAGCGTGTTGCAATTAAAAATACGTAATAAACAATATTCTGAAAGTGTGAGTAGAGAAAGTCATGTGAATGCTACAGTCAGATTTTTAAAGTATGTACGTAAGAATCCTGTCTCAGGTTTCTCTACCGTAGCCCTTGCTTCATTACAAAACCGTTAAGTAGTTCAGTGTTGTTCTTGCACATAAATGCAAACAAACGCTCTGAATTCACAATGTTTCAGAATAATAGCCAAAGTTTTGCCGACATAAATGGTCGGATAATATCTGCAGGTCAGCCAACATAAGACGGTCAGTGGCCCGTGTGTTTATTGCGTGCTTCCGATATCTCCAGCTAGGCTATGAGTTTCTGACTAACCACTTGCTCTCTACCTCAGAGATAGCTACATCAATTAATTTGCTACCTCCTCACTAAGCACCGCTAATAGCGCCGTAGACTACTACAGGATGCCCCTAAGACTGGAGCCACAGGATATGCAATAACACTTTCCCGAGAACTACATTCTATCTTAACTGCAGCAGCTTTTACTTAGTGCATACAGACTTGGTTGTGATGGAGCATATTAATAATTTGGGGGGTTACAGTATTGTTCTACATTGTCATTTACGTCACTCTTGACTGGTAGATTTTGCTAGCCACGAGTTATGAAGCACGGGCCGCGTGTGTAAGCCGGCCTTTGAATCGGCAGATGTCTCCTCCCACCTTCATTTTTTACTTTCTCTACTACGTATAGTAAGTAGGGGAAGTGTTGTATTCCACCCAAAACTCGATACCGAGATTTTACCGGAAATACATGTTTTAAGGCCCACTGAATCCAAAAAGGTATGTATTCTTAGAAACATTTCCGTGTGTGTGTCTCTGAACAGCATAACTCAGAAACGAACAGTCGGATAAACACACCAAACTTGGTATTTAAGTTCAGTATCTTCCAGATATGCGACACGAAGGTTTTCAAGAAAATCTCCCACCCAACTTACCATTTACATTACCTTTTAATTTTCTCAAAAATGGCTCTAACGATTTTGAATAAAATACCATAAGTTTAAGACATTTTTATGGCAAATGAATTGTATACCTCGAATTACCCGGGAATGTCTTCAAAAGTACTCTTCATTGTGAACGACTTTTGCATAACTGGTAAACCATAAGATATAGACAAAAATTTACTACACAAAAAAAGAAACACAATTTATGTCATATACATGGTTTTTGTTGAGTGAACCATTTACGAGATATTGCTTGTTATTCCCTTAAATTTACCAATATTTAGACTTTTTCCCAAATGGGAATTCGTTATTCATTTTTTGTTGTCCTGGTAATGCAAAGAGAATGGAATTTTTTTAATTTCCAATATTGTCACGTGCTAAGTTGTGACACTGGAACAAATAGCTAAACGAGGGATTGCAGAGGTAGAGACAATTATTAAAACGCTTGGCTAGAGCGATCTGACTATATTCTAAAGAGTTACATTTCTACCGTGCGATAGTTGAGTTTACAAGATCAGGGATGATGATGGTACTAGCTAACATTATTATTAACAATTTATTTTATAATGCTTACCTTGAGAAACGTCTCGTCGTGGATGAGGAGAGCCAATACTCAACACGACTTTGTCAAGCCGCTAGTGGTGCCAAATGAAACCAACCGGAGCGGCCGTGTAGCGACCGTCGACGGGTACCATAGCGGTCCCGGCCAAGTTACAACACAAATTCCCCCGAGCAGAGCTTGAGAGTTGCTTATATAGAGTTAAATCCCCTAGAGGGGTTCATTCTAATACCGTGGCAGCTATTACCAAATATGGTCTGCCATCGCCCTAGGTTTGAAATATAGCGGCCAATCATAACTCGACACTCAATGTTCTAGAACATTCTATATGACGTAACGCGGTTTAAGGTGCAGCTAAGAGCCTGCAGAAGGGCACGTACTCCTCAGGAAATGATGACATAGTGACATCCCTTGGAAATGTCAAGGGAAGTAGCAGGCCGCTATTTCCTTGTCATATATACAATTTACTAAGGATGGAGCAGAATTAAGAATATAAAATATGATTCTATATGAATTCAGAAACTTGTGACAGGTTAATAAAATAATGTAAATTAATATAAAATAACAATTACAATACGGATCTCCTCAGTCACGTTCGTGTCAATATTGTCAAATGGGATTTTTTTACTTTTTCTACTACGTATAGTAAGTATGGGAAGTATTGTATTCCACCCAAAAACTAAATACCGAGATTTCAACGGAAACATGTCTGTGTGTGTGTCTGTCTTTGAACAGCATAAATTAGAAACGAACAGTCGGATAAACACCAAACTTGGTATTTAGGTTCACTATCTTCCAGAGATGCGACACAAAGGTTTCCAAGAAATTCTCCCTACCCCAGATTACCCTTTACATGGAACATTTTTCGAACATTTTAATTTTCTCAAAAATGGCTCTAACGATTTTAATTAAAGTATCATATGTTTAAGACATTTTCATGATAAATGAAATGTATATCTCGAATTTTCTGGAAATGTCTCCAAAAGTATTCTTCATCGTGAACGACTTTTGCATAACTGGAAAAGCATAAGAGATAGACAAAATTTTACTGCACAAACAATGTATATCGCGTTAAAATACACAATTTATGCCATATACATTTTTTTTTGAGTGAACCATTTTTGAGATATTGCTTGTTATTCCCTTAAATTTTCCAATACTTATACTTTTTTCTCAAATGCGTTATTCATTTTTTTGTCCTGGTAATGCAAAGAGAATGGAATACTCCACATAGCAACCAGCTCTTAAAACATTTGACTATCGCTTAAAACCTACCAATTTCCCTTGCATCTACAAGAAAATTAGCAATAAGATTTACATCTCGATATATCGATTAACATGAAGCACATGGAGAATAGGCGTTAGAAAAACGAGAGTAGAGAAAGTCATGTGAGTGTAACACATCAGATTTTTTTTATATCCTGAACATGCAAAGAGAACGGAATACTCCACATAGCAACCAGCTCTTAAAACATTTGACTATCGTTTAAAGCCTAGCAATTTCCCTTGCATCTATAAGAAAATTAGCAACACGATAATTTCTTAAAAGATTTATCCCGATTAACATGAACGTTTATAAAAGTAGTTTGTACAAGAATAGAGAAAGTCGTGCGAGTGCAACACACGATTTTTAGAAAAAGGATTAGTGTGTGTATGTGAGCAACGTAACTCATAAACCAAAAATCGGTTAAGTGTCAAACTTAATGTTTATTTTCAGCGTCTTTCAAGGTTGCCACACAAAGATTTTCAAGAAAATTCCACAACTCCAAATTACCTTTTACATGGAAAATTCTTCGTTACTGTTTATGATTTTCAATATTGGTTTTAACGATTTTCCGATTGTAAGTTTAAGCTACTTTTATGAAAATTAAAATGTATACCTTTGGATTTACTGGAAATATCCTGTGAAGTTCTCTACATTCTGAATAATTTTGTATAACTGGTAAACCGTAAAAGAGAGACAAAATCTTACTGCACAAAAAAATGCAATCTTGTTAAAGCACTCAATATATGTAAAATAACTTTTTTGTGGAGTTAATCATTTCAGAGGTATTCTTTGTTATTGGGCTGTATTTTTAAATTGTTTTTCTCGTTTGGTAAGTCACTATTCTTGTTTTTCTTTTCCTGGTAATGCAAGGAGCATAGAATTTCAAAGCCTCACATAGCGACGCGCTCTTTATAAATCTTAAGTGTCTATGTACCTACTGCATTGTACAGTGAAATGCGTAAATGTGTAATGAGAGTTTATTTGTATTAACAAGAGGAGCATAGAATTATAAGCTTTTGTAAGAATAGTTTATATAAAAGTGAGTAGAGATGGTCATTTATTGCAACACGTCAGATTTTTACTTTCTCTACTACGTATAGTAATTAGGAGAAGTATTGTATTCCATCCAAAAATTCGATACCGAGATTTCACCGGAAATATATGTTTTCAGACCCCCTGAACCCCCCAAAAAATTTTTGGAAACATGTCCGTGTGTGTGTCTGTGTGTCTTTGAACAGCATAACTCAGTAACGAACAGTAGAATAAACACCAAACTTGGTATTTAGGTTCAATATCTTCCAGGGATGCGACACGAAGGTTTTCAATAAAATATCCCCACCCCAGATTACCCTTTACATGGAACATTTTTCGAAAATTTTTATTTTCTCAAAAATGGCTCTAACGATTTTGATTAAAATATCATATGTTTAAGATATTTTCATGACAAATAAAATGTATATCTTGAATTTTCTGATAATGCCCCCCAAAGTATTCTTCATTGTGAACGACTTTTGCATAACTGGTAAACCATAAGAGATAGACAAAATTTTACTGCACAAGAAATGTAGATCGCGTTAAAATAAACAATTTTTGTAGCTGAATGCACCATTTTCGAGATATTGCTTGTTATTCCCTTAAATTGTCCAATACTTAAACGTTTTCTCAAATGGAAATTCGTTATTAATTTTTTTGTCCTGGTAATGCAAAGAGAATGGAATACTCCACATAGCAACCAGCTCTTAAAACATTTGACTATCGCTTAAAACCTACCAATTCCCCTTGCATCTACAAGAAAACTAGCAATAAGATTAACATCTCGATATCTCGATTGACATGAAGCATATGAGAATAAGCGTTTGTAAAAATAGTTTGTACAAGAGTAGAGAAAGTCATGTGAGTGTAACACATCGGATTTTTTAAGAAGCTATAATGTAGTTTTCTAATTTCTGACTTGTAGTAGCCTGTCTGTGTGGATTCTTGGTGATAAACTGTTGGAAGATAAGCTGGCTTTGGGAGAAGCTTAGCGAAGTTTTGTTCTTGAGCAGAACTTTCTTGGCGTACTAACTTTGGTTAGATGTACAACCAATCCTGTCGATAAAAGTCGACAGAGCGTGGTACCAAGTTTCCGGAACATGCTTTCGTAGGAAGAAATAAACAGTAAAATGTATCTTATATTGTGACGGATTAAAGTATACTTGAGTGCAAAAACAGGTCCCATTACCTAAATCTTAGATGTTTTTTCTTCCGTAACGTTTCCACATTTTCAAACCAACACTAAATGCCACCTACACCTACATCTCTCTCTCTGACTGTTTTGAAAGAAATCCCAAGAAACAAACATGTACCAATGAGCGATGTTATATTCGGTATGAAACGAAAGAGATGTCGGAAATAACCTCTTAATGAATTCTACTGTGATTCGTGTAAACAAACAGATATGGATACTCCAATGTAATATAATAGCGACGCGACGTGAGTTGTCTGTATCGCTAAAATAAACATCAGGCAATACTTATATCAAAGTTTCTTTTGAAGTAGACATGGAAGCCAAGTCTAAAATTATTGCTAACATTCAATAAGGCTCTAGCGATGCACGTGTTGCAGGAATGTGTGACATACTTGTATGTGTGACCGTAGTAGTTAAAGATATCGTTAAACAAATGCAATAGTTTTGTCATTCTTCTTCTTATTATTATTATGACTTTTATTAATTTAATAATTTCACTAGCGAAAATATCAATTCAATTCAATATCCACCCATCCGCCCATCGGCCCATCAAACCACATATAATTTGAAGTTTACATGAATTTACACATTAATCAGAAAGTACGGACTAAGTGTGCATACAAATCGAAATTGCCCAACCTCTACCACGTCGCAGAAATATTAAACTTTAAAATTAATTCGTTCATTGTCTAGATATTTGCAAAACATGTGTCAATTTCAAAACAATTGACTGTTTTAAGTTCATAGCCAACTACACTATGTAATCAAAAGTATCCGGACACCCCCAAAACATACATTTTTCATCTTTTGTGCATTGTGCTGCCACCTACTGCCTGGTACTCATTATCCGCGACTTCAGTAGTCACTAGACGTCGTGAAATAGCAGAATGGGACGCTCCGAGGAACTCAGGACTTCGAATGTGGTCAGGTGATTGGGTGTCACTTGTGTCAGAAGTCTGTACGCGAGATTTCCACACTCCTAAACATTCCTAGGTCCACTGTTTCTGATGTGATAATGAAGTGGAAACGTGAAGGGACATGTACAGCACAAAAGCGTACAGGCCGACCTCGCCGATATTTGAAGAGGGTCGTAAAGAGTAATAGGCAGACGTCTATCCAGACCATCACACAGGAATTCCAAATTGCATCAGGATCCACTTCAAGTGCTATGGCAGTTAGGCGTGAGGTTGGAAACCTTGGATTCCATGGTCGAGCGGCTGCTCATAAGCCACACATCACGCAGGAAAATGCCAAACGACGGCTCGCTTGGTGTAAAGAGCGTCAACATTACACGATTGAACAGTGGCAAAATGTTGTGTGAAGTGACGAATCGCGGTACACAATGTGGCGATCCGATGGCAGGGTGTGGTTATGGCGAATGCCCGGTGAACGTCATCTGCCAGCGTGTGTAGTGACAACAGTGAAATTTGGAGGTGGTGGTGTTATGGTGTGGTCGTGTTTTTCCTGTAGGGGTTTGCACCCCTTGTTGTTTTGCGTGGCATGATCACAGCGCAGACCTACATTGATATTTTAAGCATCTTCTTGCTTTCCACTGTTGAAGAGCAATTCGGGGATGGCGATTGTATCCTTCAACCCGATCGAGCACCTGTTCATACTGCACGGGCTGTGACGGAGTGGTTACACGACAATAACATCCCTGTAATGGACTGGCCTGCACAGAGTCTTGACTGGAATCCTATAGAACACCTTTGGAATGTTTTGGAACGCCGACTTCGTGCCAGGCCTCACCGACCTACATCGATACCTCTTCTCAGTTCCGCACTCCGTGAAGAATGGGCTGACATTCCCCAAGAACCCTTCCAGCACCTAATTGAAAGTATGCCTGCGAGAGTGAACGCTGTCATCAAGGCTGTCACCAGCATTACCGATGGAGGGCGTCACGAACTTGTACGTCATGTTTGATCACGTAGTGTATACTTGTGCAATCAGACAGATTATTTCGTCGATTACAGCGTTTTGTAACCATGTCGCCCAATGTTTATCCTCTAAAAAGAAGACGGTGCTACAAGCTTAAAGCTATATATGCGCTTAAAATTAATTTATACTGATCGTTTTGTTATATTAGTTTGTATGTTTCGTTTTTTAGCCTTGAAAGTCCGGACTAAGAGTAGTGTAGCAATCGAAGCTGTTCAGTACCTACAGGATCGCAAAAGTATCAAATTCTAATTGATCTGTTGATGACAGTGTTGGGAACCATGACACCAAATATTTACCTGGTAAAAAGATGTTGCTACAAGCTTAAAAGTGATTATATTATTTTTTGCTGTTCCTTGTGTTATATTGGTTTGTTTAATAATGAGTCATTGTTTAAGAGGACTGCCACGGCGGCGTGGTATAGTGCTAAGGGAATCTTCAACAGCAAGAGCCAGAATACGATTAATGGTACAAATTAATCGTGAAAGCGAAATTTATTCACAATATTATGTTTAAAAAATGAAGTTACATTATGTTTTATTTATGGACGCTCTTTAACTGCTAAGGTTCTTAGCGTCCCATTCTATACTGGGCGTGAACGACCGGTAATTTTTCTCAGAGGTCTCTTTATCAGGCTTTAGGTTCATTTACGTGCTGTAAATATACACGGGCCTACCGGCTTTACTTCCCTACCGAAGGATTTTTACGTCCGAAAAAATTCATCCCCCTCCGCCGGGTTTGAGCCCGCGAGCTCGGGAACTAGAGGCTAGCATGGTAACTACTACACCACGGAGGACGACTTTTTGTTTTAAGTTATGTGCTATTAAATATATAGATTTGTTCATAATTAGTTTTTGCTTTCAACAATTACAGTTTATAGTTCTTTGTTAAAGCTGCGATTGGCCACTAGTTATTGTGCATTGTGATGCAGTGGCTATGTGCCTAGCTTATCGCGTGGAAGGCGGTGTCCTTTGAGGCGCTCTCCCTCGACGTAAATTTTAGAAGCACTAACGAGAGAAAACGGGATTTTTCTGGAAGATACTTTTCCCCCGCCTCCCGCGAACATCCTTGAACTCTCGGAGTTATATATAAGAAAGCGTGCTCTTGAGTCAGTTAGTGAGATAGTGAACTGTTATTGATGCGACATAAAATGCTGCTTACTGCTTCTACATCGTAACGTACTGCGAGCGATTAGAGAGGTCTTATGTTCGACGCCCAAGCGAGGGAAGTGGAAGGATGAAGGTTGTAAGTAGCAATTAAAATTGAACTAAACTACATTAGTGAAGTGACAGTGAGAACTGAACAAATGTACATTATCAACAAGGCTGTTATTATTTTAAGTCAAATTACTACAGATACAGAATTAAAACTAAACAATAACAGGGCACTTCAAAGTTCAATATCAGCATTGGGTTGAACAAATTCATTAGCATTATAAAATAGGCTTACAACAAGTCAAACTTAAAAAAGCAAATTTAAACCAAATTACGATAACTGAATGAGTAGCTGTCTATTAAGTACATCAAAGCCAAAATTATGCCAATCCTCTTCCATTTAGTCAACCTTAAATTATGAGTGACAAATAAAATGATTAACCTTGTGTCACATTCATAGTTTGATGATGATATATGTGATTACATAAACCAGCCTTAATGATTAACAAGCAATTTGACGTATTGCTTTGGCCAATTACAGTCAGAATTTTAAGTTAATGGCAGCGTCCGTCCGCCCATCTTTTGAGATCACGTAAGCAACCTCTCATTCAAGTGGCTAGAATAATGCAAGACGGGAGATAGAGATCTGAAGTTTGAAGAGAGCATAGCTACACATTTCGTTACCAACCTAAAGCTAATCCTATATAGGTCACCTTTTTTAAGCACCCAAAACATGTCCAGCAACAGAGGGTTTGTGAAGGAGAGCTTTAATTTATTAGCTCTTACGTCCACCAGCGCCATCTGTATGCGAGTTCTTTTACAGCTGGCGGGAACATACTGGACGTGGAATGATTATTAAATTACGTACAATATTAGTCGATGTGTAAAACTGTGTTTTTCTTTTCATTCCTGCTCCAGGCAAAGCACTGAAGCATTTTAATTACTCGTAAAATTGCTTTAATTTTTTTGAGACGCGCTGGACACAAAGCCATTTTTAATTCTTTACGCAGAGAAATATTTGGTTTTAAAGCGCATGGTTTCACAACCTTGTTTAACGTTTGGCAATACGAGAGCAGTGTAATTGTACACTGTGAGGGGAAAACTCTGTATATACAAAATGATTTTGCTGATCCTGGGTTTCTAAGCATGTAACGAGCAAGTTACACCCATCACCCTTTATGTTAAAGGTTACTTGGTTCTACAGCTGGGACTTTTGTAAAATGTTTACTCGATCCTTTGCTGAACCAACATTTAAATGCCACACAAGAGCAAATAAGGTAGATAAAGCTTAAACTGTATTCTGGAAAGCAGATTATGCTATTTCGACGCCGCCACGACGTCAGCCGCCACCGCCCTCTCAGGCGCAGGTACCGACAGAGGCCGCCTCGCACCACAAAGACAACTCCATTGAGGCCCAACTCGCCATGAAGCTTCCACCACAATCAGAGAAGAAGTCGCCAATCTCAACAAATGCCTGGGAATCCTCAGTCTCTCAGCAACCAAAAGCCTTGTTGCCGTTGAGGCAAAAAACGGGACACCTACAGAAATATCTTTGCCGCCTCCAGACAACTAGCGAAACTACGCCACGCCATCCAATATATATCTCAAGGAGAGGACCCTGAAGTCAACGGATCCATCCAAAGGAACCTCAATGCATCGAAACCACCATAAGAAACTCCACCATTCTGCATTTGACATCTCCCAATAATCTCTAAGGGTCAAGCGAGCGGCTGAGAACTTTGGAGGCCTCAGTCGCCGAAATTCGGACACAGTACCATCAAGCACATCCTACATCCTTGTCGTCCTCCGTGGTGCAGTGGTTACGATGCTAGCCTCTAGTTCCCGAGGTCGCGGAGGGCGATGTATTTTTACGGGAGTAAAAATCCTTAGCATGGCTACTTCAGAAGGGAAGTAAAGCCGGTGGTCCCGTGACGTAAAAGAGCCTCAAGCGTGATAAAGAGACTTTGAGCAAAATTTCCGGACTTTCACGCCCAGTACTGTTGCAGTTCTCATGGCTCGTGTTATCTTATTTGTTCAGCACCTCTTGTTTTATTATTTGTTTTAAAATTTGTGTTCATTGTCCTTCGGCTAGATATTATAACTCAGTCGAACACGTGTCTCTAAACAGGGCGTGTAAACGGAAAGGAGTTGTTGATAAAAGATAACACTGATAAAATAATTTGTTTCTACACTTTTATTGCCGTCACACTTAATTAATAATTCACATATTTAATCTTTATACACGCCTGACTGAAACTGTGATATTCTCGAATGTAACTACGGTCGTTTTAGTTGCCGTACGCCAATTACTTCGCGTACTTCACATTTTTGCAACTAACACTGCGACGTGCACCTCGTGAGAGATTCTTCCGAACTGTGCTACACTTGCTTATGGCTCGAGAATATATACTCCTTCACCCCGAATTGCCTATACATTATAATAGAGCTGCTATTGGTTACCAAATCGCGCCAACTTTAGCGTCTGTTTTGTCAGCCAATCACTACTACTAACATATGTGCTCTAGGGAAGATATTCCCTCCATTTCTAAAAAACGGCACGCTACACTGACGTCATTTGTTTGTCTGTTCTTAGTGATAAACAACTCACCCCCTCGGTTTATTGTTACCCGCTTCTATTGTCAGTTTCAGTTAGATGTGTAAACTTATTTCCTAACTATACTTATGGCTAACAAACATCTAAAATCCTGCATGTACAATAATATTAATTAACACTACAATCACTCTGGCATTCACAGCGTGTTATGATATAAAATACTGCCTCAGTGTAGAAGGGACGCTAAGGACCACAGCAGTAAAACAGCATCCACAAATAAAACTCAATTTATTTATTTTTCTGACATCCTCAACCAACTCACCAGATACACGCCAGTCACTAGAAACTCATTGAGGGTTACACCCTCGTTTGAAATTTCATCGAGCAAATAGTAATGGTGGGTCCTCATCTATACAGCCTTAAATCATCACCTTAATCATTCACTACTCACACATGCCCGAAGTCAAAAGCAATAAAGATAATCGCCACATTCCACTCCACTCCTTCCTTCGCAACTCCCCGTGTGTGGCAGCCAGGACTAGAGATAGATATAGATAGATATTTATTTTTATCTTGTAGACTTTGTAAGCCATAAGATAAGTTGAGGCAGTATTTTTAACACTTAAATGATTTCAGTCAAATTATATAATATGTAAATTCAATAACAGCCCGCCTTGAAGCAATATGTGTATGTAATAATTTGTAAAATGTATGTAACAGTCATTGCATATGCTTACATTATTGTATACATGTTCAATAATGTTATATGATGTAATTTAATAATGTAGGAGCAGTGAGAATTATAAGTTAAAAGTTGCTAACAATGAGGTAACAATGGGGCAATAATGAGTTTGAGAGTTTAAATGTCACTTGTGATTCTTGTAAGCAATAATGTGGTTTTAGTGGCAGTTTATAAAATAGCCAATCAACAACCGGAGCGGGTTTTAGTTAAATGAAGGTATTCTATTGGAGTAGGATTAGCCAATCAGAAACTGAAAAGGAGAAAATTTTACAAATTCAGAAGTCAGTTGTCTGCAAACAGTGTTACTAATCAGATGCGAGACACATCCTCCAGAGATTTAATACGTATTTTGGTGTCAAACGAAGAAAACGTGTTAAAAAGTGTAATTAATTAATAAAAAGTATCTCACAGCTCTCTATATCAGTGAAGTGTTATTTTAATCGTATAAAGTATTAATAAAAGGAGTGAATGAAATTATAATCTGGGTAAGCCCACATTCTTGTCGCATCACAACCCTGCTAAGAGAAACGTGTCTCTAACAATAATACTGACGCAGCCGAGGCAAACATAAATATTTAATATTTAAAAAAACAGTTTAAATTACAAAGTTAATATTTTTAAACTTGGGGCAAAGGCCACCTGAAAGTACATTTGGGGTGAAGGCTACCGGAAACCGGGTACCATACGTGCGGTTGCAAACAAACTTCAAGTTCAGCTACCCAACAGTTGAAATATAATACAACTCCTTCTAAAATACTCCTTTCTCAAAGTCATGAAATTACCACTTAAGATTAAGTTCATGTAAGTCATAAGTGCATATTTTAATTAAAATTCGCTTAAGATTACTTTTAAAATACTTAAAATTTGTTATAGATTTAATACTAACTGGCAGGAATTGAACAATTTAAACCATAGACCATAGGAGAGCTATTAAATTCCGTCCGGTGATGCATTGGAATGTTAAAATTATGTCTTAGACGTGTATCATGCGTATGAACATTTCTAAGAAGGGTAATCTCTGTTAATAAATATCAACTCCATTCATTTAAAAATATATAATCCATAGATAATCTATATATTAAAACTAATAAAATATTCCTTACAGGATACCCTACTATCAATATCTGCAATACATCGTATTATGCGTTTTTGGACAATATCTGCTGCATCATGGATCCTGACCCCAAAAAACAAACACCGTATGCCAACCAAAGTTCAACATGTACAAAATAAAACAAGAGTACAGCCTTAACGTTAGGACAGGATCTCAAAACCCGTAATTGGTAACAACGAACATTTATTTTTTTAATTAATTCAATACAATGAGGCTGACAAGATAGATGTTCATAAAATAATTCCTAAGAATTTAGTGTGCTGAAGACAACGCAGATTCTGACCATATATATTAATACTTATTTGCACAAGATTCCTTTTTTATACGTGCTCTAGCTAAGATCAAGGCTGTAACCCAGACATCCCCCACTCCAACTGCATGCGCAGCTGCAGGTAGTCATTCTTTCCTCACTACGGGAGGTGCTTAGGGGGAACCCCACTAGCCTACTGCTTTCCTTAAATCCACCCTCCCAATCCCGAACTAAAATACAAACACAACCATACTGGAATGTTCGAGCATCTCAGCGCATGAAACACACGTACTGGAAATCATATAGATCAAATTATGTGCAATGATAAGTTTTTGAAAAAAAGTATTTTTTGTCATTATTGCCTTATACCCTTAGTCGAATATTTTACAAGCCATGCTAATTAAGATCAACAATAATTATTAAAGTTGTGAATTTTATGCTATAGAATACTTTTTATTCATTTAATGCCCTTTTTCAAGTGTATGGACGAGAATGTATACAATTCTTTCACTTGCATATAAAAAGAATTACCAATGTTTACATTTGCATGGATTGCCCTACCTAATCTTTTAAGGACCAATCTTATCATAGCACATTATTATATCTACTTAGTTTTATTCTAAATAAATGTTTGCAGAAATAGTCTAATTAAGTATTTCTTTATTTACCAATTGCCATAATGCTGAAGTGATAGTCAAATATTTAAAAGGGGAGGTATTAGCTATCTTCTGTAGCCAACACTTCAAAAACAATCCGATGCGTTAACACTCACACGACTTTCTCTACTCTTGTACAAACTATTTTTACAAAAGCTTATTCTCCATATGCTTCATGTTAATCGAGATGTTAATCTTATTGCTAATTTTCTTGTTGATGCAAGATGAATGTGGTAGTATTTAAACTATAGTCAAATCTTTTAAGAGCTGGTTGCTATGTGGTGCATTCTATTTTCTTTAATATCCAGGACATAAAAAGAATGAATAAGGAATTCCCATTTGAGAAAAAGTATTGGAAAATTTAAGGGAATAACAAGCAATATCTCGAAAATGGCTCACTCAACAAAAAATGTAAATGACATAAATTGTGTATTTTAACGCGATCTACATTTTTTGTGTAGTAAAATTTTGTCTATCTCTTATGGTTTAACAGTTATGCAAAAGTCGTTAACAATGAAGAGTACTTTTGGAGACATTCCCAGAAAATTTGAGATATACATTTTATTTGTCATGAAAATATCTTAAACATACGATACTTTAATCAAAATCGTTAGAGCCATTTTTGAGAAAATTAAAGTTTTCGAAAAATGTTCCATGTAAAGGGTAATCTGGGGTGGGGGGATTTTCTTGAAAACCTTCGTGTCACATCTCTGGAAGATACTGAAGCTAAATACCAAGTTTGGTGTTTATCCGATTGTTCGTTTTTGAGATATGCTGTTCACAACACACACTCACTCACACACACACACACACACACACACACACACGGACATGTTTCCTAAAATACTTTTTTTTGGATTCATGGGGTCTCAAAACATATATTTCCGGTGAAATCTCGGTATCGAAGTTTTGGGTGGAATACTATACTTCCCCACTTACTATACGTAGTAGAGAAAGTAAAAATCTGATGTGTTACGCTAACATGACTTTCTCTATTCTTGTACAAACTATTTTTACAAACTCTTATTCTCCATGTATTTCATACTAATTGAGATAAACATATGCAGAAACGATCTTTTGACATGCAAAGAAAATTGCATTTTACACATAGTGAATCGTTCTAAAAATATTTGACTATCGCTTAAGGCGTACTATGTTCTCCTTGTTTTGTATTTGTAAGGGCAATATAGAAATGCAGTAGCCTTTAAGAATTTACTTATATCTTAATAGCTGGTTGCTATGTGCAACACCATTCCCTTTACCGCTGATTAATACTCTTTGCACATCCAAGACAAAAAAATGAATAACGAATTCCCATTTGAGAATATAAGTATTGAAAAATTTATGGACATAACTAGCAATATCTCGAAAATGGTTCACTGAACAAAAAAAATGTATATGACATAAATTGTGTATTTTAACGCGATCTACATCTTTTGTGTAGTAAAATTTTGTCTATCTCTTATGGTTTAACAGTTATGCAAAAGTCGTTCACAATGAATACTTTTGAGACATTCCCAGAAAATTCGAGATATACTTTTCATTTGTCATGAAAATATCTTAAACATATGATATTTTAATCAAAATCGTTAGAGACATTTTTGAGCTAATTAAAATTTTCGAAAAATGTTCCATGTAAAGGTTAATCTGGGGTGGGGGGATTTTCTTGATAACCTTCGTGTCGCATCTCTGGAAGATAGTGAACCTAAATACCAAGTTTGGTGTTTATCCGACTGTTCGTTTCTGAGTTATGCTGTTCACATACACACACGGACATGTTTTCAAAAATGCTTTTTTTGCATTCAGGGGCTCTCAAAACATATATTTCCGGTAAAATCTTGGTATCGAGTTTTTGGATGGAATACAATACTTTTCCTACTTACTATATGTAGTAGAGAAAGTAATAAAAAGGAAGTAGAAGAGATACCAGCTCGGCATTTGTCTACCGACCAGGGAAAACCATGAAAAGTCGATTACGGGGCGATTACGGAAACCGAACCCGGACCTCCCGAATGCGAGCCTCACACGTTACTGGTAAGTACTACTGTTGCATAAAGATGTTCCCCCTTTAATGTAATCCATCTACACTTCATCACTTGCACTCTGTATTTCCTTTCTGTGTGATATTTGTGAAGTACGTTTCAAGCGGATTTGTTCATTTGAATTACCACTGTCCTGGGCTTGCAAATCACATGTAGACCCTTTAATAGCCAAATCCCTTCGGATTCGTCTAAGCGAAAAAGGCTGTTATACATTTTATATGCATATTAAATAAAGGATAGCGTGTCAGCTTTTCCTTCTCTCGCTGAAACTCAGAATTAAAATAAAAGTACTTAACTTTCTATTCTGGTCTGCGTCTCTGAATTTGAATCACGACGTTAAAAGTTTTCTTGATGAAGTTATCCACTGGCAGCAACTCTATTATTTATTAATGCGTTCTCCATGTTTACCGTCAATCTCTCTTTCCACGCTCCTTCCAAATCAAGCTACAAGCCGAGAGAGAGAAGGAAGGCATTGATGACAAAGGAAAGTATAATGAAGGGGTTGGCTTGGCTGAAAAGGCAGGGCGGGGGACGGAACGGGGAAGAAGAAAAGTGGCACCATGATCCTGCCTAATCTCAAACATAGGATCTGCAAATCCGATGTTGAGCATGCTTTATCCTTTTAGTCAGGGATGCATGTTCCTTTAAGCCCATATCAAAACTGTGACCGTCTTTCACCAGCCCTAAATTTATTCTGTTTGTTGCTTTAAACTTTACAAGAATATCTACACTACCACTTTATCCCTGGCCAAGGACTTTAAAATATACCTGAAGCCAAAGCAGAGCATAGGACGGACATATAAATTTAGAAATATGAACTAAATAATGTTTTTTTTCATTTCACTACTACGTATAGTAGGTAGGGGAAGTATTGTATTCTATCCGATATTCTGTAATGAGATTTCAACAGAAATGCATACGCTGAGGCCCCCTAAATCCCCAAAAAAATTGATGTGTCACAAGGGGAATTAGTAGGCTTTAAGCGATAGTCAAATATTTTAAGAGCTGGTTGCTATGTCGAGTATTCCATTCTCTTTGCATTGCCTGGACAAAAGAAAGAAAATAACGAATTTCCATCTTAGAAAAAGTATAAGTATTGGAAAATTTAACGGAATAACAAGCAATCTCGAAAATGGTTCACTCAACATCAAAAAAGTGTATATGACATAAACTGTTTATTTTAACGCGATCTAAATGTTTTGTGTAGTAAAATTTTGTCTATCTCTTATAGTTTACCTGTTATGCAAAAGTCTTTCACAACGAATAATACTTTTGGAGAAATTCCCAGAAAATTCAAGATATATATTTTATTTGTCATGAAAATATCTTAAACATATGATATTTTAATCAAAATCGTTAGAGCCATTTTTGAGAAAATTAAAATTTTCGAAAAATGTTCCATGTAAAGGGTAATCTGGGGTGGGGAGAATTTTCTTGAAAACCTTCGTGTCGCATCTCTGGAAGATACTGAACCTAAATACCAAGTTTGGTGTTTATCCGACTGTTCGTTTCTGAGTTATGCTTGTCACAGACACACAGACACACAAACACGGACATGTTTTCAAAAATGCTTTTTTTGGGATTCAGGGGGTCTCAAAACATGTATTTCCGGTGAAATCTTGGTATCGATTTTTTGGGTGGAATACAATACTTTCCCTACTTACTATACGTAGTAGAGAAAGTAAAAAATCATTTTTAGAAAATGATCCGTATGTTCGTGCGTGTTTGTGTGTGTATGAACAGCATAACTCAAAAACGAAGAGTCGGATACATATTGGTACGAGTTAGGTTCAGTATTTCAAAGATGCATAACGAAGATTTAAACGAAAATCTCCCCATCCCTAACTATCCTATATGGAACATTGATTTTCCAACAAACGGACTCAAAAGATTTTCATTGAAATACCACATTTGAAAGATAATTACATGACAAATAAGATGCATATCTTGAATTTTCTGGGAATATTCTTAAAGTCCTCTTCATTCGGAAGGAATTTTGTACAATCTTGTATAACTGGTAAATGCTAAGCGATAGACGAAAATGTACTGCACACAAAATAAAACTTGCTTGATATTATGGGGAAAGTAAATGCCATTATTTATGTTTTGTTTGGACGACGTTGTGATGGTATTTTCGGTTCATTTAATTTTATTTTAAATGGGAACCTACCTTTTAAATGTGTTTACTCACTTTTAATATAAAACTAAACAATATCTGTATAAAGCACTTTGCAATTGGTCTTACACCAACGTAAATAAAAACACAAATTCTGAATGGCTGTGTACGAAGAGCGCAATGAATGTTTGGACCATCCATGGATGGTCATTTGAGGGTCAAGTTACGTTTCGTAATTGGAAACCAACATTTTTTATTTTGTCTCCTTATTCATCATCACAAAATAAACAGTTTCTTATAATCCATTTTCTAATGAGAAAACAACATGCAAAATCGACCTTAAAATGACCATCATGATGTCCTCCAAACAAAACACGACTAATGGTATTTGTTTCCCCCCGTAATATCAAGCAACTTTTATTCAAGACATTTCTTGCTTCAACGCTTAGTTTTGGAGATATTGTATAGTCTCAACTTAAATTGTCCACCCTGTATAATATTTAAATAAGTTATAAAACCATAAGGAATAAACCAAAATCCTTCGTTATTTGAGATAGAATCCAGGAACTGAAGTTGGTAACTAAGCAAATGGGGATGTGTTACACTTCTCATTAGTGGAACTTGTCATTAGTCTATCTTCAACGCTTCGTTTGTGCAGTAGTAAGTTCACAGAAGAGTCTTCGCTATGCGCTGGTTAATACCTATATTATGGCGGATAGGTAGGAGAGGACCTGCTTTATGGTCTACACGTTACGCAGATCTTAATCCTTTGGACTTTTATCTGTAGGGCCACCGAATACAATTGTTTGATATAGCAAACTTTACTAACACAGAGACGCTTCATCAACGTATTATGAAAGCCTTCTAAACCATCCGATACCCTCTGGGAGTACTTGAAAGCGTGCGACGAGTGCATACGTACATAGAATCAAGCGAAGAACATTTTAAAACAATTTGTTATGAGTTTCTGAGTTGAGGGGTCACTTTCATTAGTGAAGGATTTTAGAAAAGATGCTTATAAGGGCTATGTTTCTTGTTTCGATATGAAGAACCCATCCCCAAAGTTTGTTATAGTATATTGTGCTAAGGTGCGTAAATGCATCATTGGAAAACGAGAAAGAATTTAAAAATACGAGATGAAGTGAGTATTCTGTAGTTTCAAAATTATCCTATGCACACTTAATGCATGTGTATTGCATACTATCTTCCGACGAAAATGGATAATATAAATACTATTTACGCGAAAGAAATTAATTACTAACAGCTGTTGAACATTGGTTCCAGTATTAGATCACCAACATTAACATTGGTGGTGAACTGGCTATCGATTATCCTCTCCTGGTTGTTGAGGTAAAAAAAGTCAGTAACTTGCAGCTACGAGTTAACTGGGCGTGAATTAAATAGTAAGTAAATATATAGTAAAGACCCAGATAAAATTTAAATCGCAAAATTTGAGCTGTCAAATGTAATTAATTTCTATGTGTGCAATTATAAATATATCAGAGGTCGGAGGATTTAGTATAGTTCATGCATATACGTGCAAGAAAATAGGCAAAATACGCAGGTAGGAGTTGCCAGCAGCGATGCAGGATATTCAACTTTCCAAGGTGACAGCATGAACAGGAAGTGGACAAAGAAACTTTATCATTGAAAATAGTTATTTATGATATAAAGCGTTTTATTTTTCGAGAAGGAAAGTTTGTTACACGAGGCCTTAGCGCGAGCTTAGCATTAAAAATTACTTTTGATATGTGTGGCATACACTATTTTTAGACAACCCTGAAATTTTTAAGATAATAATAATATAATGATTCCAGGCCTATATGCAAATGGCACGAGATTAACAGACGTGTGCAGCGAGAATGTTGATTCGCTAGTAGTGTTTATTACAGCAGTCAATAAAGCGATTATATGCTATATCTACTGTTATCCCTTCGGCAGCTTTTGTCCGATGCTTGGAATTCAATTTCATCCATATTCGTACCTGTCGTCATTTTATAAATTATTCAGAGCATAGATGAAATTACAATTCAGTTCAAAGAAACTATAAGGCTACTAATATAAGGAGCAGGTTAACTGAACAATGCTTGGCGTTAAAATTGAAGTATGACGATTTGAATTCTGAACAGCGACATAATGAAATGTAAAAGCTAATCAAACCAAGTCGAGTTGTTAAATGTGTACAAATACAAGCAGCAATTACCATATGATTGGACTTGAAACCAAAGTTGATAACAATGGAGTGGCATAAAATTCTTATCACACTAATAAAATAAACTACAAATTTTATTTCGTGTGTCTTGTGTTAAAAGTTGAGGCAGTATTTTTAACACTTGAATAATTTTAATTAAATTATGTAATATGTAAATTCAATAACAGCCCGCCTTGAAGCAATATGTATGTAATAATTTTTAAAATGTATGTAACAGTCATTGCATATACTTATATTAATGTAAACATGTTCAATAATGTTATGTGAATGCATTACGTAATTTAATAATGTATGAGCTGTGAGAAAAATAAGTTTAAAGTTGCTAACAATGAGGTAACAATGAGGTAACCTTGAGGCAATAATGAGTTTGAGAGTTTGAATGATATTAGTCATGATTGGGGCAACGATAATGTAAATTTTGTGACAGTTTAAAACTAGCCAATCAACAGCCAGAAAAAGCTTTAGTAAAATGCAGGTATTCTATCGGACTAGGATTAGCTAATCAGAGACTTGAAATACAGAAAGTTAAGTTTATACGGTTGAAATACGTTCAGTTGCTGGCAGACCTTGATAGCGACCGGATGGAAGATGTGTTCCCTAGAGAAATATTACGTATTCGCGTGAGACGTAAAATAAGTATACGCAATAGAAAAGTGCAAGTATTAAATTAAAGAACCACACAGCTCTTATTATCAGTGTAGTGCTATTTAATTTACGTCAAGGATTAATAAAAAGAAGTGGATTTAAACTTAAAATCTGTGTAAAGCCTACATTCTTGTTGCACCACGCCCTGATTAAGAGAAACATATCTCTAAAGAAATACTGACGCAGCCGAGGCAAACATAAATATAAATAGTTAAAGAAGCATTGTAATAAACAAAGTTAATATTTATTTTTAAATTTTGAGCGTAAAAAAATACATCTTTAAATAGGCTTTACATACGTAGTAGCATATAACGTAATAAACAATCTTCTTCAAATTGACAGCCAACGTGGAGCTGAAGAAATCACACTACTTCAAATTGGCTCCCATACGTGGGGCAGTAAATCAAATACTACTTTAAATTAACGCCCAAAGCGTGGTGCAAACTTCAACAACAGTAACACTACTTCAAATTGACGTCCATACGTGGAGAGAAATAAATAAATAAACTCCAAGAGCAATATCTTCTTCAAAGTTCTACTTTTAATGTCAGGTGTGTAAAAAAATCAATAGTTGACAACATATATTATATCTTGATTCAAACTTTCGCTTTCATGAGCTTGGAATCCTCTTTTTAGCAGCAGTTCTTGGTCATCCTGTTTGTAACCAACTTCTGTACTGTACTATAAAGCAACAAGAGATCCAAGCTCTCTACGCCTCTAAAATTCGCTCTTCGGTAGAATCTGTTCACCAGGCGTTCTCAAAATTCTCATTATTTCTGTGATGTCCACCTCGTAGAAAGTGATTCATCACTCCAAACGGCGATTTTTCAACGTTCCATAATGACGTCACTCCACACACGTCTAGTGGTTGTCGATGTGTGACTTACAGGCAGCTGCACGTCTATGGAAACCTCGAATAATCATGTGGTATTATAGGCTGGATCACAGCAGCCTAGAAGAACAATGTTGAAATACATGTATTCTAATGGGAGCGTTCACAATTGACGGGAAACTTTTCTGTGCCCGGGAACGGGAAAGAAGACTTAGCCAAAGTTTTAACTTTCTCGTTCCCGTTCGAGTATGGCATGCTAAAGTATAACAACTTAGTAAAATCTCAGGGTCTACGGACTGCACGAGTAATCAGGAGGGATAAATCGCTCCTATTCTACTTGTCGTTTGCCTTTAGCTACTGAGTGTATTAAAGAGGAAGTGGGCTGATACGCGGAAGACACACTTTCGTGTCACTGTTGTGAACACAGTAATTTTGTAGTGTAGAGAAATGTAATAGGATCTTATTTACATCGTGATAACTGAAAACCTAAAATCCTTATTCCAGTTCTGTAAGAGGTACGTTAAAGAACACAGTCTCTAGATGATCATTATGTGTGATTGGTATCCCTATAAAAGAATAAATCTGCTAGTTTTCTATGTAATATTTTAATTAAAATAATTTGTATTATGAAAATAAATCAGTAAGGAACTTTTTCCTTGAAGAGATAGATAGGAGAGTGAAGCCTATGAAATATCATAAAGAGTTGTTATTATTATTATTGAGTTTTGTTTATGGGTGCTCTATGGGTCCTTAGCGTCCCATTCTATATTGGGCTTGAAAGACCGGTAATTTTGCTCAGAGGCCTCTTTATCAAGCTTGAGGTTCTTTAACATGCCGTAAATCCACGACATGGGACCACAGGCTTTACTTCCCTTCCGAAGGAGGCCATGCTAAGGAATTTTACGCCTGAAAATAATCCATCGCCCTCCGCCGGTTTGAACCTGCGACCTCGGGAACTAGAAGCTAGCAGGGTAACCACTACACTGCGGACGACCCCTAAAAAGTATGAATTAACTTTTGGAGGATATGATAATACCGCATTTATGTGAAATGCTATCGCTAGTTATATGCAAACATTTGTTTTCACACCCACTGCACCTTGCTCTTTGCCTGGCCTGTCACAGCATTTTTGTTACAATGCTCTTGTGTCTTTAGTCCTGCCTCTTAAAATAAAACACGTGTAGGCAAAATTATGGCGTGTGGTACTAAAACAGCGACTAAGAGGTAGAGTAGAAGAGGCATGCCCATCCAAGACAGAGAGGGAAAATACATGAGAGGTGAGTTACCTCTCCCAAAGGTTTTTCTAAGTTGCTGAATTTATAGATGAATATTAGACTCTTCACTGTAAAGGATATTCTAGGCGGCAGTGACATGAAACAGCCGCTAGTGGCGTCTATAGTCGCAAGCTGAAAACATGAAGCTGGAAGAAATTCCTAACCTGAGATCCTGACACCCGCAGTATGTTGGCCGAATTGGAAGAAGGTGAAAAAATGTCATTGGTCAGTTAAAAACAAATGAAGTCCCAATGCGCAAAATCGACTTCCACTTTCTGATCGATAAGATCATCGATATGCATTCCCGTTCCCGTTCTTGGACTGTTGTGAAGCAGCCTTATATGTACTTTCCATATTTCAAGAGGTTCCTCTTGGTACTAGATATGGAAGACTGCCGATTTTTCCGAACGATACTCTTGAAGAAGTTGTATTATATTTCGACTGTTGGGGAGCCGAACTTGAAGTAGTTGCAACCGCACGTATGGTACCCGGTAGCCTTTGCCCCAACTTTGTAATTTGACTGTTTCTTTAAGTACTAAATATTTATGTTTGCCTCGGCTTCGTCGGTGTTTTTGTTAGAGACACGTTTCTCTTAGCAGGGTTGTGGTGTGACTAAAAATGTAGGCTTACACAGATTATAATTTTACTTCACTCCGTTTATTAATGCTTGATACGATTTATATAACACTTCACTGATAGAGAGCTGTAAAATTCTTTTATTAATTATTTGCACTTTTTAACACGTAAACTATTTTTCGTCTCACACGAATACGTATTAAATCTCTTGAGGACACTTTTTACTTCTGGTTAGTAACGGTGTCTACAACCAACTGAATTGATTTCAATCGCCTAAACTTGTAAATTTCTATTTTTAAGTCCTTGATTGGCTGTTCCTAATCCAATAGAATACCTTCATTTAACTAAAGCTTTTTCTGGTTGTTGATTGGCTTTTTTGAACTGTCTCAAAATTTACATTATTATTGCTCCAATAATGACTAGTAGCATTTAAACTTTCAAATTCATTATTGCCTCAAGGTTACCTCATTGTTACCTCATTGTTAGCAACTTTTAACTTATTCTCACAGCTCCTACATTATTAAATTACGTAATATATTCACATAACATTATTACACATGGATACAATAATATAAACATATACAATAACTGTAATATAAATCTTTTATATATTGTTACATACACATATTGCTTTAAGGCGGGCTGTTATTGAATTTATATTTTATATAATTAGACTGAAATCATTTAAGTGTTAAAAATACTGCCTCACTCTTCAACGCTTGGCTGATTACGGTTTTTTTTGGGGGGGAGGGGTTACTGGATATTTACTCACATTCTCGCTTGACTGATACGGACATATTTGAAAACAGGATACGTTTAGATTGGGCGAAGTCTTTTGTACCTACTTGTTACATCACTGACACTCAATCAATCGATCGCCGTTGAGAGCTGCAGAAAATGATCTATTCTATTCTTTCAAATAGTTTTAGTTACATAATTCTGTTGTTACATTCTTCATCACCTAGCTATAGTAGGTAGAGAAAGTTTTGCACTCCACACAAAAACTCGAAATCGAGATTTCAACAAAAACCCATGTCTCACACTCATTAAATAAAAAGTATTTTTAGAAAAAGTTCAGTGTCTTCCAAAAATACTACACAAAGATTTTCAAGAAGATCTCTCAACCCAAACCTACACTTCACATGGAATATTTTGATTACTTTCTTTTACTCAAAAAGGCTTTATGTATTTGATTACAATTCATATATTTAAGATACTTGCATTACTAATAAAATGTATATCCTGATTTTCTGCGTATAGCCTGTGATATCTCTTGGTTCTGAATAAGCTTGTATAATTCTATATAAACATAAGATGGACAAAAGCTTACTACGCGAAGAATTTAGATCTCATTAAAACCCAAAGTTGTGTGGCATAAACCATTTCCATGAATATTCGTTGCTATTGTTTAAAATTCCTAATAATTTATACTTTTGAATCGCTTGATAAATATTAATGTGTTTATCGCGAATGTAATGCAAAGAATATGAAAGTTCAAACTTAGCTTATAACCGTACACTTTTTAAAGCTTTAATTATCGATTCAGTATTCTGTGTCACTCATGTAACTACAACGAAATGTGTACTAAAATTATTTCTGCGAGTCTTTGTAATGAACAGGATAGAAAGAGATTCATACAAAAGTTTATTTTTCTACCTACTTCATTTTAATCCATATAACTCTTTGCAGAAATAGCTAAAATACACATTTCGTTATACAAAGGGAATCGCGATGGTCAACTGTACAGTATATGTTGGCCTTAAACATCCATACTGTTTCCATACAATCGCGAGAAATAACTGAAAATCGATGAGACTTGAAAATAATGACAAAGTATTGAACAAATGGAACCATTAATAACGGATATCTCGGAAACGGTTAATGCGACAAAAAAGTGATTTGAAATGAATTGTGTGTTTTAAAGTGATCTATATTTTTTGTGCAGTACGTTTTCGTATATCGCTTAATGTTTACCAGTTATACAAGATTATATAAAATACCTTTCGAATGAAATGGAGTTCACAGGCTATTCCCAGAAAATACAAGATAGACATTTAATTTTTCATATAAATATCTTTAATATATGGTATTTTAATCAAAATCGTTACAGACATTTTTTATAAAATAAAAAAAGCTTGGAAGCATGTTCCATACAAAGCGTAGTTTTGGCTGGAGGGATTTTCTTGAAAATGTTCGTGTCGCATTTTTGGAAATTACTGTACTTAAATGCCAAGTATAGTATTTATACGACGTCTCGTTTCTGAGTTATGCTGTTCACAAACACACACAGACGGATCATTTTCTAAATAGGCTTTTTTAGGATTCAGGGAGTCTGAAAACGTGTATTACCGGTGACATCTCGATATGGAATTTTTGGGTAGAATACAATAACCTCTCTACCTACTAGGTACGTGCTTGAGAAAGTAATAAGGTTTTGTAAAGACTTGTTTTTGAAAGAGATATAAAAATGAACGATGATGAGTAACGAAAGTCATTAAACGTAAGAAACTGTTTTTTTCCCCTTTTCATCGAAGAGCTTGTAACTACCAATAAGTATTTAAATGTTGTTTCCGTGTGTGGTAAATAAGTACTTATTGCTTAATTTGGAATCATGCCTAAGCCAGTCGTCCTCCGTTGTGTAGTGGTTACCATGCCAGCCTCTTGTTCCCGAGGTCACGGGTTCAAACCAGGCGGAGGGCGATGGATGTTTTTGGGCGTAAAATTCCTCAGCATGGCTTCCTTCCGAAGGGAAGTGAAGCCGGTGGTCCCGTGTCGTACGTAGATTTATGGCACGTAAAAGAACCTCAAGCCTGATAAAGAGGTCCCTGAGCAAAATTACCGGTCTTTCACGCCCAATATGGAATGGGACGCTAAGGAACACAGCAGTTAAGGAGCGTCAATAAATGAAACTCAATTTTTTATACCTAAGCAAAAATACATGGTGAGGAATGTAACTTGGATAGAAGAATCACTCTGTAGATGAATTCTATTACATAATGGATGTATATCATTTTTACATCGGTATAGGAGACAGATTCATATGAGTGTATCAGATAATATTTTTACTTTCTCTATTACTTACCTATAGTAAGTAGAGGAAGTCTTGTATTCTACCGAGATTTCACCAGAAATACAAGTTTCAGGCGCCTTGAATCCTAAAAACAATTCTTAGAAAAAAGTGTATGTGTGTTTGTGAGTGTGTGTGTGTGTCTGAAGGCTATAACTGGAAAACGAAAAAACGTGAACACTGTGCGGCGTTACACTTGACTCAACTGTACAGGTAACCCTCTCGTTGTAAACACTCGACTACATGACGCCTCTAAACAAACGTAACGACTCCGATGTCGCAGCTCTACGGATGACATTGAAGGAAATGCGGACAGGAAGGTCGCGGTAAAAGAGGAAGCGATTCGGGGAAACCACGAAGTGACGGTCGCCGGGAATCGACCCCGGGACCTTCCGAATCCTAGTTGAACCTTAGCACAGTGCCACCTCGCTTGGTGTGAGTTGAAGTAAGTTATTGTCTTCACGTAGTTTGCAGCACGCTTTGGGCGTCAATTTGAAGTAGTGGTTTGATAGCCGCACGTTTTGTGCACCAATTTGAAGAAGATGGTTTGTTACGTTATTTGCACCACGCTTTGGGCGTCAATTTAAAGTAGTTTTTATTGAAGGAGTTGTATTATATTTCAACTGTTGGGGAACCGAACTTGTAGTAGCTGCAACCGCACGTATAGTAAACAATTTCCTTAGCCTTCGACCCAAATGTATTTTCAGGTGGCCTTTGCCCAACTTAAAAAAAAATATTAACTTTGTAATTAAACTGTTTCTTTAAATATTTAGGTTTGCCTCGGCTGCGTCAGTATTATTTTAGAGACATGAATATCTTGGCAGGGCGTGATGCGACAAGAATGTAGGCTTACGCAGATTTTAACTTAAGTAAGCTGTGAGATTCTTTTATTTAATACTTGCACTTTTTAACACGTATACTATTTGCATCTCACACGAATAATTTCTCGAGGATACATCTCGCGTCTGGTTACGATCACTGCTTAGAGGCAACTGAACTGTTTTTCACCGCTTAAATTTGTAGATTTCTGTATTTCAAGCCTCTGATTGGCTAATCCTAGTCCAATAGAATACATTTATTTAACTAAAGCTGCTCTAATAATGACTAGTAGCATTTAAACTTCCTTACTCATTATTGCCTCAAGGTTACCTCATTGTTAGCAACGTTTAACTTATTATTCTCACAGCTCCTACATTATTAAATTACGTAACATATTCACATAACATTATTGAACATGTATACAATAATATGAGCATATGCAATGACTGCTACATACATTTTAAAAATTATTACATACACATATTGCTTCAAGGCGGGCTCTTATTGAATTTAAATATTGTATAATTTGACTGAAATCATTTAAGTGTGAAGAATACTGCCTCAGAGTATTCTAGACTGGTAATTAGGATGGTCATTGAGTGAACGATACTCTGCCAAGAATATAATATAGTGCACCTTTCAGCTGTCTGTAGGTGAATAACCGTATTTTTCAAATTGTTCACACTGTTGCACTTGAATGAGGCGCAAGTTCCATTTTTTTCACATCAACTTACTGCTAATTTCCTGTAGACAAGTGTCTGCCAAAACCTCCTCGAGGTACACACGTGTTCCATTCATTTGGCTGCGACAGTTAGGGACTTCCCTCTCTTTTTCTCCTGAGACTTTAAGTTTTTATTGACATGAAGCATGACTGTTAATTGCGCGTGACACTAATAGTTTTTAAATTGGAAACTTTGAAATATATACCTTTGAATCGTTTATTTGTCTTTGCACCATTAGAGCTGAAGCAGTATTTTTGGTTTCAATGAAATATTCCCTCACATTGCCAGTGTTCTATGCTGCTATTGCCAACCAAACCTATGCAGTAGCACATGGAAGTTGCGAAATATTTTTTACTTATGCAAAAATCTGATGTGATACATTTTCATGACCTTCTCTACCCTCTGTCGTTTATTAGTGGGTATAGAAACTATTCTTACTAAAACTTATTTTTACTTTCTCTACTACGTATAGTAAGTAGGGGAAGTATTGTATTCCACTCAAAAATTCGTTACCGAGATTTCACCGGAAATACATGTTTTGAGACCCCCTGAAACCAAAAAAAGCATTTTTGGAAACATGTCAGTGTGTGTGTCTGTGTATGTGTGTGTCTGTGTGTCTGTGAACAGCATAACTCAAAAACGAACAGTCGGATAAACACCAAACTTGGTATTTAGATTCAGTATCTTCCAGAGATGCGACACGAAGGTTTTCAAGAAAATCTCCCCACCCCAGACTACCCTTTATATGAAACATTTTTCGAAAATGTTAATTTTCTCAAAATAGGCTCTAATGATTTTGATTAAAATATCATACGTTTAAGATATTGTTATGAGAAATGAAATGTATATCTCGAATTTTCTGGGAATGTCTCCAAAAGTATTCTTCATTGTGAACGACTTTTGCATAACTGGTAAACTATAAGAGATAGACAAAATTTTACTACACGAAAAATATAGATCGCATTAAAATACACAATTTGTATCATATACATTTTTTGTTGTTGAGTGAACCATTTTCGAGATATTGCTTGTTATTGCCTTAAATTTTCCAATGCTAATACTTTTTTCTCAAATTCGTTATTCATTTCTTTTATGTCCTGGACATGCAAAGAGAATGGAATGCACCACATAGCAACCAGCGTTAAAATATTTAATTATCGCTTAAAACCTACCATATTCCCCTTGCATCTACAAGCAAATTACCAATAAGATTGACATCTCGATTTCTCGATTAACATGAAGCATATGAAGAATAAGCGTTTGTAAAACTAGTTTGTACAAGAGTAGAGAAAGTCATGTGAGTGTAACACATCAGATTTTTCTATCTACTACGTTTTAATCCAAATAAACCTTTGCAGAAATAGCTACATTACACATTTCGTTACAGATACAAATGAAACAGCGATAGTCAAATGTTAAAAAATTGAACGCTCTATGCTGGTCTTAAAACACCAAACAATTTTTTTTATTCTATTTTTTATTAACTCCTTGGTCATATCGCGACGGATCTGCTAATGGATATCTCTTTGAACGATATGTGATGGACAGTTAGCCTTCTAGGTCTCATTCCTGTAGCACCTGCTTCATGCCGCGCAAATGGCATTAGGATGCCGTCCGGTCTAACTGCTTACATTGTCTGTAGATAGATGTTATTCGCTATTATCACTTATTTTTTGTCATTTTACTATTGTTTTAGACTTAAGATGGAACTTTGGGTCGTGGTATTAAATATCCAATCCGGTATTTACCTTGGCGACTGAGGAAAGCCACAAAATAACCTCAGACAGATTGGTCGGCCCACGGGATTTGAACCCGGGACCTCTCGAATGCGGGGCCACATATTTTACCGCCTCAGCCATCCCGCTCAGTAATTCCAAACTGTTTCCATGAAATCGTGAGAAACAATTGAATGTTGAGAAGACTTTAAGGAATGACCAAGAAGTGAACAAGTCCATCCTTTTTAAGGGATATCTCAGAAATGGCTTATTCCACAAAAAACTTATTGAAAATAAATTGTGTTTTTTAAAGTGGTCCACACTTATACAAGATTGTACAAAATAGACTATTTATAGAAAATTCAACATATACATTCTATTTTTCCTGTAAATGTCTTTAATATATAGTATATTAATCAAAATAGTTTGAACCATTTTCAGAAAATCAAAACTTTCGAAAATATCTTCCATGTAAAAGGTAGTTTTAACCTGGAAATTTTTTGAAAATCTTTTTATCACATCTATGGCAGATACTAAACCTGTATACCAAGTTTGGTATTTATCAGACTTTTCATTTTTGCGTTATGGTGTTCGCAGACCCAGAAATACACAGATTTTTTTCTAAAAATATTTTATTTGGATACAAGGGTGGAATGCAATGCATTCTCTATGTAGTGGAGAAAGTAAATAATCAACAAAGCCTAAGCTTCTATCTGGGCAAGTGGCGAATTTATAGATTCTAGAATATGGACAAATTGCATTCAAAATAGTGCTATAAATCCCCCTTCCAAAGCCAAACAGTGAAAGTCAGCGAAACTCTAGAAGTACTTGCTTAAAAATTTGACGTGTCTTTCTCCATCCACTGTTCTACAACCTAGTCTGTCTACTTCATGTAAATCAAGTTAAACATTTGCAGAAATTATTAAAGGAAAATTAAAAACACCATCCTACCTACATTAAACTTATCATTTCATGATCCAGTATCTCAAACGATTTAAGATATCAGACTTAAATTTTTGCAGGATATAGATGTATGCATTCTTTGTTTGCTTATGTACTTTTATACAGTAATATGATTTATTAAACATAGGGATTTTTTATAAATTGCACCTTTTTATTAACGTTTGTCAGCACTTGGTTCTTAAAAACATCTAAATAATTTATTAACAGTACATTAGATCAGTAACAGATATGAGGTGATGTTTTGTCGTATAAGAATTCCAATCAGCGATCTATAATAGCGCTTGAGAAAATAGGTCATTTATATCATAAAATATCATTCAGAGAAAAACAATCTGATGTGTTACACTCATATCAGTTTCTCTACTTTTGTACAAACCATTTTTACAAACGCTTATTCTCCGTCTACTTCACGTTAATTGAGATAAACGTTTGCAGAAACTATCTTGTTGCTACTTATTTTGTAGGTGCAAGGGGAATATGGTAGGCTTTAAGCGATAATCAAATCTTTTAAGAGCTGGTTGCTATGTGGAGCATTCCATTCTCTTTGCATGTCCAGCACATAAAAAAGCGAGTAACGAATTCCCATTTGAGAGAAAATATAAATATTGCAAAATTCAAATAAGTAACAAGGAATATCTCGGAAATGGTTCACTTGACAAAAAAAATATATATGTGATATAAATTGTGTGGAGTAAAACTTTGTGTATCTCTTACGGTTTACCGATTAAACAACACTTATTCAGAATGAAGAGGACTTTTGGGGACATTATCAGAAAATTCAAGACATACGTTTAATTTGTCATGAAAATATCCCAAATATATGAAATTTTAATCAAAATCGTTAGAGCCATTTTTGAGAAAATCAAAATTTTCGAAAAATGTTTCATGTAAAGGGTAGTTTGGGGTGGGGGGATTTTCTTGAAAATCTTCGTGTCCCATCTTTAAAATATACTGAACCTAAATACAAAGTTTGGCATTTAACCCACTTTTCGTTTTTGAGTTATGCTGTTCACAGACACACGCACGGACCTTTTTTAGAAATGCTAGAAATGTTTTTATAGATTCAGGGGGCCTCAAAACATGTATTTCCGGTGAAATCTTGGTATCGAATTTGTGGGTGGAATGCAATACTTCCCCTACTTACTATATGTAGTAGAGAAAGTAAAAGACGTATGTATATGTATTAAGACATAAAAACATCACACTGCTTGGACAAATTGACACTGAAATATTTAGAAGTGGTACCAATTTGTAGAACACTCCTTTCCATAAAAATGAACTATAATCTACCTTTCTACTCCAAACAGTATACGAATTAGGATTTTTTCTGTAAAGTAGGTAAAATTTAGAGTGCAAAATGGTGTATGCAGTAGCATTTTTAAAAACATTAATTTAAAATATGACAACATGAATTCCAATTTATTAGACAAAGGAAAACAAAAGAAGGTCATTCTTTGAGGAATTTTCGTTCATTTAATTTCCTCTTAAGCGAGTCAAACATTTTAAAAACGGATGAATATATGATGGTTTTAAAATTATGTTCCCTTCGCATTCCTGGGAGAAAACAACAAATAGCGACTTAGTAGCTGAAAAAAGTATAAGGTATTTGACATTTCAAACCAGTGATACATAATACCTCAGAAATTGTTAATGTTACAAAATATTAGATTATGATACAAAGGGTAAAAGGAGGGTTTTATTTTGCAATTCTGCGTGAAAAATAAAACCGCTTTTAACACGTGGGCATATACTATTTTTAGACAGCTCACGTTTAGAACGTGGTTCTTGAAATAAGAGAAATGACGTTAAAAAGCGAGGTGTCAAATGTTTTGATGTTTTGTTGATTCGCTAGCAGTCATTTTCAGTGAAATTATTTTCAACATGTTTTACCTTACACCAGGCAAGGAAGCGATTAAATGCTGTTATATCATATTGGTTTCTGTATTTTTTGGGTGAGTACTTCTAGTGTTATTCTTCTGCTGCTTCTGTAATTCCACTTCCATTTTAGTTTCTTCTGAATTCATAATTTCCGCCTTTAACCTTTATGTGGGTTAGATATATAAGTAACTTTTTAGATCAAAGAAAGTTGCTAATATAACGTATACATTAACTCTGCAACGAATTGCCACAAGTTGAAGTATGGCGATTTGTATTGTAAACAGATGATGTAATCAAACCAGTGAAGCTATTAAACACGTGCAAATACAAAGGGTAATTGCCATGTGATTGGATTGAAATCAAAGTTGGTCACAACGAAGATTGTCGCACTAGTGCAATAATCTAAAGCTTTTAGCTCGTGTGATCTGTGTTAGAAGTTCTGCTTTTAGGCCACGCTGTCTAAAATCTTATTTTAATGTTATAATAGCCTGCTTTAACGAGATCTTCATACCAAGCGGGATGGCTCAGGCGGTAAAGTCTGTGGTCCGCATATGGGGAGGTCCCGGGTTCAAATCCCGTGGGCCGACCAATCTGTCTGAGGATTTTTCGTGGTTTTCCTCAGTCGTCAAGGTAAATACCGGATTGGATATTTAATACCACGACCCAAAGTTGCAGCTTAAGTCTAAAACAATAGTAAAATGAAAAATAAGTGGTAATAGGGATTGCTATGCCATCCATCTACAGATAATGTAAGCAGTTAGACTGGACGGCACCCTAACTCCATCTGCACGGCACCTGACGAAGTAAGAAGGCTAACTGTCCGCCTTTCTGTGTGAGGGCGGCGGTTGGACTGGACGATACCCTAATGCCATCAGGTGGTTACAGGGATGAGACCTAGAAGGCTAACTGTCAGCCTTTCTGTGTGAGGGCGGCGGTTAGACTGGACCGCACCCAAATGACATCTGTAAGGCATGAAGCAGAAGATACGTCGGTAGCTATGCGCTAGGGTCTCTGTGACACGTGACGGAGTGAGTGGTTACAGGGATGAGACCTAGAAGGTTAACTGTCCATCACATATCGTTCTAAGAGTTATCCACCAACAGACCAGGGAGTTAAAGCGACGTAACAATATTAATTCCTAATGAATTAAGCTATCTCCCGAAAATATAAGATACTTATTTTAATTATTATGCAGATACCTTAATCATGCAGTATTTTAATTAAATCGATATTTAAACGCCTATTCGATTTTGAGGTATTTTTCTGAAATTGCTTTTCTTGGATTCATGAGACCTAAAACGTGTATTTCCGGTTAAATCTCGGTATAGAATTTTTGTTTGGAAAACAATGCTTCCTGTACTTACAATAGGCAAACCATAGAGAAAATAATGAAATTTAAGATTAGAAATCAGAAATTTTTAGCCTGTTCCCTAGTTTGTGCGTGACAGCGTGTCAGTTTTCACTTTCTCGTTTTGTTTTATAGTAGTAAAAGGAACATTTATCTGCTAACGCCGAACAGAACTCGGCCTTGTCACTGGCGTAACCTTTTTTGTAACTTTTCTTGTTATTGGATTCAGAACACGGAATCAAAAATGTGGCACACCAAAGCTGCGTGCTGGAGCAAGAGAATTGGAGATTTTTTTAACGGGAAGACAGGCAGCTGCTTGTAGCGGGAGACTGAATAGAATCTGTCAAGCAAAACTTGTCTACATGTTTATCAGAAGCGCTTCGCCGCGCCGCGCCGTCGCGTGTGGGATGAACAGATATGAAGGGAAATCATTAAAGCGCGCGCAGCGAGTTAATACTTCAAGACCAAGAGATGAATGATTTTCAACAAGGAAAAAAGCTGTGAAAGAACTTGTTGAAGAGTTTCTGTGAAGACATTTTAAAGGTGGGGAGGTCGGCCGTTGATGGCGTTCTGCCAGACACGTTTGTAGAAGACGGAGAATTGGAAATAATCCCGCGTTCGGTCCATTTAACGTGGCCTTATGGTTATCTGTGTGACCTGACAAAAGCTAATGTCTCTGGGAAGCCTAATCTTTCACACCACTCATGCACAGAATGGCAACAGTGCCATCCACGTGCTACAAAGTACGGTACAGTAATGGAGAGATCATAGGCGGGCCAATCTTTACTCCTTGGCTACAGGCGGTAACTCTACACTACGCACATTTTAATTTTTTGGGTGAAATCCAATACCTCCAGTGTAAGAAAAGGGTGGATAAAATAAAATGTGAGTTACATTCACATTGCTTTCTCTACCCCTATTGTTTATTACTACCTCTACTACGTGCCTAGTTGACAGAAAAGATATTGCATTCCACCCAAAAATCTGAAGCAGTATTTTTAACACTTAAATAATATCAGTCTAGTTATATAATATAAAATGTAATAACAGCCCGCCTTAAAACAATACGTGTATGTAATAATATATAAAATGTATGTATCAGTCGTTGTATTATGTTTATATTATTATGTACATGAATAATAATGTTATGAGAATGTATTACGTAATTTAACAATGTAGGAGCTGTGAGAATAAAAGCCAAAAGTTGCTAACAATGAGGTAACCTTGAGACAACAATAAATTAGTAAGTTTAATAATGCTGCTAATAATTCTTGGAACAATAATGTAATATTTAAAATAGTTTATAAATAGTCAATCAACATTTAGATTGCGTACCCGATTGGTACGATACGTGGTCAATGCGAGACGTAAAAATTCATTGTGGTGAGAATAATATAACGTTTAGGAGTTTAAAATTTGTAATTAACAAACCTCTCAGCTCTACAGTAGGATACATCAGTGAAGTGTTATTTAATCGTGTGAAGGATTAATAAACAAAGTACAATACAATTATAATTTGTATAAGTCTTGTTCTTTAGCCACACTACCTCTGCTAAGAGATAGTGTTAAAAAACTACTGACGCAGCCGAGGCATACATATATAATATTTAAATTAACATTAAAATTACAAAGTTGATTTTTTTAAACGTGAGGGCGAAGGCCACCGGAAAGTGAACGTGAGGCGAAGGCCACCGGAAAGTTTGTACCGTACGAGGGACTGCAGCTACTTCAAGTTTGGTGCCCAAAACGTGGTGCTAAATAACGTAAAAATATTCTATATCAACATTCACATTGCTCTTTCTACCCCTATCGTTTACTACTACCTCTAGTAGGCAGAGAAGGTATTGCAATCTACCCGAAAATTCAATGCTTATATTTCACAGGAAATACATGTTTAGAGGCCCCCTGAATAAAAACAAAGCATTTTTAGGAAATTGTCATGCGTGTGTGAGTCTATGTGTGTGTTTTTGTATGTGTCTGTCGACAGCATAACTAAAAAAAAAGTCTGATAAATACAAAACTTTCAGTATGTTCCAAAACGCTACACGAATGTTTTAAAGAAAATTTTCCTACTCCAAACTAATCTTTTGCGTGTTAAGTTTTATTAATTTTTGATATTTTAAAAAACGGCTGTAACAAATTTATTAAAAATATATATTAAATATATTTAGATACCAAGTATGTATCCTGAATTTTCTAGGAGGTCCTCTTCATTCGGAAGGAATTTCGTATAATCATGATCATTTTAGGGTTAATTTAAGTTGGCCCTAATTGCAGATTCCCATTTAAAATATTAAATTGACCCTAAAATTACCATCAAAACGTCCTCCAAATAAAACAGGACTAATTTCATTTACTTTCCCCCATAATATACAGCAAATTTTATTCAAGACATTTCTTTCTACAACTCTAGTTTTGGAGAGATTGCACAGTCTCAACTTAAATGGTCCATCCTGTATATTTAAAAATGTACTCTAAATGCTCTTTCCATTAAATTGCGAGAAACAACTGCATAGTGGCCGAACTTTAAAAATAAAAAGCATTGAAATATTCAAACTAATAACGAATATCTCGGTAATGGGTAGTGTAACCAAAAACTATATTTTGAAATAAACTGTATACTTTAAAGAGACCTAAATTTTTATGCAGTAAGCTTTAACCTCATCGTTATGATTTATCCTTTGTACAAAATTCTACAAAATTCACTTTTAATGAAGAGGACTTCACAGGCTATTTCCGTTTTTGTCATAAAATATCTTAAACGTATAGTATTTTAATAAAAAAATCTGATGTGTTAAACTCACATGACTTTCTCTAGTCTTGTACAAACTATTTTTACAAACGCTTATTCTCCATATGCTTCATGTTAATCGAGATATCGAGATGTCAATCTTATTGCTAATTTTCTTGTAAATGCAAGGGGAATTGGTAGGCTTTAAGCGATAGTGAAATATTTTAAGCGCTGGTTGCTATGTGACGCATTCCATTCTCTTTGCATGTACAGGACATAAAAAAAGGAATAACGAATTTGAGAAAATGTATAAGTATTGGAAAATTTAAGGGAATAACAAGCAATATCTCGAAAACAGTTCACTCAACAAAAAAAATGTATATGACATAAATTGTGTATTTTAACGCGATCTACATTTTTTGTGTAGTAAACCTTTGTCTATCTCTTATGGTTTACCAGTTATGCAAAAGTCATTCATAATGAAGAATAGTTTTGGAGACATTCCCAGGAAATTCGAGATATACATTTCACTCTCATGAAAATATCTTAAACATATGATATTTTAATCAAAATCGTTAGAGCCATTTTTGAGAAAATTAAAATTTTCGAAAAAATGTTCCATGTAAAGGGTAGTCTGGGGTGGGGAGATTTTTTTGAAAACCTTCGTGTCGCATCTCTGGAAGATACTGAACCTAAATACCAAGTTTGGTGTTTATCCGACTATTCGTTTCTGAGTTATGTTGTTCACAGACACACACACACACACACACACACACACGCACACACAGACACGGACATGTTTATAAAAATGCTTTTTTTGAATTCATGGGGTCTCAAAACATGCATTTCAGGTGAAATCTCGGTATCGAATTTTTCGGTGAAATACAATACTTCCCCTACTTACTATACGCAGTAGAGAAAGTAATAAGAACATAAAAAATAACGAAAAACGTTGATGTAAAGTGTAATTTGGGGTAGTGGATTTTCTTGAAAATCTTAGTATCGCAACATTGGAAGTCCTGAACTTAAATACCAAGTTTGGTACTTTTAACAAACTTTTCGTTTTTGAGTTATGCTGTTTACAGACATACACACACGGATCTTTTTATAATTTTAGGCGACCTCAAAACATCATTTCTGGTGAGATCTCGATATAGAATTGTTGGGTGGTATGCAATACTCTACCTACTATGTATACTGGCATGCATTAAGTGTGGACCATAAGGAACGGAGCTCTTGATGTTGGTTATGACAAACTCTAGCCACACTCCGTATCAGCGTGACAACGTTTGTTTTTCGAGCATAATTCTGTCCACTGTATTGGCAGAGTACGTCACCTCCACCAAAGCATGGTTGAACTGCCGAAGGGTAACATTACAACTTAAACCCTATATTTTCATGCTACACTGCCGTTTTCTTGATGACAGTTTTCTTTCTTTAACCTTCGTCTCCAAGTCGCTGATAAAAGCTATCATAAATGTAAATGTTGTAGGTGTCTTTCAGTTTAAACACGTATGCAAATAATTCTTCACCCCTTCCTCTAGAAGGCCGAATTATTTGTAATTGGTTTAGCCCTTCCTTGTGTAAGAATCGTAGCGAAACTCTTTCATGGAGGTGGTATCAAAACCACCCCTTTATTCCAGCTAGATTACTAACTAACTTCATTGGTTAGTTTTTATGTTCCTGCATTGTTTTCAGACAGTCACATAGAGAGCTGATACCGGCTGGGTATCCTGAGTGTCTTGAATTCTCCAGAATTTAACTAGATCTGAGCTAACAGGAGTTGTTGGCTTCTTACAGACCTCAACACTTCTTCACGTACACACTTTCATACAATGGGACTTGCTCAAGAGCCATTATTTAGGAAATGTGCCAGGGATTTTGAAACCTCACAGCATATACGAGATATGTTTTTAAAGTAGGTACGGGTAAAGTTTTAAAAAATAACAGAACATTGTTCTCCAAATACTTGATTAATTCCCTTACACTTTAGGCTATTTCTCCAAAAAATCACGGCCGTTATTCAGAAACTTGTGGTAACAGAAAACTCGTTTATGTATGCCCTAGTTAAAGATGAAAGCCAAGTTGAATTTCTTTTTTCGCAACACCACCAAAGAATTTCTTCAGACCAAGAAACACATAAAAATCTCTTAGTGCCAAATCCGGACTGTAGAGAGGGTGGTCGAATTGTTACCAAACCAAATGATTCGACCACATCTTGAGTTTGTTTGGCTTTGTGTGTCCGGGCATTGTCGCTCATTATTGTTTCCTCTCAAACCTCACACAATTGAGATTAATGTTTGCTGGCGTAACATTTCTCGCATTCAAAAAACTAAATATCATCTGACTTCACAGTCGGTGGGTCTTTCGATTGTTTTGGACATTTCGAAACGCTCTAACAACAGGAAAACATAAAATCTCTCACAACTGCGTCTGGCTTCCTAATAAATAGAGGAAGTGATTGGGCATGTTCAAAATCTCGACTGCAGCGGCAAATATTAAAACGTACTTGCTTTAAAAACACGCCTCCCACCATGTGAATACAAAGAATTCTATGCATAGATTTGTATCTCTAGGGTCCTTTTTAACTTGAGGATATATGGAGGGTAGATAGTAAGGTCCGTTTTATCCGGACCATTCGACTTGATTAACGCCCAGGATAAGAGGCACAAAGGGCTCTAGGAGCCTATGTGTGGGTCTCTCAAAATAGGCCACTCAGGTTTCATAATTATTATCGATACAGGTTGGATGGACTCAAAATATGGTGCTGTAAACCTTACAGAGGGAAAAACCTAGGGGGGATGGACCACTTTTTATGCACAGCAGTGTATGTGGTAGAGAAAGTGTAATTGAAATTAGTCAGCTCTAGGAGTAGTATCAAAGAACAACCAAAAACAAGATAGGACCGATAAATTCGGCGTATTAAAATATATACCGCTCGGAAATCGACACCCGATTGTATCCGTGGATTTGTGTAAAAGGTTACATGAAGTTTGTAGCGGGGGATATGCTTGCACGTGAGTACCACGTGCTGTCTCGAATCTCTGAAGTTCCTCGAAGTTCTCTGCCGGTCTGTTTGTAGTAGAGCTGAGGAGAAATTCCTTGTAACAGCTATTCCCATTGCTAATCTATACGGCGGACTATGGAAATAAAATGTTCCAATTTTTGGAGTCATGCTTCCGTTTGAATTCTCAAAAAAAATCCACCATCCCACTTTACAACTCTCATTTCTCTTTCTGTTTTTCCAACTCCGTTGTCTTCCAGGAATTGGACCACTATTTCTATCTCACTCTAATCTTGGACATCTCTATTTTCTGTGACTTCGCCTAAAACTTGTGTGCATTAGCGTGTATGTGCTAGTGGACTTTATTCCTGTTACTCGCTCTCCTGGTAAGTACAAATGCCATGCTTGCTCTCACATTAATTGCATTGTATAGTACAAGTTACTTACAGTAAAGTTATTTCTCAATATTATTTTACAGTATTAGTTATTCCTATTATATGTTATATGTCCCCTTATGAGTTGACAGAAACCAGGTTGTAGAAGCTATAGCGAGTAGAGAAAGCTAAGCGATAGAAACACATCAGATGATTTTTAATCGGGAGACTTCAAAAATACTCGATATCGAATTTTTAGATCGATAGCAATACTTTCTCTGCTTTAGGCAATAATCTCGATAGACTGAGGGTCTAGATGAAGCAAGCCTTTTGTTCTACGCTCTAAGTCTCTTTGAGAAAAGGCGCAGTTTGTAAAATTACCCACAGAGCTGCGTGTTCTAATGCAGTTGCGTTTGAAATACTAACCAACAAAGAAATTCTCGAACTCCTTTGCCATGTAGCACGCAATTTGGAGGAAAATATGCGACATTCCCTTAGCCCGGGGCAGAGCATTGTTTGTTTTGGATGTCTCGGGGGCGGTGGTGGGGGGATAGCACATTAGTTCCGATGATTCAACTAGGATTCTTGTAGTGAACAATAAAGATTGTGCTTTGTGGAAGCTCGCTGCTCGCAAAGCCTGATTTAGATTTCAACGAGCTGTGGCATAATCTTAAAACGCCCTCGAGCATCCGCGGCTTCACAAAAATAGCGTTCGTTGCTCAAAAGAAAAAGTCCCTCGCAGCAAGAATCGCTCCCTTTCTCAAGGTACGTGCGCTTTTGTGGCCAATCATTTCGCTACGCTCCTTTTGATCTTTTCACAGTCACTCGCCAACGCTAAAAATGCGTTTAAAACAAATTTTCCATTGTCTTCTGGCATGTACGGTAATTAGCACAGCATTCTGTAGTCACCTATAAGTTGGAACTATTTTTAAAGAGTCAAAATACTCTATATTCTGAAATAAAATAAAATTTTATAAACAAATGTAGTACATTCACATGAGTTCCTCTACCCACTATTGTTTATGCATAGCTTAATTTTCTATCTCCTTCGTATTACAATAAACCTTTGCAGAAATAGTTCCTTTACACATTTTGTTGTAGGTACAATCGATTCGATTGCCATGCTGGTTTTAAATTCCATTCTTCCATGACTTCACGAGAAACAGCTCAAAAGCACTTTCAGAAAAGAATACTAGTATGAAAAATTAAAACAATAATAAATAATATCCCAGAAATGATTGATGACACAAAAAAGTTACTTTAAATACATTTTGTGTTTTAAAAAGATTGGTATGTTGTATAGTAGCTTCCCTAACCAGAAAACTATACAAAAACCCTGCTAAGTGAAGAAGACTTCGCAGGCATTCCCAGAAAATTCAAGAAATGCATTTTATTTTTCATGTAAATATCATTACTCTTTTAACGCACGAAGGACATCTGTACACGTCAAACACACCGCAATTGGGCCGCCTGGTATAAGTATTGTATTTCAACCAAAAATGTTGGCAACAAATTTCCCGGAAAACAAGTTTTAAGGTTCTCTGAATCCCTTTCCCTAAAACAAATCTGATGTGTTACACTCACATGACTTTCTCTACTCTTGTACAAACTATTTTTACAAACGCTTATTCTCCATCTACTTCAGGTTAATGGAGATAAACATTTGCAGACTCTATCTTATTGCTAATTTTCTTGTAGATGTAAGGGGAATATATATTTACAAGGGCAATATAGAAATACAGTAGCCTTTAAGCACATACATATCTCTTAATAGCTGGTTGCTAGGTGCAGCACCATTCCCTTTGCCACAGATTATAACTCTTTGCATATCCAAGACAAAAAAATGAATAACGAATTCCCATTTGAGAAAATAAGTATTGAAAAATTTGAGGGAATAACAAGCAATATCTCGAAAATGGTTCACTGAAAAAAAAATGTATATGACATAAATTGTGTATTTTAACGCGAAATACATGTTTTGTGTAGTAAAATTTTGTCTACCTCTTATGGTTTACCAGTTACGCAAAAGTTCACAATGAAGAACACTTTTGGAGACATTCCTAGAAAATTCAAGATATACATATGATATTTTAATCAAAATCGTTACAGCCATTTTTGAAAAAATAAAAAACATCGAAGAATGTTCATGTAAAGCCTAACATGGGTGGGAAAATGTTCTTTAAAATCTTCCCGTTTCATCCTTGAATCGTAAATATCAAGTTTGGTGTTTAGCCACTTTTCGTTTTACAGTATGCTATCCACAAATAGACACACAAACACATGTTTTTTTCTAAAAGTAGTTTTTTTTTATTCAGATGACACTAAAGATACATTTCCTGTAAAGTCTGGATATGGAACTCTTTAGAATATTTTTTCATCTGTATATATGGTTCTTAAACAACATGATATGCCATTTATTTCTTGAAAATTGAGGCAGTATTTTATATCACAGCACTGTGAATGCCAGAGTGGTTGTAGTGTAAATTAACATTATTGTATGACAATGATTTGAGATGTTTGTTAATTATAAGCATTGTTAGGAAATAAGTTTACACGACCTCACTGAAACCGACAATAGGAGCGGGTAACAATGAAACGAGGGGGTGAGTTGTTTATTTATTAGAAGAGACAAGCAAATGACGTCAGAGTAGCGTGCCTTTCTTTAGAAATGGAGGGAATATCTTCCCTAGCATATGTGTTCGTAATTTTGATTGGATATAAAAATAGACTCTGATGTTGGCGCGCTTCAGAATAATATACACCATGTTGACTATATGAATATAAATATAAAGTATAAGCAGCTCTAAAAACGAAATAAACATGAAAATAATACATATTAATATTCTTATAAATAAAATGCTTGAATATTCCCCCCAAAAATTAATGCAAAACCCAATAGCAGCTCTGTTATAATGTTTAGGCATTTCGGGGTGAGGGAGTATAAATTCTAAAGTCAGAGACAAGTAACGCACAGTTTAACAGAATCATTCACGGGTTACACGTCGCACAGTTCAACAGAATCATTCACGGGTTACACGTCGCGCAGTTCAACAGAATCATTCACGGGTTACACGTCGCACAGTTCAACAGAATCATTCACGGGTTACACGTCGCGCAGTTTAACAGAATCATTCACGGGTTACACGTCGCACAGTTCAACAGAATCATTCACGGGTTACACGTCGCACAGTTCAACAGAATCATTCACGGGTTACACGTCGCGCAGTTTAACAGAATCATTCACGGGTTACACGTCGCACAGTTCAACAGAATCATTCACGAGTTACACGTCGCGCAGTTTAACAGAATCATTCACGGGTTACACGTCGCGCAGTTTAACAGAATCATTCACGGGTTACACGTCGCACAGTTCAACAGAATCATTCACGGGTTACACGTCGCGCAGTTTAACAGAATCATTCACGAGTTACACGTCGCGCAGTTTAACAGAATCATTCACGAGTTACACGTCGCGCAGTTTAACAGAATCATTCACGGGTTACACGTCGCGCAGTTTAACAGAATCATTCACGGGTTACACGTCGCACAGTTCAACAGAATCATTCACGGGTTACACGTCGCACAGTTCAACAGAATCATTCACGAAGTACACGTTACGCAATTCTACAGAATCTCTCGCGTCGTAAAGTTAGTTACAAAAATGTGAAATACGCGAATTAATAATGTGCGGCAAATAAGTGATTATAGTTATATTCGAAAATATAACAGTTTCAGTCAGGCGTGTATCAAGAGTAATTATGTGAAATTAATTAATTGTGACGGCAATAAAGGTGTAAAAACAAATTCTTTTATCAGTGTTATCTTTTAGTAACAACTCCTTTCCGTTTACACACCCTGTTCAAGAGATTTGCTCGACTGAGTAATAATAGCTAGCCGGAGGACAAAGAACCCAAAATTCAAAATAGTAAAACAATAACAGGCGCTCAGCAAATAAGATAACATGAACGATACCGCGACAAAATAACATCTTTCAAGTGATGACCATTCACTCAGAGACACTCTTCAAATCTCGACCGCACGTTATACATACGGTGATGTGACATGTCCAGTGGAACATTTACGATTTCATGACGAATATTGGCTTTTAATATTCCAATTTTGTGCGGGCGATCTTAAAGACAACACACTCTTCAAGTATTCCCATAAGAAGAAGTTGCACTCGAGCAAATATGGAGATCTTGCTGGCCAGGAGATGTCACCTCTACTGGAGAGGATTTGTTTTGGGAAAACTCTCCTTACGGCATTCATGAAGACCCCCGTAGTGTGACTAGTAGCTCCATCTTGCTGAAACATAAGGAAAGCGTGTAATTTAATTAGTAAGAAAGGCTTCAATCATGTTCACCTACATGGATGATGTCACGGTCGTTGCTTTTCCCTCGTCATTCTGAAAAAAAGAAAGGACAAATTATCCCAGAAGACCATACGACACACTAAACGGTTACTTTCTCACTGAGCAATGCTTTCTCGTGTACTTGCAAAGGATTGTTTCGAGAGAAATATCTGAAATTCTATTTGTTTACAAAACCAGACAGATAAGAATCTAATGTGTTACACTCACATGACTTTCTCTACTCTTGTACAAACTATTTTTACAAACGATTATTCTCCATATTCTCCACCCAAAAATTCGATACCGAGATTTCACCGGAAATACATGTTTTGAGACACCCTGAATTCAAAAAAATCTGATGTGTTACAATCACATGACTTTCTTTACTCTTGTACAATCTATTTTTACAAACGCCTATTCTCCATATTCTTCATGTTAATCGAGATATCGAGATGTCAATCTTATTGGTAATTTTCTTGTAGATGCAAGGGGAATATGGTAGGTTTTAAGCGATAGTCAAATATTTTAACGCTGGTTGCTATGTGGCGCATTCCATTCCCTTTGCATGTCCAGGACATAAAAAAATGAATAACTAATTTGAGAAAAAGTATAAGTATTGGAAAATTTAAGGGAATAACAAGCAATTTCTCGAAAACGGTTCACTCAAAAAAAAAATGTAAATGACATAAATTGTGTATTTTAATGCGATCTACATTTTTTGTGTAGTAAAATTTTGTCTATCTCTTATGGTTTACCAGTTATTCAAAAGTCGTTCACAATGAAGAATACTTTTGGAGACATTCCCAGATAATTCGAGATATACATTTCATTTCTCATGCCATTATCTTAAACATATGATATTTTAATCAAAATCGTTAGAGCCATTTTTGAGAAAATTAAAATTTTCGAAAAATGTACCATGTAAAGGATAGTCTGGGGTGGGGGGATTTTCTTGAAAACCTTCGTGTCGCATCTCTGGAAGATACTGAACCTAAATACCAAGTTTGGTGTTTATCCGACTGTTCGTTTTTGAGTTATGCTGTTCACAGACACACAGACACACACACACACACACACACACACACACACACACACACACACACGGACATGTTTCCAAGAATGCTTTTTTATGGATTCAGGAGGTCTCAAAACATGTATTTCCGGTGAAATCTCGGTATCGAATTTTTGGGTGGAATGCAATACTTCCCCTACTTACTATACGTAGTGGAGAAAGTAAAAATGTGATTCGTTAAACATCCATAATTTGTCAATAAGTTCATCTTCATTAATATGTTTTGACATTTTTTCAGAAAATATTCTAGACAGAAAATCACAAATCTTTAATTTGCACACTACCTGAAGCATGTATGGATTAAAATGTAGATGTAAGTGCAATATTTGTTCTTAGTCCTTTCCAATAAATTCTTGCAGCAGAATGCTTCACCGGAGCGCATTTGACTTCTGTTCACAGCATCTCTTAGCGCATCAATATTTTCTGGTGTGTGCTTTGTCTTTCTGCTACCTAAAGGCTTCTTCTTCAGTGTCGAACGCAGTTTTCATGTTATTCATTGAGTTATAAGAGAAAAAACACAATGTAAAACCGCCCGTTACTCTGCCGGACTCCAAGGAGGATAGAACAGGCTCAAGCTATCGACAAATATTTAAAGCTGGGTTAATATTTGTCATCTCTGAAATTTTATACTTATTCCATTCCATCGTGAAGGCAAAAGTCTGTGCACTTAGCACCTAAACATGTATGAAGAAATATTGGACAATTCAGACGCATACCAATCATCTTTGAAATCGTTAATACTACAACAAACATTTGTAAAATTTGTTCTGCATAGAAATTTCATTATCTGTGATGTAGATATCTTAAACGTATGGTATTTTTGAAACCATTCTAGAAAAAACTAAAAAATAATGAAATTTTGTTTAGTTTGAGGTAGGGGAATATGCTTCAAAACTCTTCGTATCCCATCCCTGTGATATACTAAACTCAAATATCAAGTTGAGGTTTTATCAGTCATTTCAAATTATGTTGTACACACGCGCATGCGCGCACATCTTCTTCTTATGGATTTAGGGACCTCAAAATGTACATTTCCTAATCAAATTACTATATAGAATCTCTGGGTAGAATACAATACTTTCTCAACCTAGATAAGTAAGAACGGAAATGCGGTCGAATACCAAAGTTCCTATTTAATTCGGGCATGTTTCAAACATGAAGATTCACTTTCTTTCCGACATAGCGACGTAATGAAATACGTAAGACTTAGCCTCTTCTTCCGCAAACAGTTGACTCGCTGGAGAGTAGAACACAAGACCTCTCTAATCTGTTGCAGTAGCAGCACTCGTTGCACGTTACAGCAGTCGTCACAAACTCGCTCGGAGAACAGCACTTTTTGCCGCACTCACTCACTAACGCACTCGCGAGATCGCTCGCTCACACAGTCGTTGGAAAATTGTAGTGTTTTCTGGAAGCGGAGATAAGGGAAACTTCCAGAAGATTCTAGCTATCTGTCGATAGTGCCTCTGGTGTACAGCGTTACTTATTTCTATTTGTCTCTCCAACTGCTCGGCGCCGACCTCCCGCAGCCTAGGCCATAGCCACTGTGTTACAATAAATAAATAAATATATACAGGGTAGACCATTTTAGATGAGATTGTACAATATCTCCAAAAATTAGCGTTGTACAAAGAAATGACTTTAATAAAAGTTGCTTGATATTAGAGGGGAAAGTAAATATCATTAGTCGTGTTTTGTTTGCATGACGTTATGAGGTCATTTTAGGGCAATTTAATGTTTTTTAATGGGAAACTACATTTTATATGTTGTTTTCTCGTCAGAAAGTGGTTTATAAAAAGCTGTTCATTTGTGAAAAGGAAGAAGGAAACAAAATAAAAAATATTGGTTACGAAATGTAACTTGACCCTCAAATGACCATCCCTGGATGGTCCAACGATTCATTGCGTTCTTCGTACACAGCCATTCAGAATTTTCGTTGTTATTTACTTTGGTGGAAGAACAATTGCAAAGTGCTTTATACAAATGTTGTTTAGTTTCTTATGAGGAGTGAGAAAACAACATAAAAAGGCTAGGTTCCCATTTAAAAAAATAAATTGACCATCAGAGCGTCTTCCAAATAAAACACGACTAATGAAATTTACTTTCCCCCGTAATATCAAGCAACTTTTATTCAAGACATTTCTTTCTACAACGCTTAGTTTTGGAGATATTGTACAGTCTCAACTTACATGGTCCAAACTGTATAATATTAAACTTTATTTAGTTTTCATTTTAAATGTATTTTGGTTAATTTTATGTAACACAGGAGCGTTAATTGATACATAAAACACTTATAACAGGGAAAATGTACAGCTCCTTAAAATAAAATTTTTGTTGGTTGCAGTGTTTTATAAATACCTACTTCATGTTGTGTTTTAAATGCATGAGCTATAGAAAAATTGAACATTTGCTTTTTGTTTATTTATTTCTTTGTTTCTTTCTTTCCTTCCTTCTCAAGAGCTCATTACTACTACTTCTGAACTGATTCCTCTGCACTAACATGTAGATTTTTCTGCAATTTGTATTTTACTTAGCACTTATTTTATTATTCATAAAAACAATATATTGTGAATAACGTAACGTCAACAAAAACACATTTTATATGATTATATGAGGTGTATATGTGAATATTTAATGTGAATCTACTATAGCTGATACTTTTATATTTTAGGGACTTGTAAACATGTATTCATTGTGTAGAGTAGAATATAGTGGTGTATTTATTGTCTTAAACATTTTAGATGTTCAAACATCGCACGAGTCAGATAGACCTACGTGCTTATATAATGCACTGTAGACTATATTTTTCACTATATTCAACACACTGAGCTTTAAAGTTAATGATATTTATAAGAAATGAAAAGAAAGAAACATAAACTAACAACAAAAATCACACAAACAAAACAGAAGAAGAAAAAAACGTGTTCACAGTACAAGCTATTACTTTCTCTACTACGTATAGTAAGTAGGGGAAGTATTGCATTCCACCCAAAAATTCGATACCGAGATTTCACCGGAAATACACGTTTTGAGACCTCCTGAATCCAAAAAAAGCATTTTTGGAAACATGTCCGTGTGTGTGTCTGTGTGTGTGTATGTGTCTGTGTGTGTGTGTGTGTGTGTGTCTGTGAACAGCATAACTCCAAAACGAACAATCGGATAAGCACCAAACTTGGTATTTAGGTTCTGTATCTTCCAGACATGCGACACGAAGGTTTTCAAGAAAATCCCCCCACCCCAGACTACCCTTTACATGGAAGATTTTTCGAAAATTTTAATTTTCTCAAAAATGGCTCTAACGATTTTGATGAAAATATCATATGTTTAGGGTAATGTCATGAGAAATGAAATGTATATCTCGAATTTTCTGGGAATGTCTCCAAAAGTATTCTTCATTGTGAACGACTTTTGCATAACTGGTAAACCATAAGAGATAGACAAAATTTTACTACACAAAAAATGTAGATCGCGTTAAAATACATAACTTATGTCATATGCATTTCTTTTGTTGAGTGAACCGTTTTCGAGATATTGCTTGTTATTTCCTTAAATTTTCCAATACTTGTACTTTTTCTCAAATGCGTTATTCATTTTTTATGTCCTGGACATGCAAAGAGAATGGAATGCGTCACATAGCAACCAGCGTTAAAATATTTGACTATCACTTAAAAGCTACCATATTTTCCTTGCATCTACAAGAAAATTACCAATAAGATTGACATCTCGATATCTCGATTAACATGAAGCATATGGAGAATAGGCGTTTGTAAAATTAGGTTGTACAAGAGTAGAGAAAGTTATGTGAGTGTAACACATCAGATTTTTTTTACTTCCTCTACTACGTATAGTAAGTAGGGGAAGTTTTGTATTCCACCCAAAAATTCGATACCGAGATTTCACCGGAAATAGATGTTTCGAGACTCCCTGAATCCAAAAAAAAAACATTTTTGGAAACATGTCCGTGTGTGTGTCTGTGTGTCTGTGAACAGCATAACTCAGAAACGAACACTCGGATAAACACCAAACTTGGTATTTAGGTTCAGTATCTTCCAGAGATGCGACACGAAGGTTTTCAAGAAAATCCCCCACCCCAGACTACCCTTTAAATGGAACATTTTTCGAAAATTTTAATTTTCTCAAAAATGGCTTAAACGATTTTGATTAAAATATCATATGTTTAAGATATTGTCATGAGAAATGAAATGTATATCTCGAATTTTCTGGGAATGTCTCCAAAAGTATTCTTCATTGTGAACAACTTTTGCATAACTGGTAAACCGTAAGAGATAGACAAAATTTTACTACACAAAAATGTAGATCGCATTAAAATACACAATTTATGTCATATACATTTTTTGTTGAGTGAACCGTTTTGGAGATATTGCTTGTTATTACCTTAAATTTTCCAATACTTATACTTTTTCTCAAATTCGTTATTCATTTTTTTATGTCCTGGACATGCAAAGAGAATGGAGTGCGCCACATAGCAACCAGCGTTAAAATATTTGACTATCGCTTTAAATCTACCATAATACCCTTGCATCTACATGAAAATTACCAATAAGAATGACATCTCGATATTTCAATTAACATGAAGCATATGGAGAATAAGCGCTTGTAAAAATAGTTTGTACAAGAGTAGAGAAAGTCATGTGAGTGTAACGCATCAGATTTTTTTAGAAAACAAATCAATACCCTTCCCTAATCCACTATCCCTTCCCCTCCAATCCTTGTCCCTCTTTCTTACACTCCTATCTGAGCAGCATAATCTGTTTTAAAAATGCACCAAGGTCCAACAATCTTGTAACCCTCTCCTTGAGTTAACAAAGTAACCTGGCAGATACTCTCTCCTCAACTGTTCTGTCTTAATACAATGAATCCAAGCTTCTTCCTCTCTACACCAGGGACAGATTCTTATGCCTTCATCATTAATGAATTTGATCGTTTGCCATGATCCCAGTTTCAGCCAAGCATGCCCTTGCTTGCTGGCTCTTATCTTTGGACAAAGTATATTGTTCTATATCACATTCTGTTTTTAGTTTCGACTGTAAGCTTAATTGTACTTTCTCATTACATTTTGACAGCGTCTGCCTCGAATCTATATCTTTCAGTCGTTTCTGTACTTTTCTCCAGACATTTGCTCTATTTCCAGGTCCTTTGAACCAAATATTATCCATCCTTATTCATTGCATCCCTCTCTTGATGTTTGCTGGCCGCGTCTTCCCCCCTCCCCATTCTAAGCTGTTCCTTATAACATACTGTTCTCATAAGTGATTGATCCTCTCTCATAATTCCAATCCAATATTTGATCACTCGTACCTTACATTCAATTGTTTTATTTACTGGTAACCTCAATAAGAATGTCATATAGCCTTTAGTTATGGTTCAGCTAAATTTAACTTTGAGAGTGTTGTAGCCCCACGTACGATACAAAGTTTCCCGTGGCTTCCTCCCCACGTTTAAAAATCAACTTTGTATTTTTAATGTTAATTTAAATATTATATATGTATGCCTCGGCTACGTCAGTAGTAATTTTCAGAACATGTATCTCTTAGCAGGGGTAGTACAAATTATAATTATAATCCACTTTTTTATTAATACTTCACACAATTAAATAACACTTCACTGATTATATCACACTATAACGCTGTGAGATTATTGTTAATTACTTTTTAACACGTAAATTTTATATTATTCTCGCCGTAATGAATTCTCATACTGAATACGTATAAAATCGAACTGCTCGGGAACGCTGTCTTGTAGCGTCTGGCATCTACTGCCTAAATTCTTGTATTTGCACTATTTAAATTTCTGATTGGCTAATCCTACTTCAATAGAATACCTTTATTCAAATTTTAGTTTTTCTAGTCTTTGATTGGTTATTTATAAACTGTTTTAAATATTACATTATTATTGTTCCAAGAATTATTAGTAGCCTTTATTAAAGTTTCTAACTTATTGTTGTCTCCAGGTTACCTCATTGTTAGCATCTTTCGTCTCCTAGTTTATAATTCTGTTTGCTACGGAAGGCAGCTTGCTTTTATTCTCACAGCTCGTACATTGTTAAATTACTAATACTTTCACATAACATTATTATACATGTACATAATAATATAAACATAATAAATGACTGTTACATACACTTTATATATTTTATACACATATTGCTTTAAGGCGGCTATTATTATATTTTATATTATATAATTAGACTGATTTTATTTAAGTGTTAAAATACTGCCTCAACATTTGCAAAATTGAAAACTTTAACGTCCATAACTTCTCATGTTACTGTTTCTGTGCTGTAAACGGCGACGTGTATGACATTTTCAGTAAAACTCTGTTTTAAGGCGATAAAAATTACTACCTGCGGGTAACAAAGGCGCCTGCCTGTAACTTTATATGTATATCTCAGAAGCACGTCTCTTCCGGACGCGATAAAGCGAGTATTAGATCACGTGCATGAAACTCTAATATTATGATGCAAAGTTCCATAGCTTTCACTTAGAGCGACAGAGTAAACGGTTCACGTCATCGTAAAACTAAAGTGTACGGTGTATCTGGGCCGGATTTAACCCCCAGTGGCTATAAAGAAAACTGCATAAAACATTATGCACCGTGTTCAAGACTGCCCACGTGACACGAACCTTGTGTGTTTGTAATTTAATGCGACTTTCTGCTCTATGTGACAGTCGCTTTCTTAAAAGCTAAATGGTTAGAATGAATAAATTCAGAAAATTATGAAATAAAAAGTTGACGCAATGAAAAATCTAATGTGATACATTCATAAGACTTACTACCCTCTATCTTTGTTAGTGAGTATACAAACTATTTTTACTAAAGCTTATTTTTCTCTCTACTACATTTTAATCCAAATAAACTTTTACAGAAATAGGTACATTACACATTTCGTTATAGATATAAAGAGAAACATTGATAGTCAAATGTTTAAGAACTGGACGCTATATGCTCGCTTAAAATTCATTACTGCTTCCATGCAATCGCGAGAAACAACTGAAAATCGATGGAATTTATTGAACATTTCGGACCTTTAATTGTGGATATTTTAAAAATGGCTTATGCCACACAAAAAGTATTTTAAGTAAATTGTGTGTTTTAAAGAGATCCACGTTTTTTTATATGTGGTACGTTTTCGTCTATCGCTTAACGTTTACAAGTTATACAAGATTATACGAAATGCTTTCCGGATGAAGAGGACCTCTTATGCTATTTCCAGAAAATTTAAGATAACATTTTATTGGTGATGTAAATATACTTCATATATTGTTTTAATCAAAATCGTTATAGCCATTTTTAGATAATTGAAGATTTCGAAAACTGTTCCATGTAAAGGGTAGATGGAGTGGGGGAATTTTCTTGAAAATATTTGTGTCACATCTTTGAAACTACTAATCTCAAATACCAGTTTGTTATTTATCCGACTTTTCGTTTTTGAGTTATGCTATTCACAGACACAAACACACACACGGACCTTTTTCTAAAAATACTTTTCTTGGACTCAGTGAAAATACGGCATCGAATTATAATATATTCTCTACCTATTATATACGTGATAGACAAAGTAAAAATGTAGGACTCATTAATACGTTACATTAACACAAAAACATTATACATTCACAAGGGTTTCTTTACTCACTCTTCCACAAACTATTCTTCTTTCCACTTCTTGTTAATCTAAATACACTTTCATTAAACATTTCGTTGTAGGTATAAGAAGCATACAATAGGCTAACGAGGTGGGTGTTTAAAAAGCGAATCGCTATATGATGAGCAAGCAGAGGAGGTTTTAGTAAGTAAACATCAAGTTAGGAACGCATCGAGGGTTGGTGGGAAAGAAGGTGGGAACGCTTGTGACCTTGCAGTGGTATCAGTAAATTAATGTGATGTACAGTACAAGACAGTACACTCTACTTCGAAGGTACACAAGGATTAAGGAGTATTAGAGGAAAAGAAATCAGTGTATGTTTAGCTATTGATAGTGTGTAATCATCATTTCGAAAGCTGTACTTTAAGAGCAGTGATAATCTAAAAAGTGACTGCAAAGGAAGCAACTTTTGGATTTTCTTTGACACGCAGGATACACTAAATGCAATTTCAAGCTATCATATAACATATAAATTAGTCTGGAACTGCTTAATAAACCTTACGCAACTGGCAAGACACAAATTTATTCTTGGGTGGGTGCCTGGTCATAAGAGAATTTTAGGCAATGAGAAAGCAGATATCATTGCAAGAAAAGGATCTGCTCAAATATTTACTGGATCTGAACCACCCCTAAACTCTGTTCAAAGTACCATTGCTGAGTGGATTAATCATAACCACCAATTGTGATGATTCAAACAGAGAGATGCAAGCATCGTAAGAAAATGATGAGCAGAGTATACTTCCCACTCACTGAAGATGTACTTAATCTCAGCAGATCCGAAATAAACCTGATAACCGGGCTCTCGGCGAGACATTATAGTTATGGAAACGCCTACATACAATGGGCATCTTTAGAGAGGAACCAGTATGCAGGCTATGTAACAAAGAAAATTAAACTACCTCTCATATAATCTTCAAATATGAAGCAGTGGGTTACAGTAGTACCCAGGCCCTCGGGAGGGAGGAATGAGGTGAAAGGAGACAGAGAGCGGCCGGAACAGGAGGCTTGATAGGCAGAGGGTAGGCATTTTACTTCACCTTTCATCTGCTTGGCTATTTCAAGTGTCGGCGGGAGTCTCGATGTTGCATGGCAGGGGAAAAGCATGCTCTATAGAGTCGGAATGGAGTCCCGGGGCCCCCAGTGGGAAGTGCAAACCTGTAGGGGGAGGGGACTAGGTTGTACCAGCTGCCATCCGGGGAGTTTAAATCTGGAAAGGTAGAGACACTGCCCTCGGCCCTGGTAGGCCGTCCTGTCTTCTCTCACCTCACCCCTTCCTCCTGAAGGGCTTAGGCACAAAAAATCTTCGTAGTCCAAGGATTCATAAAAGTGTCATTAGATCAATATTAACATACTAACCTGAAACTAGAGCAGACACTGCAAGGACAAAGAAACTAATGGAAGTAACAGAGACGAAAACCCTAAGAAAAACAGTGTGGATAACAAACCTGGGTAGAAACATGAACGAAGATATTATGGACAAATGCAGAATAGAGAAAATTGTGGAATAGGCTGAGAAAAGAAGAGAGGAATGGAATTATCACATTTTAGGAATGACACCTGATAGAACTGTAAGGACATCTAGAGATAATATCGGTATTTATTTAACTTTTTTCGTTTTGTTTTTGGCAGACATACACGAGCGCGCGTGAATCTTCTTCTAAAAATCTTCCCGTTTTATTCAGGTAGCCTCGAACGTGTATTTCTGGTGAAATCTCCGTATTAGTTTCTGGTACTGCCTACCATAACTAGATGCCAGAGAAAGTGCTTCATATAAATAAATTTAAGAAAATCTGCAGTTCAGCAAGCAAAAAGATTATTTTTGAAGTAAAGGCTCCCGAAATGACCACAGAAGTTAAAGGGGTGTACAAATGGAACGATGTAAAACAAATAAAACGCAACTCAAATCTTAGTAAAAACCATATTATCCTTTTGACAGAAATTCGTTAACTGCCTAGAGCTCTTTTCAGATAATAAAAATAAAAACTGTCAACTATCAAAGCTGTTGTGTTTCAAACTGTCATGTAGTGCATTTCAGAACAGATGGATGTGATATTTCTAGAATCAAAAGAAAAAAAGAAAATGTGCATTTTGGAAAAATAATCACTGCCATTTCCATTCTGGTTGTGACCTCCCCGCAGGCCGCTTGGATCGGTGAACCGTAAGCATAATACATGGGCCATTGTGCCCCAGGGATGGAAAAACAATCAAGCTATGTAAATGTTCATTTACAGGCAAATATTAATATTGAAATAAATATTTCTGTTTTAAGTTGTAGGCTTCGTTTCTGTGCTTATTCATTTCTTTGACCTCCTTTTTATCCCTCTCTCTTTTCTCTCTTTCATCATAGTAAGTTATTTACCTCCATCAAAATTTTAAATTGAATAACGTTACTGCTTTTAGCAGACTCTATTCCAAATTTGGTATTTATTTGTCATTCATTTTTAGTATATACTGTGCACACACACATACGCAAGACCTTCTTCCAAATTTTTATTTAAAGAACCTAAATCCTGTATTTCCGGATAAATCTCGATCAAATCTTTGGATGAAATACAATTATTTCTCTATTTACTATAAGTAAATGGTATAGGAAGTAAATACGGCACATTTATTTCCCTTCGGTTTCCGACAATTACGTATTGTGACGGGCATATATATATATATATATATATTATAATACTAATTTTATAACGTTCCAAATATTCAGAACAAAATTTCTTTAAATAAATCATGAAATTGGTTTTAGAATTCTTGTAAGTCATTCACGGATGCTTGTGTAAGCAGGATTAGATTGTATGATTTTTAGGGGAAATGATCATCTTAGGTTCCTGGAAAGTTCGACACGTGAGAAATTACGTCAGTGCTGTCAAAAGCACATGTTAAGCATACTCCGGTATTTAAAAATAGTTTTTTGAAGGCTTGGGCTCGGTCTTACATTTTTCTAGCAGGACTCTGTGTCGGTCGACCCTTTAAATTTATTGTCTGTTGATTTTAAACCTCGATATAGGCCCTAGACACGACGAAGATAAACTTAAAATATCTATTTCTTTCTCTCTTGTAATGTAGTTTATGTTAATTATTTATTAGAGAGAATAACGGCTCTCTTGGAACTAGAATTGCACGTCTAATGGTGTAACCTTTCGCCACCCCTCTGCCAAGCATAGCTCTTCTTTCTAACTACGTTAACGTCCTCGTCCCTTTCTGTGGAGCCGCGTGTCGACGTCACATCTGGTGCAGGCGGCTGTTTGGGCAAAGTGTCATACGTCACATCTGGTGGCGTCGCCGTGGCAAATAGAAGCGGCGTCACAGTATAGTTAATGGAAATCAAATTAAAGCAGGAATTTAAAATGGGAAATAAGATTTTCTTAAATAATATCTCCTTTTAATTTTAGAGGTAAATTTTATGGGAAATTATATAGAGGCACCGACCAACCCACTAGTCGGGTGAAGAGATAAGCCGATGGGATTGCGCTCTCACTCAGCATAAACACCAGAAGGACTATCGAGAGATAACGGCATTGTTATAGAAGCTTCTTTCTCCTCGCCTCTCTAGCATTCTAATTCTCTCCAACGTGCTTCCAAAGAGCCAGTAGCGAGTTAGTGAGTCCGTTTCTGATGCGACATAAAGTGTTGGTAATATAGTGCGTTCTACGAGTGAGTTTTTATGGAATTTGTAATATACAGGCGTGCTGCTACTGCGCGAGATTAGAGAGGTCTTTTGTTTGAATCCTCAGTGAGTGCAACGGATGGAAGAAGAAGCTGCTTCGACTATATAGCGAAGAAAAACGAAGTGAAGGGAAAATTGAACTACTCATAGATTACTGAACTGAGTGACTGGACGAAGTAACAATATTTTAATGACATTACTCAAGAAATAACGTCCAATATCAGGTAGCATATTGCTTATTTTAGAGAAAATAATAATGTAACAACTTTTATGAAAGGAGCGCTAAATGTCCTATTCCGCCAATGTTAAATTTTCAGCGTTACAAGATGTAGATTTATGTCTTCTAAGTTCCCTGATCTACTTTTACTATAATGTGGTTTATTAAGGAAGGTATTGCTTCTACTTTCTCTAGCACATAAATAGTAAATAGAGAAGATAATTGTATTCTACACAAAAATTCAATACCGAGTTTCACCAAATTTTGAGGCCGCTAATACAAAAAAAAAGATATGTAAAAAGATCGGCGCGTGTATGCGTGCGTGTGCGTGCGTGAGTCTTCGTGAACAGCATGAGTAAAAACGGAATGTTTGATAAATACCAGACGTAGTATTTAACTTCAATATCTTCCAAAGAGTCGACACAACAGTTTTTAAGAAAATCCCCTCCACTCCAAGATGCCCTTTAGATGAAAGATTTTTGGAATTTTTTATTTCCTCTTAAATGACTCTAAAGATTTTGATTAAAGTATCGTAAATTAAATATGTTTACATGAAAAATAAAACACATTTTGAATTTTCTAGGAATATTCTGTGAAGTCCTGCTCATTGAGAAAGAGCTTTTATAATATTGTATAATGGAAACGTTGGGCGAAAGACGAATACAAAAGAAAATAGATCTCTTTGAAACGTACAAATTATTCCAAATAACGTTTACGTGGCATAAGACATTTCCGAGTTATACGTTATTAATGGTGCGAATTTTTCAATACTTTGTCATACTTTTAAAGTCCTGTCAATATTAAGTTATTTCTCACGATTGCATGGAAACTATGAAATTTTAAGGCAGCATGTAGCGTGCAGTTCTTAAATATTTGACCATCGCTGTATCTATAACGAAATGTGTATTGTAGCTATTTCTGCAAAGGTTTATTTCAATTAAAATGGAGCAGATAGAAAAATAATCTTTCGTAAGAATTGTTTTTATATCCATTAATAAACGATAGAGGGTAGAGGAGGTCTTATGACTGTAACTATCAGACTGTTTTTCTTAATTAGACACATTTGTATTAAAATGTAATAGCAACCACCTTATTAAACCGAAGTAGATAGGTAACACCGTTAAGATATTGTTTTCGTTATGTAAAAATGTCGCTTAGTGTATCTTCAATAGTTCCTCGGCAAACAAGATGAAAGGGGGAAATCTCAGGCATATATATACATATATATATATATGTATATACACAGCGAAAATTACACTTCTTATAAAAGCTGCCATATTTAGAATTGGTACCAGTTTCTAGAGCAAAGCTTCCTTAGGCGAGGAGCTAAACTGTATCTTTCTACTCCAAAACCTTGGAGTATTTAGGTTTTCTGCCAAGAGATGCAGAATTCAGATTACAAAATGGCAAGTGCGTTATCACTTTTAAAAATATATTTAAAATAAAATAAGTCTGTCATATATCATCCTGTCATATACATCCCTAAGCCAGAACTAACTTCTAAGTATTTGTGCAATAACTTTAATAATTTGATACCATAAAGGTACCCTATCTAACTATCTATCTATCTTTCTATCTGTCTGTCCATCCGTCCGTCCTATCTATTCCATTCAGTCACCCACCCACTCAGATTTACTCACCCACCCATCCTTCCACCCATCCCTTCATTCACCCGTCCTTCCATCCATTCCTCCCTCCACCCAACGAACCAATCCATACATCTCTCCACCCACCCAATCTATCCACCTATCCATTTAACCATCCATCTCTCCATTTCAGCCCTCCATCCATCCAGCCAGCCAACCATTTTCACATCCATCCATCCATCCACACACCGATCCATCCCTCCTTCCATCCATCCACACATACCCATTCACCCACATATCCATCCATTCAACCACCCATTCATTTACCCATCCATCTCTCCATTCAGCCATCCACACACCCATGCAGGCACACATCCATCCATTCACCCAGTCAATCTATCCACTCATACATCCACCCAAACAATCCAGCCATTCATCCCTCCCTCCAACACCTAATTCATCCATTCATCCATATAACGAATTATCCATCCCTCCACCCACCCATCCATCCACACATCTATCCATTCACCCATCCCATCCATCCAACCTCCTTCACTCCATCCATCCATCCACATACCCATACCATCCATCCTTCCATCAATCCATCCATTCATTCATCTATCCATATGTCCACTCTCCTATTCCCCCATCTACTCACTCTCCTATTCCTCCATAGACCCATTCTTCTATCCCTGAATTCGAGATGTTATGCAGTTAATGATGATGCATCAAGTTTGTTCAGGACTCTGTTTACAAAAACGGTATGTGTGCACTTTTCACAACTAAAGAGTAGTAGAATTTCAGAAATTCAATGACATTCAATATGAAAATTAATGTAAGAAAAACCAAGCTCTCTGAAAGGAATTGTGCAGCACAGAGCGAATAAAAGGACGGCAGGAATCAATAAATGGGTGACTAAAGAATAACGCAATATATGCATGCTAGGAAACGGAGGAGCCCTGCAGGCCCAATCCGATATCTTCAACATTTCCCTCTCTTTCTGTGTCAGGAACCAAATAAATAGCTTACCCTACATAAAGGGAGAACGTCCAGCTAACAGCATAGCAACGCTGACCAGACTCGCTTCTTGCTCTTGGGGATAGAGTATGTAAATTGTGTTATACAAGCCCTTATCTTCTAAGTGAGCGTTTGATTCCAGAATTATTATGTAAACTGGGAACAAAGGGAACCTTTCTTGTTATAATGGTCGATAATCTTCCCTCTGTGGTGCGTCTTCCATAGAAAGGAAGAGTTACTAATTGAGAAAACTTTCCAAAATTATCTTGTCATTACAAGAATATGATCTTGGGTTAGTAGTAACTTAAAAGGAGATTAAAAGTCCTATCTGCAAATGCTAAACTTACTGATTTAATGATCATTATCTCACACTGTTTAGAATGAAACTTTTACAGGTGTAGGTGCATGTATTCTAAGTTCGCTCATCTGCTGTATGCAGTAACGTCGATTATTAACGAAAATATGATTTCTTTTAGATTACACAAATTTGTACTAAAATCTATTTGGTACTTCTACTTTTTAAACTATTTTTTATCATCTCAAAATTTCATTTACATATCTTCTATACTTCCTTAGAAAACAGCTCATTTATATCACAAAGTGCTATTAAGAGAAAACACTGGGGAAAAGAACTCAAACATACACTATGTGATCAAAAGTATCCGGACACCCCCAAACATTTGTTTTTCATCTTAGGTGCATTGTGCTGCCACCTACTGCCTGGTACTCCTTAGCTGCGACCTCAGTAGTCATTAAACATCGTGAAACAGTAGAATGGGACGCTCCGTGTAACTCACGGACTTCCAACGTGGTCAGGTGATTGGGTGTCACTTGTATCAGAAGCCTGTACTCGAGATTTCCACACTCCTAAACATCCCTAGGTTCACTGTTTCTGATGTGATAGTGAAGTGGAAACGTGAAGGGACATGTACAGCACAAAAGCGTACAGGCCGACCTCGTCTGTTGACTGAAAGAGACCGCCGACATTTGAAGAGGGTCGTAAAGAATAGGCAGACAACTATCCAGACCATCACACAGGAATTCCAAACCGCATCAGGATCCACTCCAAGTACTATGACAGTTAGGCGTGAGGTGACAAACCTTGGATTCCATGGTCGAGCGGCTGCTCATAAGCCACCCATCACGCAGGAAATTCCAAACGACTCCTCGCTTGGTGTAAGGAGCGTCAACATTACACGATCAAACAGTGGCAAAACGTTGTGTGGAGTGACGAATCACGGTACACAATGTGGCGATCGAATGGCAGGGTGTGGGTATGGCGAATGCCCGGTGAACGTCATCTGCCAGCGTGTGTAGTGACAACAGTGAAATTCGGAGGTGGTGATATTATGGTGTGGTCGTGTTTTTCCTGGAGGGGGCTTGCACCCCTTGTTGCTTTGCGTGGCACGATCACAGCGCAGGCCTAAATAGATATTTTAAGCACGTTCTTGCTTCCCAGTGTTGAAGAGAAATTCGGGATGGCGATTGCATCTTTCAACACGATCGAGCACCTGTTCATACTGCACGAGCTGTGGCGGAGTGGTTACACGACAATAAAATCCCTGTAATGGACTGACCGGCACAGAGTCCTGACTTGAATTCTATAGAACACCTTTGGGATGTCTTAGAACGCCGACTTCGTGCCAGGCCTCACCAACCTACATCGATACCTCTCCTCAGTTCCGCACTCCGTGAAGAATGGGCTGCCATTTCCCAAGAAACCTTCCAGTACCTGATTGAAAGTATGTGTGCAAGAGCGAGCGCTGTCATCAAGGCTAAGGGTGGGACAACACCATATTGACTTCCAGCATTATCGGTGGAGGGGGCCACGAACTTGTACGTCATTTTCAGCCAGGTGTCCGGATACTTTTCATCACGTAGTGTATTTCCAAGGCAAAGGTCATATCGCTTCGATATATGGAAGCTGCTATGTTTAGAATTGACATGAATTTTTAGGGTAAAGTTTCCCTTAAAAGATAAACTAAAATGTACACTCGGTCAAACTAAAATTGGCCGGTCTCTTTAGCAGTTCAATTTTTCAGTCCCTTCGAGTGAGCGCGCACTTCACAACCGTCAGTTCTGCCGCTTTGGCTACTAACTCTATAATACAAGCCACAAGGCACTGGTTTAGGCTACCATCACACAGTGCTTAACGTGCAGCAGTAGTTAAACTACCTAATTCCACTCAAGCAGCTTCAGTTCAATTCTCTTTTATTATCTTTTATTTTTCAACTCGTATTGCTGTAGTGTAGTCAAATAATGTTGCTTGTGTTACTTCGTTTTACTTACAAATGTAATTACTATATTGAATTTTGTGGTTATAAAATTAAACTGATGAGTATGAATCCTCCTTATCTATAAATTAATATCATGGTTGCCATCTACGGGTATGATGGGCTACTAATTAAACGTCACTTACATAAAAACATGAAAAAAATGCTATATTTCTACTTTCTCTACTACGTATAGTAAGCAGGGGAAGTATTATATTCCACCCAAAAATTCCATACCAAGATTTCACCGGAAATATATGTTTTGAGACCCCTGAATGCAAAAAAAAGCATTTTTGGAAACATGTCCGTGTGTGTGTGTCTGTGTGTCTATGTGTGTGTGTGTGTGTGTGTCTGTGAACAACATAACTCAGAAACGAACAGTCGGATAAACACCAAACTTGGTATTTAGGTTTAGTGTCTTCCAGAGATACGACACGAAGGTTTTCAAGAAAATGTTCCCACCCCAGAATACCCTTTACATGGAACATTTTTCGAAAATTTTAATTTTCTTAAAAATGGCTCTAACGATTTTGATTAAAGTATCATATGTTTTAGATATTTTCATGACAAATGAAATGTATATCTAGAATTTTCTGGGAATGTCTCCAAAAGTAATTTTCATTGTGAACGACATTTGCATAACTGGTAAACCATAAGAGATAGATAAAATTTTACTGCACAAAAAATGTAGATCGCGTTAAAATACACAATTTATGTCATATACATTTTTTGTTGAGTGAACCATTTTGGAGATATTGCTTGTTATCCCCTTAAATCTTTCAATACTTATTTTCTCAAATGGGAATACGTTATTAATTTTTTTGTCTTGGATATACAAAGACTATTAATCTGTGGCAAAGAGAATGGTGCTGCACCTAGCAACCAGGTATTAAGAGATATGTCTATGCTTAAAGGCTACTGTATTTCTATATTGCCCTTGCAAATACAAAACAAGGGGAACATAGTACGCCTTAAGCGATAGTCAAATATTTTTAGAATGGGTCGCTATGTGTAAAATGTAATTCTCTTTGCATGTCAAAAGATCGTTTCTGCAAATGTTTATCTCGATTAATATGAAATAGATGGAGCATAAGGGTTTGTAAAAATAGTTTGTACAAGAGTAGAGAAAGTCATGTGAGTGTAGCACATCAGACTTTTACTCATGTATTTAAAATAAAGGGGGAAAAGGTTAGGTGCTCCAAGGAGACTGGAATTGCAACCTCAGAAACAGTAAGCACTGAGCTAAGAGTGCTGAAGTAACGTGGCATTGTAACGAACTTTAGTTATACTGCACTTGAGAACCTTAAACCAATAAAGTGCGTTTTGGTTACAAATATTCAATGCTTAAACATGCTGAAACATCTGTCTGTTTGAGATCTCGTATACGAATTATATTCTCGTTGTGTTCCCCATTATAACTACTACAAGAATATACGTGGTCTTGTGAACAAAGCCTGGTTGTCTCGAGTGCTCATGGAAGTACCTGATTTGAGCTCCGTCTCTCAGACACCAGTGAGTTTTAAACTGACTGAGTGTACCTTTCTACTCCAAAGAGTACAGGGGTCAGGAGTACAACATGTCAGTTGTACTATCATATTTAAAACTATATTTAAAGTATGAGTATTGTGCCTCCAATGATAAAATATATGTAAAATTACAGAAGAAATTTCAATTTATCAGATGCAGAAAAAACTAAAGCTACTATCAAAGCATTTCTGTTACAAGCAAGATAAGTATTTGATATGTTTACTTTCCCTACAGCTTACCTGTAGAGATATACTCGTACATAATTTTGCTTTCTCTACCATGTACATAGTAGATAGAGAAGGTATTGCCTTCCACCCAAAAATGATATGCCGAAATTTCACCGGAAATACATGTTTTGAGGCCCCGAATCGTAAGAAGGTATTTTTAAAAGGTCCGTAATGTGTCTGTGAACAGCATAACTCAAAAACGAAAAATCGGATAAATACCACACATGGTATTTAGGTTCAGTACCTTCCAAAGATGTCATACAAAGATTTTCAAGCAAATCCTCCCGTCTAAATACCCTTTACATGGAGCATTTTAAAAAAATTGTGATTTTTTAAAAAATGGCTGCAACGATTTTATTTAGAATGTCATATATTATGGATAATTACATTACAAATAAAATGTATACCTTGAATTTTCTGGGAATAGCCTAGGAAGTCCTCTTCATTCGGAAAGAGTTTGTACAATCGTATAACTGGTAAAGAGGCTGAGTGGTTGGACCACTCGCCTCTCACCGAGGCGGCCCGGGTTCAATCCCAGGGACCCGTATGTGGGATTTGTGGTGGACAAAGCGGTTTCTGGGCGGGTTTTCTCCGGGTTCTCCGGTTTCCCCCGCCATTCATTCCACCACCTGCTCCATTATCGCCTTTCCTTTCATCCATTTCACCATCATTTCGTATCATCTACTTACTTCCTCCCGTACCAGGCTTCGGGCTGATCACCCATCCTGGATATTCTGTCGGATCCATAAGTGTCTGCTCCTCGACGGGCCTCTGACCCCAGGCACCCGCCTGTAAGTCTTGGGGGCGTGTAAGTCCTACATAAACAGAGAAAGAAGAAGTATAACTGGTAAACGTTAAGATAGACGAAAACGTATCAAACACAAAATGTAAATCTCTTGGAAACACATGATTTACTTCAAATAAGATTTTGTTAGAATAAGCCCTTTCCGAGATATCCGTTATTAAATGTTCGAATTGTTCAATACTTATTCTTTTTAAGTGCCATCGATTTTCAGTTGTTTCTAGTGATTGCATGGAAACAATATGGAATTCTAAGGCCAGCATACAGCGCCCTGTTCTTAAACATTTGACTGTCACTGTTTCGTTTGTATCTATAACGAAATGTGTAATATAGCTGTTTTTGCATACGTTTGTTTGATTAAAATGTACTAGATGTAAAATAAGGTTTAGTAAGAATAGTTTGTATACCCAATAACAAAGATAGAGAATAGAGAGACTCAAAACATGAATTTGTGTTGAAATCTCAGTATAGAATTTTTGTGTGGAAGGAATACTTCCTCTGCTTAATCTAAGAAAGTAAAAATGTGGTGTAGAACCAGCAAGTAATATTCCTATGTGTAGGTGACAACCCCCCCTCCCCAACAGGTATTGCACACGATATTAAAACCGGGATTCTCGGCGAACAGTACAAAGCTTCTACTGCAGGGAGAAAGCTTAAGTAGAGTTTTGCAGACGGTAATAAATAACGCCATAAATTGTGAGCATTTACGTGCGTTAATTTAGCGTGGCGTTTATCACAATTAGCCACTTGCTACTGCAGTAGTTAGTCCCTGGGATTGGCTCGGGGAAGTATGAACCTGCTGGAACGTGTTCAGGTTAATAACAACGGCCCTTTCTTTCTCCGGAACAAAGTAACCTTGCTTCAACTCGCAGATAATCGCCTTGTGTACTACACACAGCGGTACCCATACTTACTACTTTCTCTACCGCGTGCTAGAGACGGTTTTGCATTTCATAAGAAAATTCTATATCGAGATTTCGGTGCAAAAACATGTTTTGAATCGCCCTGAATCTAAACTTTTATTTTCAGGAAAGGCTTGTGGGTACCTGTTCAAGCAACTCTCACCCCCAAGCTATTCTTTACATGGAAAATATTTCGATTATGTTATTTTCCCCAAAAATGTCTCTAACAAATTTGATTATAACTATTTATATGAAGATAAAATGTCTATCTTGATTTTCTTTGAATAGGTTGCTAAGAATTCTATTAGGAAAAAAACTGTATAGATTAGATTGGATTGCATTCTGTGAGTTCACTTACAGCCATAAAGGCTTGTGAACATAGAACATGTCAAGGAAATGTACAAAAATTACATGTAAACATAAATATTACACAGAATATAGAACATTTGAAATAAAATAGAGACATTTGAATAAAGTGTGCGGTGGTTAAGAGGTGGTTAACGGAAGTATTTCACCTGAATGGCTACAAGGTACTCGCCAAATTTGCGCGTCCCTTATTGGTCTGATGTCAAAAATCTGTCACTCAAACTCTAACCGATGAACAGTGGTAAATTTCCGGCTCAGGAGCGAAGGAAACCGGAGGGACGGGTTAAGAAAAGCATGATGTGATAGATATTTATTTTCATCTTGCAGAGATTACAAGCCATAAGATAAGTCATATAAAATTACAACTTAAAATTAAGAGTATGCAAATCATAAGGGCACGTTTTAATTACAAGTAATTAATAAAGTGAAGTAGTTGGATTAAACAATGTCCTCTTTATTATATATATTTAATTTGAAAGGAATAAAGGATATAGACAACAAACCGAAAATTATTGCTCTAATGATGAAGGTTATAGGCATGGTGAGAAACTGAGTTATACGAAATGAACCACGTAAAACGATAAAATCATTTACAAAAAGTCGCAAAACATAGTATTTTCGCATTACTTGAAAAGGGTTGACAACCTTCTTTATATTCCCTTTCTTTCAAAACTCTGATAAAACTTATTTAAGATAATAGTAATTCTGAATTAACTATGAAAAAATAAAATCAGAATAAAGATGTATTGTCATAGTCGGGATTCGAACTATCGATCTTCAGCCTCCCGTACCGCTGAACTACGAAGTCGATATGATATTATGTTATGAAATTCTCCGTATGTCTCCAATTTTCCTGGCAAAGAAACAACACATCCTTAACTTCTCTTGAGACTTTCTCACATTTTCATTCTAATTCTACCTCTCCATCCTACGGAAGAACAATTATTAAAACTGAATTCAGTACGTTTCCTCAACAAATCTAAAACTGTCTTGGATCAGGGAATCTTAGGAAACGAAGAAACAAATACACTTGCAAGAAAAGTATCTGCTCAGTCATTTATTGGGCCACAACCAGTTTTGGGACTCCTTTAAATATTGTTCAAAGAACTATTGCTGAGTAGAATGGTTATTCCCACCAAAGGCAGTGGATTCAAACAGAAGGATGGAAGCTCAGTAAGCGAATGATGAGTAAAGTATTCTCCTCACTTACTGATGAAGTAGTGGTTTATTTTTGAAGGAGGAGTAATATTGTATTTCGACTGTGGGGAGCCCAACACTTGAAGTAGTTGCAACCGCGTATGGTAAAAAGTTTCCTGTAACCTTCGCCACAAATTTTTTTCCGGTGGCCTTTGCCCCAAGTTTAAGAATCAACTTTGTATTTTGAATGTTTCTTTAAATATTATATATTTATGTTTGCCTCGGCTGCTTCAGTATTAATTTGTAGAGACAAGTTTCTCTTTGCAGGGAGTGGTGCGGCTAAAGAATGTAGGCTTACACAGATTATAGTTTTTGCTTCACTCCTTTTATTAATCCTTGACACGATTAAATAACACTTCACTGATATAGAGAGCTGTGAGATTATTTATTAATTACTTGCACTTTTTAAACACGTAAACTATTTTCGTCTCACACTGAATACGTATTAAACCTCTCGAGAACGCGTCTCGCGTCCGGTTAGGAACGCTGTCTACTAGCAATTGACTTCTGAAATTCTAAATTTTGCTCCATTTCAGTTTATGATTGACTAATCCTACTCCAATAGAATATTTTTATTTAACTTTTTTCTGGTTGTTGATTGGCTATTTATAAACTGTCTCAAAAATTACATTACTGTTTCTAGAATTACTAGTAGCATTATTAAACTTTCTAGTTCATTATTGCCTCAAGGTTACCTCATTGTTAGCAACTTTTGGCCTATATTCTCACAGCTCCTACATTATTAAATTACGTAATACATTCACATAACATTATTGAACATGTTCATAATAATATAAACATTAATACAATGACTGTTACATGCATTTTATATATTATACACATATTGCTTTAAGGCGGGATGTTATTATATTTTATATTATATAATTTTACAGATATCATTTAAGCGTTGAAAGTACTGCCTCACTGAAGATATACTATAACTCAGTAGTTCCCAAGTAAACATAATAACTCGCCTATTAACGAAACATTGTACGAGGGTGAGTCAATAAATAGATCGCAAACGTCAGTTTACCATACTGTGACGTATTAGGTAATTAGTAGCTATTGTCATGCCAGACACATTATTGCGTCGTATTGGCGACAGCATTGTTGGGGTAATTCTTTCGGCTTTGGGTCTGAATTTCCGTCCGGCATGACGCTCTCCAGTCCTAGCTAGCGGATCTAGCGAGGTTTGGAGAGGGAGAATATGATAGCGTTACTTTTCTTTGTGTTGTGTTAGCGTTACTTTGGTTTGACAGTCGAGTGAGTGAGGATGTATGTGAAGAGTGTGAATGTTGCTCGTGTATGTAGCATCTCCCCGGATTTCTTTCTTTTATTCTCTTGTGTGCGCGATGTAGGGGCACCGTGTTTTTATTGAATAAACCACAGTTAATGTGAATAGTGTGAATTCTGTGTATTTTGCTGTAAATATCTCACGCCTGCAGCTGAATGTGAACATAAAAGTCCTGGTCCTCTCGCTGATTCTGTAGCTACGCTTCTCCAATGAGCATACTGGGGTAATTAAGATTTAATATTTTGCTGGAAACCTTTTGGCCCTCACCCCAGTATGTAACATTTTAACATATTTAATATCCGCGAGTGTATTTTTCCAGCGAAAGCAGCATATGTATGCTTGTCGTAATACGTGGAGGGGGGTGGTTCCGACCCCTTCAGCTGCCGTGGTGCGGGCGCTGCGGACCCTTAGCACTCGGTACTTCTGATGTTACTAGAAGTACGCCGGACCGAACGTTCGAGCCCCTCCCGTAAGGGAGTTGTTCGGATTGGGTTGGGCTCGGCGGGGCAGTAGTTCCCGATACCCATTGGAGATTGGGTACGCCTGGCTCGTATATCCGCCCAGGTGGGGTTGTGAGACGCCCCGATGTTCTCCGGCACCAGCCATGAGGGAGAGCTGGAAGTTGTTCGGTAGTCTCCCCCAGTAGGGTATTCCCCTATTGGCCTGACGCGCGTAAGTGGCGTATTCACTTCCGTCTCTGTCTGGAAGGGTTGAGGACGGGAATGTGTCCTGACTCAACCCCGACCACGCAGGGGGGCGGGTTTTAAAATCGGTACTGCCCTAATGGAAAAAATCCACGAGGCTTGTCTCCCGAGTTGCAGGGTCTGGACTCTGAGTAGTCAGAGATTCAGTTCCGTGTGCACGTATTAGGGGCACGTAGGCTCCTGGTCAGTCTGTGGCATACAGAAAAAAATGGCGGATGTGCTGCAGGAGTGTATACGAGAAGAACAGCGCGCGGTTGTGAGGTTTTTGTGGGCAAAAGGGCTGTCTGCATCACGAAGTGCATGCGTCTCGAGTATGGTGAGAACTGTTTATCACAGAAAGCTCTGTTTAGTTGGATTCAGAAGTTTAAAACGGGAAGCCGAAGCATCCTGGTCATCCTGTGGAGGTGGCATCCGAAATCACAGTTGCTACATGTGGAATAAATCATTCCTAATGATAGGCACGTGACGATCAATGATGTAGTGCATGCTGAAAGTCGTTCACATGGAACTCCTTACGACATCATCTATGAGCAGCTGAAGTTTGGCAAAGTTTGTGCACGGTGGAAAACATCCCCAACAAAAAAAAAATACAAGTTCAAGACGATTCCATCAGCCCGCAAAGTTCTGCTCAGCATGTTTTGGGACACGCACAGCGTCATGCTGTCATACTACGCTTCCGATCTGTGATGCTTCGGCTTCCGGTGTTAAACATGGGAATGCAACTGAACACAGCTTACATGATGAACAGTTCTCACCATACACGGGATGCCATCTTCTTCTGGCTGCCACTGACTGACCAGGTGCCTACGTGATGTCGTGCATCTGATACGACAAGCATACATTTACTGCTATCTGCTTGAAAAATTCACACGCGGAATTTAAATGTTATAAGGTAAACTGATGTTTGCGACTTATTTATTGACTCACCCTCGTAGATTGTGGAAACGTCTACATACAATGGAAATCTTTAAACAAGAATCAGTATGTAGTCTATGCAATGAAGATGAAACTGCTTCTCATATAACCTTTAAATGTAAAGCCCTAGGGAAAAGATTCAACCTATTACGTACTCTAAACTCAAAGGAAGATATTGCTACAAATAATTTAGTTAAAAATCTACTGCTCCTTATTAAAGGAACAAGTCCATTTCGCTTAAACTATAAAATAAGAACAATACAATAAACCTCAAAGGCTTCAGTGTTAAGTAAAGGTTTAACCCGTCTCCATCTTTATACAAATTAAATAAAATAGGAAGCTATATTGCTTTCTTAAAAAATTAATTACTTAGATTTTGCGACTCAACTATAGCTGTAAATTATCCCATGCCAATCGACCTAAGGAGTGATTTGTTGAAGAGATAAGAGGAGAAGTAGCACTCTCGCCCACTGTAAACACTAGAGGCGCCACTGAGAGATAACGGGATTGTTCTGGAAGTTTCTTTCTCCCCGCCTAAGCGAACATTCTAGAACACATTCTAGAAAATTCCAGCGGAAAATATATAAGGGAACGTGCGGAAGAAAGAAAAGGCTGCTTCATTGCGCAACTACGTCGCCAAGAAAAGTGAAGTGACAGGTAAAATTGAACTAGTTTATATTAGTGAAGTAACAATGAAAAACTTTTGTGAAGTGACAGTAAAAACTAGGCAAAGTCATAAAATCAGGCGTAAAGGTCCGGGAGTTTACAAGAGGTTATAATTTTAACTGGAAGCTTCTTATGCGGTTACGAGGAATACGTTGTTTCAGATGCTTTTATTGTTATTGTTTATTTTATTGTTTTATTGTGCCAGGAATTAATTCAACTATCTACTGCAGTATATTAACAGAAAATAGCTCGGAGCGTTTGAAAATAAAAACATTATTTTTTAATTTCTCTATTACGTATAATAAGTAGGAGAAGTATTGCATTTCACCCAAAAATTTGATACCGAGATTTCACCGAGAATACACGTTTCGAGGTCCCGGAATCCAAAGAAAGCATTTTTGGAAACACGTCCGTGTATGTGTTTGTATGTTTGTCTGTGAATAGCATAACTCAAAAACCGAAAAGTCGGATAAATACAAAACTGGTATTTGAGTTTAGTATCTTCTAAGGATACGACACGAAGATTTTCAAGAAAATCTCCCCACCTCAGACTACCATTTACATGAAACATTTAATTGAATTTCTCAAAAATGGCTCTAACGATTTTGTTTAAAATATCATACGTTTAAGATATTTTCATGATAAATGAAATATATATCTTGAATTCTCTGGGAATGTCCCCAAAAGTGCTCTTTATTCTGAATGACTTTCGCATAACTGGTAAACCGTAAGCGAGAGACAAAATTGTACTTAAAATATGCAGATCTCGTTAAAACACACAATTTGTGTCATATAACTTTTTTGTCGAGTGAAGCATTTCCGAGATATTTGTTGTTAATTGTTTGAACTTTCCACTACTTATACTTTTTCTCAAATGGGAAATATTTATTCGTTTTTTTTATATCCTGGACATACAAAGGGAATTAATTGCTCCACATAGCAACCAGCTCTTAAAAGATTTGACTATCGCTTAAAGCCTACGATATTCCCCTTGCACCTACAAGGAATTTATCAATAATTCTGCAAATGTTTATCTCGATTAGTATGAAGTAGATGGAGAATAAGCGTTTGTAAAAATTAACGAGCCACGCTACGTCCTCCCACAATGAAGCACTACCTTTGCCTCACGGTTGCTGCTTGTCTCCTCCCAGTTGGTTCTTCTTTTGCCACTGCTGCTCCAGCATGAAACCTTAACCTCGGGATATGCGTGAGTGTATTTACAGAGAAACACGAACGTTTTCTTGGAACACTTTTATTTTCACCATTTAAAATAAAACGTAAGGTTTACCGATCACTTTTAAATGCATACCATGCTACTGTGTCTTTACCAAGACCGAAGAATATTAACTACCGCTAAGCGTTCTACCCTCTAGCATCTTCGCCACCCTTCTTCTCCACACGACGAGAATGTCATCCTGCTCTTACCAAGCACTCAGGACAGACTGACTTTCGCAACCGCGCTACACAAGGAAAAACAAGCTACTACTTCCCCTACTCTCCCCTCAAACGCTCGTCACAACTCGGCGTCCTGAAGCCTAGAGTGGCCTTCACATCCCGGCCAGTGCTACTGCACCCATGAATTCCAAGAGAAACTGGCTTCAGCTATTTTACCCTTTATACCTGGGACTGGTCCCTAATTAGCTAAACTGTGCCTGTTTGTCTTTCTGTCACTTTTACAGTCAACAATTTTCACAATGCTTCTCCTTTTTATACATACACTGATTTTAAATGTATTATTACTTATTTTATCTCGCTATCCTTCTCAGAATATTATGATAATTATTGCCTTTTTGATTCCGGCTTCAAAACAGTCTATACAAGAGTAGAGAAAGTCATGTGAGTGCAGCACATAAGATTTTTTGTTCTATTAAACCATACGAAATGTCAGTGAGGGAAATTAATGTGACAAAATAGTGCTGCAAAATTAGCTTGCTCACTAATCTTCCGTTGTTCTATTACAGTACAACAATACTTTCAATTCTAAAATCAAATACTCATTGGTCACATTATATATGACAGTATAAAAAGCTTTGCTTAAAAGGGTCTCTATATGAGCAGTTTAAATGTCATATGGAGATATTCTAAATCCAGTTTCAGAATGTATATAAATTAAATAAGTGACTGTCGTTTATAGCCGTAGTGTGTTCATAACATTTGTTACTCTGTGTTGTGTGGTAACAAGTTACTAACAAAGGAACACGAAAAGTAAATAAAAATGTGATTATTGCATTAAATTGTAATTATTTTTACACTTATATAGGTTACGTACACATTTCGTTTGTAATTAACGATATATACGAAGCGCTTTGTTTATCAAAGGCTTTGTCTAGTTTCGTAAAAATATGAGTATTAAACCCGAGGAAAGTTCAGTCCCAGCCAGAAGCATTGAATGAGAACGGCACTGCGATGATTTTATTTAATACGTCGCTAGAAGTTGCCATGGTGGCTTTGGCGGCCTAGGTTAGTTAACAGTCCGACAAGCCACTGTTTTACAAAGCACCCACTACAAACGTTATTTACTTCTTGTCACTCCTAACATTAACAAGAAATTATGCCATTAAGACATACTCAAGACTCCCAACGAACTATAAATAAACCAACGGAGCTTTTCCACTGAACATGTGCACACTTTCTCCACCTCTGCTGGGTACAAGGTCATGCAGGATTCTGGTTATTGGTTTGTTGCTAACAGTATTTTGGATGGGCACAGATTATGATGCCATACAAATATTTGAAAAATTACCTATAAAATTACTCTAAAATATTAAAAAATGACATAATTACAAAAATTATGCAAAAACTTCGATTTATTTAATTCATTAAAATAACTATACAGACAGTTATAAGTTAATTTTAGACCGTATAGCTTAAAAGTAGAGCCTCTAACAGTGTACAAGAGCTAAAAGCTTTAATCTTCAATGTAAAAACTTGGTTTCAAGTCCAATAACATGGCAGTTACCCTTTGTATTTGCACATATTTAATAACTCGACTTGGTTTAGGTTTTACTTTTTAGTATGTCCTTTTACATTATTAATTTCTCATGGTGCTCGTATTAATTGTCCATAGTACAAATCTCCAGACTTCAATTTATCGCAATTGTTGTAGTTAACCTATATTATGTTGGCAGCCTTCTGCTTTCTTCGATCTAAAACGTTATTCTTTTATCTAATATACCTTGTAATAAAAATTAAATAGTGGAAATTATGAATTCAAAAGACACTGAAATTCAAGAACCAAGTGAAATTACAGAAGCAATAGAAGGAATAACACTAGAAGTACTTACCCAAAAAATCCAAAAAGGAATATTATATAACAGCATTTAATCTCTTTATTTGCTGGTGTAAGGAAAAACATGTTGAAAATAACTGCTAACGAATCAACAAAAGGTCAAAACATCTGACATCTCGCTTTTTAACGCCATTTCTTTGTTTCAAGAACGAATTCTACAGTACGTACGATGGTTCTGTGCCGGTGACCTTGTTTCTTCCCGCGCTGAAGAGAGTCTATGTCTAACGCCAGGCAACTCTCTGTCTGCCTGCCTGCTGGAAGACGTGGGGCTTTGCTGATACGACATAAACATACACCACATCACTGCATGACTGGTTTATTGTCACTATGTTCAGATTGCTCTATCATTCTTTTATATTTACACATTATACACAAACCTTGTCACATAAATGCATTGTGTTAAACAAGCAGGGGCTTTATTAGTGTGATAAACACTCTACACCAGACATATCACCACCGTCGTTTTCTTCTGCAAGACTTTCCCTTTCATCGTCATCAGTCTTCTTCTCGTTCGCTGTCACTATATTTCTTAACCTGGATTACAGAACCTTCTAAGACATTTTCAAACAGGCCTTGTTGTTCTTCAATGTATTTGTCTTCCTACTTAATGTGTTGAGAGGCATTTTCCCACTTTTCTACGCTAATGTCCTCAACATGTTGTTAGCTAAGCTTAATCAATAACATCATGTAGTTTAAAAGGGTGTTCTACCAAGCTACCCATTGCTTTATATCAGCCCAGATGAGTTCTACTCGAGTAAGACCGGAAGACTAGGGCGGTAATCGGAGAACATTGTGTGCATGGCCTACAAACTATCAACGTAAATATTCGGAATAGGTTTTGACCCTTATTTAAGTTGTAAAGCTCCAAACTTAGCATCCTTTCTTAGAATGGGGCAAGTTCTGCATGTATTTTGGTGTGAGGCGATGGGGCCTTTTCCAACTACACACTATGGTACGGTGCGTTATGCATCACCAAGACAGATCTGAGAGGCAAGGTAGGAATTAGTTTTTCCATTAGCGATTTCTTGTATTTATCCCCATCATTTTGTGTTATATTGACCGTTGTTATTTTTACATAAAACGTCGCAGAAGGCAAGAACCTCTAATAAACACACCAAAATACACAATAACTATATGCAATCCAAGTTTAATTACAGAAACACAGGGGTGTCATTTAGGGGGCAAGGGGTCAATTGTCCCCCTCCCTTAGGTTACGAGCAACATTATTGCTCTACCAAATGAAACATTACAATTGTACTATTAATAGCAATATTTCACATTTAAGAAACAAAACATTATATATATATATATCGTTACAATCCACATGAACATTTGTGAAACTACTCCAAGCAATCTTGGCCCCCCAATGCAGAAACTGAAATCACGCCCCTACAGAAACATATAGTGACTAATTTATAAACATAACGTTCAAGGTAGCATCAACAGACGACTGGCAAGAGAGATGTTACTCGAACTACTGCTGCCACTAGACTGAAGCGATGGCACTCACTGCGCATGCCCGAGAATTGGGGGCTCGCTCACTGTACAGATAACCAGTGCGCATCGAGCCCTCACCGGCACAGAACCATCGTTCGTACAATAAACGTGATATCTGTTAACTCGGCCTACCGCCTTCGTTTCCTACTCGAAAAATAAAACCCTACTTTATCCCTTATATAATAATCTACGGCTATATGGGTATAACTGCTATAAAAGTATAGAAAGTAATATAAGAAGAATGCTGAGATAATTTAAAACGCATTTGTTCCGCATACCTGTTTGAAGAAGTGTCCTATGGAAAAAGTAACATAGGTCGCCCAAAATAAGCGTAGGCCAGATTCCTTTATCTACTTTGAAGCAGGTCTATAGACCTAAACCTAATTGATGATACAGATTAGATATTAGGAATAAGTTATGCAATAGGGTAAGTAATGCAAGATAGAGGATAGGTGATCGTGGGTAACTGGTATATTTGATAGGCAAGCCTGCCGTGCTCCGTTAAGCATCATTACTTCGTTCGGATAGTAGCATTGCTAAGTGTTCTTTGCGTATACACAGGCGAGGTAACTAAAATTTAGGTTACAGTTTTTCAAAGCGTGTTACACATATTTTATGTATTACTGCACATAGTTTTCCCGCCAATAATCTCCCAATCTCTTAATCTCCATTGTATACTTAGCGCCAAAGAAAATCTTCGGCGGAGTTTGTATCATTTTCTGGGGTCTTTTGAGGCGTGTCCTCCACCTTACCTATCGCAGAACGTAGTGGCTTGATAACACTGCAATAAGAAAAGAGGGGAGGTTGAGGCCTTTGCTTTTTCTGGTGTTATTGAAACAAAAATATGTTTATTATCTTAGAACCAGTCATGCCGTATACTAGCGAACTTACTCGTGGGTATGTGCGAGGCTGGCAGCACTGTTACAGCAATTGCAACAGCAGTGCATAAAAGTGTTCTTATAGAAAATTACTGATAAAAATATTTCAGAAAAGTGGAGAATAATACCCACTATTTACTTTATTGTCTTGTTACCCGTTTTCCACATTTTCTCGCCTGCTTCACATTTCTTTTAACCGTTTTAACCATATTTTTCCTAAATATTTTCCTACTTTCTATGTATTCTCTTCATCTTGGATTAAAAGTGTTCCTAGCTTTAGGTCCATTGGTATTTTTTCCATTTTCTAGTATTAAAATCTCTCATCCTTTATCCATATCATTGTATTCCAGAATATAATGGCAATTGTCATGTAATCCATCACATTTAGTACATCTCTCCCCCTTCTTCTCCCCGTTAGACTACTTAAATTCATTACAACAGCTGTCCTCGCCCATGCATACCTCATTTTGGCCTCTTTGTTCTATAGTTCGATGTGCCTTTCTTTTCCCCATTCCATCAATATTTATAATCTACCAATGGCCTTTTTTCCTTGAAACTACTTATAATTTCCTGCTTTTCAATATTCTCCACTCTTGTTCTAATTTCTTTTCAGAAACCCTTACTTTTGTTGTTTCTTTCAGCCCAATTTCCCCCCATTCCTATTTCTTCCCATGATGTCTGTGTCTTGTGCATTGCTTTAGTATATCATTTTCGTCTAGTAGCTTTATTTTGAACCAGTATTTGTGCCATTTGTACCATTTTGCCCTTTTGCTTCCACCCTCCCTAATTCTGCTTGTGCTACTCCATTCGGTCTTTCTTCGCAAATAGGAGATCCTTGGTTCAAACTTCGCCAAGTTATGCTACACACACAAACAACACATGTATCCCTAAAACACAGAGACCTCAAGGGTTTCTAGGGGATTTTCCATAATAATTTTAGATAAAATATAATCCTTCCACTACCTACCCTAGAGAAACTAAAAATCCACGCATACGATGACGGATAAGAATTACGTATTTATGAAAATCTATGCGGAACCCCACATTTTAAACTTAAAATCATAAAAAAAGGTGTTGGTTGGAGAACGTAATGATTTATCATTAAATGTATGTTTATAACACATTTATCCTGTATGATACAGTGGACTAGAACTCCACCGACAAGGTTGTACAGGAATACCTTCCGAGTATTTTGGTACATGGGACCCACGGTCTCGTTATAGAGTAATTGCATTTCGTTTGGTTTATTGCCTCAATTAGCTTTGTATCTGTATTTTATTCAAAGTACTGCAGGGCAGTGCAAGTGTTTACGGTATGCGCTGTATATCTTGTTTGTAAACAACTTGTTTCCATTCGCTCACGGTACCTGCTGTTGACAAGAGTAATGCCCCCTAACTCGTTGCCCTCAAGTTTGCATTCAGTACTGCTTGGTTCTGTCTAGGGTTTTGTTTTTCACGCAATGTTAATTGTGCGTTAACAGTGTTAAACAGCGGTATGTGTAGGTTTACTGATGAAGAGTTGGTCGACTGAATGCAAGAAAGAACTGCACAACATGCTATGCTGAGCTGTTCCCGCACCGACGGCAACCTCAACACAGTTCTTTTACATCTGCACATAGGCACCTACGAGAAACTGGATCCTTCCGTGTTAGAATGGAAGATCTCGGTCGTGTGAGGTATGCCAGAACACCCGATCTGGAAGTGAGGCAGTATTTTATATCATAACATGCTGTGAATGCCAGAGTGATTGTAATATAAATTAATATTATTGTATGTACAGGATTTTAGATGTTTGTTAGCCATAAGCATTGTTAGAAAATAACTTTACACGGCCTCACTGAAACTGACAATGGAAGTGGGTAACAATAAAACGAAGGGGTGAGTTGTTTATCACTAAAAAGAGACAAACAAATGACGTCAGGGTAGCGTGCCTTTCTTTAGAAATGGAGGGAATATTTTCCCTAGAGCATATATGTTAGTAGTAATGATTGGCTGATAAAACAGACGCTAATGTTGGCGCGATTTGGTAACTAACAGCAGCTCTATTATAATGTTTACGCATTTCGAGGAGAAGGCGTATATATTCTCGAGCCATAAGCATGTGTCGCGCAGTTCTAAGGAATCTCTCGTGAGGTGCACGTCATACGGTTTGAAAGAATCTCTCGTTGCAGTGTTAGTTACAAAATGTGAAGTACGAGCAACTAACACGACAGTAATTACATTCGGAAATGTAACAGTTTCAGTCAGGCGTGTATAAAGATTAAATATGTGAATTATTAATTAAGTGTGACGGCAATAAAAGTGTAAAAGCAAATTATTTTATCAGTGTTATCTTTTAGCAACAACTCCTTTCCGTTTACACGCCTTGCTCAGAGATACTTGCTCGACTGAGTAATAATAGCTAGCCGGAGAACAAAGGACGCAAAATTTTAAAATAATAAAATAAGGGGCGCTCAGCAAATAAGATAACACGAGCCAGATTACTGCGACAGAAGAGAATGCGTTAAAGGAGATTGGTGACAATCCTGCCGCTAGTCGGCGCATTGCACGATCTTTGAACACAATCCAATCAACTGTTTTGAGAGTTGTATATGAACAACAGTTGTAGCCGTATCATCCACAGAAGGTACAGCTATTGCAGCCAGCAGACTTACCATTTCGTGTGGAGTTTGCAAATTGCTTCCTACAACAATGTGAAGAAAACCACAGTTATCCTGTTTTGGTGTTGTTTACAGACGAGGCCAAGTTTACAAGAGAGAGCATGTTCAACAGCAGGAATCGCCATGTATGGGATTACGAAAATCCACAAGCAGTTTGCTGTGAATGCATGGGCTGGTATTGTCAACGATTTTGTGATTGCACCTTACGTACTTCCTGATATACTGAACGGAGTCGTACACGAAACGTTCCTTCAACACGTGCTCTCAAAGTTCCTTGAAGATGTGCAGCTGAGAGTTTGTCAGCTTACGTGGTTTCAACATGACGGGACCCCGCACAAACTTGGACTCGAAGTTAGGAACCATATTTATGTACAGTTTGGACTACAATGGATTGGTTCCACATCACTGCTGTTCAAAGCGGCTGTCTGCAGGTGTTTACGCGGTAGTTTCGTACTGATAAGCGTCGCGTGGTCGCCTACACGCAGTTCGAGCCAAGTCATTCAGACAAAAAGGTAACGTTCACCAATAACCAACACACAGATATGGTTACGATCTGTGCGGAGACGCACCAAAATGCAGTTGAGGCTCGAAGGCTGTGTTATGAGCATTTTCAGACGCGACATCTGTCTTTTGGGGGGGGGGGTTGCACGTACAGAAATTATGGATCGTTCCAGGTACGCAGACGTGGGCCTAAGAGGCCCTTACATCAATACGTCCACCAAGGCGGGCAAATTTTGCACATGCTTATTATGAATAATGCACCAACAGAAAATAATTTAATTCTAACGCACATTTAGGAGTACATAAATATAATAAGAATAGAATTAATTTTATTAACTTAACCCCACCAATTGGTACTGTATAGTTGTATTGATCTGTCATGGGACTAAATGACTTAACACGTGTGCTCAGGTTTGCGTCAAGCAGCAATCCTGAATTCTTGTTAATGAGGGAATTTCTTTATTAAATAACCGATTAACACCACCCCTACATACACACATAGGTATTCTCACATTCAAACACAAGACTCCGGGCATACCGTGTAAAACTTTTTGTTTGAAGATAACTTTCTTGACCCCAGCCGAGAATCGAACTCGGAGCACCTCGTATAGCAGGCAGTTTCTCTAACAAATGAGCAAAGGGCCAGTAATATCAGCTAAAGTGTTTGTTTTCAAGCATTTAGCGGTCTCCTCTCGGTCGGCATGGAGTTCCCTTTGCAGTTCTGCTTAGACAAACTTTTTGGCATCCGCGTTTTGCGGAATAAACTAACTTCAAATAAGGACGGCTTGAGTGTGCCACCTGGTACACATTTAAAAGCGAAGACATCTTACGCTTTTAAGATTTTGGAGCAGGTTCGCTTTATTAGTTTAAAAAATAGACGTTTTAGATTTTTTCCATATTAAATTATAAAATATCAAATAAAATAAACAATACAATTCATGGCGTTTATAGGTCTTAATTCTGTGAAACTCTTAAAGTTAGAAAATGTTGTTTTGACCTTACATAATACTAATTACAGAATGCACCAAAAGTACCTCTTTACAAAAATAAAAGCTCTTCGAGAATAGAAGGCTTTTATTTTCGCATGTGGCGTCACGCAGAGGGTATTTTATATTTTCTCAACTGTACCTAGCTTGTCAGAAAGCTTAGTGCCGCTTTTTCAAGATGTGTTTTCTGGAAAGTGTGACTGGGGTTTCAAATAAAACTGCTGAATAGAATATCTGGGATTATATCATTGGTGAGGAAATAACTTTAAAAGCGAAAAAAATCACAAAATATGAATAAATGTGAAGATTTTTATAAAATATGATGTTATCGAAACATTACGGAATATGACATTTTTGTGCAATTATAGTTCAACTAATTAGAAAAAATTCTTGGGGGGCTTAACTAGCCTGGTCATATATTCTCCCTCTCTGTCTTAGGCGGGCATGCCTCTTCTATTCTGCCTCTGAGTCGCTGCACGCCATGATTTCGCCCAGCCCATGTTTTATTTTATTCTCATAAAATCATTTATCTCATCACTGTTGTAACTATCCAACTGTAGAGGCAGCACTAATGACACAAAAGCATTGCAACAAAAAAGCTGTGTTTGTAACAGGCCACGCAAATAGCAAGGTGCAGCGGGTGTGAAAACAAATGTTTGCATATAACTAGCGATAGCACTTCACATACATCCGCTATTATCATGGGATATCTTCCAAAAGTTAATTTACACTCTTTAGGGAATTTCATTGCCTTCACTCCCCCCCCCATCTGTCTCTTCAAGGAAAAGGTTCATGGAGGATTGATTTTCATAACACAAATTATTTCAATTGAGGTTTTACAAAGAAAACTGTGCTCTTTAATATACCTCTTACGTAAACTGGAATAAGGATTTTAGTTTTTGAATTATCAAGGTAAACAACATCCTATTAAATATTTCTACACTATAAAATTGCTGCGATCACAACAGTGACGTGACACTTGTTTCCTCGCATCAGCCCACTTCCTCTTTAAGACACCTCATTGAATAACTCAGTAGCTAAAGGCAAAGGGCAAGTAGAGTGGGGGCGATTTACCCCTCCTGAATACTCGCGTAGTCCGCAGACCGGGGAAGTTTACTAAGTTGATATACTATAAAATGCTCATTCCAATAATAGGCCAACGATAAGTGTAATGAGTCGAGAATGACAACAATACATTATGAGTAAGATAGGTATGGTAAAATTGAATGCAGTTACCGCTGAACTACGGAATGATTTTTTACTCGAATCTAATGCGCACACAATTTTAAATACTGCATTTGGACAAAAATAGGTACTCATTAGCTTGACGTAAATACGGTTATATTTTCCTACAATGAGAGTACGAGAACCCTATGGAAGGCCACAGTACACAATGTTTCACGGCTTTTCTCGTGTCGCAACGCGGCAACAAACGGCCTGCATGTACCATATCATGCATGCGATGTATTTTAATCTTTTAATCAACTTTTTTCTGGTCCAAAAGGCTTCAATATAAGCATTAAAATGGCTATGTGTGTAATTTTGGGATTCGTCAAATGCTGTAATTATCGCCGGGAAAACATGATGTGATATTGCCATTCAAATGTTCAGTAGCGCAGCACAAAAAGCATTCTGATTTAACGCTGGAATAAATGTCGCATTTATGAGGTAGATTTTTCGAATGCAGTTACCGTATAAGCCAGCTGCTTTACAACAAGCAAATTTTATATAAAAATTATTAGGGGTTGTTGTTTTATGCATAGAAGCTGAGTGCTGTGAAAGTGCATTTTGTTTTCATGGCGAGAGAAGAAGGTGAACGTTTCTTGCATGAACGTGATTGGATGTTCAATGTAAGATATAAGAACGAAGAAATGCTCTCACGTTTAGTCAGGTTAATAGCACAATGGCATGAAAAGTAAAGAAAATTTTTAGTTTCTCTGCCACGTAGATTGTAGATAGGGAAGGTATTGCATTCCATCCAAAAATTGGATACCGAGATTTCACTGGAAATACATGTTTTGAGGCCCCCTGAATTCAAACATGAATTTTTAGAAAAAGGTCCGTATATGTGTCTGTGCGTGTGTCAGTGAATAACTCAAAAACGGATAAACAAATAAGTACCAAACTTAGTATTTAGATTCAGTACCTTTCAAAGATGCGACGGGAAGTTTTAAAAGAAAATTCTCCCACCCCAAACTACTGTTTACATAGAATGTTTTTTGGAATGTTTGATTTTTTAAAAACTTGCTGCATGTATTTGGATTAAAATGCCAAATATTAACGATATTTACATGACAAATAAAACGTGTATCTTGAATTTTCTAAGAATAACGTTTGAAGTCATGTTCATACGAGAGGAATTTTATATAATCGTACATAACTAGTAAAACTTAAGCGATAGACGGAAACGTACTACACAGAAATGGAGATTTTTAAAAACACAATTTATTTTAAATAACTTTGTTTGTGATCAGCCATTTCTGAGATATACGTTATTAAAGGCTCGAAATGTTCAATACTGAGAGGCTTATTGCTGCCCCACGTATGGGAGCCAAACTTGAAGTCGTTTATTACTGCTGTTTGCACCACGTATTGCAGGAGATATGTTTCTTGGAGAGTTCGCCCCACGTATGATACAAACTTTCCGGTGGTCTTCGCCCCACGTTCGCTTTTCCGGTGGTCTTCGCCTCCAAGTTTAAGAAATCAACTTTGTATTTTAATGTTTATTTAAATATTATATACGTATGCCTCGGCTGCGTCAGTAGTAATTTTCAGAAAACGTAAGTAGTATTAGTCCCGGATGAGCCAATTGTTTTAACGATAATCCTGCCGCTAGGGGCGCTCGTGTCGCTAGTGTCGCTGCGTGCGACAGCGGCGGCGGTAAGTTTGAAATGCGCCCTGAGCGGTAGGATTATCGTTAAACCAATTGGCTCATCCGGGACGAGTTGAAAGAATTGAGGAAGTGACGTGGAGTGTTTTGATTGGTTCGTTAATTCGGGTGGAAGATGAAGGAAGGAAGATGGGAGAGTATGGAGGTCACGTGATGGAGAGGAGCTGGGTGGCGAGGTGTTGTCTGTGCGGAGGTCGGTACTGAAAGAGGGAAAAGATGGGGAGCGAGGGATAAAAAGTGTAACAGAAAGTGACGTGTGAAGTTGTGATTGGTGGGAATAAGAAGTGATGTTATTGTTGGAAAGGAACAAATGAAAGTTGTTGATTGGTGAGAATAAGAGAGATTATGATTGGTGGAAAGAAAAAAAGGTGTGGGAGTGGGGTATGTTTGGGGTGGTGGGAAAGGTAAGTTTTGTTAGCAGCAAGATTTGCAAAAGCCTGTCGTGAACTGATCAGCAATTTTTTGAACGTTGGATGGTAGTTTTCTTGAGTGGATAGAGAGATGGGGCGATATGAGATGCGGTGGCGAAAATGGGAACTAAACAAGGTGGTTGAGACAAGAGGTTTAAGGACGAGGAAATTTGGAGGTTAGTGGTGAACATGGCGGTCGCAAGAGGGGGGGGGTAGGGAGACGCGGTGGTGAGAATGGGAACTAAAAGAAGATGGCGGTAGCAAGAGTTTAGAAGAGTAGATTTTGAGGTTAAAATAGTGGGAACTAAAAATGGCGGAGGGTCTGCGACAAGGAGATGCGGTGAGAACTAAACAAGATGGCGGACGCAAGAGGTGGGTAAGGAGGTTTGAGGTTACAGTACCAAAACACGAAAGGATATGTTCCTACGCCAAGCAGGTCCGAAAAATAATTATGCGTGTGGTACTTACCTGTTACCGGTGTGGATGCGTCACCAAAAGCGCGGCACGCGACGCGAAAAAATAAAAGCAAACTGTTTTTGAAAATGCTTAACCAGCTTTAAGATCAACCAACATCACTACGCACTGATATACCTAGGTTTTTAAAGCGGTACAGACACCCTTTGCAGAGGCGTAATTTAACTATACCAAAAACCTGGCACTGGACCACCGTGATGGTCGCTAGCGTACGTAGGAGCAGGGTTCTCATAGCAGGTCGAAAGCGGTCAAAAACGTGTACGACGTAGGTGTTCGCAGTAGCTGCTGCCGAGTCAACCGTCGAGGTGCGAATGAACGAGATCTGTTCTTGCCGACAATCTGGTTGGGAGATGAGAGGCGCGGTGGTAAAAATGGGAACTAAATAAGATGACGGAGGCATGAAGTTGAGGTTAAGGAGCGGTGAGGTGTTGTCTGTGCGGAGGTTGGGGGTGAAAGAGGGGGAAAGATGGCGAACGAGGGATAAAAAGTATAACAGAAAGTGACGTGTGAAGTTGTGATTGGTTGGAATAAGAAGTGATGTTATTGGTGGAAAGGAACAAATGAAAGCTGTTGATTGGTGAGAATAAGAGAGATTATGATTGGTGGAAAGAAAAAAAGGTGTGGGAGTGGGGTATGTTGGAGGTGATGGAAAAGGTAAGTTTTGCTACCAACAACATTTGCAAAAGCCTATCCAGAACTCATCAGCAATTTTAAATAACTAGTGTTTCGGGGTTTTCTCTGGTTGGTAGACGAATGCAAGCTGTTTCTGCCATACTTATATTATTCGTCATTTCCTTTTTTTCTTCTTTTTTCTTTTTGTTTTTTCGTTTTTTAAAAATAACTAGCTTTTGGGGGTTTTCTGCGGATGGTAAACGAATGCAAGCTCTTTCTGCTTTTTCATAGGTTTTCCCTGGTTGGTAGGCGTTTTCTGTAGTGGTTGACGAAGCCGTTTCTAATTTTCGAGGTTTTCTCAGGTTTTTAGCGGTTGTCCCTGCCCGGTAGGCAAATAATGAAGCTTTACCTTGTCGGCGCACGGATACTAAGCACATACTTGCGCACACACACACACACACACGTTGCAGTTGTCATACTTATATTATTCGTCTTTTCCTTTTTTTCTTCTTTTTTTTCTTTTTGTTTTTTCGTTTTTTTTTTTAAAGTAACTAGTTTTTGGGGAGTTTTCTGCGGTTGGTAAACGAATGCAAGCTCTTTCTGCTTTTTCATAGGTTTTCCCTGTTTGGTAGGCGTTTTCTGTAGTGGTTGACGAAGCCGTTTCTAATTTTCGAGGTTTTCTCAGGTTTTTTAGTGGTTGTCCCTGTCCGGTAGGCAAATGATAAAAGTTTTTCTATAATGTCGTCGTTTTGGCTTGTGGCGCACGGATACTAGGCACATACTCGCGCGCACACACACACACGGACATGTTTCCAAAAATGCTTTTTTTTGGATTCAGGAGGTCTCAAAACGTGTATTTCCGGTGAAATCTCGGTATCGAATTTTTGGGTGGAATGCAATACTTCCCCTACTTAATATACGTAGTAGAGAAAGTAAAAAAGTATAAGTATTGGAAAATTTAAGGAAATAACAAGCAATACCTCGAAAACGGTTTACTCAACAAAAGAAATGTATATGGCATAAGTTGTGTATTTTAACGCGATCTACATTTTTTGTGTAGTAAAATTTTGTCTATCTCTTATGGTTTACCAGTTATGCAAAAGGCGTTCACAATGAAGAATACTTTTGGAGACATTCCCAGAAAATTTGAGATATACATTTTATTTCTCATGACATTATCTTAAACATATGATATTTTCATCAAAATCGTTATAGCCGTTTTTGAGAAAATTTAAAAAGGTGTACTATCTTGTTTTCATGGGTTTTCCAGATCGGTAAGCGTTAGAATACTCTTAGAGCTTTTTTTTTTTGGATTCAGGAGGTCTCAAAACGTGTATTTCCGGTGAAATCCCGGTATAGAATTTTTAGGTGGAATGCAATACTTTCCCCTACTTACTATACGTAGTAGAGAAAGTAAAAAAGTATAAGTATTGGAACATTTAAGGAAATAACAAGCAATATCTCGAAAGCGGTTCACTCAACAAAAGAAATGTACATGGCATAAGTTGTGTATTTTAACGCGATCTACATTTTTTGTGTAGTAAAATTTTGTCTATCTCTTATGGTTTACCAGTTATGCAAAAAGCGTTCACAATGAAGAATACTTTTGGAGACATTCCCAGAAAATTTGAGATATACATTTCATTTCTCATGACATTATCTTAAACATATGATATTTTCATCAAAATCGTTATAGCTATTTTTGAGAAAATTAAAAAAAAAGTGTACTATCTTGTTTTGATGGGTTTTCCAGATCGGTAAGCGTTAGAATACTCTTAGAGCTTTTTTTTCAGGTTTTTTGCGGTTGTCCCTGTCCGGTAGGCAAATGATAAAGTTTTTCTATAATGTCGTCGTTTTGGCTTGTGGCGCACGGATACTAGGCACATACTCGCGCGCACACACATACACACACACACTAAAATAGTAGCGTATAAAAAAAAATTTAACAAACCGTAGATTTTCAAGAAAATTCCCACACCGCAAACTACCCGTTTAGCGGACGAAAGTTCGTTATTTTTATTGTCTTAAAAATGGCTCTAACCCCTTTTGATTACGGTACGGTATGTTTAAGATATCTGCATGACAAATAAAATGTATAACTTCAATTTTCTGGGAATAGCTGTGAAGTAGTCTCATTGTGAATGTCTTTTGTACAACTGTTAAACCGTAGGAAACGAAGCCTTACTGTACAAGAACGTTAAAGCACACAATTTATGTGTATTATTATTATTATTATTATTATTATTATTATTACTTTGTGGCGTTGTCTATTTACAAAGTTTCCATGTTGATTTTAATGTTTAAAAGCTTTAGACCTTTCTCACTAAAACTCGTCATTCTTTTAACTTTTCTTTTTTCATTTTCATACAAAGAGAACGGAATTTCACAAGTGAAACAGCACTGTAATAACGATACCAACAAACTAATTATTATTCACCCACTGAAACACATAAAACAATAAGTAATAATCACAGACCCAGTTTGTGGGTATTTAAATGAAACATCATGAACAATATAAGCCAATTATGTAATAAGTTGAAATGTGCAAATCTATAGATGTATTTCTGGCGAAATCCCGGTATGGAATTTTTGAGTGCAGTGCAATTTCTCCTGTATCTGCTATGTACGTCAGACTCAACTTTCGCGCCATTCTCCGAATATCTGAGAATATTCTTAATATGAGACAAGCATTTTACCTTAAGCAAGTAGTTTTAATCTTACTTTTATGAAAATCAGAGTTTTCTCTATATCGTTGAACTTCGCCTGCGCGATGTGCTCGAAAAGCTGCTTCACGGGATCGTCCGTGAACACCCATTCTTTGCAACCGCATTCGGTGCAGTATGCCGTCTTGCGGCGTTCGTCGATGCAGTGCGGGCAGGCTTGGTACAACACGCACAAGTTAGGTACATGCTCGTATGTGTGCTCGTATGTGTTCTTTTTGCCGGTATATGGAATGTTTTGCGTGCATTCAAAGTCGATAAACATGAACACGTACCGGTTTCTTTTGTTCTTTGTGGCATACGGCTGCATATAGCACATGTGGCTAGAATTCACGTGTGCCTTGCAATGATTGCAGTACTTTTCCCCGCACTGGTGCGCGGTTTTTCTGTGCCTCGCATTCACCAGCTTGTTGCAAGACGTGCACACCTTTTCTACATCGCACACCGACAGCGCCTTTGGGTAAAAAACGCCTTTCTTTGCGTGGTTTGCAAAGCATGTCGGTCCCTTAAAATCTCTGTTGCACTCGGCGCAGCGTATGTAGGCGTCAAATCGCGCATCGCACAGCTGATGGCATTTAGCGCACCTGGCGTCGCACCTATGAAATTCTTTTTTGTGTGCCGAGGGATGATGACACCGGCGGCAATACCATTTGCATTTAAAGCACTTGTGAAGGTTCACGATAGCATTAAAGTGCCCGGCGTGGAGCATGACGTCGATGTATTTATCGCATTTCTTATCCGACGCGTACAGCACGTGCTTCCCCGTATGATCGCCAAACACCGTCACGGCGTAGCCCTTTAACGCTGCGTCAAAGCGTCTGACGTCGTCTATCGTGCAGCTGTCGTGGCCTTGACCGATGCTCGCGCACAAGGCTACGGCCTTCGATTTTTGCAGATAGTCGGAGCGCGTCATCGTTCTATAGTTGACGTCGCGATCCACTTTGGCTTTGACTACAACAATGGCTCTTGCTAAACACAGGTTTTCTTTGTTGGCTATTTCGACAATGCCTTTATTGCCCCTACAGGCATCGCAAGGTTGGTGGCACGAACCCGAGACCTCCTTGGTCCACACAAACGTCACATGAAGAGGCCCGCTTAGCAAGAATTGTTGGTTACTTTGCATTACTTTTTCGATGCTTCCAACAATGACGTCCGCATTCAATTGGTCTACGCGCCTAACGCTCATGTTGAAGGCTTTGGACGTCTCCTTTTCGTCTGTTATGGATATGCTTAAATACCAGGGTTCGTTTTCTAACAGGTTCTCTTTCGCAAAGTTTAGAATATCGTTAAACAAATGCGATACCCATTGCTCAGGGTTGACATCTCTGGGGACCGGGTTTACGGTAATTTGAGACTCTGTAAAGCCGGAAAAAAGCTTTGGCAGCCTTCTCTGCTTGTGTCCTATAATTTCGAACGTAGGCTGCAAGGTGCCATCGCGACTTCCCCCGGATTGCAGCTCCATCTTATCGTCCGAATGCACCGATCGCTCTTTCCCTGCAAAGTGTTGCTGCTATTTTGTTTTTATTTTAAACTATTTTTCGTCAAATAGAACGATTTTGTAGAAAAATCCGCTATCGTCCCCGTTTCTCACTACGGGCGTTTGCTCTTGGCGCCAGGTTTTTATAAGCTCGCTTATCGCAACTGCTGTTTTCAACATGCGCGTAGAGTTAAATGCCTCATTTCGCTACAAAATTGTCAAGTTGTAAAAAAACGCGGTCATCCTGCCACGATCCGCCACTGCGCGACCGCCACCATCGGCAGTAAGGCTGCATAAACGCTGACGAACATCCTTTTCTCACGCTCGATTTACACTTAACATCAGCAGTGCTGTGCGTGGGAAATGACAAGCGAGCAGCGTTTTAACGTTTCCACACCGCCTCAGTGCAATATTTAAAACTACGAGTGCCGTGTGTAGTGTTTTTTGTGTTGTGCAGTGCATACGTGTTATGTAGAATGTGTGAATTAAATAGAAGCAGCAGATACTTCCTTTCTAAAAAGTAACACCAACTGTTGAATAAAAATTCTCAAGTGTTACGTTCGTATGACCTCTACCCTCTATCTCTTATAGGTGAGTACGAAAGTTTATTTTCATATCCACTTAATTTTAATCCGGATAAACTTTTCGGGAAATGGTTGCATTGCACATCCGTTATACACTGGCCTTAAAATTCTAAATTCTTTCCATCAACATGGCGGGCACGAACTGAAAAGCGACATGCCTTTAAAAAAGAATGGCTAAGCATTGTACAATTCGAAACATTTTATAACAGATATCTCGGAAATGGCTGACGTCGCAAAAAAGTTATTTCAAATAAATTGTGTGTGTTTCCTCAAACCTTAGCAGTTATACAAGATCATAGAAAATTTCTTCCGAATCAAAAGGACTTCACAGGCTATTTCCACAAAATTCAAGATATACATTTTATTTTTCATATAAATGTCTTTAATATATGGTGTTGTAATTAAAATCGTCAGAGACAGTTTTAGAAAATAAAACATTTCGGAAAATAGTTCATGTAAAGGGTGGAGGGACTTTCTTGAAAATCTCTGTGTCGTAACTTTGGAAGGTACTCAACCTAAATACCAAGTTTTAGTATTTATCCGACTTTTCATTTTTGAGTTATGCTGCTCTGACACATACACACAGAATTTTCTAAAAATGTTTTTTATTCAGGGGACCTCAAAACAAGTATTTAGTTTTCCGGTGAAATCTCAATATTGAATATTTGGATGCAATGCATACCTCCTCTACCTACTATTTTACGTGGTAGAGAAAGCCCCTAAATCAATATTATTACATGCGGTTGTGAAAAACATTACAGCTATGATTAATAAATTCTGGGATTACGAGAAATTTGTTAATATTAGTTTAAACGTATATAGTTGCAAGAAAGTGAGTATAGCTAGCTCGAAACTTAGCGTTGTTGTCACAAATAAACGATATAGAGAAAACTCTGATTTTCATAAAAGTAAGATTAAAACTACTTGCTTAAGGTAAAATGCTTGTCTCATATTAAGAATATTCTCAGATATTCGGAGAATGGTGCGAAAGTTGAGTCTGACGTACATAGCAGATACAGGAGAAATTGCATTGCACTCAAAAATTCCATACCGGGATTTCGCCAGAAATACATCTATAGATTTGCAAATTTCAAATTATTACATAATTGGCTTATATTGTGCATGATGTTTCATTTAAATACCCACAAACTGGGTCTGTAATTATTACTTATTGTTTTTATGTGTTCCAGTGGGTGAATAATAATTAGTTTGTTGGTATCGTTATTACAGTGCTGTTTCACTTGTGAAATTCCGTTCTCTTTGTATGAAAATGAAAAAAGAAAAGTTAAAAGAATGACGAGTTTTAGTGAGAAAGGTCTAAAGCTTTTAAACATTAAAATCAACATGGAAACTTTGTAAATAGACAACGCCACAAAGTAATAATAATAATAATAATAATAATAATAATAATAATAATAATACACATAAATTGTATGCTTTAACGTTCTTGTACAGTAAGGCTTCGTTTCCTACGGTTTAACAGTTGTACAAAAGACATTCACAATGAGACTACTTCACAGCTATTCCCAGAAAATTGAAGTTATACATTTTATTTGTCATGCAGATATCTTAAACATACCGTACCGTAATCAAAAGGGGTTAGAGCCATTTTTAAGACAATAAAAATAACGAACTTTCGTCCGCTAAACGGGTAGTTTGCGGTGTGGGAATTTTCTTGAAAATCTACGGTTTGTTAAATTTTTTTTATACGCTACTATTTTAGTGTGTGTGTGTATGTGTGTGCGCGCGAGTATGTGCCTAGTATCCGTGCGCCACAAGCCAAAACGACGACATTATAGAAAAACTTTATCATTTGCCTACCGGACAGGGACAACCGCAAAAAACCTGAAAAAAAAGCTCTAAGAGTATTCTAACGCTTACCGATCTGGAAAACCCATCAAAACAAGATAGTACACTTTTTTTTTTAATTTTCTCAAAAATAGCTATAACGATTTTGATGAAAATATCATATGTTTAAGATAATGTCATGAGAAATGAAATGTATATCTCAAATTTTCTGGGAATGTCTCCAAAAGTATTCTTCATTGTGAACGCTTTTTGCATAACTGGTAAACCATAAGAGATAGACAAAATTTTACTACACAAAAAATGTAGATCGCGTTAAAATACACAACTTATGCCATGTACATTTCTTTTGTTGAGTGAACTGCTTTCGAGATATTGCTTGTTATTTCCTTAAATTTTCCAATACTTATACTTTTTTACTTTCTCTACTACGTATAGTAAGTAGGGGAAAGTATTGCATTCCACCCAAAAATTCGATACCGAGATTTCACCGGAAATACACGTTTTGAGACCTCCTGAATCCAAAAAAAAGCTCTAAGAGTATTCTAACGCTTACCGATCTGGAAAACCCATGAAAACAAGATAGTACACCTTTTTTTTTAATTTTCTCAAAAATAGCTACAACGATTTTGATGAAAATATCATATGTTTAAGATAATGTCATGAGAAATGAAATGTATATCTCAAATTTTCTGGGAATGTCTCCAAAAGTATTCTTCATTGTGAACGCTTTTTGCATAACTGGTAAACCATAAGAGATAGACAAAATTTTACTACACAAAAAATGTAGATCGCGTTAAAATACACAACTTATGTCATATACATTTCTTTTGTTGAGTGAACCGCTTTCGAGATATTGCTTGTTATTTCCTTAAATTTTCCAATACTTATACTTTTTTACTTTCTCTACTACGTATAGTAAGTAGGGGAAAGTATTGCATTCCACCCAAAAATTTGATACCGAGATTTCACCGGAAATACACGTTTTGAGACCTCCTGAATCCAAAAAAAAAAGCTCTAAGAGTATTCTAACGCTTACCGATCTGGAAAACCCATGAAAACAAGATACTACACTTTTTTAAATTTTCTCAAAAACGGCTATAACGATTTTGATGAAAATATCATATGTTTAAGATAATGTCATGAGAAATAAAATGTATATCTCAAATTTTCTGGCAATGTCCCCAAAAGTATTCTTCATTGTGAACGCCTTTTGCATAACTGGTAAACCATAAGAGATAGACAAAATTTTACTACACAAAAAATGTAGATCGCGTTAAAATACATAACTTATGCCATATACATTTCTTTTGTTGAGTGAACCGCTTTCGAGATATTGCTTGTTATTTCCTTAAATTTTCCAATACCTATAATTTTTTACTTTCTCTACTACGTATAGTAAGTAGGGGAAGTATTGCATTCCACCCAAAAATTCGATACCGAGATTTCACCGGAAATACACGTTTTGAGACCTCCTGAATCCAAAAAAAAAGCATTTTTGGAAACATGTCCGTGTGTGTGTGTGCGCGCGAGTATGTGCCTAGTATCCGTGCGCCACAAGCCAAAACGACGACATTATAGAAAAACTTTATCATTTGCCTACCGGACAGGGACAACCACTAAAAAACCTGAGAAAACCTCGAAAATTAGAAACGGCTTCGTCAACTACTACAGAAAACGCCTACCAAACAGGGAAAACCTATGAAAAAGCAGAAAGAGCTTGCATTCGTTTACCAACCGCAGAAAACTCCCAAAAAACTAGTTATTTTTTTAAAAAAAACGAAAAAAAACGAAAAAACAAAAAGAAAAAAAAAAGGAAAAGACGAATAATATAACTATGGCAACTGCAACGTGTGTGTGTGTGTGTTTGCGCGCGAGTATGTACTTAGTATCCGTGCGCCGACAAGGTAAAACTTCATCATTTGCCTACCGGGCAGGGACAACCGCTAAAAACCTGAGAAAACCTCGAATATTAGAAACGGCTTCGTCAACCACTACAGAAAACGCCTACCAACCAGGGAAAACCTATGAAAAAGCAGAAAGAGCTTGCATTCATTTACCATCCGCAGAAAACCCCCCAAAAAACTAGTTATTTTTAAAAAACGAAAAAACAAAAAGAAAAAAAAAAGAAAAAAAGGAAAAGACGAATAATATAAGTATGGCAGAAACAGCTTGCATTCGTCTACCAACCAGAGAAAACCCCGAAACACTAGTTATTTAAAATTGCTGATGAGTTCTGGATAGGCTTTTGCAAATGTTGTTGGTAGCAAAACTTACCTTTTCCATCACCTCCAACATACCCCACTCCCACACCTTTTTTTCTTTCCACCAATCATAATCTCTCTTATTCTCACCAATCAACAGCTTTCATTTGTTCCTTTCCACCAATAACATCACTTCTTATTCCAACCAATCACAACTTCACACGTCACTTTCTGTTATACTTTTTATCCCTCGTTCGCCATCTTTCCCCCTCTTTCACCCCCAACCTCCGCACAGACAACACCTCACCGCTCCTTAACCTCAACTTCATGCCTCCGTCATCTTATTTAGTTCCCATTTTTACCACCGCGCCTCTCATCTCCCAACCAGATTGTCGGCAAGAACAGATCTCGTTCATTCGCACCTCGACGGTTGACTCGGCAGCAGCTACTGCGAACACCTACGTCGTACACGTTTTTGACCGCTTTCGACCGGCTATGAGAACCCTGCTCCTACATACGCTAGCAACCATCACGATGGTCCAGTACCAGGTTTTTGGTATAGTTAAATTACGCCTCTGCAAAGGGTGTCTGTACCGCTTTAAAAACCTAGGTATATCAGTGCGTAGTGATGTTGGTTGATCTTAAAGCTGGTTAAGCATTTTCAAAAACAGTTTCCTTTTTTTTTCGCGTCGCGTGCCGCGCTTTTGGTGACGCATCCACACCGGTTACAGGTAAGTACCACACGCATAATTATTTTTCGGACCTGCTTGGCGTAGGAATATATCCTTTCGTGTTTTGGTACTGTAACCTCAAACCTCCTTACCCACCTCTTGCGTCCGCCATCTTGTTTAGTTCTCACCGCATCTCCTTGTCGCAGACCCTCCGCCATTTTTAGTTCCCACTATTTTAACCTCAAAATCTACTCTTCTAAACTCTTGCTACCGCCATCTTCTTTTAGTTCCCATTCTCACCACCGCGTCTCCTTACCCCCACCTCTTGCGACCGCCATGTTCACCACTAACCTCCAAATTTCCTCGTCCTTAAACCTCTTGTCTCAACCACCTTGTTTAGTTCCCATTTTCGCCACCGCATCTCATATCGCCCCATCTCTCTATCCACTCAAGAAAACTACCATCCAACGTTCAAAAAATTGCTGATCAGTTCACGACAGGCTTTTGTAAATCTTGCTGCTAGCAAAACTTACCTTTCCCACCACCCCAAACATACCCCACTCCCACACCTTTTTTTCTTTCCACCAATCATAATCTCTCTTATTCTCACCAATCAACAACTTTCATTTGATCCTTTACACCAATAACATCACTTCTTATTCCCACCAATCACAACTTCACACGTCACTTCTGTTACACTTTTTATCCCTCGCTCCCCATCTTTTCCCTCTTTCAGTACCGACCTCCGCACAGACAACACCTCGCCACCCAGCTCCTCTCCATCACGTGACCTCCTTACTCTCCCATCTTCCTTCCTTCATGTTCCACCCGAATTAACGAACCAATCAAAACACTCCACGTCACTTCCTCAATTCTTTCAACTCGTCCCGGATGAGCCAATTGGTTTAACGATAATCCTACCGCTCAGGGCGCTTTTCAAACTTACCGCCGCCGCCGTCGCACGCAGCGACACTAGCGACACGAGCGCCCCTAGCGGCAGGATTATCGTTAAAACAATTGGCTCATCCGGGACTAATACTACTAACGTATCTCTTAGCAGGGCTGGTGTGGCTAATGAACAAGGCGTATACAAATTATAATTCTATTGTATTTTGTTTATTAATCCTTCACACGACTAAATAACACTTCACTGATATATCCTACTGTAGAACTGAGAGATTATTCTTATTTGCACTTTTCGACACGTAAAGTTTATATTATTCTCACCGCAATGAAGTTTTTTTTCACACATTGAACCTGTATCGGACAGATCGGGTACGCTATGTTGTAGCGTCTGTCGCTTGAATATGCACTTTTCCTCTATTTCAAGTCTCTGATTGAAATCCTACTCCAATAGAATACTTTTATTTAACTTAAAGCTTTTCTAGTTGTTGATTGGCTATTTTTAAACTGTTTTAAATTTTACATTATTGTTCCAGGAATTATTAGTATCATTATTAAACTTTCTAATTTATTGTTGTCTCAAGGTCACCTCATTGTTAGCAACTTTCGGCTTCTACTTTATAATTCTGTTTGCTACGTAAGGTGTTTTGCTTCTATTCTCACAGCTCCTACATTGTTAAATTACGTAATACATTCACATAACATTATTATACATGTGCATAATAATATAAACATAATACAATGATTTTAATATACACTTTATATATTATATTATACACATATTGCTTTAAGGCGGGCTGTTATTATATTTTATATTATATAATTAGACTGATATTAATTAAGTGATAAAAATACTGCCTCAATACTTAGCCATTCTGTTTAAGTCCTATGGATGTCATAGAAAGAATATGGAATTTTAAGACCGAAATAGGGTCCTGTTCTAAAACATTTGAATATTTATGATCCCTTGTATTTATAACAAAATGTGTAATGTAGTTATTTCCGGAAATGCTTATTTGGTAGGTATTTAGGAAAATAAACTTTCTTAAGGATAACTTGTGTTATGTAATACCATGAGTAGGTTCGTTTTTAACTAACATCACATTTCCGCTTAGGTGTTTATTAAGAAGCCCTTTCGGAAGAATCAGCTCTACTCCCCTAATCCCCAAAAGTTGAATCAACAGGTGATTTTGTTGTCCTCGGTTGGTAGAAGTTGTAATCTGATTGTGTTGAAATTACTGCTATTTTGTCTTCTCTCTTCTACCCTGCGAGCTGATTGGATGAGCTGCATCAAGGAATCTGCTGGTGGGATTTCAAAATTCAGAATATTTTTGATGTTGTAGTGAATAATCTTATTTTTCCAAATTTCCAGATGTGAAGGGACCTGTATGGCTTTTAATAGTTTAATGTCACGTCCTATCTCATGGTTAGAAGTTCAGAAGTGGTTGGCAACTGCAGATTTATATATTTGTTTTAATTTAATATTCTTTTATGTTCACCCAAACGTGTTTTTAAACTTCTCTGTGTTCTACCAATATATGAAACTTAGTAATCTATACATGGAATCTGGTATATACCTTGATGTTTTTATATTATCAATTGTATTAGCCAACCGTATATTCAACATATTTCTCGAGTTATAAATATTCTGAGGTGCAAGCTGAATGTTATATTTTCTGAAAAATTTGTCAAAGTATTTGAACATAACAGGATGCCATGTAAATTTCTTGTACACTATATCTTTTTATTAGGGCTCTGTAAGGTACTAGAATATGCTTCCTTTTATGTTTAATAATTAAAAGGAAAAGGTACTCTGAAATGGTAAAAATCACATTTTTTTGTTTTAGGCACTAATAAAATGTCTATTATTTCCAGTTTCAGAAAATATATGCTTTTGGCGGGTTAAGAGGTTTTTAAGATATTTAAATGCTAGTCTGCATTCCTTTAAAGCCGTCATGCAACGCTCCTTTTTAGAACATTTTTGTATCTTTCAACAACGAACGACTATATCATTCCCAGCGAGCAGTTCAGCAATTAACAAAAGAGGCCAGGACCAAGAGAAGGCAATCAGAAAATCTGAAGTAACCCAAGAATGAACGTGCAGATGATTATGACCTTGGAGTGTACTAAAGTGTGTCAGAATTTTAATGTTCAAAATTTAAATTCAGTTTTCTGAAAACAACATTTTAGGATATTTATGTACTTTGTTCTCAAAGTATGAAAGGTAGAGAGCTGAAATTTTTAGTACATGTATACAACACATAGCTAAACGTTTTGATCCACAACCATAATTTTATAATGTGTGTTAGTGATATTAAGAAAACAATAATATTGCAAATTTTTCGCATTTTTACTTTTTTGTCTTAGGAAATAAGTTTTTTTTCAATTTCTAGTGAACTGATATACATAACTAAGTAGTTGAGGTTCAGAAGAGAGCTGATTATACTAAAAACAAGCATGCAAAAGTGTGATTCTGTATTGCAAGTAGTATCAGAGAAAAAGCTACATGAGTTCACATGTTTTTAAGAGTAAATTTTATTATTTTTCTGCCGAATGAAATAATTTTTACGGACTCAACTACATACGCTATCAATGCAAACAACCATTTGAAATAATTGCCATGATTTATAAAAAATTTCATTGAGTAGTTAAAGAGCAGTGGTAATTTAACACACTTATGGTGTAATTTCCATGTGTTCAGACTACCTTGTCCCCTTAAGTTATTCATAAGTTATGGGTTAAAGCTTTTTTCAATAGCCACATTAGTAATGTATTCCAATTCAGTACCATAATCTTCCATTTTCATGCGTAATTCGATTAGCTTGAAAATTAGGCTTCTAAATACTGCATGTTGACGTAAAATAGGGCTCTATTTATTACTTTCTCTACTACGTATAGTAAGTAGGGGAAGAATTGCATTCCAACCAAAAATTCGATACCGAGATTTCACAGAAATTAGATGTTAAGAGGTTCACTGAATGCGTATAAAGCATTTTTGGAAACATGTCTGTGTGTGTGTGTGTCTGTGAACAGCATAACTCAGAAACGAACAGTCGGATAAACACCAAACTTGGTATTTAGGTTCAGTATCTTCCAGAGATGCGACAGAAATGTTTTAAAGAAAATCCCCCACCCCGGATTACCCTTTACATGAACATTTTTCGAAAACTTTAATTTTCTCAAAAATGGCTCTAACGATTTTGAATAAAATACCATAAGTTTAAGACATTTTTATGGCAAATGAAATGTATATCTCGAATTTTCTGGGAATGTCTCCAAAAGTATTCTTCATTGTGAACGACTTTTGCATAACTGGTAAACCATAAGAGATAGATAAATTTTACTACACAAAACTGTAGATCGCGTTAAAATACACAAATTATGTCATATACATTTTTTTGTTGAGTGAACCATTTACGAGATATTGCGCGTTATTCCCTTAAATATTCCAATACTTACACTATTTCTGAAATGGGAATTCGTTATTCATTTTTACTTTCGCTGGTACGTATAGTAAGTAGGGGAAGTATTGTATTCCACCCAAAAATTCGATAGCGAGATTTCACCGGTAATATTTGTTTTGAGATACCCTGAATGCAGGAAAGCAGTTTTGGAAACATGTCCGTGTGTTGTTGTTGTTGTTGTTGTTGTGTGTGTGTGTGTGTGTGTGTGTGTCTGTGAACAGTATAACTCAGAAACGAGCAGTCGGATAAACACCAAACTTCATATTTAGGTTCAGTATCTTCCAGAGATGGGACACGATGGCTTTCAAGAAAATCCTCCCACCCCAGATTACCCTTTACATGGAACATTTTTCGAAAATTTTCTCACAAATGGCTCTAATAATTTTTAATAAAATACCATAAGTTTAGGACATTTTTATGGCAAATGAATTGTGTATCTCGAATTTTCTGGGAATGTCTCCAAAAGTATTCTTCATTGTGAACGACTTTTACATAACTGGTAAACCATAAGGGATAGACAAAATTTTATTACACAAAATTGTAGATCGAGTTAAAATACACAATTTATATCCTATTCATTTTTTGTTGAGTGAACCGTTTACGAGATATTGCTTTTTATTCCCTTAAATTTTCCAATACTTTTTCTATTTCTCAAATGTGAATTCGTTATTCATTTTTTTTGTCCTGGTAATGAAATACTGCACATAGCAACCAACTCTTAAAGTATTTGACTATCGCTTAAAGCCTACCAATTCCCCTTGCATCTACAAGAAAATTATTAAGAAGATTAACATCTCGATATCTCGTTTAACAAGAAGCATGTGGAGAATAAGCGTTTGTAAAAATAGTTTGAACAAGTGTAGAGAAAGTCATGTGACTATAAAACATCAATTTTTTAATGTAGTTACCTACATTGGTAGGTTTTTATAGACTCATAAGCGTGTTATTGCTCTTAGTTTTAATAGTTAAATCCAAAAAGGTAAGATATTATTTATTTCTGTTTCCATAGTGAATTTAAATCTGTATCCTGTTGGATAATAATAGCAAAAATATCATCCACCTATCTATACCAAATTTTAGAAACGTCTGAACATGATATTGTTACAGTTATAATTTGTATACTGACTAATAAGCCGTAGAATCATATTTTTTTCTTCGTATGTTCATATTTTGGCAAACGTTTCTCCATATTTTGTGTGTCTATAAGGATAGCACTAGAGGTGTTATAGGAAGGATCTGTGAGGAATGGTGAAACCAAATTGTATTTGTTTGGAAGAGCAGAGTAGCCTCACACCCTCACGAATCCTCCACCTCCAAAATGGGACGGAGAAATAGGAAAGTGCTCGTGTAAGCACCAGTGGCTGATACAACAGCAAAGCGGCGCTCTGCTCTACAAATGGTCGCAAGCGCTTCCTAATAACTGTTTATTTTGGCAGCGAGAGATCAGGGGTTAGCAATGAGCTCCATTTAAATAACCACAAAGCGTGTGGCTGGACTTTAACAAGCCGCCACTGCACCGCATTGTATGCTCACCGCCTACATGGGCCTTTGCTTGTTCCGCATTGATTTTTCGTCAGTATGGGGTTGTTTTGTGATAACTTGATAGAGGAGCTACTATATCAGTCACAGAATACATACGTGTACCCGCTGTATCGAGTTTCACTCCTCGCACCTCTATCGAGTATTATTGTATTCATCCAATAACAAAAAAATCTGATGTGTTACACTCACATTACTTTTTCTACTCTTGTACAAACTTCTTTTACAAACCTTATTCTCCATCTACTTCATGTTAATCGAGATATCGATATGTTTATCTTATTGCTAATTTTCTTGTAGATGTAAGGGGAATGTATATTTACAAGGGCTATATAGAAATACAGTAGCCTTTAAGCACATGCATATCTCTTAATAGCTGGTTGCTAGGTGCAGCAGCATTCCCTTTGCCACAGATTAATAGTCTTTGCATATCCAAAACAAAAAAATGAATAACGAATTCCCATTTGAGAAAATAAGTATTGAAAAATTTAAGGGAATAACAAGCAATATCTCGAAAATGGTTCACTCAACAAAACAAAAGTATATGACATAAATTGTGTATTTTAAAGCGATCTACATTTTTTGTGTAGTAAAATTTTGTCTCTCTCTTATGGTTTACCAGTTATGCAAAAGTCGTTCACACTGAAGAATACTTTTGGAGATATTCCCAGAAAATTCGAGATATACATTTCATTTGTCATGAAAATATCTTAAACATATGATATTTAATCCAAATCGTTAGAGCCATTTTTGAGAAATTTTCGAAAATTATTCCATGTAAAGGGTAATCTGGGGTGGGGGATTTTCTTGAAAACCTTCGTGTTGCATCTCTGGAAGATACTGAACCTAACATGGTATATGTTTGGTGTTTATCCGACTGTTCGTTTCTGAATTATTCTGTTCACAGACACACACAGACACACATACAGCAGCATACGGACATGTTTCCAAAAATGCTTTTTTTGGATTCAGAGGGTCTCAAAATATATATTTCCAGTGAAATCTCGGTATCGAATTTTTGGGTGGAATACAATACTTCCCCTACTTACTATACGTAGTAGAGAAAGTAAAAAAACATTTTTATAGAAAGGTACATATGTGTGTCTGTGTGTGTACCTGTTCGTGTGCCTGTGAATAGAACATCACGCAAACGAAAAGTCAGATAAACACCATACTTGGTATTTAGATTCAGTAGTTTTCAAAGATGCAACATAAAGATTTTGAAGAAAATCTCACCTCCCTAAAGTAGGTACACTTTACATGGAAGATATTTTGAAATTGTTTATTTTCTAAAATTAGCTCTAACGATTTTGATTAAGTTGCCATATATTAAACACTTTTATACGACAAATATAATGTATATTTTGAATTTTCTGAGAACAGCCTGTGAGGTCCTCTTCATTCGGAAGGAATTTTGTACAAACAAAAAGCGTAGATCGCTTTAAAACATATAATTTATTTCAAATTGAGTTTTTATTTATGGATGCACTTTAACTTCCGTGGCCCTTAGAGTCCCATTGTATATTGGGCGTGAAAGACTGATAATTTTGCTCAGAGGCCTCTCAATCAGACTTGAGGTTCTTTTACGTGCAGTAAATCTACGACACAGGACCACTTACTTTACTTCTCTTCCGAAGGAATCCATGCTAAGTATTTTTACGCCCGAAAAAAACCTATCGCCCTCCACCGGGTTTGAACCCGCGACCTTGGAAATTAGAGGCTAGTATGATAACCGCTACACCACGGAAGATGACACAATTTATTTCAAATACATTTTTTGTGGCATAAGCTATTTCTGAGATATCCGTTCTTAATGGTTCGAATTGTTCAATACTTGGTTCATTCCTTGAAGTCCTGTCAACATTCAGTTGTTGCTCGCGATTACATGGAAACAGTAAGGAATTTTAAGGCCAGCGTATAGGGTCCAGTTCTTAAACACTTGACTATCGCTGTTCCATTTGTATCTATAACGAAGTGCATAGTGCAACTGTTTCTGCACAGATGTATTTGGATTAAAATGTAGTAGATAGAAAAATAAGCTTTAGCAAGCATAGTTTGTTTACCCACTAAAAACGATACAGGGTAGAGAAACTCATGTTAATGTATCACACAAGATTCTTTTTCTGTTTACTTCATGTTACTCAAAGTAAAGTGTTTCAGAAGAGGTTACGGAGTCGAAAGATACATCTTTAAAAGCTCTATACTCCTTCCATGACGTGAGAAACAACCGAATAGCGATGGCACCTTAACAAAATAGGTAATGAAAAATTCAATCCAACAACAACTGTTTCTTCGGAACCGTCTGATGTCACGGAAAAAGATTGTTTCAAATAAGTTGTGTGTTTTAAAGGAGTACATTTCTTGTGAATTATTTCTCTGACTATTTCTAGTGGATTATACGTTATTTAAAATTATACAAAATTCCTTCCTAATCAAGAGGACTTCACAGGCTATTCCCAGAAAATTAAAAAAATAATTACATTTTCTTATAAGTATTTAAAATATGTGGTATTTTAATCAAAATCATTCCAACCAGCTTTGGGAAAATAAAAATTTCGAAAACATTAGCTTAGTTTGGTGTACCACTACCACAATTTTATTGAAAATGTTGTTGTCTCTATTTGGAAGACAGCTTGTAGAATAAGATTGGTGTTTATCGGGCCTTTCATTCTTTATTTATGCTGTTAATAGACACACATGATCTTTTACAAAAATGCTGTTTTTGGTTCAAGGATCCTCAAGGCACATTTCCAATGAAATCTCGACGTCGTATTTTTTAGTCGAAGCAATACTTCTTCTACATACTGTAACTACATAAAAGACAAAATAACAATTTGATCACCTACACTCAGACGACATTCCCTACCCGAGTGTTATAGTATTTATATAAAAACTGATTCTTCTATCCTGAGGCAGTATTTTTAACACTTAAACAATATCAGTCTAATTATATAATATTAAAAAAATAACAGCCCACTTTAAAGCAATGTGTGTATGTAAGAATATATAAAGTGTATATTACAGTCATTGTATTATGTTTATATTATTATGTACATGTATAATAATGTTATGTGAATGTATTACGTAGTTTAACAATGTAGGACCTGTGACAATAGAAGCCAAAAGTTACTAACAATGAGGTAACCTTGAGACAACAATAAATTAGAAAGTTTAAATGTTACTAATAATTCTTGGAACAATAATGTAATAGTTAAAACACTTTATAAATAGCCAGTCAAAAACTGGGGAAGCTTAAAGTTAAATAAAGCTATTCTATTGGAGTACGATTAGCCAATCAGAGACTTAAAATAGGGGAAACATACAAATTCAAGCACGCAGACGCTACAAGATTGCGTACCCGAACAGTACGATACGTGTTCAGTGTGAGACATGAAAATTCATTGAGAAAATAATATAAGGTTTACGTGTTTAAAAGTGCAAATAATAATCTCACAGCTCTATAGTAGGATACATCAGTGAAGTGTTATTTAATCGTGTGAAGAATTAATAAACAAAGTACAATACAATTATAATTTGTGTAAGCCTTGTTATTTAGCCATATCAGCCCTGCTAAGAGATACGTGCTTTACAAATTACTAATGAAGCACCCGAGGTATACATACCTATATAATATTTAAATAAACATAAAAAATTAAAAAAGTTGATTCTTAAACGTGGGGCGAAGGCCACCGGAAAGTTTGTATCGTACGTGGGGCGAACACTCCTAGAAAAAATCTCCCGCCAAATTGGCATCCATTACGTGAGTGGTCCAAAAAAGCTTCAAATGTTTGCCCATAAGTGGTGCAGCAACGATTAAACTCCTTCAATCCTCATTTCGTTCCTTACTCGCAATCTATATTTTTGTTAAGAAATAATTTCAAATTAAACAAAAAAGCAATCGTTACAGCCAGTTTTTAGAAAATCAGAAATATCGAAATATTGCCCATGTAAATGGTAGTTTATTGTGGGAGTATTTTCTTTAAAATCTTCATGTTGTGTCTTTTAAAGGTACTGATTGTGAATACCAAGTTTGGTATTTATCCAACTTTTCGCTTTTAAATTATGCTATTCACAGACACGTGCGCGCCCTTTTTTATAAAAATGCTGGTAAAATCTTGGTATCGAATTTTTGGCTGGAATGCTATACCTTCTCTACCTATTGTGCACGTGGTAAGAAAGTAAAATCCTTAAATGGCATCCTTATTTGAATACTGACAAGTAAGATATTTATCCGATCTGTCGTTTTTGAGTTATTCTCTTGTCTTGCACCCCATCTTCCTCCATTTTTGTCGGTATAATGGTATACCGAGGACCTTAAAACATGTATTTCCAGTAAAATTAAAATATATATTTCGTATGTGCAACACAATATCTTCTCTACCTATCATATGCAAATGGTAGGTAAAGTAACGTATGCAGAGGTGAATTACTACTTGTACACGATGTTCCCATGACGCTGGACGTCTTTTGTTTTAAAATGCAAGACAATAAGAAGTCTAGGACTTTCATTTATCTTGCTTTATTCATGAACTTAGCTCCCTGTTTGCTTGGATGAAACTGCATACAAAATGCCTCGTAAAGTTGGCGCGTATATTAAATTCCTTTTGCCGAAGTGAAAAGATAAATATTAAATTGCGTTAAACGATGTTTAACAACGTCTTTTGAAGGTCGTCAGGCGCAGATATTGCAACCACCCTTTGTGTTGTCAAGTGGCTATGTGCATAACAATGGCTATGAAATAGTTTTAACGCTGCTGGAAAATTGCCAGTGTTTCAAATAAACACCACCCTCGTAGTGGAAGGTTAATTCTTTTCTGTTTGAATTTGTATAACTAGTTTGAGTGTTCTTACTGAGCTTTTTTGTATTTTTAGTTTTTTACTCTCTCTACTACGTGCATGTAAGAGGAGGTACTGTATCTGAGTCAAAAAATTCGATACTGAGATTTCTCCGGCAATATAGGGTTTTCATAAGGAAGGAACAGTCTTTAAATTTTTATTTCTAATGAACAAGAATAGTTAACGACACATGCGATACATCGCTGAATAGAGGAAAGTTCAAAGTTTTATTTTATGTCTTCAAAATGAGAAACATTTGTTATGCGAGGACGACCAGTGCTTTTCCGTTACTTACTACGAAATGCACGCTGCAATGAAACAATGGATTCACTCTTTGCATACTGCAGCTCACCTGTGGTGTCGCCATTTTCTCGTAAACAAACCCAGCGCCGCTGTAAGCACTGAGTGGAAGTAATAGGTGGGGGCTTAAAACTTTGAACTTTCTTCTATTCAATGATGTGACGTATATGTCGCTATCTATTGTCGTTCATTAAAAATAAATATTTAAAATCTGTTCCTTATTTTTAAATAACCCTGTGCATGTATGTTTTGAAGCCCGATAAATCAAAAGAAAGTATATTGATTTCACTAACACTTTCATAATACGTAGAGAAGGTATTGCTTCCATCCAAAAATTCGATACCGAGATTTCAACGGAAATGCTCCACAAGAATTGCAATAAGTTAATTTACGAGGTCTGTCTGAGAAGTACCCGAGCTAACAAAGAAAACACAAAAAATTTGGAAAAAAATATCTTTATTTCTGTACACAATCTCCTTTCAGCTCGATACACTTTTCCCAGCGATGTTCAATAGCTTCGATACTCTGCTTATAGTGAGAACCGCCGAGTTCTGCAAAATATCCATCAACTGCAAACTCCACCCCTTCATTGTTGGCAAATCTTTTTACCACCAAGCTATTTCTTCAACTTTGGAAACACAAAATAATCAGAGGGGGTTAAATCTGCCGAAATCGGTGCATGAGGAAGCAATTTGAACTTTAACTCATTGATTTTGGCCATGGCGATAATGAATGTGTGAACTGGTGTATTGTCTTGATGAAAGAGAACTTTCTTTTCGCTAAATGCGGCCGTTTTTGCTTGACTTCATCATTCAAACTATGCAATAAGTTTGCATAATACTCGCCATTGATTGTTTTTCCTTTTTGAAGATAATCAATGAAAATTATCGCACCCGCATTCCAAAAAATTGATCTTGCCTGCAGTTGGAACTGCCTTCGCCTACTTAGGGGCAATTCTCCCCTTTCAATCCACTGTTTTGACTGCTCCTTCGTCTCAGGTGTGAAGCAATGGACCTATATTTCATCCATGGTTATGAATCGACGCAAAACCTCGGCTTTATTATAACGAAATATCGTCAAACACTTGACTGAAACATCCTCATGACGCTGCTTTCCTTCAATTGTGAGTAAACGTGGCACCCATCTTGCGCACAGCTTTCTCGTGTCTAAAGTTTCAGTTAGTTTGCGATGTACAGTACTTTTTGAATTGCCTATGATGTTTGCTAGCTCGCGCACTTCAGTCATCCAATACCATTTTGGATTTTCTTCACAATTTCTAGCGTGGTCACCGTATTTGGTTGACCACTGCGATGTTCGCCTTGGCAGCTTGCACTGCCTCGCTTAAACTCTGTCACCCAATATTTTACTGTTGTAAACGAAGGAGCAGACTCCCCCAGAGTAAAATCTAGCTCAGGTTTAATATTAGTTGGACTAAGAGCTTTCAAATGAAAGTATTGTATCACATAACGATGGCCAGTTTTATCCATATTTACAAATTCGCTGAGAGCGTTAACTATTGTTGGCTGCAAAACAATTATTGCCCAACGTAGCATCCAAAAACTTCAAACTTATGCTTTATAAGGGTGGTATTTTCTACCATAGTCATTTGTTTGAAACAGCAACCGCTATATATATACGTCATGTCGGGTACTTCTGGGACTGCCTATTGTGAATAGATAATGTCAGCGCTATAAGAAATCAATCACGTAAAAAAACATAATGCAAGTAAAACCTAGACAAATCAAGTCGAGTTATTAACCATGTGCAAATACAAAGGGTAATTGACATGTTATTGGATTTGAAAACAAAGTTGGTCACAATGAAGATTGTCGCAATAGTGCGAAATCTTAAGCTTTTAGCTTATGTGCATATGTGTTAGTTCTACTTTTAGGTCACACTGTCTAAAAAAAATTAGGCGGCGTGACCGAGTGGTTAGACCGCTCGCCTCCCACCGAGACGGCGCGGGTTCAATTCCAGGGACCTTGTATGTGGGATTTGTGGTGGACGAAGCGGCGTCTGGGCGGGTTTTCTCCGGGTTCTCCGGTTTCCCCCACCATTTATTCCACTCCATCATCACCTTTCCTTTCATCCATTTCACCAACACTTCGTTTCATCTACTTCCTTCATCCTATACCAGGCATCGGGCTGGTCACCCATCCTGGATGCTCTGTCTGATCCATGAGTGTCTGCTCCTCGACGGGCCTCTGACCCCAGGCACCCGCTTGTAAGTCCTGGGCGGTGTAAGTCCTACATAAGCGGAGGGTAAACAGATAATGAATGTCCAAAAAAATTTCCATACTACCGAGGTCTTCAGTCATATCACCACACTGTTGTGCTTGGAGATACGCTGTTATAACACGCTTTAGAAGCAATACTGTCGATGGATATGTGATTTGCCAGCTATGAGGTTTGACGTGTATTAAACACTCAGATGCCACGACGTATGCCACAGTCATTTGTGTACAACCGAAGGAAGGGGAAGGGGAAAGCTTGCTTGCTCAAACAGACGATAGAGGAATGTATTCAGAGAAACTGAATCTTAGCTCAGCTCATCACTTGTTGTAGAAGTTGGGAAAGCTCTAGGGGTGCTAGTGTTGTGTCAGGCGAGACTCCTGGGGGGAAACCACACACACCTACACAACAAATTATACTTGCATTTGTCTCGAGAATTTATCCCCGCAAACGTACACGCGTTTATGTAACAAGGTACGAGACAGCGGTTTGCAAGATTTCCTGCTTTAAAAACTTGTTTCCCTTAGAGCAGAATTTCTTTACACTGAAAAAGTAATATTAACCCGAGTTCTTAAAATGAATGGAGATTATTTTATATGTCCACCATTTTCTTCTCTTCTATGCACAAATGCTAGCTGAGCCCATATCTGACATAACTTGAAGTTCATTCCACAGATGGACAAAAAGTAAATTAAATACAGCAAAATCGAAAAAAATATTTGCAAGTGGCTATTCGTTTTTTGCTTTCTATACTATCTATAACAGAGGAGTATTGTCTTCCACCCAAAAATTCGATACCGAGATCTCACCGAAAATACATATTTTGAGGCCCCCTGAACCCAAAAACAATATTTTTATAAAAAGGCCCGTGTGCGTGTGTGTGTTATGCGTGCATGCGTGAGCGCGCACGTCTGTGAACGACGTAACTCAAAACTAAAAATTCGTTAAATACTATACTTGGTATTTAGGTTCAGTATCTTCCAGAGATGCGACACGAAGGTTTTCAAGAAAATCCCCCACCCCAGACTACCTTTACATGGAACATTTTTCAAAAATTTTAATTTTCTCAAAAATGGCTCTAACGATTTTTATCAAAATATCATAAGTTTAAGATATTGTCCTGACAAACGAAATGTATATCTTGAATTTTCAGGGAATGTCTCCAAAAGTATTCTTCATTGTGAACGACTTTTGCATAAATGGTAAACTATAAGAGATAGGCAAAATTTGACTACACAAAAACTGTAGATCGCGTTAAAATACATAGTTTATGTCATATATATTTTTTTGTTGGGTGAACCATTTTGGAGATATTGCTTGTTATTCCCTCACATTTTCCAGTATTTTTCTGAAATGGAAATTTGTTATTCAGTTTTTTTTTGTCCTAGTAATGTAAAGAGAATGGAATACTCCACATAGCAACCAGCTCTTAAAATATTTGACTATCGCTTAAAGCCTACCAATTCCCCTTGCATCTACAAGAAAATTAGAATAAGATTAATATCTCGATTAACATGAAGCATATTGAGAATAAGCGTTTGTAAAAATAGTTTGTACAAGAGTAGAGAAAGTCATGTGAGTGTAACACATCAGATTTTTAAAAATCTGACTATCGCTTTAGTCTACTTAATCCTTCTTATACCTACAAGGACTGAACGAGGTGGCATCGCGGTAACGTGTGCGACTCGCATTCTGAGTTCGCGGATTCGATCCCCGGTGACCGTCCACTCTGACCCATAGGTTTTTCGTGGTTTCCCCGGATCGGTAGGTGAATGCTGGGGTGGTTCATCTCCCACCACAACCTTCATAGCTCTCATTTCCTGTAGCCATTATCTTCCTATCATCTTTTCAGGATTTTAGGACCAGGCGACGGTCTTCGGAGGATTGTGGCTTGACGGTGACTGTGCGTTGTAAAAGCTTCTACCCTGACATTGTTGCGGATCTGTTTAGTTAGGACCCGCCTCCGAGTGGGCCTTGTAAGGGGATTGCCGGTTCGATCTGGAAACGTTGGGGAATCCGTCCATGCTTACGCCCATCGACATCCGTATCTGGTCGCCCTTCGGGTCTCTCCCCTCATTCCTCCCTCCCAGGAGTCACAGTAGAACCGAAAAAGGGCTGCTGCGCCTACTTGCGTAGCTCTGTTCCGGTTTTGGGGGTCCCTGCCTTCGTCCGTACCTTTATCTATATTTTTATACGTACAAAGAAATGTTTACGTGTATAATGTAAGTTTATCTCGATTAAAAGAATTTGAAGAACGAATTTGTCTTTGTATGAAGAGTTTGTAAAGGATAGAGTAGAGAAAGTAATGTGAATGTAACATTTTTAATTTAAAATGCTTTAAATTAAGCACGGCGTGCTTACTTACAAAATAAATAAAATGTTGAGGGAAATCAATTCAGAAGTTGAAACTTAGAAGAATAAATTGCTGCTCCACGGTTGTAGTAATGAGTTATTGGTAATAAAAAGTAAAAAGAGGAATCGGGAACTTCTCAATATTTTTCATAATATAGTAGCTAGGTGGTTTATTTGCCAAAACAATACTAAGGTTGTATAGCAACGTCAGAAAATGGAAAAAGTCAACGTACTCCTACTATAATAAAATTCAGTAATATTATGCCACAAGGTAGCTCTGACCAAACCAGCGCCTACACCAGAGGTAACCAGGACGGGGACTTAGCTCAAAGATGTCATAGGGAGGGTTATAAGTTGGGATAGCTGGAAGGGTGGTAAAAGGGCGACATTATTAGACGTGTAATCCTGATTCCAAGAGAAGCTTTAATCTTTCTAATAACCAATCTAAGCTATATTGCAAGAGGGAGAGAGTTAGACAGATTTTTGGTCTACCTAGTTGACGGAAGAAATTCGGTACCCATCTTCGTTGTGACTAGGCCCTATGATGAAGTTTTATGTTAGCACAAAATAAATTTAAAGAACTGATCGTCACAGAGTACTGCTAGCCAAATGATAGTCCAAGCCCAAGCTGTCAAAAAACGCTTTAAGTTTAAATACCAAGGAGTATGCGACTAGTGCTTTAGACAGCACTGACGCAATCGTGTTTCAGCATGAAGTGCATAATATGGCGTGTCGAACATAAAAACCATACCACCAAACCGCTGCTTAGCTAAGTATCTGGGAAATAAATCGCAATAATTCCAAAGCCAATTTAATGAATTTACTTAAATAAACTTTGTCCTGAATATCTGAAGCTGTATAAGACTATATTTATCACAGTCTTATAAAACAAAACTATATTGCACAATGAATTGGAAAGCAGTATAGATTTAACATTTCATTTAAATATCAATAATGATAGAGCTTTAACATGATTAGGAAATCTATTGAACATGTTTAAAGATGTTATTTAAAAATAATTTTGAATTCTGCTATATTAACATTTTATATAAACGTTAGCACTGTTTCTCTTGGAATGGTCATGAGCTGAGGAACACAGCGTATGTATGTGAACCTTTATTTATCTCAACAAAAAGAAGATAGTTCATAACAAACAATTATGTCATAGAATATCCATTTAATAAATTGGTTTATAATGTATCCTGGAGATCGACCACATCAGACTAATGGCTTTCTTTTGCAGTGTGAAGCACTTTTTTTTCAGAAAATGTCATAATACAGTCAAATGAGTGACACTACGAAAAGAATGCACCTATACAAACTTTACATTTTAATCAGCTACACGCTATATTAGCTAATCAGCTTTATGAGGAAAGTTTTGTCTGTCTCATATTCTTTCCTACTTAATAAACATTCAATCGCAATGCGGGTGCGTTCATAGCTGTTAGGACCCCGGGGGTGTGAATCCGGGACCTCCCGATTTATACCGCGATACAAGTTTTTTTGCTTTATAATATTAGTATATATTTTAGGTTGAGTAGAATGAATGTACATGTAAACATGCTATAAGTAATATCGTTAAACGTTTATATTCTTCTTTTGCAGGTAAGGTTCCAGAACAAGCACCGGTGATTCTTTAAGATATAAACAGAAGGTCAGTTAACTTTAAATTATCTGCATTGCTCTTAATTAAAAATAAAATAGGATGAATTTCTATTGCACAATTTAAAATACTTAACTATATTGTCTTGGTGGAAACGGCTCTAAGCCCCGGCATCCCCACCAATTACACTAGTCTGCATTTTCAAACTTTTTGTCAGATGATTTCTTAAAAGTGGGAGTTCTTGAATCAAATTTTTATGCTGATTCCAGAAATAACTTACATTTGTTCTATCACGTCAGGTTTTTACACAAAATAAGTAATGTTTTGAAATTTTACTAATGAGCGTAAAGAAGTATTTAAATACTTACAAAGGTAAGTTTTTATTCAAGAAACATTTTAAGAATACTCTCAAGAACTCCCCTGATTTATTTCATGACTACATTTTAACAAAACAAGAAGTCAAAGAGTTTCATTTAATTTTTTTCAAACTTTCTCTTCTTTGGCTTCCTTGAAGACGACTGTCCCTCCTCAACCTTCAACAGCAGTCGCCAATCACGGTTTCATTCAATCTCCCCTGGTGTCTCCTCTCCATTTCCTTAATATCTTGGTGAAAACGTTCACCCTGCTCTTCACTATAATGTACCAGATTTTCTGGAAAGTAGTCGTTATGTGAAGGCAGAAAATGCACCTTTACACTCATGTTACAACCCATCTTCTTGAAGTTTTCCAACATTGTTTCGACAATGACCTTGTAATTAGGATCTTTGTTATTGCCTAAGAAGTTTTCAGTAACTGATCGGAAGACGGTCCAGGCTTCTATTTCTCTCTCATTCATTGTCTTCTCAAAATCTTCATCCTTCATTAATTTATTTATTTGAGGACCAACAAAATTTCCAGCCTTTAATTTGTCTTGTGTGATGAAGGGAAATTTGTTGGAAAGGTACTTGAAGCAGGCTCCATCCTGTGGTGGAGCCCTTACAAATTGCTTCATCAAGGCCAATTTTATGTGTAGTGGCGGAAGCAATATTTTTATATCTCTGTACTTTTGAAGTAAAATTGTGAAAAAACTGTACGTGATAGAAAAAACCAAAAGCAGTTCTGAAATCAGCATAAAAAGTGAGTCAGGATCACCTATTAGTTTTCAGTCATCCGATATCATGCAGCTAGTGTTATATATCGTACCTAATAGAGGTTGGGATTAAGGATCACTAAAACTGGAGGGGCAGCTCAAGAGGATGCAAGGGATGTGACAGCCAAGACATGTGGCAGGAGACCCGTGCGTCTCCTACACATACTACTTCGAACTTCATGCGTACTCAAACAATAGCACTCGCTGGCCAAGGAAGGAAATCTGGGATGGGAGAGATCTTTAAGATTTCCTATACTCCATTGTTCATGCCCAACTGAAAGGTTGCTAGTATGACCAGTGAAGTGTGCCTTACCTATCGTGGAGGGTGATGATGCATGTCTCTCGTTGATTATCACATCTTAAAATAATACTTTGCAACACGTCGTCGTTTAGGGATTAGAGCGCCATGGGCTCCGCTAAAAGACGGCCAAAAATCGACCATTAGGCATAGAATCCGTAGTGTATATAAAAGTCCTGGCTAGACGCACGAATATGTCATTATTTAGTTGAACGTCCTCGCTGCAACTCAACTATTTGCCGGGCAACGGCTCGAGGTTGAATGCCATCTGACGCAGCGTCTTCCGGGTTTCGTCACTTGGCTACCATATGGTAGCTTTGAGTTCCAGATTTAACAGTTTAGAATTATTTGGCCAGAAGCTACATATTAGTGTAAAAATAACGTTAGCGCCAAATGCCCCGTGACAATATCTTTAGTAAAGTATCCAGTTAAAGTTGACACCCTTTGGTGAAAGGCTATTCCAAAGATTTATGTGATATTCATTTACAGTCTTTGAACATAATGTTGTATACGTTAGGCGAAGTACAAATGTTAAAACAAGGAGTATGCAAACTGCAAACTCTAAAAACAACGGCCACACCTGCCTTAACGGCCACCTTTAATTAACGGTCACCTCGATAAACGGTAATTTTTGCTTTGGAACGGATTAATATGCCCATAAAGCCTATGTTAATATTCCCTCTCTTTAACGGCCATCTCACACTGCGGTCAGTGACCACAAAAATTTCACTCACAACCACTACGAATACAGTACAGTAGTTTGTTCACTCCTGAGACCGTCACACAGTAGGTCTATCGGGTGGTATGAGATAAAGCGCGGTTTACTATTACAGATTCTATAAACATGGAATCGCTGGACAAAGGTGTGCGACGCATTAGGTTGGCTTTCGCTACGGCATCGAACAACAAACCTGCCGACATTTATGTTTTTGTGTATTGTTACTGTACTGTTAAACTTCTTGAAGGATTTAGTTCAGTTGTATTCAGTCAGTGAATGCCTTAAGAAGGATTATGTGTGATAGGTCAAGAGTTGTTTTAACTTTGGAAGAAAGGAGGAAAGTGATTCTCGAAAGCGAGAAAGGTATTTCCGCAAAGAAACTTGTCGAAGTCTTCAAATGCGATATATCCGTTATTAATGGTTTGAATTGTTCAGTACCTCATCATTCTTTTAAACTCCCACCGATTTTCAGTTGTTTTTCACGACTGCATGGAAACAGTATGAAATTTTAAGGCCAGCACATAGCGTCCAGTTTTTAAACAGTTGACTATCGCTATTCCCTTTGAAGTACTTATTATTATTATTATTATTATTTATTATTATTATTATTTTACGTTGTTATTAGTCCCACGTTTGAGCGCCAATTTTAAGTAGGTGTTTTGTTGTATTTTAAGAGTTGTATCGTATTTCAACTGTTGGAGAGCCGAACTTATAGTTGCAACCGCACGTATAGTAAACAGTTTCCGGTAGCCTTTGCCCCAAGTTTAAACAATATTAACTTTGTAATTTGAATGTCTTAAAATATTATATTTATTTTTACCTCGGCTGCGCCTGTTTTATTGTTAGAGACACGTTTCTTTTAGCAGGGTTGTGATGCGACAAGAATGTAGGCTTACACAGATTTTAATTTTACTTCACTCCTTTTATTAATTATTGACACGATTTAAATAACACTTTACTGATATAGAGAGCTGTGAGATTCTTTTTATTAATTAATTACACTTTTTAACACGTAAACTTATTTTTTCGTCTCACACGAATACATATTATATTTCTTGAGGACACTTTTTGGTCTGGTTAGTAACACTGTCTGCAGGCAACTGACTTCTAAATTTGTAAAATTTTCCCCTTTTCAGTTTCTGATTGGCTAATCCTACTCCAATAGAATACCTTCATTTAACTAAAGCTTTTTCTGGTTGTTGATTGGCTATTTTATAAACTGTCACTAAACTTACATTATTGCTTCCAAGAATCAAAAGTAGTATTGTTAAACTCTCAAACTCATTATTGCCTCAAAGTTACCTCATTGTTACCTCATTGTTAGAAACTTATAACTTATTATTCTCACAGCTCCTACATTATTAAATTACGTAATACATTCATATAACATTATTGAACATGGATACAATAATATAAACATTTACAGCGACTGTAATATACACTTTTTTACAAATTATTACATACACATTGCTTCAAGGCGGGCTGTTATTGAAATTATATATTATATAATTAGGCTGAAATCATTTAAGTGTTAAAAATACTTCCTCGCCTTGCTTTTCGCGATTGCATGGAAACAGCATGACATTTTAGGCCAGTACATGGCGTCCTTTTTTTTCGAGTGGAGGAGAAAATGATTTAATCACTGACCCCAGCCCCGATGGGAGTCGGGACTGAGAGTGTGGGACTCACCAATAGTCGGCATATCCACTAAAAACTCCTCCACCGGTGGAAAAAGGAAGAAGGTAAAAGTGGAATGGCGTGGCTTTTTGCGGTCCCGCATAGCACCCTCGTTAGTATGTGAAAGATGGACGTCTCCGCCCTATGGGCTGGAGCGGGTTAGGTGGATACTAGGTTGCAGCCATGAAACCTGACTACAACACTAGTGAAAAATGGCGTGGGTTTAGGTAAGAGTTGGAAATGTGATTGTATGGAAGGTGTAGGTTGGCGTAGAACTTACTACTTGTGAAGCTGCATCCTGCTCTTGTATTCCTCGGCGAATGTTGCGCTGGGCGGAGGCCTTCGGCGGTTGCTTGGGGCCTCCGGTTTGGCTGTCTGCTGGAAGTAGGCCCGAAGTTCGTGCTGCTGTGCTTCCAGAGATCTGACGGTGATGTCAATGGAATCTAGATGTTGTGTGATGGTGTCCGTTGCTGAAGATGAGGTCTGGATGGAGTTGTCGATGGAGTTGACTCTGGTAGTGATGATCTCGAACTGCCCAGCTAGAAAAACTTGCTGAGCAGCTGAGGTGTCTTGAAGGTCCCTGATGAGTTCCTCCAGGGCTGTCAGCTTCGTTGTCATGTTCAGGAACTCCGCGTGGAGATCCTGAACGGCGTCGCGTAGGCCCTGGACTTCCTCGATGATCGGTGCTGAAGATGTTGGTGTCGGCGTCTGTGGAGGTGATGCTGGCTGCGATGAAGGTGCTGGCGGCTTAGGCGTTGCCTTCCTGCGAGAATGTAGGGGGCAGAGCGCTTGGCCGGTGAAATGTGTTGACCCTCCACAGGTCGCACAGTAGCGGCGTCGGCGGCGAAGGTCGTGCTGCGTGCACGAAGCCGTGGTGCTGGAGGCGCCACAGTAGTGGCACCTTGGTTTCGCCGTGCAGGAGCTCTCGTTGTGCTCATAGGCACAGCAGCGTCCAGTTGTTAAACATTGACTATTGCTATTTTCTTTATACAGGGCCATTCTGAAAGCTTTGAGAATGGGAAACAATGAGTAGTGATAAGCCAAAGCAGCTTTTCGTAACTTCAGATTAAAGTTCAGATAGTAACGTGTGCAATTCTGAGCGCATTTCAACAATGTGCATCGTCAGCACCGCCAGTATATGCACAGAATATGTAGCTACGCCATACGCTAGGACGAATCCCAAGCGAGAGTGTTTCCGTGCTATGATTTTCTATGACTTTAAAGTCGGTATAGTGGAGAGACAAAGCTTTGAAAGACTGCTTCGTGCATTTGAGGATCTTTACTCTTCGCAATCCACCATTTATCGATGGTATGCAGAGTTTACAAGAGGAAGGGATTCCCTCGAAGATGAAGACCGAGCAGGACGGCCGTCTCCACCAACAATGAATGAAAATGTGGTAAAAGCAGAACACATGTTTCGGGAAAATCATCGTTGCACATATGGTCAAATTCAAGAAACCCTAAATATTGGATCGGTAGCAGTGGAGGCAATCTTGAAAGAAAAACTTGACGTTACGATGCTCTGCAGCCACTTCACAAATGAGCAGAAACAAGCAGTTGTGAATGGTGCCAGGAAATGATTGAAAAATTCAATGGAGGAAGATATAAAAAGATATTTAACATTGTAACACGTGACGAAAGCTGCATTTACCAGTATGATTCCAGAATCTAAACGACAGTCATCGGTCTGTCTACCCAATAAAGATCCCCAACAAAGGTGCAACGAAGAAGCAGTGTTGGCAAGATGATCTGTCCTGTCTTCTCAGAAAGTGGTCACATTGTAACGATTTGTTTGAGGGACAAAGGAGTGTTATTACCAGATGGTACATCACAAAATGTCTGCTACAAATGTTCAGTGAACTGAGAAAGCGTCCTAAGGCTGGTCTACGTGGAATTTTATTGCTCTATGACAATGCCTCAACCCACACTGCACATGAAACAACCCAATTTCTGCAGGATTCAAATATTTGTCCCATCCTCCCTACAGTTCAAATCTGGCCCGAGAGCCTTTTTTCTATTCTCCAAAATGAAAGAAATAATTCGAGGTGAGCGATTCGAGTCACCTGAAGCCGCGGTAGGTGCTTGCGAAGAATGTATAGGGTTGTCTCTTAAGTTCGTTCGCTTTTCGTTACGTTTCAATCACTAAGAACGCCTGGGAATACACCTCACCCGCAGCATAGCTTCGACAGCGTAGTTGCCGAACTTTCTGCTTACAAACTTTAAGCACAAGGTCGTTCAAAAGATAAATAACTACGGCAGTTAGGTTTTGTAAACAAACTATTTATTTCTTGGAGTATACAACATTATTTCCGTCACTATATTGCCAAGTTCCCAGCTATAGTAGCACGAGCTAATTGAACTCCAATGCCAACATCCGAGTTGTAATTCATGGATTATTGACTATCGTTTCATGAATTCTTTCCACGCCCGTAGCCATTGGCCGTCCAGATCGAGGTTTATCTTTTAGGGAGAAATTCCCAGCTCCAAATTGACTAAACCGCTTTTGACATGCTCGCTTCGTTACTGCATCTTCCTCGTAGACAGCACAAATTTTCTGCCGGCATTGTGAGGAGGTTTTACCCTTACGATAGTAAAACAGCATAAGATGTCGGAAAAAGTTTCTTTTTGCTTTCCACAGTTTGTAAACACAACTTCTACCCAACGTCAGTCACAAATACACACTGATGTATCCAATAGTGAGTCTGGTTGTTGTTCTCTAAGTCGTAGGGGTGGTTAGGCAACTAGGATAACTTGAGTGTACAGAGGGTTCAGGGTTTCAGGCGCTACACATGGAACTTGCGAGCAAAACGAACGAACTTATGAGACAACCCAATATTTGCACTCTCTTCAAAGAAGAATGGCGTTCAGCATTTAAAAAATGGTTTGAAAGGATGATACGGTTTATAGAATGCAATGGAGAATATTTTGAAAAGATGAAATTATCATATCTAAACTTTCAATGTCTTATTGCGTCCATTCTCAAAACTTTAGGAGTCACACCATGTATCCACTATAACAAAGTGTGTAATGCGGCTTTTTCCGGAAAGTTTTATCTCGATTAAAATGAAGAAGATAGGAAAATAAACTTTCGTAAAAATAATTTGTATAATCGCTAGAGGGTGGAGAAAATCATGGGAATTTAGCTTATCAGATTTTTTAAGTTCTAATTTGAATGTTATTTGCTCTAATTTATGTAATGCTTTCTGTAGACCTTCTTCAGTAATCTAGCAATTCAGCAAACTGGTATTCCTCAAGATTTTTATAGTATAATACATTTTACTTTCTCTACTACGTATAGTAAGTAGGGGAAGTATTCTATTCCACCCAAAAATTCAATACCGAGATTTCACCGGAAATATATCTTGAGACCCCCTGAACCCAAAAAAGCATGTCCGTGTGTGTGTGTGTCTGTGAACAACATAACTCAGAAACGAACAGTCGGATAAAATCAAAACTTGGTGTTTAGGTTCAGTATCTTCCAGACATGCGACACGAAGCTTTTCAAGAACATTCCCCCACCCCAGATTACCCTTTACATGGAACATTTTTCCAAATTTTTAATTTTCTCAAAAATGGCTCTAACGATTTTGATTAAAATATCATATGTTTAAGATATATTTGGGCGGCGACGTGGCCGAGTGGTTAGACCGCTCGCCCGGGTTCAATCCCAGGGACCTGCATGTGGAATTTGTGGTGGACGAAGCGGCGTCTGGCGTGTTTTCTCCGGGTTCTCTGGTTTCCCCCGCCATTCATTCCACTAACTGCTCCATCATCACCTTTCCTTTCATCCATTTCAACATTTCGCTTCATCCACTTCCTTCATCCCATACCAGGCATCGGGCTGATCACTCATCCTGGATATTCTGTCTGATCCATGAGTGTCTGCTCCTCGACGGGCCTTTGACCCCAGGCATCCTCCTGTAAGTCCTGGGGCGTGTAAGTCCTACATAAGAGGAGGGCAAACAGATAATGAATGAATGAATGAATGTTTAAGATATTTTCATGGCAAATAAAATGTCTATCTTAATTTTTTGGGAATGTCTCCAACAGTATTCTTCATTGTGAATGACTTTTGTAAAACTGGTAAACCATAATATATTGCTTGTTATTCCCTTAAATTTTCAAATACTTACTTTCTCAAATCGAAATTCGTGATTCATTTTTTTTGTGTTGATAATCAAAGAGTATTAATCTGTGGCAAAGAGAATGGTGCTGCACCTAGCAACCAGCTATTAAGAGATATGCCTATGCTTAAAGGCTACTGTATTTCTATATTGCCCTTGTAAATATATATTCCCCTTACATCTACAAGAAAATTAGCAATAAGATAAGAGTCTGCAAATGTTTATCTCGATTAACATGAAGTAGATGGAGAATAAACGTTTGTAAAAATAGTTTGTACAAGAGTAGAGAAAGTCATGTGGATGTAACACATCAGATTTTTCTGAATATATTACAGCCAAACGGGTGTTACTTCCTGGATTATCCTCGGAAATTTGTAATCTCTTGTGGGATTATCCATTATAATTTTATGTTTTCATATTTTTGGCCAAAATTTTACCTATGCCTCGACTTAAGTACGCAATATTTCAGATGTTTTAAGGAAAAGAGAACGTGTTACTAATAGTTTGATTGAAAACAAACTGAGAAATTAGACTGCAGTGGATGATTGATGTTTTGTGATGCAGAACTTTCTCTTGCCTGTATGGAGAAAAGTTATATATGAACCTCCGGTGTATACACAGCATTTAAAAAACTGACTAGCGGTCTATACCGTTTTGGTACACGGCGTTATGAAAGGCAGTAAAAGGAAAACGGTGTGTTAGGCAAAAACCAAGCGACGTGGAAATGTTAACATATTTACAAGCTCTGGGCGTTTGTACATATTACTCGTTTTAAAATAAACATAGTTTTTTGTCGCTGGGTAAACAATGCTATTTTGGAAGCGAATTAGTCATGCGACAGCGCTGGCAACTGTCTTGTGCCGTGAATAATTTTGTAGATGGCAAGAGAGTGTTAAGTGACATCCATGTTGTCCGCCTGCAACGTGAGTCTCGTCTTTCTTTAGGTCTCTGCCCCTTTTGAAATTCTGTATTCGTAGCTGCACTTTTAGAACGTATGTATAATTTACTACATTGCCGAGTGCGAGTAAAGCGAGAATCAGTTAGGAGATTTCGTGCAGAACAACAGCTTCTCTTGATTTATGTGATGCTAATTTTATCACTGCAGCATCCGAGGAAACCGGGGGAAAATGGCGTTTGTATCAGATAACTTTTAATGACATGCCAACTTCATACAGTAGCTGAGTTTTAGAAAAACAGTTCGTCAGTTTTTTATTACTTTCTCTACCGCTTATATATAGTAGGTAGAGGGAGTGTTGCATTCCACCCAAAAATTCGATACGAAACTACACGTTTTGGGACTCCCTTGACTCTGGAATGTTACAGTTTTAGGCAGTATTTTTAACACTTAAATGATATCAGTCTAATTATATAATATAAAATGTATGTAACAAGCATTCTATTAATGTATATATTATTATGTACATGTATAATAATGTTATGTGAATGTATTACGTGTTTTAACAATGTAGGAGCTGTGAGAATGGTGCTAACAATGCGGTAACCTTGGGACAACAATAAATTAGAAAGTTTAATAATGCTACTAATAATTCTTTGAAAATAATGTAATATTTAAAACAGTTTAATAAATAGCCAATCAACAACTAGAAAGGCTAAAAGTTAAATAAAAGTATTCTATTGGAGTAGAATTAGCCAATTAGAACCTTGAAATATAGTAAATGTACAAATTTAAGCGGTAGACGCGAGATGCTAGAAGACAGCGTTCCCCAGCAGTTCGCTCTGTACGTGTTCAGAGTGACACATACTAAATAATTCATTACGTCGTGAATAATATAAAGTTTACTTGTTTAAAAGGTGCAAAACTAAAATAATAATCTCACAGCTCTACAGCTGTGAAGTGTTATTTATTCGTGTGAAGGATTATAAAGAAAGTTAAATACCATTATAATTAGTGTAAGCCTTCATTCTTCAGACACACTACTGACGCAGCCGAGGCATACACATATAATATTTAAATAAACATTAAAATACAAAGTTGATTTTTCAACATGGGGGCGAAGGCCACCGGAAAGTATACGTGGAGCAAAGGCCACCGTAAAGTAAACGTGGAGGCGAAGGCCACCGGAAAGTCAACGTGGGGACGAAGGCCACCGGAAAGTAAACGTGGGGCGAAGGCCACCGGAAAGTTTGTATCGTACGTGAGGCGAACACTCCAAGAAACATATCTCCCGCAATACGTGGCGCAAACAGCAAAAATAAACAACTTCAAGCAACTACTGCAAGTTTGGCGCCCAACGCGTGGTGCTAATAACGTAAAGATATTTCTATTTCAATTTGCTGCCCTCATTCACTACTTTCTCTACCCTCTAGCGTTATTAGTGGCTGCACAAGTATTCTTACTAAAGCTTATTTTTCTATCTACTTCATTTTAATCCAAATAACCTTTGCAGTAATAGCTACATTACACATTTCGTTATAGATACAAAGGGAATGACAGTCAAATGCTTAAGAACTGGACGCTATATACTGGCCTTAGAATCCCATACTCTTTCCATACAATCTGAGAAACAGCTAAAAGTTGAAAGCTCTAAAGAATGGCCAAGTAATGAACTATTCGAACCATTAATAACGTACATCTCGGAAATGGCTGATGTCACAAAAAAGTTATTTGAAATAAATTGTGTCCTTTAAAGACATCTACATTTCTTGTGTAGTACGTTTCAGTTATCGCTTAACGTTTACTATTATATAAGATTATACAAAAGAGGACTTCAAAGGCTATTTAAAAAAATTCAAGATATAGATTGTATTTATGATGTAAATGTCCTTAATACATGGTATTTAATCAAAACTGCCAGAGCCATTTTTAGAAAATCAAAATGTTCAACAAATGTTCCATCCAAAGGGTAGTTTGGGTTGGGAATTTTCTATAAAATGTTCGTGGCTCATCTTCAGAAAGTACTGAACCTAAATACCAAGTTTGGTCTTTATCCGATTTATCGTTTTTCAGTTATCCTGTTCACAGTCACGCACACACGCACATTCTTTTAAAAACTTTCTTTTTTTATTCATGGGCCTCAAAGCATGCACTGCCGCTGGAATGTAATACCTTCTTTACCTACTGTGTACCTGGCAGAGAAAGTAAAACGGCATTTTTGGATAGACCTCTCCATGTGTGTGTGTCTGTCTGTCCGTCCGGCTGTGAACAGCATAACTCAAAACGAAAGGTCGGTTAAATACCAATCTAGGTATTTAAGTTCAGCATCTTCTAAGGATATAACAGAGGATTTTCATGAACATCCCCCACTCCAAACTCCCCCTTTAAATGAACACGTTTTCGGTATATTTTATTTTCTCAAAAATGATTATAATGAGATATGTTTAAGATATTTACATGACAAACTAAATGTATATATTCAGTTTCGAAGGAACAGTCTGTGAAATGCTCTTGATTCTGAATGAACTTTTGTAACATGTAAACCGTAAAGAATCAGAAAATCTTAATATACAAGAAATATAGATCTTTGTTAAAAGATCTACAACTTATGTCAAATCCTTTTGAGCGTTAACTGTTCTCGAAATATTCTTTGCCGGTTTTAATTTTCAAATACAGTGCGGTGGTTTTAACGTGAGGCCAAAGAACGACTCTATGCATAGCCAGCTTTATTCCAATGACCTCGTACTTTTCCGCGCAACGTCGGCGCATGAAGGTTGTTTTTATCAGCTGTGCTTCAGTTGTTGCTTTGAGCTTGTGCTGTAAAGAGACTTATGCATTTTGAATCTCAAAGGTGAAAGATTTTTCAAGACATATGTGTTGTATGTGATTTGCTTAAGAGTGTTAATGTCTTGTCGTTAGTCACCGCAATGCCTGACGACAATTCAAGGTTGATGGACACATTTTTATGTACGCTATATAGGAAAGCACCGAATCATGTAGACAGGTGCGTAGACAGCTTCAAGAAATTTCCTGGTATTACAGTTCCAGGTACAGAAACTGTTAGACGTATGGTTAATAAGTTTAGAACAAAGGGGGTCACTAAATCCTAAATTTAAGAAGCAAAACCGGGATGTTCTAACTGAGGAAAAAATTGACGAAATTGGTGCATCTATTTGGGGCAACCGAAAAAAATATTGAAAAAAACCTGATGTGTTACACTCACATGACTTTCTCTACTCTTGTACAAACTATTTTTACAAACGCTTATTCACCATCTACTTCATGTTAATCGAGATATCGGGATGTTAATCTTATTGCTAATTTTCTTGTAGATGCAAGGGGAATTGCTAGGCTTTAAGCAATAGTCAAATATTTTAAGAGGTGGTTGCTATGTGGAGTATTCCATTCTCTTTGTATGTCCAGGACAAAAAAAAAGTGAATAACGAATTTGAGAAAAAGTATAAGTATTGGAAACTTTAAGAGAATAACAAGCAATACCTCGAAAAGGTTCACTCAACAAACAAAAAAAAATGTATGTAACATAAATTGTGTATTTTAACGCGATCTGCATTTTTTGTGTAGTAAAACTTTGTCTCTCTTATGGTTTACCAATTTTGCAAAATTCGTTCACAATGAAGAATAATTTTGGAGACATTCCCAGAAAATTCGAGATATACATTTCATTTGTCATAAAAATATCTTAAACATATGGTATTTTAATCAAAATCATTAGAGCCATTTTTGAGAAAATTAAAAGTTTCGAAAAATGTTCCATGTAAAAGGTAATCTGGAGTGGGGGATTTTTTTGAAAACCTTCGTGTCGCATCTCTGAAAGATACTGAACCTAAATACCAAGTTTGGTGTTTATTCGATTGTTCGTTTCTGAGTTATGCTGTTCACAGACACACACACGGACATGTTTCCAAAAATGATTTTTTGGATTAAGGGGGCCTCAAACATGTATTTCCGGTGAAATCTCGGTATCGAATTTTTGGGTGGAATACAATACTTCCCCTACTTACTATACGTAGTAGAGAAAGTAAAATGCCGGTGCAGGAGTATGCTGTAAACATTTTCCACAGTATCTAACATTAGATGAAATGTCAAACCACTATGATGGAGAATTAACATCTATAAAAGCAGCATTACAGAACACTTTATATAGACCATACATAAAAGAAAAAATAGTCATCTTATCAGACTCAAAATCAGCCATAGATGTGATAGTAAATTACAATAATAAAACAAGAAGAAATATTAAAGAAATAAGAAGCCTAATTGAAGCAGTTGAAACTAGAAATCACGTCACGCTACAATGGATCCTAGTTCATGTTGGACTTTTGAGCAATGAACATGCGGATCAATTAGCAAAGAAAGATGGAATACAACAAATAAATCCTGTAGGTCAAATAGAAATACATAAACAATTAAATAACATTAAAAACATTTCAAAAGACAGCAGAGACTTGATGAAGATAAATTAAAGGATAAAGATTATAAGAATATTAAAGAAAGAGTTGATATACAAAAACTGTCAAGGAAGACTGCAGTGCCTTATTTAGGATGGCAACTGGCCACGATTGCCTCGCAGAACGATACGATGCCTACCTACACCCAAGTGCACTCTCTGTGAAGAAGATGTCATCCTGAACAAAAAACATCTCGCCAGATGTAAAGGCCTTAAAAGTGATAACTTACATACTTTATGTTGGGAAGCCAGAGGGAAAACTATGCAGATCAATTAATCCCCAGTGCCATTGGTGAACAACAATTTTTCTGTAGCATAAGCCGTTTCCAAAATATCAGTTATTAATGGTTCGAATTGTTCAATACTTTGTCCTTTTGAATTCCAATAAATATTCACTTCTTTCTCGTGATTGCATGGAGAGAGAATGGAATTTTAAGACCAGTTTCTAAACATTTGAGTGCCGTTATTCCTTAGGTATGTTTAACAATACATATTTCTGCACAAGTTTACCTCGATTGAAATGAAAAAGAAAAGTATAAACTTTCGTAGGAGTAGGTTTTATACCCAGAGAAAGTCATGTGAATGTAACACATTTTTTTTGCCAAATTCACAGATACACTACATTTTCGGATAACCAGCACTTTCCCACCTTACTTCTTCTTCTACTTCTCCTTCTTCACTTCAAGGATTAGGTATTACACCTGTTCCGTCTTCGCATTCTTTTTTTATTCGAATCTCCGATGTCTCATTTTCCTAACGGTTTATATTTATTAATTAATAATGACATTATTTCTTCACTCGTGGGGTTCATGTGCTCTTTCCAAAAATGTTTATTTTCTTCAATTATATCATATAATTTATAAATATTCAGTTGTTCTCTAATTGTTTCATTTCTTATTAAGTCTAATCTGGTGCATCCTTTAGTTCTCTGTACAAATCTCATTTCCGTCGATTGAATTTTACTTTTGTCTTTTTCTTTTATTATCCAAGATTCGCTACCATACATGATCACCGGGACTGCCATGGTCTTGCAGAGCTTCAGCTTTGTTTCTTTCCTCGTTTTATTTTGTTGAGTTCTTGTTATTGATCCACATATTTGTTGAAATTTATTTATCTTATTATCTATATCTCTATCCACATCGTCACTTATGTCACAACCCAAGTAATTAAAATTCATGATTTGTTTCAGATATTATTTCCAATGCATATTTTTGTTCTCATTGGGTATTTTCATTGGTGAGCCATTACTTTGGTCTTTTTTAAGGAAATCTTAAAATGATATTTGTTTCCCAGTTGGTACATTTAATAAATCGAGTGCTACTCTGCAGTATGGCTACATCATCTGCATCATTATACTTAAATATGAATTATGATTTAGTTGTATTCCTGGATACACTTCCTTCTTCCATGTTTATAAGATCATCTATATATATATATATATATGTATATATATGTATATATATATATTGGTTCTGATTTTGTAGTGCCTGTGTTTATAATAACTTTAGTGTTTGTATAGTCTTTCAATAAGTGTGTCCTATCTTTGAACTTAAATAATACAGGTTCTATAAATGATAGAGGTTTATTTATTTTTTTATTTTGGAACATAATTAATGTCATTACGTGTGGAAGAGAACATCAGTTAAGTGACCGCCGCGACTTCGTTGGGTTGCACGTATACGGATACCCAATTTTCAATGACAGAAGAGCGTAAATTAGGTCCGTGATGTTACTCATAAGATCATTTACTGTTTCTGGCTTGTTGACATAAACTCGAGATTTAACATAACCCCACAAGAAGTAATCCAACGGCGTTAAATCACATGACTTCGGGGGCCAGTTAATATCACCATCACGGGAAATGATGAAACCTCTGAACTTTTCCTTCAAAAGATCGATTGTTTCGAGAGCAGTATGACATGTGGCACCATCTTGCTGGAACTAGATGTTTAAGAATCACACCATCCGATTGAGGCCAAAAATAGTCCCTTATAAGAGCCCGGTATCTTTCTCCATTGACAGAGCTTCTCCATCTTCATCACGGAAAAACTATGGACCAATGATTCCACCATACCAAAATCCGCATCACACAGTAACCTTTAGGGAATGAAGTGGTCGTTCTGGAATCTGCATTGGATTGTGATTGCTCCAATAGCGGATTTTTTTTGTTAACACAGCCTCCATCTAAAAGTGGGCTTCGTCGCTGAAGATGATTTTTCGACAAACAACCGGGTCAGCTTCCAATTACTCCATAGCCCAGCGAATACAGGCGCAAACTATGGTCGTTGGACTTTAGTTCTTGAGTTGACACCATTTTGTAAGTGTGAAACTTCAAATCCAGATGCAGAATTTGCCAAGTTGTGGTCGGTGAAAGCCCCAATTCTTGCGCTCAACGAGGAATTGATTTGTTTCCGTTCTCGCGTACACTCTCACGAACGGCGCCTATGTTTTTGTTGGAGCGCTTACGTACAGGCGTTCTCTGATCGCTGACAGAACCACTTCTTTCAAATTTATCGATCAAACGCCGAATCGTTCTCTCGAAGGGACGATTATGCACAACGTAAACTTCACGCAATACACGGAAGGTTAAGCGAACAGATGATCCATTTTGATAATAAATTTTCACAATTTCTACGCGTTCCATGTCTATTTGTCAATAACAACTGTAACCACATGAAAAAAATGACTACTCTAGCTCAATAACAACGGCAGCTATCACATGTTAAAGATAGGACACTCTTGTTGAAAGACCCTTTATATATGTTTTTAATTACCTCTAAAATATGCCGAAGATATTCCCGATTGTCCAATATTTTCCATAAAATAGTGCTGTCCATCAGGTCAAATGCTTTTTCAAAGTCAATAAAAGCAATATGAGTCTTCAAATCGACCTCTCATCTTTTTTCTAAAATACGTTTAATACTAAAAGCATTATCACTGCATGAGCGTCCTTTTCTAAAACCGGTCCGCCCACCTTACTCTACGGGCAATTTGCCGCTCGGTGTGAAGCCTGGCGTCAGAGAGTGCTGACTTACGACGTTTCTCTCGGAACTTGTGCCTAGTTACTCAGTTGGAAATTCAGAAGCTTCTTCTCATCCTGCGGCACTCCCTGCATTTAATGAAATGGGCTACTGGGAGAGAAACAGCGTGTTCTCTAATAGTTTGTAACGACGGTGACATAGTAGTGCGAGACTTCGTAATGGTTGTTTCAAAATTCTCCAAATTAAATACAGGATGACATCAATTCCACCCCTTCTTCCTCTCCCCCCCTCTCTCTCTCTCTCTCTCTCTCTCTCTCTCTCGCTGCGTCTGAAACACGGGGGAGTGACTTCGCTGCCATATTTCACGCACAGGATCTTTTCGTTCCACCAGGAAGGACATTGAGGGCGCGCGTATCTCGCGGGAATAAACACTGGTCTTTGATATACACATGAAGAAAGTTAAGAGGAGATTAAATCAAAATGTTGCATCTTTGCTTTTCCTGTAATACAATTATTGAAATATTCTGCTCATATTTATATATTATTTACATATTTTGGTAAATTTAATGTATTTTCAAAGATAAGTGAGCTAGGCATTTAAAAAAAGCCGATGTGTTGCATTTACATGACTACCTCTCTTTTATCTTTTTCTTTAGTATCTACTTCTACTTGCTTTTAATAAAAGCACATTGAAAGTTTACCAAAAAGAGTGCTGTGAGATGAGGTAGATATAGTAAACAGCTACTGGCTACCAGTAGCTCTTTGGATTAATGCATATATAACTATATTTAAATTTAGAATAATACATAAACTAAGAAAGGGGATATATGGTGAGAAATTAACAGACGTGTATTTAGATTACAAATTTTAGTAGAAGTTAGTTAAGGTTAGTAGTTCAGTATTTGTTATTTAGTTTTTGGTTGAGGGTTTCAATCTGATATATAAAGAAAATATGAAGCGAGGATACATATTTTTGAGAAACAAATACATAAAGTTTGGAAGCATACGTCCAAGGGTAGAGAACCCGCGAGTATAATCGCAAATCTTATTTTTATTTTCACTTTCCCTACTACGTATAGTAAGTAGGGGAGGTGCTGCATTTCACCCAAAAATTTCATACCGAGATTTCACTGGAAATACATGTTTTGAGGCCACCTAAATGAAAAAAGCATTTTTAAAAAACAGTCTCTGTGTGTGTATGAGTGTGTGTGTGAGAGAGAGAGAGAGAGAGAGGGAGAGAGAGAGAATCTATGAACAGCATAACTCAAAACTGAAAAGTTGGTTAAATACCAAACATTTAGGTTCAGTATCTTTCAACGATGCAACACGAAGATTTTCACCCCAGACTACCCATTACACGGAACATTATTCGAAAATTTTTATTTTCTCAAAATTTGATTTAACGATTTTGATTAAAATGTCATATATTTAAAACATTTTCATGACAAATGAAATGTATATCGTGAATTTTCTGGGCATGTCACCAAAAGACCCCTTTATTCTGGATCGGTTTTCATAACTGGTAAACCGTAAGGGATAGACACTGTTTTTACACACAAAAATATGTAGATCTCATTAAACTACACAATTTATGTCATATACAATTTCCGAGATATGCTTGTTATTTGTTTGAATTTTCCATCAATTAGTCCATTGTTTATTTTTAATTTTATTATTTATATATCCAGTTGCTACATAAAAAGCTGATCCGAAAACGGAATCCGTTCCGTTAGTTTATTTTAATAATTAAATTAAAAATGTTATTTTAAATTCTAATTTTATTGCTCTTCCTTCTCTTCGAATTTTATATTTAATTGATGAAAATTCTAATCCAACATTAACTTAAGTTCATTCTTCAACTTTGGTTACTCCTGGAATTTATTTACTAATTAGGTTTAATAAAGCTTTTCGAAATTGATTACTACATGTTTTATTAAAGTACTTTTCTCTTATAAATAGACAAGTTCCATTTTTTTTCTTCTTATAAATGGAACAAATGGGAATTCGTTATTCTTTTTTTTAATGTTCTAGACTTGTTCATCTGTTTATAATGTTTGTTTATCTCCTTTAACATGAAGTAGACGGAGAATAAGCGTTTGTAAAAATAGTTTGTACCAGGGTAAAGAAAGTTATGTGAGTGTAACACATCATATGCTTTTATGTACTGGACATCCAAAGAGAATGTAGTGTTCCATAAACAACCAGCTCTTAGTAGATTTGACTATTGTTTAAAACCTACCATATTCCCTTTGCATCTACAAGAAAATTAGCAATAAGGAAGTTTGTGCAAATTTTTATCTCGATTAACATGAAGTAGGTGGAGAAAAAGCTTTTGTAAAAAATAGTTTGTGCAACAGCAGAGAAAGTCATGTGAGTGCAACACAGCATATTTTTTTATAAAGTGGAACATAATTAAGATTAAATGTCGCCACATGGAGGATAATTTTTAAAATTTTATTTAAAATACAAGTATTATGCCTACAGTGTTAAAATATCTACAAATTAAAGAGAGGAATTAACACTACACAAAGAACAACAAATATTTGTATTTTAATCTCCACTTATATAGTAGTATTTATTTGAATACTCAGAAATAAGCATTGTTTTATGTTTCCGGATCTTGAGAGCAATTTCGCGCAGCGGGAATTAGTCGAAGAGGAAAGCGGAAAACACAGTTCAGTAAACCTGATGCTTTCTATTCAAGGCACCTACACTTTGCTCACCAATGAAGTGCCGGAAACTGTATGTTCCACTCCATCTCTCCTAGATAGGTAATGTATTAACTTACTTCGCTATCAATACTAACAGTTTAAAAGCACTACAGGTGTCAAGATGTTGCTTAGAGAAAATACTTTGAAATATCAATTTTTGCCGAAATATATACACGATGAAGATGGTTTATCAGAAAATTGTAAGAATATAAGAGTTTCATTTTTAATTTATTAAATTTATCCACCCATATTGGTTATTAAGACATGGAAGTTTTAACCGGAAGTCTGCAGTTCAACTCCCGCCAATATCTCGTCACTAATTTCTTCTGGTTTTAATCAGTCATCAGTGTCCACCGCCTGTGGTGTCGTATGCAGTAATAACGAGTCCTTAAACATTGTTAAAAAGAATTAGATGTCTATAATAAGAATTTTTCCCAATACCACACATTTATTTCGGCCACAAAACAATTTGAAATTTACGCTGCGCATAACTTTACCACCAGGTTTTAATGGGTAAATTCATACTTCGTGCTACTCGCAGCTTAAACATACTAAGAAGTGATCCTGTGTACCCTAAAGAAGACACTAGAAGTTGTTTTACAACGTCAGTACTGGAGCAGCGCAATATACGTACAAATATTTCGCCGCACCCTCTCCATTCTCACCTGCATGATCCTCCGCCTTCTGTTCCATCTCCGGAACATGTTTTATTCAGTGGTTTTATAGCGCGACTTTACCAGGGATCACATTTTCCTCTGTGTTTCGTCTAGCATTCTGTGACATCCATCCCGTGACATGGCTTCTGTTTTCAAATCGTGCGACGTTCGATAACTCTGCAAAAATTTAATTTCTACTAGCTGAAAAACTCGGCGTTCCCCGTGGCTTGACAGTTTATCCTTACAAAATTTAGCCTTAGGTTGCATTTACTAAGTTTCTTTAGAAGCATTTAAAAATGATTACACCAGAGACTTAAACAAAGAGTTAAATAAAACTCTCCGTACTCTATCAAGGATAAAATATCTTACATAACTTTCTTTACTCTTGTACAAACTATTTTTATAAACCTTGTTCTCAACCCACTTAATTTAATGAAGTACTGTATTTCATCCAAAAATTCGATACCGAGATTTCACTGGAAATACATTTTTTGAGGCCCCGAATCCAAAAAAGACACTTTTAGAAAAAGTACATGTGTGTGTCTGTCTGTGTGGCTATGAACAGCATAACCCCAAAACGAAAATTCGGATAAATACCAAACTTGGTATTTAGGTTCAGTGTCTTTCAAAGATACGACACAAAGCTTTTCAAGAAAATTCTCCCACATCAGACTACATTTTAAATGGAACAGTTTTCGAATATTTTAATTATCGCAAAAATAGCTCTAATGATTTTGATTAAAATATCATGTATTTAATATATTTTCATGAAAAATAAAATGTATACCTTGAATTTTCTGACAATGTCCTAAAAGGCCTCTTCTTTCTGAATGACCCTTGCCTAAATGGTGAACCGTAAGAGTAAGACAAAATTGTACTACAGAAAGAAAATGTAGAGCTCGTTAAAACATACAATTTATATCATATACATTTTTCTGTTGAGTCAACCATTTCCGAAATATTCCTTGTTATTTGTTTTGAATTTTCCAATATGTATACGTTTTCTCAAATGGGAATTTGTTGTTAGCTTTTTTAAGTCCTGGACATACAAAGAGAAGGGTATGCTCCACATAGCAACCAGATTTTACAAGATTTGGCTATTGCTTAAAGCCTACCATATTTCTCTTGCACCAACAAGAAAATTGGCGATAGTTAATATGAAGTGGATGGAGAATAAGCGTTTGTAAAAATGGTTTGTACAAGAGTATTAAGCTATGCGAGTGTAACACATCAGATGTTTTACCAAGCGATTGTAGCCCCTTTACACTTATGCAAGCATCGACATATAGTTGTTGGAATTATTGATTTGGCTGTGCTATTGCACTAAGGAATATTTGAACTCGCTGTTCATTTGTTATTTTGTGAGGCCGTGAAAGCCTAAGCAATTATTATTCTTATGTTGGCAATATTGTACCTATTACAGTTATGATTGAAAAGAATATAAATGGTCCTGCGAGCTTTTGTAGACATCACATAAAATTACATAACTGATCGTGTGAAATGGGGCGGAATTTTGAATTCTAAGATGAACAGTAATGTTTGCCTTGTGTCAAAGGTTATTAGTGTCAAGTTTGGTCGAAACCGGTGCAATGTCTGGAAGCCTGTAACAAACATACACACGAATACTTAAAATGACTTTTATACGTTAAGATGAAAGGAAAGTTTTTCTTCTGGAGAGATAATTGCTAAGGTGATTTATTCAATTATCGTATACTCACGTATTGTATTTCTGCAATACCCACTGTTACTTTATCATATACCTATACTATGTATAAGCCAGGAGGTTGTCCTCAAAAAATTCGATATTGAAATTTCAATGGAAATACACTTTAAAGCTCCATTGAAAACGAGCGCGCGCGCGCGTGCGTGTGTGTTTGTGAATAACAACTAAATCTTCAAAACAGCGACATAAACATTTAAAGAAAATTCTCTCATTCTAAGCTATACTTTTCACGGATAATACTTCACTATTTTCTATTTATTAAATTTGGCTCTGACAATTTTAATTAAAATAACCTGTTTTATGTGAATAGGCTGTAACGTTTTCTGTGACGGTTGTACAGTTTTCTATAATTTCTTAATTATAAGAGAAATCCCAAAATATATCATACAAAAATTCTTATGTGTTACATTCACATGGCCTTCCCTGCCATGTTTACATGGATCATTTGTCGAACATTTCAATTTTCTAAAACATGGCTCTAACAATTTTGATTTAACTACCGTATATAAAAACATTTACATGGCAAATAAAATGTATATCTTGAGGTTTCTTAGAATAGCCTTTGGAGTCCTCTTCATTCGCTAGGAATTTTGTATAATCTTGTATAACTGGTAAACGTTAAGCGATATACGAAAAGGTACAACACAAAAAATGTAGATCTTCTTAAAACACAGCTCTTGTTTCAAGTAAGTTTCCTGTGGCATAAGCCATTTCTGAGAGATCCGTTTTTAATGGTTCGAATTGTTCATTTCTTCGTCATTCTGTTAAAGCCCTGTCAACATTCAGTTGTTTCTCGTGATTGCATAAAACAGTGTGGAATTTTAAGGCCAGCTTTTAGCATCCAGTTCTTAAACGTTTGACTATCGCTTTTCTCTTTGTGTCTATAACGAAATGTGTAATGTAGCTTTTTCTGCAAAGGTTTATTTGTATTCAAATTTAGTAGATAGAAAAAGTAGCTTAGTAAGAATAGTTTGTATACCCACTAATAAACAATAGAGGGTAGACAAAGTCATGTGGATGTATCACATTTGATTTTTAAAAATGTATTTAAAATATAAGCAGTATGCCGATAATAAAAATATATATATATCAAATTAAAGAAGGTATTCCAATTTATAACACATAAAAACCTAATAATTTTTTATTTTATCAATTTTTTACATATTTTAGTCTTCCCTGTTGTCTCTTGTATCCCTCTTGTAGCTTTAACGATATGTGGAATGAAAGATTTCTGCAAACGTTTTTCAAATTAACACCTTAGATGTAGGGTATACAACGGAGGGGTACATCTTGCACCTGCAACCAACTGGAGTTCACGCTACCTCAGAAGGAAGGGATGAAGTGAAGGAACCTTAGAGTAGATAGGTCACAAAGACGCGGGGTAGTTCTTAAAAGTTCCTAGTTCGAAAATCCATACATTTCTGGAGTTTCTCAGAGAGGACGATGAGCGACCCTTTCAACCAAGCAGCCCTACCTGTCAACTGGGAATACCTACTCCTTGGAGGAAACATCCGCGTCATCTGTACGTCACCAAAACATACCACGAAATCTAGAAGCACCTGAAACATGAGGAGGAAAGGGAATGCAAGCATTCGCCTACCGATCAGGGAAACCACGAAAAAACCCAAGGTCGATAGGAATGCTCCTGCGAGACATATCGTTCACTTACATTAAGTAGATAGAAGAATTAGCTTTTGCTTGTGGAAGAATAGGTGAAGAAGATCATGTGAATGTGTATTTTCTAATATATCTATTGATGCAATAATAATTTTATATAATAGTCGTACGAATATTGTTCTTCGTCTGTTAATTATGAACCTCGCAACATCGCTGAGAAAAATTCTACTCCGTTAGCATTAGGGCAGTATTTTCTGTTTTAAACTGAAGTAATTATTCACCTCAATGTTTGATGCTTGTTTCTGATTAAAGTTAGCAAGCGTTTGCTAATGCTTTCTGCTTTTCAAGACGAGGTGGATACATAACGTTTCTGACCGTCATTATACACTCGTAGGGCTTTGTGGAAGTTGCTGGGCTCTCAGGCAGCCAGCCTGATGTATTTGTAATGGAGCCTCTTCAATTACTGAGCACGCTTCGAATTAAACACAGTAATTCTCTTTCTCTCCCCCAGACCGACCGACCGACCGACTGAGTGACACATTGGAAATAAACTTTGTTCGGTGTTTTTAGTCGACAATGGTTTGCCGACAGGTGAGCAGCAGACGTAGTAATAAAACCGACGTTTGCTTTATTCGATCTGTGGACCGCCTGTGAGGGTGTTACTGATCGCACGCGAAGCACTGCAAATGCAACCCAGGATACCTGTGAAATTTAACCTCGTTTTGATAAAATAGTAGAATATGATACAAGGGGTAAACATAGGGTTTTATTTTGCGATGCCATCTTTTCGCAATCCTACGAGCAATATAAAGCAAGTTTAACACATGTGGTACATACAATTTTTACTTTCTCTACTACGTACAATGTACAGTAAACAGGGGAAGTATTGCATTCCCACTCAAAAATTCGATACCGAGTTTTCACCCGAAATACATGTTTTGAGACCTCCTAAATCCAAAAAAAGGATTTTTGGAAACATATCCGTGTATGTGTCAGATAAACACCAAACTTGGTATTTAGGTTCAGTATCTTCCAGAGTGTTTTCAAGTAAGGCAGTATTTTTAACACTTAAATGATTTCAGTCTAATTATATAACACATAAATTCAATAACAGCCCGCCTTAAAGAAATATGTGTATGTAACAATATATAAAAAGTGTATATTACAGTCATTGTATATGTTTATATTATTGTATACATGTGTAATAGCGTTATGTGAATGTCTTACGTAATTTAATAATGTAGGAGCTGTGACAATAATAGGTTAAAAGTTGCTAACAATGAGGTAACCTTGAGGCACTAATGAAGTAGAAGGTTCAATAATGCTACTAGTCATTCTTGGAGCAACAATAATGTAATTTTTGTGACAGTTCATAAAATAGCCTATCAACAACTAGAAAAAACTTTAGTTAAATGAAGGTATTCTATTGGACTAGGATTAGCCAATCAGAAACTGAAATATAGCAAAATTTTCAAATTCAGAGTTCAGTAGACAGTGCTCAAACTGGACGCGTTAGTTGTAGACAGTGTTCCTCACCGAACGCGAGATGTGTCCTCGAGAAATTTAATACGTATTTTGTGTGAGACAAAAATAGTTTACGTGTTAAAAAGTGCAAGTAATTAAATTAAAAAATCTCACAGCTCTCTCTATATCACTGAAGTTTTATCTAAATCGTGTCAAGCTATAATAAAAGGAGTGAAGTAAAATTATAATCTGTGTAAGCCAACATTCTTCAGTCGCACCCTCACTGTTAAGACATCCATGTCTCTAAAAAATATAAATACTGACGCAGCCGAGGCACACATAAATATATAATATTTAAAGAATTAGTAAAAAATTACAAAGTTAATATTTTTAAACCTCGGGCAAAGGCCACCGGAAGTACATTTTTTTAGGGACGAAGGCTACCGGATACTTTTTACCATACGTGCGGTTGCAACTACTTCACGTTCGGCTCACCAACAGTCGAAATAACACTACAACTCCTTCTAAAATAACATCTTCTTCACAAGAAAATGCCCACACCCCAGATTACCCTTTACATGGAACATTTTTCAAAAATTTTAATTTTCATATATCATATATTTAAGATACTTTCATGACAAATAAAATATATATCTTGAATTTTCTGGGAATGTCTCCAAAAGTATTCTTCATTGTGAACGCTTTTGCACAACTGGTAAACCATAAGAGATAGACAAAATTTTACTACACAAAAAATGTAGATCGCGTTAAAATACACAATTTATGCCATATACATATTTTTTGTTGAATGAACCATTTTCGAGATATTGCTTGCTATTCCCTTAAATTTTCCAATACTTATACTTTTCTCAAATGAGAATTCGTTATTCATTTTTTTGTCCTGGTAATGCAAAGAGAATGGAATACTCCGCTTAGCAACCAGCTCTTAATATATTTGACTATCATTAAAGCCTAGAAATTCCCCTTGCATCTACAAGAAAATTATCAATAAGATTAACATCTCGATATCTCGATTAACATGAAGCATATGGAGAATAAGCGTTTGTAAAAATATTTTGTACAAGAGTAGAGAAAGTCATGTGAGTGTAACACATCAGACTTTTTTGAACAGCGCTTGAATTTGTAAAATATCAATAATATTATATTGATTCCTGAAACTAACAGAGAACACGTTTAGAACGCGGTTCTTGTAACAAGAGAAATGACGTTTAAAAGAAGCGAGGTATCAGATTCTTTTACTGTATTTTATTTTACTTCGCTTTAACTCCCTGAACATATCGCGACGGATCTGTTGGTGGATAAGTCTTTGAACGATATGTGATGGACGGTTAGCCTTCTAGGTATCATCCCTATAACCACCTGCTTCATGTCGTGCAGATGGCGTTAGGGTGCCATCCAGTCCAACCGCCGGTCCTATATAAAGGTGGACAGTTAGCTTTCTAGGTCTCATTCCTATAATCAGCCGCTTCATGCCGTGCAGATGGCATTAGGGTGCCGCCCAGTCCAACCGCCGCCCCAACACGGAAAGGCGGACAGTTAGTCTTCTAGGTCTCATCCCTGGAAAATGCCGTCTTGCTTCGTCACGTGCCCACAGAGACTGCTAATGCATGACAACCGGTTCTTCTGCTTCGTGCCGTGCAGATGTCGTTAGGGTGCCGTCCAGCCTAACTGTTTACATTGTCTGCGGATAGATGGCATAGCATTCACTATTACCATTTATTTTTCATTTTCCTATTGTTTTAGACCTAAGACGGAACTTTGGGTCGTGGAATTAAATATCCAATCCGGTATTTACCTTAGCGACTGAGGAAAACGACGAAAAAACCTCAGACAAATTGGTCGGCCCGCGGGATGTCAGAAGTATTGTTGATTAGCCAACAGTCATTTTCAGTGGAATGTTTTTCAGCATGTTTTGCCTTACACCAGGTATTGAAGCGATAAACTGCTATATCTTCTGGATTTGTTTTGGGAAAGTACTTCTAGTGTTACTGTTTCTACTGCACCTGTAATTTCACTTCCATTTCAGTTTCTTCTGAATTCATAATTTCCACCATTGAATTTTTATGTATGTTATCGTAAATAAAAATAATAGCGTTCTATATCAAAACAAAAGGCTGCCAGTATAACGTATAGGTTAACTCTACAACCAATTGCGATATATTTAGGTATGGCGATTTGTATTGTGAACAGATAATGCGAGCACTATGACAAATTAATCACGTAAAAAGTCACAATAAAAAGTAAAACCTAATGAAACCAAGTCGAGTTATTAAACATGTGCAAATACAAAGGGTAATTGCGATGTGATTGGACTTGAAATCAAAGTGTGATAATCTAAAGCTTTTAGCTTGTGTGCAGTGTGTTAGAAATTATAATTTTAAATCTTGTTGTCTAAAAATACCTTTTGGTCGATCACACTCTACTACAGTGACTACCAATGACGTAACTGAAGTGATACAGCATCCACAATATTTCAGCGACTCATGCTCTTACCTGGCGACGCCCGCAGCTCGCCCATACCTTTTAAAACCTTCAAGCGGCAGTCCACTGGGACTCATTCCCTATATACACAAAGAAATATGTATATTTAAAACAGCATAAATTCTATTTATTGTAATTTTAGTATTCTAGTAAATTAGGTTCATTTCCTTAGTTTCAAAATTGTTCAATATACGTTACCTGCAAAAAAATCAATAAATACGGCCTGGAGTCAACAGTACTGCTATCCGATCAGCATTTAATTACGCACAATTAACAAGGTAAGATATTTCTTAAAAAACTTAAAGTTTTGCAATTATTGTATGGAGGACCAAAAACAGTCCCTCGCGTCCTAATTACTACAATTGAAGACTTGTTGCATTGTATACTATTAAGGGACACTATGTATTCCTCCGTGGTGTAGTGGTTATCGTGCTAGCCTCTATTTCCCGAGGTTGCGGGTTCAAACCCGCGGAGGGCGAGGAATTTTTTTCGGACGTAAAATTCCTTAGCATAGGAGTAAAGCCGGTGGTCCCGTGTCGTAGATTTACGGCACGTAAAAGAACCTCAAGCCTGATAAAGAGACCTCTGAGCAAAAATTTTACGCCCAATATAGGATGGGACGCTTAGGAGCAGTGTAGTAAAACAGAGTCCGTAAATAAAAAAAAAGGTGATTTGAAGATAAAAGGAATTTTTCTTTAAATTTAATACTAAAAATAATTGTAAGACCCATACACTAGAACAGAGTTTTTAGAAAAAAATCTAATGTGTTTCACTCACACGACTTTCTCTACTCTTGTACAAACTATTTCTACAAACGCTTGTTCTCCATATGCTTCATGTTAATCGAGATGTTAATCTTATTGCTAATTTTCTTGTAGATGCAAGGGGAATATGATAGGTTTTAAGCGATAGTCAAATCTTTAAAGAGCTGGTTGCTATGTGGAGCATTCCATTCTCTTTGTATGTCCAGGACATAAAAAGAATGAATAACGAATTTAAGAAAGAGTATAAGTATTGGAAAATTTAAGGGAATAACAAGCAATAACTCTAAAATGGTTCACTCAACAACAACAAAAAAGTGTATGACATAAATTTGTGTAGTAAAATTTTGTCTATCTCTTATGGTTTACCAGATATGCAAAAGTCATTCACAATGAGGAATAATTTTGGAGACATTCCCAGAAAATTCGAAATATACATTTCATTTGTCATGAAAATATCTTAAACATATGATATTTTAATCAAAATCGTTAGAGCCATTTTTGAGAAAATTAAAATATTCGAAAAATGTTCCATGTAAAGGGTAATCTGGGGTAGGGTATTTTCTTTAAAACCTTTGTGTCGCATCTCTGGAAGATACTGAACCTAAATACCAAGTTTGGTGTTTATCCGACTGTTCGTTTCTGAGTTATGCTGTTCACAGACACATAGACGGACATGTTTCCAAAAATGTTTTTTTTCGATTCAGGTGTCTCAAAACATGCATTTCCGGAGAAATGTCGGTATCGAATTTTTGGCTGGAATACAATACTTTCCCTACTTACTATACGTAGTAGAGAAAGTAAAAATTACGAAGCTTTCAGTTTTTAGTTATAAATATTCTATCAACATTTGTGAAGCATTTTGGCCAAAAATGTTTCACGATGTTTTTTTAAAAGCCAAACGACAACGTTTAAATTACCCGTGCGCTCCCTTTTAACCCCACTGGACCTTTCTGTATGGTTTCCTCAGTTTTACATTCTTTTTAAGAGCACGAAACTCACTCCTTACATTTTAGTTTTTCTTTGATTAGTACACTTAAAGCCCCATCATACTGCTGGAGCTACCTAGAGAGAGTGACCCGGTGACCAAGCGGGCCTCTAGTGTTCACGAGGAGTATTCTTTCCTTTGACCAAGCATCCGCGCTATCTGTCCAACACCACCATACGCCACGAATCCTAGAAGCGGCACTAATGACCCAGTAGTTGAACACCCTGAGGCAGAAGTTTTAACACTTGAATAATTTTAATTAAATTATATAATATGTGATTTCAATAACAGCCCGCCTTGAAGCAATATGTATGTAATTATTTGTAAAAATGTATGTAACAGTCATTGCAAATGCTTATATTATTGTAAACATGTTCAATAATGTTATGTGAATGCATTACGTAATTTAATAATGTAAGAGCTGTGATAATAATAAGTTTAAAGTTGCTAACAATGAGGTAACCTTGAGGCAATAATGAGTTTGAAAGTTTAAATGCTACTAGTCATGATTAGGGCAGCAATAATGTAAATTTTGTGACAGTTTAAAAATAGCCAATCAACAGCCAGAAAATGCTTTAGTAAAATGCAGGTATTCTATTGGAGTAGGATTAGCCAATCAGAGACTTGAAATACAGAAATTTAAAAGTTTATACGGTTGAAACCTTGTCAGTTGCCTGCAGACCTTGATAGTAACCGGATGGAATATGTGTTCTATAGAGAAATATATTACGTATTCGTGTGAAACGAAAAATTAAGTATACGCGTTAAAAAAGTGCAAGTATTAAATTAAAGAATCTCACAGCTCTTGATATAAGTGTAGTGCTACTTAATTTGTGTCAAGGATTAATAAAAAAGTGTGGTTTTAAACTTAAAATCTGTGTAAGCCTACATCCTTGTTGCACCACACCCTGATTAAGAGAAACGTGTCTCTAAAACAATACTGACGCAGCCGAGGCAAACGTAAACATAAGCAATATCTATAGTAGCAGTTTAATAACAAAGTTAATATTTTTTTAAACTTGGAGCGTAACAGCAAAAATACATATTCAAATCAGCTTTTCATACGTAGCAGCATATTACGTAACAAAACAATCTTCTTCAAATTTACGTCCATATGTGGAGCTAAAGGAACAAACAACGTAAAGAACAATACTACTTCAACCCCCAAATAATACAAGGAAAAATTCTGATGTGTTACACTCACATGACTTTCTCTACTCTTATACAAACTATTTTTAGAAACTCTTATTCTCCATCTATTTCATATTAATCGAGATAAACATTTGCAGAAACGATCTTTTGACACTCAAAGAGAATTACGTTTTACACATAGCCACCAGTTCTAAAAATATTTGACTATCGCTTAAGGCGTACTATGTTTCCCTTGTTTTGTATTTGCAAGGGCAATATAAGCACAGATATATCTCTGAATAACTGGTTGCTATGTGCAGCACCATTCTCTTTGCCACAGATTAATACTCTTTGCATATCCAAGACAAAAAATGAATAACGAATTCCCATTTGAGAAAAAGTATTAAGTATTGGAAAATTTAAGGGAACAACAAGCAATATTTCGAAAATGGTTCACTCAACAAAAAAAATGTATATGACATAAATTGTGTATTTTAACGCGATCTACATTTCTTGTGTAGTAAAATTTTGTCTATCTCTTGTATTTTACCAGTTATGCAAAAGTCGTTCACAATGAAGAATACTTTTGGAGCCATTCCCAGAAAATTCAAGATATTCATTTTATCTTAAACATATGATATATCAAACTAATTAGAGCCATTTTTGAGAAAATTAAAATTTTCGAAAAATGTTCCATGTAAAGGTTAATCTGAGGTGGGGGATTTTCTTGAAAACCTTCTTGTCGCATCTCTGGAAGATACTGAACCTAAATACCAAGTTTGGTGTTTATCCAACTGTTCCTTTCTGAGTTATGCTGTTCACAGACACACACACACGGACATGTTTGCAAAAATGTTTTTTTTGTTTCAGGGGGTCTCAAAACATGTATTTCCGGTGAAATCTCGGTATCGAATTTTTGGATGGAATTTAATGCATCCCCTACTTACTATACGTAGTAGAGAAACTAAAAAAGTATGATTAGAAGATAAAATATTTTCTTCTTTAAATTTAATATTATAAATAGTTATAAGATCCATACACTAGGACAGAGATTCTAGATAAAAAGCACAAAGCTTTAGATTTTTATTTATGTCATATAAATATTCTATACATACTTGTGGAACATTTTCAGCAAAAGTTTCTCGATACATTTTTAAAAGCCCAGCAACATGTTCAAGTTACCCGTGCGCTCCCTTTTAACCCCACTGGACCTTTCTGTATGTTTTCCATGCTTTTTATGAGCACGAAACTTACCCTTACATTTCAGTTTTGCTCTGATTTGTGCACAAATTTGTACACTTAATTTAAAGCCCTATCCTACTGTTGAGCTGCCTGGGGAGACCGATGAACGATCCGGTGACCAACCAGCCCTCTAGTTTTCACGGGGAGTATGCTTTCCTTTGACCAAGCATCCGCACCATCTGTCCGACACTGCCATACGCCACGAAACCTAGAAGCGGCGCTAATGACCTAGTAGTTGACTACCCCTAAATAATACATGAAAAAACGCCTAAAATATGAGAATTAACTGAGTAATGGTGAATGATAAACCACGACGGGAATCGAACCCAATGCAAGGCTCACACTCTACCGTGGACCCATCTCGCTGGGTTACCGTTCTGTGTATTCCAGTAGGTCACTAAATTTTTCGCTTATTAGGGTTGAAGGCAGCGAATAAAATCTCGGTCCCTAGGGTATCGCTCCAATTTGCTAGAAGATCTCCAGTTTGCTCTTTAGGTGTGCATTTCTCCCTTGGGATTAGAAGAAAATTAAGGGAAATGAGCATTTCTGTGTATATACTCTACTGCTGGCAGAAATCAGCAGGATTCTCTGTTTAAAGTTGGATAGATAGCATTCCTTAAATGACGTCATCCCAAGCTATATTAGCTTCATGTTTGTAGTAATTGTTTTAATGCACTCGAAAAATCTTAGGTGGCAAATTAACATACCTTCTGTACTTCTTGTATTACAAACTAGTGTTACAGAACCGTATTATTCTATGTGTTTCAAGTTAGCCGGCTTACACTTTCGCAGAAATAGTTTCATCCCAGGTTTCGTTGTAAATACAAGGGAATACAGAAGACTGTAGCGTAGTCTAATGCTAAAAATCTGATGTGATAGATTCTCATGATACTCTTTGCCCTCTATCATTTATTAGTGGGTATACAAACTAGTATTACTAAAGTTTATTTTCCTGTCTGCTACATTTTAATCCAAATAATCCTTTGCAGAAATAGCTACATTACACATTTCGTTATAGATGCAAAGGAAAGAGCAATAATCAACTTCGTTAGTCTGACGTCAGAGCTAGCCGTTGCCACAGTGACCGCCATCTTGCTTTCCAAATAACATTGATTCATGAAAAGGTGCAGATGCAATTTTTATTAAAATAGGATTTATAATTAAGATATTTCAATAATTAAATTTGTTCCTAATATTCCTGCTCATGCACCAAAAATAAAAGATAATGTTCCAATATGTTTATGATATCGTTGAAATTATTGTATATAATGATTGAAAATATTGAAATAAAAATGAATGTTGATCCTTTACACGTTCGCAGAAATATTTGCATTGCAGTTTTCGTTGTAAATACAAGGGAATACAGAAGACTGTAGCGTAGTCTAATGCTAAAAATCTGATGTGATAGATTCCCATGATTTTGTTTGCCCTCAATCATTTATTAGTGGGTATACTAAAGCATATTTTCCTGTCTACTACATTTTAATCCAAATAAGCATTTGCAGAAACAGCTACATTATACATTTCGTTATAAATACAAAGGGAAGAGCGATAGTGAAATGTTTTAAGAAGTGGACGCTATAGACTCCATTAGTCTGACGTCAGAGCATTGCCACAGTGACCGCCATCTTGCTTTCCAAACAACATTGATTCCTACAGCGAGTTTTTTAAAGTCTTTTATATAACTAATAATATTTAGTGTAATTGCGCTGTAATATATTATTTTAAATTACTTTGGGCAGAGGCAAGGTACTTCGAATAGCTGAAGCAGGGCCAAGAGCGTTTTCTCTCGCACTGGTTGTGTGTTTTGTTCCTGACTGCAAACACTATAGTGAAAGCCAGTCCAAAAACTCCCTAGATGAGTCCCCCCTTTTTTAATAATCTGATAATTCAACCTGGCTTAAGTCTTTATACCTCCAATAGAATCTAATTACACCACATTTACTTACAGCTACAGTTATTTCTATTCAGTAATTACATTTTTAAGCAAGTGCGCATTGCTGAACTTACATTTCAATTATTAAGATTAAGTTAGGTGTGCTTTAGTAATAATAAGACAAAAATAATAATTTGTGAAGAGCCACCTGGTTTCACAGATACTCTGTTTATACTTTGTTACATTATGTACCACCCTTGATTGTGATACATTACATTAACACCCTTGGTTGTGTTTATTACAGCTTGGGCAAACAATAAACATGCACACAAGAAAACTATTTTTATTATTTTCGTCGAAATTTGGTATTAACTCTACAAAAAACAGCTCAAATTGTTATGCTTTTAATATATTTAAACACATTAAGCGAAATTCCTCAAAGGGCCATAAAATAAAGTTTTACCCTATGAACATTTATTCCAAACATATGCAATGTGAGGTTAGTTCGCTATGGGTTCTACGCTTTTATGTTGTCTATGGATACTAAAACATTTACATAAATTACTAATTTTCATTTAAAGGACAAAGTATATAAAAGTATTCCTTAATTATGCTTACATGGACATTTTAAGATTTATTTTTCATGCTGGCTTGAACCTGGCCTCACATATTGAAGTAGTTATTTTGTTGCATTGTTATTGGCCCACGTTTTGGGAGCCAATTTGAAGATAGGTTTATGCTTCACGTATGGAAAGCCAATTTCAAGTAGATGTTGTATTGTATTTCAACTGTTGGGGAGCCGATCTTGAAGTAGTTGTAACCACGTATGGTACCCGGTGGCCTTCGCCACAATGTTTAAAAATATTAACTTTGAAATTTGACTGTTTCTTTAAATATTATGTATTTATGTTTGCTTCGCCTGCGTCAGTATTATTCTTAGGGACATGTTTCTCTTTGCAGGGTTGTGGTGCGACTGAAGAAGGTAGCCTTACACAGATTATAATTTTACTTCACTCCTTTTATTAATGCTTGACACGATTTAAATAACACTTCGCTGATATAGAGAGAGCTGTGAGATTTTTTTTAACTAATTACTTGCACCTTTCAACACGTAAAATATTTTTATCTCACACTGAATACGTATTAAATTTCTCGAGGACACATCTCGCGTTCGGTTAGAAGCACTGTCTACAACCAACACGTCTAGTTATAAAGCGCTGTCTACAAGTAACTGACTTGATTTCTACCACCACATTTGTAAATTTATGCATTTCAAGTCTCTGATTGGCTATTCCTAATCCAATAGAATACATTTATTTAACTAAAGCTTTTTCTGCTTGTGGTTTGGCTAATTTATAAACAGTCTCAAAATTTACATTATTGTTGCTCCAATAATACTAGTAGCATTATTAAACATTCTTACTCATTATTGCCTGAAAGTTACCTCATTGTTACATCATTGTTAGCAACTTTTAACCTATTATTCTCACAGCTCCTACATTATTAAATTATGTAATACATTCAGATAACATTATTAAACATGTAAACAATAATATAAACATATAATGATTGTAATATACACTTTTTATGTATTGTTACATACACATATTGCTTTAAGGCGGACTGTTATTGAATTTATATTATATAATTTAACTAAAATCATTTAAGTGTTAAAAATACAGCCTCAATATAGGAAATTTCCCCATCATATGTCACGGTTAAGACGTGATTCGACTCGATAGCATCTTCATCTTTCTTTACCAGTCTCAATTCGTCTTCAAAATATGCTATTATTTTACTTAGTTTTACAACCATGTTATAGCGCAATGCTCACTTAGGGCGGTTATATTTACCACTATATTTATTTAATAAATATTAACCCTAATAATAACCTCTACACGGTGTAAGTATAACTGTATTCCTAGCAATGGTATTTATCTAGGATTGATAAATAATTAATATAGTCTTTTCAAAGTGACATTCTCCCAAAGCAGTACAAAAATATACAGCACAAAGTGTGAGGCAGCATTTTTAACACTTAAATGATTTCAGTCTAATTATATAATATGTAAATTCAATAACAGTCCGCCTTAAAGAAATATGTGTACGTAACAATATATAAAAAGTGTATATAACAGTCATTGTATATGTTTGTATTATTGTATCCATGTGCAATAATGTTATGTGAATATATTACGTAATTTAATAACGTAGGAGCTGTGAGAATAATAGGTTAAAAGTTGCTAACAATGAGGTAACAATGAGGTAAGCTTGAGGCAATAATGAATTAGAAAGTTTAAATGTTACTTGTGATTCTTGGAAGAAATAATGTAATTTTAGTGACGGTTTATAAAAATAGCCAATCAACAACCAGAAAAAGCTTTAGTTAAATGAAGGTATTCTATTGGATTAGGAATAGCCAATCAGAGACTTGAAATATAGAAATTTACAAGTTTAGGCGGTTGAAATCAATTCAGTTAGTTGCAGACAGCGTTACTAACCAGACGCAGAAAGTATCCTTAATGAATTTAATATGTATTCGTGTGAGACAAAACAGTTCACGTGTTAAAAAGTGTAAGTAATTAATTAAAGAATCTCACAGTTCTATATCAGTGAAGTGTTATTTAAATCGTATCAAGTATTAAAAAAAGGAGTGAAGTAAAAATTATAATCTATGTAAGCCTACATTCTTATTCGTAGCCAAGACATCCATGTCTCTAACAATAATACTGACGCAGCCGAGGCAAACATAAATATATAATATTTAAAGAAACAGTTAAATTACAAAGTTAATATTTTTTTTAAACTTTCGGCAAAGGCTACCTGAAAGTACATTTGGGGCTTTGGCTACCGGAAAATGTTTACTATACGTGCGGTTGCAACTACTACAAGTTCGGCTCCCCAACAGTTGAAATACGATGCAACTCCTTCAAAAATACTCCTTTCTCAACTGCATAGCAACCAGTTGTTTGGAAAGAAAGTTAGAATCCTAGCAACGGCTGACGTCATTACTAAGGGAGTCTTTGCTGCCTTAAAATTCCATACTGTTTCCATGCAATCACGATAAATAACTGAATGTTGACAGGACTTTAAAAGAATGGTTAAGTATTGAACAATTTGAACCATTAATAACGCATATCCCAGAAATGGATTTGCCACAAAAAAGTTATTTGAACTAAATCGTGCGTGTTAAAGAGATCTAATTTTCTTTGTAGTACGTTTTGCCTATCGTTTAACGTTTATCAGTTACACAGGATTACATAAAATTCCTTCCGAATGAAGAGGAATTCACAGACTATTCTCAGAAAATTGAAGGAATACACTTTTTTGTCATGTAAATATCTTTAGTATATGGTATTTTAATCAAAATCGTTAGAACCATTTTTGGAAAAACAAAAATTCCGAAAAATGTTTTATGTAAAGGGTAGTTTAAGGTAGGTGGATTTTATTAAAAATTTTCGTGCTGCATCCTTGAAAAATACTCTCCCCTACGTACAGTAAGAAGGGGAGGCATTGCATTCCATCTACAAATGCGATATCAAGATTTCACAGGAAATGCATGCTTTGAGACCCCTTGAATCCAAAAAAAAATTTAGACAAAGGTCCGTGCGTGTATCTGTGTGATTCTGAACAGCATAACTCAAAACGAAAAGTCTGATAAAACCCAAAGTACTTGGAACTTTGGTTCAATATCTTTCAAAGATGCGATGCGAACATTTTCAAGACAATCTCTCATTCTGGACTACATGGAACATTTTTATTTTCTCAAAAATGGCTCAAACGATTTTGATTAAAATATCATTTTTAAGGTGTGTTCACGACAAATGAAATGTATATCTTGAATTTTCTGGGAATGTCCCCAAACGTCCTCTTCATTCTGAAAGATTTTCGCATAACTAGTACACCGTAAGAGATAGACAAAATTTTACTTCACAAATGTAGATCTCGTTAAAACACACAATTTTTCATATACCTTTTTTTTTGTCGAGTGAACCATTTCAAAACATATCTTGTTATTTGTTGGAATTTTCCAATACTTATACTTCTCAAATGGGAATCCGTCATGCTTTTTTGTCCTGGATTTGCAAAGAGAATGAAATGCTCCACATAGCAACCAGCTCTTAAAATATTTGACTATCGCTTAAAGCCTACCAATTCCCCTTGCACCTACAAGAAAATTAGCAATAAGATTAACATGAACTATATGGAGAATAAGCGTTTGTAAAAATAGTTTTTAGAACACTAGAGAACATCACGTGAGTGCAACACATCAAATTTGTTTAACAAATAATGAATGCAGGAACGATTAATACAGGAATTCATACTTACATCGTTTTTTGAACAGCTAACCGACGTGGTTAGATTTTTCCAACAAGACTTTGGTACCGCGCATACAACTGATGAGAGTTAAATTTAATTCAGGAAAATTTAGAAAATTAGGATAATTATAAAATCCTCTTGTTTAGCTGTGATTTTTATCTATTGGTGAACTTTTAAAATAAGGCGATGGGGTGGGGCCAGATTTTGTCAGTACCAACATAAACAGCAGCTCCGTTCCATTGTGGGCCACATTTTATGCACGCCAGTACACACGTTAGAAAAAGTAATAAAATCATTAAAATAGTTCTCTTTGTTGTAGTAGAAGCTTTGATTGCCTCGTTTGTATAATTTATTCAATAAGAAGTATGGCATAAGAAACATGAATGAACTCCAAATCAATTTAACACAGCGTGTAGTCGGCTGTATAATGAACACTACACCCGCAGATATGTAAGAGGGCAAAGCCGCACTCTTGGTTTATATTTGGGAACGTCAGTTTGAAGTGTCTCTGTTCTACAATTACATCTTCCCTTTTGGATCAAACCCCACTCTCGCTCTTGATTAGGAGACTTTGCGGATTTTCCCTCATCATCCTCCTTGAGGCTGCATGCACAGGCAACTGGATTTTCCAGCTAATTGGCTCTCCAGACACCATTCCGCTATATCTCATGTCACTCCGAGCAGTCGGCTCTATCTGCCACTTTATTACTCTTTCTTAATTGATATTATTAATTGCCAGCTGGCACTCAACATGCCTACCGCTTTTTTTGTCCTTCTTATAGGGGTTCATTATCGCCAATGTACCGATACGGAGAGCCGACGTCGTTAAGGCAGGCACAAAGCTTTTTCCTACCACATAACTAATAGGTAGAGAGATTTTGTATTCCACCCAAAAATTTAATATCGAGATTTCACCGGAAATCCTGGTTTTGAGACGTTCTGAAACCAAACAATCTTATGTTACCCTCACATGACTTTCTCTACTCTTCTACAAACTATTTTTACAAACCTTATTCTCCATAAGCTTCACGTTAATCGAGATGTTAATCCTATTGCTAATTTTATTGTAGATGCAAGGGGAATTGCTAAGCTTTAAGCTATAGTCAAACGTTTTAAGAGCTGGTTGCTATGTGGTGTATTCCATTCTCTTTGCATTACCAAGACAAACAAAAAAAAATGAATAACGAATTTGAGAAAAGGTATAAGTATTGGAAAATATAAGGGAATAACAAGCAATATCTTGAAAATGGTTCACCCCCAAAAAAACGTATATGACATAAATTGTGTATTTTAACGCGATCTACATTTTTTGTGTAGTAAAATTTTGTCTATCTCTTATGGTTTACCGGTTATGCAAAAGTCGTTCACAATGAAGAATACTTTTGGAGACATTCCCAGGAAATTCAAGATATGCATTTTATTTGTCATAAAAATATCTTAAACATATGATATTTTAATCAAAATCGTTACAGCTATTTTTGAGAAAATTAAAATTTTCGAAAAATGTTCCATGTAAAGGGTAATCTGGGGTGGGGGATTTCATTGAAAATCTGCGTGCCGCATCTCTGGAAGATACTGAACCTAAATGTCAAGTTTGATGTTTAACCGACTGTTCGTTTCTGAGTTATGCTGTTCGCAGACACACACAAACACACATATGCACACATGGACATGTTTCCAAAAATGATTTTTTTGAATTCAGGGGTCTCAAAACATGTATTTCCGGTGAAATCCCGGTGTCAAATTTTTGGGTGGAATGCAATACTTCCCCTACTTACTATACGTATTAGAGGAAGTAAAAAGACATTTTTAGAAAAATGTCCCTGTGTTGTGTCTGTGAACAGCATTATACAATAACGAAACTTCGTATAAACACCAAGTCAGTATTTAGGTTCAGTACCTTCTAAAGATGCGACACAAAATTTTCAAGAATATTCCCCACCCCAACTACCTTTACATTGAATATTTTTCGAAATTTTTTAGTTTCCCATAATTGGCTCTAACGATTTTTATTAAAATACCACATATTAAAGGTATTTATATGACAAATAAAACGTATATCTTAAATTTTCTGAGAACAGACTTTGAAGTTCTCTTCATTCGGAAGGAATTTTATATAACCTTGTATAACTGGTAAACGATAGACGAAAACGTACTACACAAAACAATGTATATCTCCTTAAAACACAAAATTTGTTTCAAATATGCTCTTTATGTGGCATAAGCCTTTTCTGAGATATCCGTTATCAATAGTTCGAATTACTCATTATGGTTATTCTTTAAAGTCCTATCAACATTCAGTTGTTTCTCGCGATTGCATGGAAACAGTATGGAATTTTAAGACCAGCATATAGCGTCCAGTTCTGAAAAGGTGACTATCGCTGTTCTCTTTGTAGCTATAAAGAAACATATAATATAGCCGTTTCTGCAAAGGTTTGTTTTGTATTATAATGTAGATAGAGGGTAGATAACGGATATGAATGTATTACATCAGAATTTTGTTTCGGTTTTCCACAGTATTATGCAGGTAGGTATACTAATGTAATAAAAAGTGAGCCATAGTGGCTGTTTGTACTAAAAAATATAACCGTACCCTCTGCTGGTGTAACCTCTGTTCCTCAAGCATAATATTAGCCATTGGGGAGGCAGGGTACTTTACCTCCCCCAAAATCTGGCCGAGGTAGTTGTCCATGTTCTTACTAGCGGAGTATAGTTAAGCCAATTCTTTGTTGAACTTTGGTCCAAAAATAAAATATAATAAAACATAGTATTACAGATTAATGTTAAGAAAAACACATCTTTTTTCGTTTAATACATTTAAACTTTCAATGTTCCGTGCTATACTACTGAAAAAATGGATGTTTTGCAAACATGTGGGTTTCTGTACTCTTAACGTTTAGCTTTATATAGTTTCTCCAAACTATTCTAATAGTTTCATTGCCCATTTTTTGTTGTATGCACAAGGGGAATACAGCAACCAAGGTGATAGTCAAACGTTTAAAAGTAGGTGGCTATATGCTGTCCTTGAAATTCTATGCTCTGTTCATGACATAGCGAGAAACAATTGAAGGTTGGCAGAGCTTGAGAATGAAATGACAAAGTGTTTAAAAATTCAAACCAATAACAACGGATATTTCGAAAATTGTTGATTCCAGAATAAAGATATTTAAATAAATTGTGTATGTTTAAAAACATTTCATTTTTTTGTAGTAAGTGTTTGTCTATCTCTTGTAGTTTATCGTTTATACAAAACTATATACAAAATTCTTTCCCAATGAACAGGTTTTCATAGGCTATTCCCAGAAAATTTAACTCATATATTTTATTTATCATGTAAATATTTTAAATATGTGGCATTTTAATCAAAATATAGAATATTTTAGAGAAAATATATTTTGAATGGAGGACATTTTCTTGAAAAATCTTGTGTCGCGTCTTTGGGAAGTAGTAATGCCAAATCTGGTATTTATCATGCATTTTGTTTTAGAGCTATATACAGATTCACATGTACACGGTTCATTTTATAAAAAAGTTATTCTATTCTGAGAAACTCAAATCTTGTTTTTATGCTGAATACTCCATATAGAATTTAGGCACATTGGAATATACGCTCTCAATATATTCTGACGAATCCGGCTTCTCCCAATGGCGGGTCGTAACGAGTTCGCTAGGGCGCTCTTCACATAATAAATACTAGGAATACCTTCTAGACGTAACCAGATAATTCTGGACGCTTATTTCCCCCACCTTCCGAGAACATTCTGTAAATCTCCGACAGTTATACATAAGCGAGCGTGCTTGCGAATGAGTTAGTGACCTGATGCGACATAGGTGCTGCTCTCCGTGTTGTGATGTACGGCGAGTGCTGCTATTGCGAGAGATTAGAGAAGTCTTGTGTTCGATATTCCAGTGAAGTAGAAGAAACAAAAGGCTCTTCGCACATGATGAATTTCACCACTAAGCGGAAAGAGAAGTGAATTGACACCGAAGACTGAATTAAATTACACCTGTAAAGTGAAGTGACAGTGAAACTGAACTAAATCGCGATAGAAAAGTGAAGTGAAAACTAAACAAAGTTACAACACTGAATTTCATACAAATGTTCATGCAAATAATCTGGTGAAAGCCTTTGACAATGTAAAAAATACAGAAATGTCTGTGTATAAAACAGCACTTTTGTAAAGCATTAGAAGTACCAGAAACTTCCCAATTTGTTACGCCTGCTCCATGTTTTGGAAACCATACACGTGGCATATTTTGAAAAACGCAATATTCTCGAACACATCTACAGATGCATATTTTGCAATGAAAGGACGCTGGGAGGTTTACCCATCTCCGTAATTCGCAAGAGTTGCATCCGTGGAGGAAGAAGGCGCTTCTCTTGAAATAGTGCTTTTAACGTAACGACGTTTCCTTGTCCGCTTTGCTATATGTTATGGAATTTTACGTTGCTGCTTCGCTCGCTTTTACATGTCAAAGTAACGGGGCGCCTTCATCTTCGTTCGTCTTGCGCGTAAAAATGTCTTCTTGCCCTACCTCCGTTTTATGTAGTACTTAAGCATAAGAATTCTACAGGGAATATTGATAGCTTTATCGGTGTTGGTGCAACTTGTATGCAGATAAAACCTTCATATCGCTTGCCTAAGCCTGTCACAAATTCCATTTCTCTGAAAACCATTGTATGAGTAGATATAATTTAGATAAAAAATGTGTTTTATAGCTTGGAGCTCGTCCATCTTAAAAGTAGCATGGCCTCTAGATATTCAATACGTAATAGCAGATTATACTACAAGGGATAAAACCGCTTTTAACACATGCGGCATATATTATTTTTACTTACTCTACTACGTAGAGTAAGTAGGGGAAGTATTGTATTCCACCGAATACAATTTTTGGAAACATGTCCGTGTGTGTGTCTGTCTGTGTGTCTGTCTGTGAACAGCATAACTCAGAAACGAACAGTCGGATAAACACCAAACTTGGTATTTAGGTTCAGTATCCTCCAGAGATGCGACACGTAGGTTTTCAAGAAAACCCCCACCTCAGATTACCCTTTACGTGGAACATTTTTCGAAAATTTTTCAATACTTATTTTCTCAAATGGGAATTTGTTATTCATTTTTTTGTCTTGTATATGCAAAGAGTATTAATCTGTGGCAATGAGAATGGTGCTGCACCTAGCAACCAGCTATTAACAGATATGTCTATGCTTAAAGGCTACTGTATTTCTATATCGCCCTTGCAAATAGAAAACAAGGGGAACATAGCACGCCTTAAGCGATAGTCAAATATTTTTACAACTGTTCGCTATGTGTAAAATGTAATTCTCTTTGCATGTCAAAAGATCGTTTCTGCAAATGTTTACCACGATTAATATGAAATAGATGGAGAATAAGAATTTGTAAAAATAGTTTGTACAACAGAAGAGAAAGTCACATGAGTGTAACACATCACATTTTTTAGATATCGCTCGAATTTGTAAAATATCAATAATATTTTATTAATTCCTGAAACTAACAGAGATCATGTTTAGAACGTGGTTCTTGAAACAAGAGAAATTTCGTTAAAAACCCGAGACGTCCGATGCTTTGATACTTTGGGGATTCGCTAGCAGTCATTTTCAGAGAAATTATTTTCACTGTGTTTTACCTTGCACCAGCCAATGAAGCGATTAGATGCTATATCATATTGCGTTCTGGATTTATTGGGTAAGTATTTCTAGTGTTATTATTCCTGCTGCTTCTGTAATTTCACTTCCATTTCAGTTTCTTCTCAATTTATAATTTCCGCCATTTAACCTTTATGTAGGTTAGATAAATAAGTAACGTTTTATATCAAAGAAATCTGACAATATAACGTATAGGTAACTCTAAAGCGAATTGCGGTAAATTCAAGTATGACGATTTGCACTGCGAGCAGATAATGTGAACACCGTACAAATTAATCAGGTAAAAAGATATAATGAAAAGAAAGACCTAATCCAACCAAGTCGACTTGTTAAACATGTGTAAATAACAAACGGTAAATGCCATGTGATTGGACTTAAAATCAAAGTCACACTTGTGAGATAATCTAAAGATTTTAGCTCCGTGTTCTGTGTTAAAAGCTCTACCTTTAGGCATGCTGTCCAAAAACATTTTAATGCAGAACAATTATTTTAGATTTATTTCATGCTGACGTATTCTAACAGTTCCTATTTTAAAAATCTGATATGTTACAGACACGTGACTTTCTCACTCTTGTACAAACTATTTTCACAAACGCTTATTCTCCATGTGCTTCATGTTAATGGAGATATCGAGATGTTAATCTTATTGCTAATTTTCTTGGAGATGCAAGGGGAATTGCTAGGCTTTAAGCTATAATCAAATATACTAAGAGTTGGTTGCTATGTGAGGCATTCCATTCTCTTTGTATGTCCAGGACATAAAAAAAATGAATAATGAATTCCCATTTGAGAAAATTAGTATTGAAAAATTTAAAGGAATAACAAGCAATATCTCGAAAAGGGTTCACTCAACAACAAAAAATGTATATGACATAAATTGTGTATTTTAACGCGATCTACATTTTTTGTGTAGTAAAATTTTGTCATTCTCTTATGGTTTACCAGTTATGCAAAAGTCGTTCACAATGAAGAATGCTTTTGGAGACATTCCCAGAAAATTCGGGATATACATTTCATTTGTCATGAGAACATCTTAAACATATGATATTTTAATCACAATCGTTAGAGCCATTTTTGAGAATATTAAAATTTTCGAAAAATGTTCCATGTAAAGGGTAATCTGGAGTGGGGGATTTTCTTGAAAACGTTCGTGTCGCATCTCTGGAAGATATTGAACCTAAATACGAAGTTTGGTGTTTATCTGACTGTTCTTTTCTGAGTTATGCTGTTCACAGAAACACAGACACACATACGGACATGTTTCCAAAAAAATTGTTTTGGACTCAGGGGGTCTCAAAACCAATATTTCCGGAAAAAATTTTGGTATCGAATTTTTGGGTGGAATACAATACTTCCCCTACTTACTATACGTAGTAGAGAAAGTAAAAAAAAAACCTTATATACTGAGCTTCACTCTATACTACACGTTTTGAAATCCACTGACCCTCTAAAGGAAAGCGTTTGAATTTTCTCTACCACTTGTAAGCAGAGGAAGTATTGTATTCCTCTAAAAATTCGATACTAAATTATGCCTGAAATACAGGTTTTAGACACCCTGAATAGAACAAAAAGCCTTTTTAGAAAAAAGGTTCGTGTATCTATGAACAGCATAGCTCAAAAAAGTCGATTAAATACCAAATTTGGTATTCAAGTTCAGCATTTTCCAAGGTTACAACTCCAAGAAAATCCCTCCAGTCCAAGTTTTCCCTTTAAATGGAAAATTCTTTGAAAATTTTGATTTTGTAAACAATAGCTCTAACGATTTCAATTAATATACCATATGTTTAAGATATTTTCATTACAAATTAAATGTATATTCTGAATTTTTTGAGAGTAGCCTTGTCTTCATTCTCAATGACTTGTACAATTGATAAACCGTAAGACATAGACAAACAAATGTCGATCTCATTAAAACTCACAGTTTGTTATATATATTTTTTATTTTCTCTACTACGCATAGTAAGTAGAGGAGGTATTGTATTCCATTTGTATTGTATTCGATACATATTTTGAGGTGTCGTAAATCCAAATAAAACATTTTTGGAAACATGTCCATGTGTGTCTGTAAGTCTGTTTGTTTGTCTACCCTTGAACAACATAACTCAAAAATAAAAGTCCGATAAACACCAAACTTGGATTTAGGTTCAATACTTTCCAAAGATGTGACTCGAAGATTTTCAAAAAAAATCCGCTCACCCCAGACTACAATTTAAATGGAAGTTTCTTCGAAATTTTTTATTTTCTGGACCATGTCTAACGATTTTGATTAAAATATCATATATTAAAGATATTTACGTAAAAAATAAAACGTATACCTTGAATTTTCTGGAAATAGCTTGTGATGTCCATTTGAAAGAAGTTATGTATAATCTTATATAACCCGACGTTAATCGATAGACGAAAACGTACGTACTGATTTTTTTGCAAAATCAGCCATTTCGTAGATATTCGTTATTAATGGTTCATTCTGGTCGATACCTTGTCATTCTTTTTAATTTCCATGGATGTTCAGTTGTTTCTCATGATTGCATAGAAACAGTATGGAATTTTAAGACCAGCATATAGCGCCCAGGACTTAAATATTTGGCTATCGCTGTTCCCTTTTTATCTATAACGGAATGAATAATGTATTTATTTCTGCAAAGGTTTATTTGGATTAAAATTAAGTGGATAGAAAAATAATTTTTAATAAGAATAGATTGCTTACCCACTAATAAACGATAGAAGCTAGAGAAAGTCATGTGAGTGTATCATATCAGTTTTTTTTCTTAAGCGTTAATAATTTCGAGATATTCCCGTTTTGGGGTTTGAATTTTCAAGTACTCATATTTTTACCTTCTCTACTACGTATAGTAAGTCGGGGAAGTATTGTACTCCACCCAAAAATTCGATACCGAGATTTCACTGGAAATACATGTTTTGAGACCCCCTGAATCCAAAAAAAGCATTTTTGGAAACATGTCCGTGCGTGTGTCTGTCTGTGAACAGCATAACTGAGAAACGAACAATCGAACAAACACCAAACTTGGTATTTAGGTTCAGTATCTTCCAGAGATGCGACACGAAGGTTTTCAAGAAAATCCCCCCAAGTAAAACTACCCTTTACATGGAACATTTTTCGAAAATTTTATTTTTCTCAAAAATGGCTTTAACGATTTTGATTAAAATATCATATGTTTAATATATTTTCATGACAAATGAAATGTATATCTCGAATTTTCTAGGAATGTCTCCAAAAGTATTCTTCATTGTGAACGGCTTTTGCATAACTGGTAAATCATAAGAGATAGACAAAATTTTACTGCACAAAAAATATAGATCGCGTTAAAATACACAATTTATGTCGTATACATTTTTTTTTGTAGAGTGAACCATTTTCGAGATATTGCTTGTTATTCCCTTAAATTTTCCAATACTTATACTTTTTCTCAAATACGTAATTCATTTTGTTTATGTCTGGACATGCAAAGAGATTGGAATGCGCCACATAGCAACCAGCTCTTAAAAGATTTGACTGTCGCTTAAAGCCTACCATATTCCCCTTGCATCTACAAGAAAATTAGCAATAAGATTAACATCTCGATTAACATGAAGCATATGGAGAAATAGCGTTTGTAAAAATAGTTTGTACAAGAGTAGAGAAAGTCATGTGAGTGTAACACATCAGATTTTTTTAACTATAAAACCGTTATTTGTTTTCTTCGCGTGGCCATACAAATACGAGCATGGCAAGTCATCACACAGCGACACGATGCTTAAAAATCTGACTATCGCTTTACCTACCGCATCCTACAACGAAGTGTGGAAATGTGAATTGAAAGTGGACCACCTTTGGGGTGTGGAGCTATCGTGTCTGCCTCACATTCAAAAGGCCCTGAGTTCGAATCTCGTTTAAGGTGGGTAACCATGATAAGGTATTTTTTGCAGTGCTTTCCGATATTCTGAGAAGACGAAGTCTAAGGTAACTCTAAGCTCTAGGGACCCCGGGTCCATTGGAAAATTAATTTAAGTATTTCGTTCATTCACACGTCCGATGATGTGTTCCACCCGGTTATAGGACGTTTATTAATCATCAAAGCAAGCATGGAATATGACATTCAGATGACGAATTAGTTATTGGCTATCGAAAGAAAACGTTTTCTGTGTGTTACATTCACATGAATCTCTCTACTCTATCATTTATTAATGGATATAGAAAGTTTTCTTACAAAATCCTATCTTTCTACATTACACATTTGGTTATAGATACAAACAGAACATCGATAGTCAAATGTTTAAGAACTGGACGCTATATGCTCCCTTAAAATTCCATACGCTTTCCAGTACTTAAACAGAAAGACAAAAGTTTTGGATAATTCGAACCAATAATAAGGGATATCCTGGAAATGATTGTTGCTACTGAAGCCGGAATTATGAAGGCAATAATTATCATAATATTCTGAGAAGGAAAGCGATATAAAATAAGTAATAATGTATTTAAAATCAGTGTATGTATAAAAAGGAGAAGCATTGTGAGAATTGTTGACTGTAAAAGCGACAGAAAAACCAGACAGGCACAGTTTTGTTAATTAGGGACCAACCCCAGGTAGAAAGGGTAAATACCATTGAAGCAAGTTTTTCCTGGTAAACAGCCGAGTACAGCTGCACTTAGCCTGGTGAACGCCACTCTAAGCATCATGACGTCGAGTGGTGACGAGCGTTTGAGGGGAGAGAGGGGAAGTTTAGGCGTTGCTTTTCCTTGTGCAGCGTGGGTAGATCAGTCTGCCTGAGTGCCTGATGAGTGCAGGACGACTTTCTCGTCATGTGGAGAATAATGGTGGCAAACATGCTAGAGGGTAGAACGCTTAGCTGTAGTTAATATTCTTCGGTCTTGGTAAAGACAAAGTATCATCGTATGATTTAATAGTGATCGGCAAACCTAAAGTATTATTTTAAATAGTGAATAAAAGTGTTCCAAGACAGCGTTTGTGTGTTTCTCTGTACACACCCACGCATACCCTGAGGTTAAGGTTTCATGTTGGAGCAGCCGTGGCAAAAGAAGAACCAACTGGGAGGAGACAAGCAGCAACCGTGAGGCAAAGGTATCGCTTCATTGTTGGAGGACGGAGCGTGGCTGCGTCATATTGCGACTAAACATGGGGCCGAAAGAATTACCTGCGTCACTACTAAAAGCTATTTCAGATAAATTGTGTGTTTTAAAGAGTTCTTCATTTCGGCATAGTACGCTTTCGTCTATCGCTTAACATTTACCAATTATACAAGATTATACAAAATTCTCTCCGAATGAGGAGGACTTCACAATCTGTTCCTATAAAATTCAAGATATGCTTATGTTTCATGTAAATATCTTTAATATGTGATATTTTAATCAAAATCGTTAAGTCATTTTGCGAAAATTAAGAATTTCGAAAAATATTCTATATAATGGGTAGTTTGGGGTATAGGAGACTTTCTTGAAATTCATGTTGCATCTTGGAAATTAAAATACAAAGTTTGATATCTCCCCGACCTTTTAGTTTTGAGTTATGCTGTTCGCAGACACACACGAACCCTTTTCTAGAAATGCTCTTTTGGATTCAGAGGGTATAAAACATACATTTCTGGTGAAATCTCGGTTTTAAATTTTTGGGTGAAATGCAATACCTTCTCTACCTACTATGCATGTACACTGTCGTGTATAAAAAGTGGTCCATTGCCCTAGATTGCCATAGCGTTTTTCTTTAGTGTTTAGCTTTAGGTAACCAACCGTACTCCACCATCTATGTTGGAAGGAAGGGATGGTTCGAATACCAGCTCTTTGAAAGAGTTTCGCTACTGTTAGCACACAAGGAAAGGTTAAAACAATGCAACATAATTCGGCCTTCTAGAGGAAGGAGTGAAGAATTATTTGCATGTGTCGTTGAACTAAACGACGGCTAAGACAAATATATGAGGGTTTTCATCAGCGATATAGAGACGAAGGTTAACGTTTTTACTCCTACTAAATGGTAATAAAAAAAATACCGGCGTTAAGAAAACGGTAGTGTAGCATGAAAATATAAGGTTTAAGTAGTAATGTTTGTAGCGGTTCCTAGGTGTTTGGTCCCCACGTTGAAGTGTCACTATGTGCCGGGAACCCCACTAAGTTGATGATGATGGATTCGTAGAGAGATGATAGATGCTGTTTTATGTACCTGTAGGTCGCCTTTATGCCCGTACTCTTGTGATGCATCACGACGTTCTCGTAGACTGGAATCGGATGACCGTATATATGTATTCTTGTGTGTGTTAGTATGTTGTAATTATTATTTTATAATTGTGCCATGGCTGCTATATTTTGAGTCGGAGAGCAATTGTGTCTTGTCAGGTTTAGGTATGGAGAATGTTAAAATATTTTGCACGTACGTATTCTGTTAACTATTTCACTTGTATTTAGACAAACCACACGTAAATATTCACAAATCACTATTACCTTTGTCCTGTTACAGTATGTATAACTGGCAGAGTTTAAATACGTAGTTTTAGCGTCTATTTAGAGACGAGCTTATACAAGGCCTTCCTGCTCAAAGTCTAACAAGCTTCTGTTAGTGTTCCCTTCAACCGTTTTCTTAACGTACGTATTTGAATTACAGACGTGTATCAATGTACCTGATTGGTGCTACTATCCAATAACAGTTAATGTTACTTCCATCGTCTTAATTATGAATTCAAGGTTGAGGCAGTATTTTATATCATAACATGCTGTGAATGCCAAAGTGTTGTATGTACAGGATTTTAGATGTTTGTTAACTATAAGTATTGTTAGGAAATAAGTTAACACGGCCTCACTGAAACTGACAATAGAAGTGGGTAACAACAAACCGAGGGGGTGAGTTGTTTATCACTAAGTAGAGACAGACAAATGACGTCAGGGTAGCGTGCCTTTTTTAGAAATGGAGGGAATATCTTCCCTAGAGTATATATGTTAGTAGTAGTGATTGACTGACCAAAACAGACGCTAAAGTGGGCGCGATTTGGTAACCAATAGCAGCTCTATTATAATGTTTAGGCAATTCGGGGTGAAGGAGTTTATATTCTCGAGCCATAAGCAAGTGTCGCACAGTTGCGAAGAATCTTTCACGAAGTGCACGTCACGTAGTCCTGAAGAATCTCTCACGAGGTACACGTCGCAAAGTTAGTTACAAAATGTGAAGTACACGAAGTAATTGATACGCGGTAACTAAAACGATTGTAGTTACATTCGGAAATATCGCAGTTCGGAAGAATTTGTCACGAGGTGCACGTTACTCAGTCCTAAAGAATCTCTCACGAGGTGCATGTCGCAGTGTTAGTTATAAAAATGTGAGAACAAAGAACCCAAATTTAAAATAATAAAACAAGAAGCGCCCAGTAAATAAGATAACACAAGCCATTGAGAACAGCGATAAGGTTCGTTACATGCTTCAGTAGATGCTACTGCATTTCTCGTAATTTTTATTACTGGGTATATAGCTAACAATGTACAATAGCTAACAATATGTTATAACGTTATATACTTGTTCTCTACCATGTGTACATTATGAATATATGCGTTTTTAACATCTTCTTAATTACTATACATACAATATTAGTAAAAATACATAATGCGTAAAACTCAGAATAAAATATTAAAAAAATAAATTATTAATGTGTTGATGCTGAGAAGCTGTGAATTAGATATCTTTATTACATTAATGAGTTGTTGTATTGGTTTGTCCGTGGCTAGTACTGTATGTTGCTTCATGTTACCCTTAGAAGTTCGGCTATACTTTGGGAGAGGTAAAGCACATTGTCAATCCAGTGGCTAGAATTATGCTACAAAAACAGTGGTTTGTTTGTTTTATTTTGTTTAAGGGCGCTCAACTTCTAGGTCATTAGCGTCCTTCTAAAACAGATCATGGCAAAGGCCAGAGATAAAGATTAGTAGAAAATTTCATGGCAAAGGCCTAGATAAACCTGAATAAAAAATATAAATAAATAAAATCATAGCAAAAACCATGGATAAACATCAATATAGAAATATAACACAAGTCATACGTAATTATAAATATATAAAACTAAACTGATCAGCATAAACCACCTTATATTAACATGATGAAATCCGCATTTGGAATTTTACTTTCGAAACAAAATTAAAAATCCTATCAACCGCTTACTTATCATCTGCTAAGACCTCTGCAGGACTGTCGGGCAGTTGCAGAGTGTCCCGATGATGTGCTAGAGCAATGCACTCTAGCAACACGCGAAAAACAGAGGTGGTCACGCTGGTAGCGGGTTTGGCTAGATTTTTTCAGTACCAACTTAAACAGCTGCGTTCCACAATGGGTCACATTTTATGCACGCCAATATAAATGGTGAGGCAGTATTTTTCAATTAAATTATATAATATGTAAATTTAATAACAGCTCGCATTGAAGCAAAATTTATGCAATAATTTGTAAAACAAATTGTATGTAACACTCATTGCAAATGCTTATATTATTGCAAACATGTTCAATAATGTTGTGTGAATCCATTACATAATTTAATAATGTATGATCTGTTATAATAATAAGTTTAAAGTTGCTAATAATGAGATAACAATAATGAGAGTTTGAATGTTACTAGTCATGATTAGAGTAACGATAATGTGAATTTTGTGAGTTTAAAAATAGCCAATCAACAGCTAGAACAAGCTTTAGTAAAATGCAGGTATTCTATTGGTCTAGGATTAGCCAATCAGAGACTTGAAATACATACGTTTACGGGTTTGGACGGTTTAAATATGTTGGGTTGCCTGCAGACCTTGATAGTGACCGGATGGAAGATGCGTTCTCTAAAGAAATGTTACGTATTCGTGTGAAACGAAAATTATGTATACGCGTTAACAAACTGCAAGTATTAAATTAAAGAATCTCACAGCTCTTAATATCAGTGTAGTGCTATTTAATTTGTGTCAAGGATAAATAAAATGAAGTGAATTTAAACCTAAAATCTGTGTAAACCTACATCTTGTTGCACCACGCCCTGATTAAGAGAAACGTGTCTCTAAAGTAATATAGACGCAGCCGAGGCAAAGATAAACATAAATACTATCTATAGAAGTAGTTTAATAACAATGTTAAAATATATTTTTTAAACTTGGAGCGTAACAACAAAAAAATACATCTTCAAATCGGCTTCTCATATCTAACAGCATATTACGTGAGGCTAATAAATAACATCAATAAAGCAACTAAGTACTTCAGTGATAGAGAATATAAAAATGAATAAATAAAGTTTATCCCTATCAAGAAGAAGTAGATAGAATAAGGTTTTGTAAGAACAATTTGTAGAAGTGTGAGAGAAAAAGTGATGTGAACGGAACACATCCGATTTTTCAATCAAGTGGCTAGAATTACACAAGAGGGGAGGTAGAAAAATGACACTTGAAGAGGGCGTTACTGTATATCTGCTCCCAAGTGTGAGTTTTGTAACGAAACAGGACAAAAGCAACCACATCGGTTTTATTTGCGCGCCTTCAGTCAAGCGCTGTGTGTTTATCTCTTTCTTTAAGGATCACTCTCTTCTTGTGTTACTCTCGCAATTATATTCAAGTGAGGCTCGTTCATTTCCATATCTTCAGGCCATTCCCTTTGCCATCCATCAGAGTTAGACAGGAGGGGTGGAATGGAAATCAACAGTGAAGGAAGAGGCTAGCCTTCTCATCCCAATGGAATTGCCGTAGCAGAAGGGAAAAAAGCGACGCGTTAATTTCTTCTTCTTTATCTTCGTGAGGAATTCGGATGCTTAACTCTCTGCTTAATTGGATCCGTCTTGGAATGTAGCAGAATGTTTCGATGAGGACCTTCCCTTACCGTATTTTTAGCGAAACGGATGAGGGTCGATGTCTCTACGGGCAACATAAAGAATTGCGACGTGGGTGGGAAATCATTCTATGTCAGGCAGGTTCTATCCTATAATTTATTTGAGTCCTTAAAACGGAATAAAAACAGAAGCAAGAAACAGGCACGACAAAAATTGATGCACCGAGTACAGGAAACAGACCCTGCAGAATGATGACCGTAACGTGAACACTGCTTAAGGGGAGATAGGTGAGTGAAATAGGTAATCCTCGAATAAAACACCAATTTCTGTTAAGCTATTGCAGATAAGCTCACCAAATTTTATGTTCAGTGTATTGATTTCTGATACGTACATAACATACATTTTAATATATTGATAAATATCTTTAAGGAATCAGCTGTTTTATCCTGAAATTATATATTTACAGGGTGGACCATGTAAGTTGAGACTATACAATATCTTCAAAACTAAGCGTTGTAGAAAGAAATGTGTATAATAAACGTTGCATAATATTATGGGGGAAAGTAAATACCATTAATCTGCTTTGTTTGGAGGATGCTGTGAAGGTCATTTAAGGGTCAATATAATTACTTTCTCTACTACGTATAGTAAGTAGGGGAAGTATTGCATTTCACCCAAAAATTCGATACCGAGATTTCACCGGAAATACATGTTTTGAGACCTCCTGAATACAAAAAAAGCATTTTTGGAAACATGTCCGTGTGTGTGTGTGTGTCTGTGTGTGTGTGTGTCTGTGAACAGCATAACTCAAAAACGAACAGTCGGATAAACACCAAACTTGGTATTTAGGTTCAGTATCTTCCAGAGATGCGACACGAAGGTTTTCAAGAAAATCCCCCCACCCCAGACTACCCTTTACATGGAACATTTTTCGGAAATTTTATTTTTCTCAAAAATGGCTCTAACGATTTTGATTAAAATATCATATGTTTAAGATAATGTCATGAGAAATGAAATGTATATCTCGAATTTTCTGGGAATGTCTCCAAAAGTATTCTTCATTGTGAACGACGTTTGCATAACTGGTAAACCATAAGAGATAGACAAAATTTTACTACACAAAAAATGTAGATCTCGTTAAAATACACAACTTATGTCATATACATTTCTTTTGTTGAGTGAACCGTTTTCGAGATATTGCTTGTTATTCCCTTAAATTTTCCAATACTTACACTTTTTCTCAAATTCGTTATTCATTTTTTTATGTCCTGGACTTGCAAAGAGAATGGAATGCGCCGCATAGCAACCAGCGTTAAAATATTTGACCATCGCTTAAAAGCTACCATATTCCCCTTGCATCTACAAGAAAATTAGCAATAAGATTGACATCTCGATATCTCGATTAACATAAAGCATATGGAGAATAGGCGTTTGTAAAAATAGATTGTACAAGAGTAGAGAAAGTCATGTGAGTGTAACACATCAGATTTTTTTTATATGCGAACCTATCTTGTTTATGTTGCTTTTTCACTCATCATAAAAAATAAACATTTGTTTAAAGCACTTTGCAGTTGTTCTTACACCAACGTAAATAATAATGTAAATTCTTAATGGTTGTGTACGAAGAGCGCAATGAATGGTTGGACCATCCATGTATGGTCATTTGAGGTTCAAGTTGTGAATCAATATGTTTTATTTTGTTTCCTTATTCCTTATCACAAAATAAACAGCTTCTTATAAACCATTTTCTAATTAGAAAACAACATACAAAATCTATGTTCCTATTAAAAACAATCTGATGTGTTACACTCACATGACTTTCTCTACTCTTGTACAAACTATTTTTACACACGCCTATTCTCCATCTACTTCATGTTAATCGAGATAAACATTTGCAGACTCTATTTATTGTTAATTTTCTTGTAGATGTAAGGGGAATATATATTTGCAAGGGCAATATAGAAATACAGTAGCCTCTAAGCATATACATATCTCTTAATAGCTGGTTGCTAGATGCAGCAGCATTCTCTTTGCCACAGATTCACACTCTTTGCATATCCAAGACAAAAAAAATTAATAACGAATTCCCATTTGAGAAAATAATTGAAAAATGTAAGGGAATAACAAGCAATATCTCAAAAATGGTTCACCTTACAAAAAACATGTATATGACATAAATTGTGTATATTTTAACGTGATCTACAATTTTTGTGTAGTAAAATTTTGTCTATCTCTTATGGTTTACCAATTATGCAAAAGTCGTTCACAATGAAGAATACTTTTGGAGACATTCCCAGTAAATTCAAGATATATATTTTATTTGTCATAAAAATATCTTAAACATACGATACTTTAATCAAAATTGTTCGAGCCATTTTTGAGAAAATTACAATTTTCGAAAAATGTTCCATGTATAGGGTAATCTGGGGTGGGGGAGTTTCTTAAAAACCTTCGTGTCGCATCTCTGGAGGATACTGAACCAAAATACCAGGTTTGGTGTTTATCTGACTGTTCGTTTCTGAGTTATGCTGTTTACAGACACACAGACACACACACGGACATGTTTCCAAAAATGCTGTTTTGTCCTAATCCCTGAAAAAAATTAAATAGGTAATAACTCTTTTCTTCTAACTTCATGCATTATACATTTCTGTCTGTAGCATTCCACCTATTATGTTCGTGTCACCTTTTATTTGGTCTTCCAATATTTTTTTCCCTTTTGGTTTTTTAATTCCTAGCCTCTAAAGGCCCGAGACCAAATTCAGACAGTTGTATTTATATTCACGTGCTTAGTTAGTTTCTCTATGTTGAAGTATAAAAAATTTGCACAATAATTTATTTCTGAAAATTTGAGGAGGAGATTTCGCGGGTGTAAAACGAGGTGTAAATTTTATTCTGTGGTCCAAAGTGGATTATTAAGTATCAAAATAACATTCAAGAGATTATGTTTATTTAATTTCGAGGGGGATTCAAAGGGATTAGAAGTTGTATATATGATACATCAGTTTATATCAATTTTAGGGCTTTTCCTATTCTACCGTCGTTACACAGCAGATAGAGGTAGTAAAACAATATGATTGTAAAGTTCAGAATACATCAAATACGATAGAACCGGCCGTCATGTTATTGCCTCACTCATAGAGCGAGGAAAAAATCTGAAGTGATACATTCATATCACTTCCTCTAGCCTTAATATTTTATTATTGAGAGACAAAGTAATCTCACTAAAGCTTATTAATATGCCTATTATACATTTTAATCCAAATAAACTTTTCCAGAAATAGATGTATTACACACTTCGTTATAGATACGAAGAGATGGCGGTAGTCAAATGTTTAAGAACTCGACGCTATATGCTGGCCTTAAAATACAATAGTGTTTCTATGCAGTCGCGAAAACAAAATCGATGGAACTTAAAAATTGAACAAATCGAAGCATTAATGATGGATATCTTGGAAATGGCTGATGCTACAAAAAAGTTATTTGAAATAAAGTGTGTGTTTTAAAGAGATCTACATCTTTGTGTGGTACGTTCTCGCCCATCTATCTCAGAACATTCAAGATAATTTTATTTGTCATGTAAATATTTTCCATATATGATATTTTAATCAAAATCTTGGAGCCACTTTCTAGAAAAATGTTGTATGTAAAGGGTAGTTGGAGGTGGGGGATTTTCTTGTAAACCTTGAAGTAGGTCGTATTGAAAGAGTTTTATTATAGTTCAACTATTGGGGAGCCGAACTTGAAGTTGGTTACAACCGCACGTATAGTAAACAGTTTCCGGTAGCCTTTGCCCCAAGATTAAAAAAATATTAGCTTTGTAATTTGACTGTTTCTTTAAATATTATATATTTATGTTTGCCTCGGCTGCGTCAGCATTTATTTTAGAGACACGTTTCTGTTAGCAGGGCGTGATGCGACAAGAATGTAGGCTTACACAGACCATTATTTTACTTCACTCCTTTTATTAATACTTAATACGATTTAAATAACACTTCACTGACATAAAGAGAGATCTGTGAGATGTTTTTATTAGATACTTGCACTTTTAACACGTAAACTATTTTGTCTCTCTCAAAATACGTATAAACTCTCTCGAGGACGCATCACGCATCCAGTTAGAATCACTGTCTGCAGGCAACTGAGTTCTAGATTTGTAAATTTTGCTATATTTCAGTTTATGATTGGCTAATCCTACTCCAATAGAATAGCTTCATTTAACTAAAGCTTTTTCTGGTTGTTGATTGGCTATTTTATAAACTGTCACTAAAATTACATTATTGTTACTCCAAGAATCCAAGTACTGTTAAAATTTCTTACTCATTATTGACTCAAGGTTACCTCATTGTTAGTAACGTTTAACTTATTATTCTCACAGCTCCTACATTATTAATTTAGGTAATACATTCACATAGCATTATTACACATGGATACAATAATATAAACATATACAATGACTGTGACATAAATTTTACAAATTATTACATACACATATTGCTTCAAGGCGGGCTGTTATTGAGTTTACATATATAATTAGACTGAAATTACTTAAGTGTTAAAAATACTGCCTCAACCTTCTTTTCGCATCTTTGGAAGGTGTTGAACTAAATAACAAGTTTGGTATTTATCCGACTTTTTGTTTTTGAGTTATGTTGATGTGTCATATGTGATACACGGTTACGCTGGATGTTAAAATAGAATGGCAGTCTTTCTATATGCAAATAAATTTCTAAACGTCACAATTGTTTAGTTATTTAGTCACAGTAATTTATAACCTTCTGCAAAGCCAATGGATAGAGATGCACGTACTTTTACTGTTTGTTCATATTTACATAAACCTTAATGAAATTTTAAACTAACGTGTTGAAAAACATTTTGTATGATTGTTCCATCCATCCAATATTGCTACAGTAGACGCCAATAATCACATTACAACACACACTTGAAAACCTCCCAGTTGTTGCTATTACCTGACTGTTCATATTTGCCCACATTCCCCCAACTACTATAAAATAAGCACGAGAGCTGATGGTATGTACTAATATAAGACCCACCAAATACGATCCAGATGATGCAAGCGGATTTGAAATTAGCGGAATGAGAGACAAAATACAGGGTTTGACGAGAGACGTAGTGGACCCAGGAGTACTCTATTATTAATACACCCAATTAGATTCCAACTCCCTTGAGAAGAGGGGCGGTAGCTTCATCACCATTTGAACAGCTAGAATCGATTTTGAACATTAATTTGCCCGACCAAACCGGCAAGAAAAATGCTTCTGTCAAACTCCGACAGTTGTCTCTGTTAGTTCAGGGGACGAGAAAATCAACAATGGAGTAGCGGCGAGAAACTGCAAATTAATACCGTTCCACTCAATTTGAGAGTAATGACTGTGGATAATTGACAAAATGAAATTAATTGCACCCCACGAACGAGAAAGAAGCGAACTAATTTGTACTGCTTAATCTACGTATATTTGTGTCTAGAAAAAGGTGTCCATTCCTCTAGATTAAAAAAAGGATTCTTTTTCCAAATGTTTTCCATGTTCACCTAACGTATGACCACAACCAGTCCTCTGTGATTAACTTGAAACAGTTCTAAACAATAAAACTGAACCAATAAACGATGTTACCTTCGGCGAGAGCTGTCAGTGATTGCCTCTTTTAAATAATTCTGCACTGATTGGTGCTAATAACGAGAGGTGGACGAGTCCAATGTAATGTGATTAAAGACCCCACCTTATAAGTAGGTCGATAAGCGTTATTGAGTTCAGAATATCGTTAAAAGCCAGTAGCTTATGTCAAATATTTCGTCCTAAATATGGGGACGTTCGTAAAGTTATCGACCGTCATCGAATATAGAATAGTGATTCAAGAACTGCTGAACTACGTAAGATGCCCCGAAGAGTCGATTCTTGTTTGTAGAAAAAAAGTTGATGTGTTACACTCACATGACTTTCTCTACAATTGTACAAAATATTTTTACAAACTCTTATTCTCCATCTATTTCATCTTAATCGAGATAAACATTTGCAGAAACGATCTTTTGACATGCAAAGAGAATTATATTTTACACATAGCGACCAGTTCAAAAAGTATTTGACTATCCCCTAAGGCGTTCTATGTTCCGCTTGTTTTGATTTGCAAGAGCAATATAGAAATACAGTAGCCTTTAAGCATATACATATCTCTTAATGGCTAGTTGCTATGTGCAGAACCATTCTCTTTGACACAGATTAACACTCTTTGCATAACCAAGACAAAAAAAGAATAACGAATTCCCATTTGAGAATATAAGTATTGAAAAATTTAAGGGAATAACAAGCAATATCTTGAAAATGGTTCACTCAATAAAATAATGTACATGACATAAATTGTGTATTTTAATACGATCTACATTTTTGTGTACTAAAATCTTGTCTGTCTCTTATGGTTTAGCAGTTATGCTAAAGTCGTTCACAATGAAGAATACTTTCGGGGACATTTGCAGAAAATTCAAGATATACATTTTATTTGTTATGAAAATATCTTAAACATACAATATTTTAATCAAAATTGTTAGAGCCATTTTAGAGAAAATTCAAATTTTCGAAAAATGTTTCATGTAAATGGTAATCTGGGGTGGCGGATTTTCTTGAAATCTCCGGTGAAATCTCGGTATCAAATTTTTGGGTGCAATACAATATTTCCCTTACTTACTATACGTAGTAGAGAAAGTAATTATCAAAAAGTGCATTATTATTACTATTATTATTATTATTAATAATAATAATAATAATAATAATAATAATAATAATAATAATAATAATAATAATAATAATTCCTGCAGATAAACTTCGTTCCTCCATTAGCAGGTGCTCCAGATTCTCAGGTAGAACTCCTACTCTTCGTCTTCCCTAACATAAGACTAAGAGGTCTTCCCAAGGGATTTCACCCTGAAAAAAGTTGTACCCTTATTTACCTAATTATGCATACTGGAGTCGAAAAACCCGTCATTTATCAAAACTGATATACCCGTCCGTGAACGACCAACAAGGGCCGCCGAGGTATTAAGACACGGAATCGGAACGGGAGGTCTGCGGTTCAATACCCGTCAGGACCGTCCTCCCTGACTAAGGTTTTTTTCCAGTTTTCCTCAGTCCTCATTAGTGGCAAATGTCGGGGAAGTGTTCTAAACTAGCGGGCGGGGTGCGGAATGAAGCAGCATTTCTATACGTGTGCTGTGGCATATTGGTATCAAATTATTTGAAAACTTATGCGAAAATATATCGAGTTCAGTGTTTGGAATTGTCATTAAAAATCATAAACTCTTAAGAGAATAGAATTTCTGTCGCACGTTCTATTTCTTGCTTATCCTTAAACGATAGAGAGTTCAAGTCTAAGCATTAGTGCCATTGACTATCATGGATTTAGTGGTAACTTAGTGAATAATGCCTATTTTGTAAACCTAGAGGACACGTCTTCGGGCATCAGAGGTTCTAGAAGGATACATCTATTTTTTTTAATGCTAATTTATTTTTGGGCAACCAGCAATTTAGAAGACTCCGTTATTTGCACCATAATATCCCACGGATGTTCTGAATGTTATATGACGGTAATACAAGGGTTATAACATATTTTTTACACTTGATATTTCTCCCGCTAAGCATAATATTTCAAAGTCAAGGACAGTCGCTCGTAGTTAGTATCATCTCCTGGGGAAAGAATAGGATATGGGGTTGTAATCTAAATATATTACGGTGAATTTCTCTAACCACTGAGATAATCAAGAGCCGAGTCTCTCTGGAAAAAATCTGATGTGTTACACTCACATGACTTTCTCTACTCTTGTACAAACTATTTTTACAAACCCTTATTCTCCATATGCTTCATGTTAATTGAGATGTTAATCTTATTGCTAATTTTCTTGTAGATGCAAGGGGAATATTGTAGGTTTTAAGTGATAGTCAAATCTTTAAAGAGGCGGTTGCTATGTGGCGTATTCCATTCTCTTTGTATGTCCAGGACATAAAAAATGAATAAGGAATTGCCATTTAAGAAAAAGTATTGGAGAATTTAAGCGAATAACAAGCAATATCTCGAAAATGGTTCACTCAACAAAAAAATTGTATATGGCATAAATTGTGTATTTTAACGCGATCTACATTTTTGTGCAGTAAAATTTTGTCTATCTCTTATGGTTTACCAGTTATGCAAAAGTCGTTCACAATGAAGAACACTTTTGGAGACATTCCCAGAAAATTCGAAATATACATTTTCTGTTATGAAAATATCTTAAACATATGATATTTTAATCAAAATCGTTAAGAGCCATTTTTGAGAAAATTAAAATTTTCGAAAAATGTTGCATGAAAAGGGTAATCTGGGGTGGGATGATTTTCTTGAAAACCTTCGTGTCGCATCTCTGAAAGATACTGAACCAAAGTACCAAGTTTGGTGTTTATCCGACTGTTCGTTTCTGAGCTATGTTGTTCACGGACACACACACGGACATGTTTCCAAAAATTCCTTTTTGGATTCAGGGGTTCTCAAAACATATATTTCCGGTGAAACCTCGGTATGGAAATTTTGGGTGGAATACAATAGTTCCCCTAGTTACTATACGTAGTAGAGAAAGTAAAAATATATAAACACTGCAAAGAATTACAGGCGATGGCGCCAGCGCTTGGGCAGCTTGAAATACACAGTAAAGCAGGCGTAACTGGATGATACGCGGAAAAGAGGAGATCAATTCCTGGAGGAGAGTAACGGTAATATTATTGAGATGGAAGTAAACTTCGTATAATCTCTCAACTTGATCGCATCCGATTTCACCTTTTCGGGCTTCCAAGGAGCATTTGTGAGAACTTCATTTTTTCCGAATTTCAACTTCTCGCTACGACATATTCTAGAAAAGCGGTTCCAGAGAGTCTGAAGAGACTGCCATACAAGAAGTGCAAGTGCATGCTGTACAAGAGGAAATACAGGTTGATTTATAAAGCACTGACACGTTTATTTCTTTAATTGTTTCATAACGAGCTATGCTAGCAACAACTATACCTGAAATGCGGAGGAATTTTGGGAGATTATTTACCTCTATAGCAAATGTTGAAAATGTCCTCCATCCTGCATAACGCACAAGTCCACACGTCGTTCCATGTTACTGGCCACTCGTTGGAGGAATCTGTTGTCAATAGCTTGAATCTCCCTGAGTAATGTTGTGCTTCAGACCGTCCAATGTCTAGGGACGTGTGGCATAAACCCTGTCTTTTAAGTAACCCTATAGAAAGAGGACCGGCGATGTCAAATCCGGAGATCTCAGGAGGTTCTTGGAAATTATCCGTTCGTCAAAGAAACTCGCAATTAGTGTCATGGATTCATTTGATGTATGGCATGTAGCGCCGAAAATATCCTTGACTCAGCTTTTCATCGTTTACTTGATCAGCAAACTCCATGAAAATTCGTCGGTACTCTGCAGTGTTTACATTGTATTCAAAAAAATTGATCCCACTATTCTCTGTGCGAATATTGCACACTATACTCCAATTTTAATCGTGTGCATAGGTGCTTCATGAATAACATGTGGATTTTTGCTGGCCCAATAGCGTGAGTTATTTGAGTTCACTTAGCCAGATAAATGGAACCATGCTACATCTGTGAACCATATGATGGAGAATACGGAATGATTTTGCACAATAAACGCCTGAAACCAACGACAATAATTCAGTCGTCTATCCTTATCTGGGTCCTGTAACTGATGGACAACCGTAATCCTATACGGTTTTAGGCCTGCACTTTTCACAGTTCTCTGAAACATTGAGTAGATGTACCCTGTCTCCTGCAACAAACGTCTTAATGATGTTTTGGGTGACTGATCCAGTCGTGCTCTTACGTCAACAACAACCGTGGGAAGCCTAGATGAATGAGTTTTGCCTTTTTCACTCACCAGGGATTCAGTTGTTTCCAATTTGTTTACCAGTCCCAGTATTGTGTTTCTTTGGGAAGGATTCCGAACACCTAGTTCTCCCTGATATTCCCTTTGAATAGCTTTAATTAAATTCGTAATCCAATATTGCTTTACAAGGAAGAGTCGTTCATTTAATTTGTACTCCATTTTGACTAGAACAAAATCTGAAAAACAGTTTCCGACAATAAAGTTAACAATTATGAATAAAACATGAACATCTGCTCATCTAGTGACAGGCAATGGAAACTTCAGAACATTCTGCTTAGTTTGGTGCTAAAATTGGGGCATTGAGTGAATTTGGAACAGAATAATTAAAGAAAGAAATGTGTCAGTACTTTATAAATCAGCCTGTATATTGAGGAACTGGTTATGATTTATGCAATTATGTAGAAGGAAAATAAAAAGTAAGGGCAGATCTATCAGTGAGACAGGTCTTCAAGCCATGAATTTTAGGGACTTCCGCGGTCTCTGTGCCTCTCTTGAGGCCTGTAATCTCAGGTGGTTCCTTCACTTCTTGTTCGGAGTGGTAGACGCAATAGATCGTTCATTGACCGTAATGCGTGAAGTGCCCTCCCATAGCCTATAATACAGTGTTTAAGATCAAACAGTGCTTTTTCTTCACACTATGGCCACCGTATGGCTAATCCCGCCGAAACAATTATATTCCCGCAACCGTTTCAAGTTCACATATTTACAGTTACAATGGTAAGTACATACGTTGTAATAAGATATGTTGTAAATGTTGTCCTTTTCTATTCGCGCAATTCTGGCATTTTCTCTGAAAATTTTAATTCACACTGGAGAGTTCAATACCCGAAACTGATTGCATTAATCGCCTGATGATTTCTTTTAATTTTTCCAGTGTATGAGGGTTTGTTGCATAAACCTTATTACTTTCTCTACTACGTATGAGAAAATTCGATACTGAGATTTCACCGGAAATACATGTTTTGAGACCCCCTGAATCCAAAAAACGCATTTTTGGAAACATGTCCGTGTGTGTCTGTCTGTGAACAGCACAACTCAGAAACGAACAGTCGGATAAACACCAAACTTCGTATTTAGGTTCAGTATCTTCCAGAGATGCGACACAAAGGTTTTCAAGAAAATTCCCTACACCAGATTACAATTAACATGAAACATTTTAATTTTCTCAAAAATGGCTCTAACGAGTTTGATTAAAATACCATAGGTTTAAGATATTTTCATGACAAATGAAATGCATATCTTGAATTTTCTGGGAATGTCTCCAAAAGTATTCTTCATTGTGAACGACTTTTGCATAACTGGTAAACCATAGGAAATAGACAAAATTTTACTGCAACAAAAATGTAGATCGTGTTAAAATACGATTTATGTCATATACATTTTTTTTTGTTCAGTGAAGCATTTTCCAGATATTGCTTGTTATTCCCTTAAATTTTTCAATACTTATTTTCTCAAATGGGAATTCGTTATTCATTTTTTGCTTGGATATGTAAAGAGTATTAATCTGTGGCAAGAGAATGGTACTGCACATAGAAACCAGCTATTAAGAGATATCTCTATGCTTAAAGGCTACTGTATTTCTATATTGCCGTTGCAAATACAAAACAAGGGGAACATAGTAGGCCTTAAGCGATAGTCAAATATTTTTTTATGTCCTGGACATGCAAAGAGAATGGAATGCGCCACATAGCAAGCAGCTCTTAAAATATTTGACTATCGCTTAAAGCCTACCATATTCCCCTTGCACCTACAAGAAAATTAGCATTAAGATTAACATCTCGATTAACATGAAGCATATGGAGAATAAGCATTTGTAAAAATAGTTTGTGCAAGAGTAGAGAAAGTCATGTGAGTGTAACAGATCCGATTTTTTTTTCATGTGATCCCCACAGTCGGGTAAGTTTCTGTAATTGGATTTTGCGAAATGATACAGTAGTTGAATTACGCGTAATATTCTTCTCTGATGAAGCACGGTTCTATTCGCATGGTTATGTTTCGTCGTAAAATACCAGATATTGGAGTACGGAAAAACCCGATTTTACACACAACTTTACGTTCTGTATGATCCAAAACTTTTTGTGCAATAAAATGCATGCAGAATAACGGGAATTCTGTTCTTTGAACTAACAATAAATGCGGAGACATGCAGGAATATCAAACTAGCCATTTCTTGCACAGGTAGCCGTCATTGAATGTCGTCTAGGTTATTTTTCAAACAAGACTTCGCTACCACGCATATAGTTATTAAATTTAATTCAGGAAATGTTTGAAGATAGTCGAGTCTGTAAAGAATTAAGGCCTCACGATCCTGATTTTACTTTATGTGGGTTTTATTTATGGGAGAAATTGAAAAATAAGTTGTGTGCAACAAACCCCATACATTATAAGAACTAAAAGAAAACAAAGGGCGAGAAATTCACTCAATTTCAAATATTAAACACTCCATTGAATTAAACCTTTCCTGAGAGGATACTAGAAATATGCAGATAGAGAAGCACATTTCCAACATCTCTTTTGATAAGGTATTGCATATTATCATTGTAATTGCAGCTGTTAATATAAGAACGTGAGGCAATACTAAAACTCTTTCGGTGGGAGTACGATTGTAGCGGCCACAGTGTGAAAGAAACGCACTGCGGTTTGAAACTTTATCTCTAACAATAACATCACTGCAGTGTGTATCTTTAATTTAATAATTGAAATATTCGACGTGCCATTTGAACTTGCGACCTTTTCTCGGCGCCATGGTATGTAAGTTGAAAGAGCATTATAGAAGCAAGTCCTATATTCGATATATTGATTACCAATGGAAAATAAATGCAATGAATCCCTTTCTTGTGAGAGCAGTGAGTGAATAGTGATTAATGAGGGCGCTAGGAATCAGAGCTGCAGTCAGACGGAAAGAGAATCTCTTTCCCGGCAAAAGGAAATAAAAGCGAGCAGAGCTGACACCTGAGGGGAAGCTAAGGTAGCAAATTGCAGCTGGAGTGCTTTTTATTTCGGCAGCAGAAAATAGCTGTCGGTTACGCAATTTAACGCTTCGTTTCTCGCGTGTTACAAACAGTGTGAATCAGAGCGCACTGGCGCTAACCACTTGGCGCCCATTGTGGTTACAGTCTCTGCGTGTGCTGAGATGCTAGGTTCGAAATCCGAATCATGAAGCTTCAAATTTTGTAACCGTGTTCTTTAAGCCACATAAACGTTAAAACATTGAACCCTACGTTACTCACACCAGAGGTCTTGGATTGGATTCTCACCTGGGGTCAATTAACATTTCTTTAAGGGTACTCGCTAAATCCAACCACTTTACTTCAATTATTATTCGCGATCTTTGTATTTAAGTTTCCAAGAAAATAAAATTAAAACATATGATGCCATACATTGACATTACTTTCTCTACCTTCAGTCGTTTATTAGTGGATATAAAAGTTATTTTTACTAAAGCATAATTTTCCATTTTACTTTCTCTACTACGTATAGTAAGTATTACAAAAAAATCGATGTCGAGATCTAACCGGAAATACATGTTTTGTGCGCCCTGAATCCAAATGAAACATTTTTGGAAAAAATTGTCTGTGTCTGCCTGTCTGTCTGTGAACAGCATAACTCAAAAAATCTGGTGTGTTACACTCACATGACTTTCTCTACTCTTAAACAAACTATTTTTACAAACGCTTATTCTCCATATGCTTCATTTTAATCGAGATGTTAAACTTATTGCTAATTTTCTTGTAGATGCAAGGGGAATATGGTAGTACTTAGGCGATAGTCAAATATTTTAAGCGCTGGTTGCTATGTGGCGCATTCCATTCTCATTGTATGTACAGTACATAAAAAATCTGATGTGTTACACTCACATGACTTTCTCTACTCTTGTACAAACTATTTTTACAAACGCTTATTCTCCATATGCTTCATGTTAATGGAGATATCAAGATGTCAATCTTATTGATAATTTTCTTGTAGATGCAAGGGGAATATGGTAGGTTTTAAGCGATAGTCAAATATTTTAACGCTGGTTGCTATGTGGCGCATTCCGTTCTCTTTGCATGTCCAGGACATAAAAAAATGAATAACGAATTTGAGAAAAAGTATAAGTATTGGAAAATTTAAGGGAATAACAAGCAATATCTCGCAAACGGTTCACTCAACAAAAGAAATGTATATGACATAAATTGTGTATTTTAACGCGATCTACATTTTTTGTGTAGTAACCTTTTGTCTATCTCTTATGGTTTACCAGTTATGAAAAAGTCGTTCATAATGAAGAATACTTTTGGAGACATTCCCAGAAAATTCGAGATATACATTTTATTTGTCATGACAATATCGTAAACATATGATATTTTAATCAAAATCGTTAGAGCCGTTTTTGAGAAAATTAAAATTCTCGAAAAATGTTCCATGTAAAGGGTAGTCTGGGGTGGGGGGATTTTCTTGAAAACCTTCGTGTCGCATCCCTGGAAGATACTGAACCTAAATACCAAGTTTGGTGTTTATCCGACTCTTCGTTTTTGAGTTATGCTGTTCACAGACACACAGACACACAGACAGACACACAGACACACAGACAGACACACACACGGACATGTTTCCAAAAATGCTTTTTTTGGATTCAGTGAGTCTCAAAACATGTACTTCCGGTGAAATCTCGGTATCGAAATTTTGGGTGGAATACAATACTTCCCCTACTTACTATACGTAGTAGAGAAAGTAAAAATGAATAAGGAATTCCCATTTTTCGAAAAAGTATAAGTATTGGAAAATTTAAGGGAATAACAAGCAATATCTCGAAAATGGTTCAGTCAACAAAAAAAAATGTATATGACATAAATTGTGTATTTTAACGCGATCTACATTTTTTGTGTAGTAAAATTTTGTCTATCTCTTATGGTTTACCAGTTATGCAAAAGTCGTTCACAATGAAGAATACTTTTGGAGACGTTCCAAGAAAATCCCCAATGTACTCTTTTCATGCCCTGGACGTACAAAGCGCCACATAGCAACCAGCTCTTAAAATATTTGACTATCGCTTAAAGCCTACCATATTCCCCTTGCAGCACCTACAAGAAAATTAGCAATGTTTATATGTTAATATTTATATCGATTAACATAAAGTAAAAATAGTTGTTCAAGAGTAGAGAAAGTCGTGTGAGTGCTTTTTTTGTAGTTTCCCTCAGTCGGAAAGTTAAATGCCGGATTGGATATTTAATACATAAATATAGATTGCAGGTATTAGGGAATACTTTGATAATGACTAACCACAGATAATGAAAGTATGTAGACTGGACGACACCCTGCCCGTCACAGAAGCAGAGATAAAGCTGCTTAGCACTAAGGCCTCTGTAGACACGTGACGAAATAAGATGGTATGGTACAGGCATAAAACCTAGAAAGCTGTCTGCCACACACCGATCCAAGATGTATCTACTAACAGATCCGTCGCGATGTGACCACATAGTTAAAGCGATGTAAAAGAGTGAGAGAGATAGACAGAATAATAAATTGGTTTAAGAATATTTTGCAGAAGAATGGGTTGAGAAAGTAAAGTCAATGTAACACATTAGATTTTTACTTTCTCTACTACGTATAGTAAGTAGGGAAAGTATTGTATTGCACCCAAAAATTCGATACCGAGATTTCACCGGAAAAATATATGTTTTGAGACTCCCTGAATCCAAAAAAAGCATTTTTGGAAACATGTCCGTCTGTGTGTCTGTGTGTGGTCTGTGAACAGCATAACTCAGAAACGAACAGTCAGATAAACACCAAACTTGGTATTTAGGTTCATTATCTTTCAGAGATGCGACACGAAGGTTTTCAAGAAAATCCCCCACCCCAGAGTACCCTTTACATGGAACATTTTTCGAAGATTTTAATTTTCTCAAAAATGGCTCTAACGATATGATTAAAATTTCATATGTGTAAGATATTTTCATGACAAATGAAATGTATATCTCGAATCTTCTGGGAATGTCTCCAAAAGTATTCTTCATTGTGAACGACTTTTGCATAACTGGTAAACCATAAGAGATATACAAAATTTTACTACACAAAAAATGTAGATCGCGTTAAAATACACAATTTATGTCATATATTTTTTGTTGAGTGAACCATTTTTGAGATATTGCTTGTTATTCCCTTCAATTTCCCAATACTTATACTTTTTCTCAAATTCGTTATTCTTTTTTTTGTCCTGGTAATGCAAAGAGAATGGATTACTCCACATAGCAACCAGCTCTTAAAATATTTGACTATTGCTTAAAGCCTAGCAATTCCCCTTGCATCTACAAGAAAATTAGCAATATGATTAACATCTGGATATCTGGATTAACATGAAGCATACGGAGAATAAGCGTTTGTAAAAATAGTTTGTACAAGAGTAGAGAAAGTCATGCGAGTGTAACATATCAGAAATGTTTTTTCACATAGAAATGTAGATTTGTTGTTACTGAAAATGAACTAATTGCCCTAGTTTTGCAACCATAATTTATCACAGGAAAATGAAAGATAAAATGAGAGCTGTGTTCTAACACAACAGAAATAATCAGGAATTATTTATCAGAAAGTGTAAATCACACTCGCCTCCTATAAACTGATAATTTTAACGACCCCAGTAGGAGTTGGCTACCCTTTCTCGTACGTACCAAATTAGAATGGCCACACCCAAACTCCTCTATGATCGGAAATGGAACATTTCGGTCGTTAGTATCCCAGCAACCGCAAATCACAATTTTCCTGTGACAGATTTACTAGCTGCCTAAAGTAAGCTGCTATTATCGCCATGTCAGAAATATTACTATTTATGCCGTTAGACGTTATGCAAAGTTACACATTTCCACTGTCGCTTAGTTCCCAAAATTCATGAAACAGGGCACTCAGATGAGTAAAATTAGAACTAAAATGTTTATAAAAATTAGTGGATTATAATACTCCAGATTTGGTTTATGTACATACATTATGGAAATCTGGTGAAAAATGTTAGTACTTAATTATGAAACTCTTTACATTTATTTCATTTAACGCTTTTCCGAGGAATATAATTGTGTTAATTTCTAGAAGTTCAAAACATATTGTTCATTTATGAACTTAAACAGTGTCATAGTTATTTTGAAATCTGTATGTCATAATTAGAGACAGGCAAAATACGAAAATATGAAGAAAAATGTCCAAAAATATTAGGTATTAACTTTAAACGCAAAACATTTTATACATTAAGTGTTTGCAGCAAGTTCCTTCATTCTTTAAAGCAGTCTCGACCGCTACATTCAAATGACTTTCTCTGTGCATTCTTAAGGGGACAAGGTAGTCTGAGCATATGGAAATTACACCTTAAGTGTGTTAAATATATCAGTTGACTATAAATTGAAAAAAAAGATTTACAAAGTCAAAAAAGTAAAAATGCGGAAATTTTGAAATGTTGTTGCTTTCTTAATATCACTAATATATATTATAAAATTATGATGGTGGTTCATAAAGTTTAGCTACGTGTTGTATACATGTACTGAAAATTTCAGTTCTCTACCTCTCATACTTTCTGACGAAAAGGTACATAAGTATACAAAAATGTTGTTTTGAGAAAACTGAATTTACTGAACTGCTTCAGCTTTTCTGATAGGCTTCTCTTGGTCCTGGCCTGTTTTGTTAATTGCTGAACTGCTCGCTGGGCTTGGTATAGTAGTTCATTGTTGAAAGATACAAAAATGTTCTAAAAATCTGATGTGTTACACTCACATGACTTTCTCTACTCTTGTACAATCTAATTTTACAAACGCCTATTCTCCATATGCTTCATGTTAATCGAGATATCGAGATGTCAATCTTATTGGTAATTTTCTTGTAGATGCAAGGGGAATATGGTAGCTTTTAAGCGATAGTCAAATATTTTAACGCTGGTTGCTATGTGGCGAATTCCATTCTCTTTGCATGTTCAGGACATAAAAAAAATGAATAACGAATTTGAGAAAAAGTATAAGTATTGGAAAATTTAAGGAAATAACAAGCAATATCTCGAAAACGGTTCACTCAACAAAAGAAACGTATATGACATAAGTTGTGTATTTTAACGCGATCTACATTTTTTGTGTAGTAAAATTTTGTCTATCTCTTATGGTTTACCAGTTATGCAAAAGTCGTTCACAATGAAGAATATTTTTGGAGACATTCCCAGAAAATTCGAGATATACATTTTATTTGTCATGACAATATCTTAAACATATGATATTTTAATCAAAATCGTTAGAGCCGTTTTTGAGAAAATTAAAATTGTCGAAAAATGTTCCATGTAAAGGGTAGTCTGGGGTGGGGGGATTTTCTTGAAAACCTTCGTGTCGCATCTCTGGAAGATACTGAACCTAAATACCAAGTTTGGTGTTTATCCGACTGTTCGTTTTTGAGTTATGCTGTTCACAGACACACAGACACACAGACAGACAGACACACAGACACACAGACACACAGACAGACACACACACGGACATGTTTCCAAAAATGCTTTTTTTGGATTCAGTGATTCTCAAAACATGTATTTCCGGTGAAATCTCGGTATCGAATTTTTGGGTGGAATGCAATACTTCCCCTACTTACTATACGTAGTAGAGAAAGTAAAAAGGGGCGTTGCATGACAGCTTTAAAGGAATGCATACTAGCCATTTAAATGGTATTTAAATATCTTAAAAACCTCTTAATCCCAAAAAGTATATATTTTCTGAAACTGGAAATAACAAAGATTTTATTGGTGCATAAAACCAAAAAAAAATGATTTTTGACCATTTTAGAGTAACTTGTCCCCTAAAAAAATATTATTACTTAAGCTTCTTCTTCTATCTACTTCATATTAATCGAGGTAGACATTTGGTTGTATTACATATTTCCTTGTATGTACAACGGGATTAGGGAAATGCAATAGACAAAACTTTTAAAAGCATGTCGCTATGCGTAGGCTTTGAAACTCCTTTCTATTTTCACGACCAGGAGAAAAAAATTAATAGCGACTTTCCACTTGAAAACACTAAGTGTTTGAGACCTCAAAAAATGACAAACAATATCCCGGAAATAGTTAACGCTAAAAGAGCTATTTGACATAAACCGTGTGCTTTAACGAGGTCTACAATTTTTGTGTAATAAAAATTTCTCTTTCTCACCATTTATACAAGTCATTCAGAATAGACAGGATTTCACTAGCTATTCCCAGAAAATTCTGATATATTCACTTAATTTACTAAGAAAATATCTTAAATATGTATTATTTTAACCAAAATCCTTATATAATTTTTCATAATCCTTATTTTTTCGAAAACAAGCACTAACCGTTTTAACTAAAACTTCATGGTTAGTATATTGGCATAAGAAATAAAATGTATATCTAGAATTTTATAGGAATACTTTGTGGACTTCCCTTTATTTGAGTGCATATGTTTAATAGTCTATAACAAGAAAATCTTACAATCCTACTACAGAACATAGGTAAAGTATATAAAATATACAATTTGTTTCTTATAGAAGTTTTATTTATTTTTTGTATTTATTGTGCTAAGAGATTTACAATTTGATTGTCTACTGGAGTTTGGCCCTGGCCACTCATTCTGTAGACATCCACTACTTCAGAGGTGGCGAAAACGTGACTCGCGAGGCATTTTGACTCGTAGGCGCCGTTCCCTCTCTGCAACAGTCCCTTTCTTTTTCACATGCTGCTGAGTGATGCAGTGCGTGTTGCATATTTTGTGGCTCGCGGAAGGAAGTCATTTTTGCCACCCTTGCACTACTGTATATCTACATTTTACAATTTCCTGCCTATAAATTATCTTGCCCCAGTTTTTCATGTCCCATTTCCACTTGTTTTACGCTTGTCACTTTTTAATTACTTTACCATCAAACATTCACCACAGTTTTCCAATCTAAGCTTCATTGAATTAATGATTTCTCACTATCTCTATCCATCGTCTATATTGTATGTTACATTACCTCTTACTTATCTCTATCCACTGTCGAAAGCCATTTATTTTTGACTTTGCACACAGACTGTCCAATGCTCCTAGCATCTTTGCACATCATTTCGATTATAACTGTATTTCTTTTTAATAAATTCTCTTCTCCAATTTTCTGTTCCTTGGCACTTATATATTATGTGTTCAATGTCTTCATTGCCACCATATATCGGACATTGGTTCTGAGGAATACTCTTTCTTAACCCTCTTAGCCTCATGCTCCGGTTCTTACTCCGGTTCTCTCTCGTCTTTGTTTACTATATCTATATTTTTCCCTACCCCATGTATTTTTCATTGGCATATAACAAACCAATGAGCTCTTTTCGATAATCTCACTAAAATGTTTTGTATTTCCATATCTTTCAGTCTTTTCCTTGCGTTTTTTAAAAAATTGTTTACATTATTTTCTCCCCTTCTCCACATGTCTCCTAACCCATTTTCCTCCAAATTGTTCCGTAAATTACTTACCCATCCACCATTATTTAAAGTATTCTCTTGGTATTCTATACATTGTCTTAACACATTAATTTTTCCTAAATTTAAACTAAAATTTCAAAGCTCTTTCCATTATCTTCCCCTTAGTTGGCACCCTGCCCATCTCTAATTGTGCTACCTGTCTTACAATTGCTTTCGGTAACCCTAGTATTGAAGTTTTATTAGCATTAGAAAGTTCAGACCTTGCAAATCTTGAGAACTAAAGCTTTCCTAAGTGTCACCTAACAGAGAAGCTTGTTTTGAGATTTTTCTTTTTTCACCCTTTTTCTGTCCATCGCAAGAGCTTGTTACCAAGAATAAATTTTGAATGCTGTTTGCGCATGTTGCAGCTTTCTTGCTGAATTTGAAACATTTCCTAGGTTCCATCATGAGCATGATAACGTGAGTAGAAAAATTACTTTTTATAATTATGGATTCTATAATATAAAAATAATATATGCAAATTCAGCATTGGTGAAGAAAATCGTGTGAATGCATCAAATCAGGTTTTCCTGGTAGAACATTCAAGCTTGCAACTGCTGCTGTCATTTCGCTGTGGTGAAGCGTCAAAACTTTCTTCCGGGCTATTTTTAGATCTTAAAACGGTACTGGTAAAAGTTTTACATATACAATCTGGTTTCTAACAGCTGATGAGGTATATATACCTTCTATAAGTGAACCCAATTGTAAATCTTGAGCAATTAATTACTTTGATTATTTGCCAAATATATTCTATTAAAACATCCAAATTTTCAGATAAATTGCTTATATAACTTGTGAGGGTGAGACTATTTTACTTGAGATTCATTTTCAACATTTTGGAGCAAAATGTTAATTCCTTTTTTCTTTTTCGAGTGGAGGAGAAAATCATTTCATCACTAACCCCAGCCCCGAAAGGAGTCGCAACTGGGAGTATGGAACTCACCAATGAATAGCATACCCACTAAAAACTCCTCCACCGGATTAGGAAAGCAGAAGGTTTGCAGCGGTACCGCCTAAAGCACCCGCGCATTCCAAGGCGACGGTGTGACTGGGCCGCAGTGCGGTCACCAGAGGAGTAAGGATTGAGTGCTGGGAGACAGACTTGGCTAAGACCCTGTCTGCCCCTCAGCGGAGTTAAGGTGTAGATTGAAGGAATTTTTGGTGATAGTGTAGTGGATTAATCGCGCATGGATTTTCGATTGGAGTTGTATGAATAGAAAGAGGATTGAGGTGACTCTGGCATGAATTCGGTTTCCAAGAAGTTTCCGATTAAGGTGTAGCCTTCCTGAAGGTGGTTGAAGTTTCAGTAGAGTTCCTTGAAGTTCTGCCTGATGGAGTTGTTGGTGGTCGTTTGAAGCTTTCAAATCCTCACAGCTGAGGCTCCAAAAGGCCCAGTCGTGTGGGTCGGTCGTCGCTGCGGTCGGTGTATGGTTCAACGAGGTGGCACTCGATACGTTCCAGCTTACACTGGGCAGATACGAGCACCCCGTCGTCATCTTGCAGTTCGGAAATCCTATTAGAGAGTACGCTAATTAACCTGGCCTAGGTTCGCTGCTTGGACTCCACAGCCGACAGACGTGTGAAGGTTGCGCGACGTAGCTCAGGCAGCTATGAGGAGAGGTACTTGATTCCTGCCTGTACGGTTGACAGGATGCCTTCTAGTCCTTGGAGGGTTGTTTCTGTGGTGCCACTGGTCGTTAGCTGGGACCTTCCTGAGGGCTGAGTCGGGTTAGTGATTGTAGTAGCTGGTGTCTGTGTAGGTCGTGGTTGCTGTTGTCTGCTTCGAGGATACAGGGGGCATGCACCTGCCCTGTAAAATGTGTGTTCCCGGAGCAGGTGGCGCAGAAGCAGCGACGTCGTCTGAGGTCATGTTGGGTGCAGACTGCCGTGAGGGAGCCTGACCCGCAGTGTGACCGAAGGCACAGCAGCGGCGACAGGGCACCGGCCGTTCTCTCCTGCTGGCCGCTACCTGTAAGCTCTGCCAAAGCAGAGGCAGGCCTGAGGTTATGGCCATCATCACGTCCAATGCGGCGCCCAGGTGCAGGCGCACCAGCCTCTTGGAGAGATGGTGCGTGAAGCCCGTACTGAGCACCAGTGTTGTGTAGCTTCCAGGAGGAAGTGTGCTGCTTAGAGTCACGGTCTAAGCCATCCTGCGTTTATGTAATTTCTCTCTTGAATACTTTCTCACTCGCACGTTGGTTGGTAATTCTTATTAAGTTATTGTTAAACAGATTATTGTTGTTTTTCCAATGAAATGACTCCATCTGAGTCTAGCCTTTTTTGGCCAGTAAAGCCTCGCCCACATCGGAATTAGAAAACACAAAAGCCAACTTATTAATGCACAGAACGTTGAGTTAATACTAAATCGATTTCTCAGTTGTAAACCAATAATGTTTTGTACCTGACCATCAATTACTGTACGCTTTATTGCGCTAAGTAGCCATTATTTTATTATTAAACGAAACAATGCAACTGTCGCTGTTAGAAAACAATGGCTTCCTCAGGCTGGTTATCAACAATGGCTCATTGCTCAGAGCGCGAAATACTATTTGGAACTCTAAGATTAACATCATACTGTTAAATACTGTGACGTAAGCCCGGAGACGAAGCCATCAGCATCTTCGCCAGACTTCACGTAAAGAATGGGGAACGTAGCACAGGTGGCCTCGAGAGGGTTATAGGTTGCGGTAGCTGAAAGGGTGCTAAAAGGGTGACATTACAAGACATGTAATTTCTGTTCCTAATCTTTCTAAACCAATTTATCTAATAAAACTTAAACTACATTTCCATAAGGAAGAAGTAAGGGACTGTAGATTTACCTGCATGACAGAGGAAGTCTGGTTGTCCATCACCGTAGTAAATTAAATTAAATTGAGTTTTATTTATGGACGCTCTTTAACTGCTGTGGTCCTTAGCATCCCATTATTATTGGGCGTGAAAGACCGGAAATATTGCTCAGAGGTCTCTTTATCAAGCTGGACGTTCTTTTACGTGACATAAATCTACGACACGGGACCATCGGTTTTACTTCCCTTCCGAAGGAAGCCATGCTAAGGATTTTTACGCCCGAGAAGAATTCATCGCCCTCGGCCGGGTTTGTACCCGCGACCTTGGGAACTAGGGGACGACACTATCGTCGTAGTGCCTAGCGCCTACGTTGAGATTGCAAATTAACACTATATAAATTTAAGAACCGAGCCAAAAAAGATTCCTGCTAGGCACGTGGTTGAGCGACAGCGAGAAAGAGAGCAGTAAAAATTCCAAAGTTTAAATACCCAACAAAATGCTGATTAGTGCCTAACTAGTCACTGACGTAAACGTATGTCAGCAGAAATTACGTTACTCAACCCACGTATCAGACAAGAAGTGATCTTTTCCCCAAATAGTGTGTCACCTAATCTCTGCCTACTTCAACATCCGGGAAATGATGACTAGCAAGAAATTTAAGGTCAACTTCCTGGCGTTACTTAAACAATGTTTGTCCCGAATATCTCAAAATGTATAAAATGATATTTATCAAAATATGGTAAAATAAAATTATAGCTGCCATAATATTAATAAATAACTGCCAATAACAAACTTAATGACATTACAAAAAGCCACAGTAATCCCTTAAGCTAAAAAATTACACTATATGAAAATAGGCAGTTATAGGTAGTATAAAATTAGTATATTTTACCCTAGTAAGCTTGAAATCAAAGGCAAATAAGGAAATCCCCAGCTCTGATTATTATCTTAAGAATCCTTGGTACAATTTGAGGGATAAGGAGTCTTGATATGTTACAGTGTAAGGCAAGGTATGGCTAAGGTTTTCTACTGGCAAAATGAACACTTCTGTTTTTTTGGCATTCAGTTAGAAACTGTTTCATTTGGTTGGTTTTTATTTTATTAAATTATGTAGACGTAATTTAATTTACCACTACAAGAGGAAGGCATTACTTGCTTTGTGTAATCACTGTTACTGCATTAACGGTTACCCAGTCGTAGGTAAGTTTACTGCACGCAATTGTTTTCACTAAAATCCATGATCTCTACATCCTAGATATAATAATAGATCATTGCATTGTGTGTAATAAATCATGCAATTGACAACTTAGAGCACAAGAGGCATAAGTTGGCTTTTGACGAATCCCCGAACAATTTACCCGCTGGACCAAAAGCGTTTTAAGACATGAGAGGGGCTCGCATTCATCCCCGCATAAAGCGGTGCACTTTATCAATAGGTCCGTACTCGTACAGGTGCTGACTCAATCAGCCCCATTTCCTCACTACTTTTATTGTAATTAAATCAATGCTGCTATCGCCCTCCACGACGATGACGACGACGAACACAATTATCAGCGCGAAATAATTTTCCCCCAACGGATAGTAGTCCGTCCGGATTATCTGTATATACGTCCGCATACAATGCCAAATAATGCCCAGCGATACTGAAAGGCTGTGCTGTGGGGATGTGCCACAGAAGGCTCCGATAAAATCAATCAATAACCAAATAGCCCGTCCAGAATTTATAGGCGAAATTCAGCCGCACATCCGAGATGGTGAGCTATGTGATTCGCTTTTTCAAATTCCAGGGGACAAAGAACTGGGTTGTGTATGGATCCTGGAATATAGTACATCTATATATGTGTATGTATGCAAACCGGGTTGATCTTATCTTCAAGCCTAACCCTATGTTTTGCATTTATTTCTAAGGAAAGCTGCGAAGTAGTAAAATTGTCCTAAGCTTAATGTGAAAAACATGTTCACAACTTCCTTTGTCTTCCACAAGTGCGAGAGTTAGTCTCAAATTATGGGGCGCAAATCCAAAAGAGACCAATAAATTCTGAGAATAGAAAATGAAGTTAAATTAACAGTCATTAACACGTAGCTATAAGGTAGAGGGAGTGTTATATTTTTCCTAAAAGTTTAATATTGAAATTTCGCTAAAAACAATGAGGCAGTATTTTTAACACTTAAATAATTTCAGTCTAATTATATAATATGTAAATTCAATAACAGCTCGCCTTGAAGCAACATTTGTATGTAATACTTTGTAAAATGTTTGTAACAGTCATTGCATATATTGGTGTATCCATGTATAATAATGTTATGTGAATATATTACGTAATTTAATAATGCGGCTGAGAATAATAAGTTAAAAGTTGCTAACAATGAGATAATCTTGAGGCAATAATGAGTAAGAATGTGTAATAATGCTACTAGTCATTATTGGAGCAACAATAGTGTAAATTTTGAAATAGTTTATAAAATAGCTAATCAGCAACCAGAAAAAGCTTTAGTTAAATGAAGGTATTCTATTGGAGTAGGATTAGCCAATCAGAAACTGAAAAGGAGAAAATTTTATAAATTTAGAGTTGAGATGCCTGCAGACTGCGTTACTAACCAGACGGAAAAAGTGTCCTCAAGAAGTATAATATGTATTCGTGCTAGACGAAAAATAAGTGTGTTAAAAAGCGTAATTAATTAATAAAAAGAATCTCACAGCTCTCTATATCAGTGAAGTGTTATTTAAATTGTGTCAAGGATTAATAAATGTAGTGAAGTAAAATTATAATCTGTGTAAGCCTACATTCTTCAGTTGCACCACAAGCCTGCTAAGAGAAACGTGTCTCTAACAAAAATACTGACGCAGCCGAGGCAAACATAAACATTCAATACTTAAAGAAACAGTCAAATTACAAAGTTAATATTTTTAAAAATTGGGGCAAAGGCTACCGGGTACTATACGTGCGGTTGCAACTACTACAAGTTCGGCTTCGCAAAAGTTGAATTATACCACAACTCCTTCAATACAAACTACTTAAAATTGACGCCCAAAGCGTGGTGCAAACAACGTAAAGAAACAATTATCTACTTAAAAAAATACACATTTTGAGATCGCTGAATAAAAAGAACGTATAAAAAGGTGCTCTTATGTGTATAAACACACAACTCAAAAACGAAATGCTGGATAAACATCAATGTTTCTCTTACACTAGCTAAAATTAAGAAATTCCTGCACGAAAATAACTTTTAAGTTCAAGCAGTAATTCAAGCAGTAGGTTCAAGTAGATAATTTGTTTAAGTACTAGGTGCAAATTAAAAATCTGATGTTATGCATCCGCATGACATTCTCTACCCTCTAACGTTTATTATTGAGTATACAAACAATTCTTACTAAAGATTAATTTTATTTCTACTACGTTTTAATCCAAATAAACCTTTGCAGAAATAGCTATATTACATATTGTAGCGTGTGTGTGTACATTGTCGCGTCGGACACATTATTGCTGTGTATAATATCGCTGAGCTAATTGTCGTGTTTGTGTGTTAAGTTCTTGTCCGGCGCGGCAATTTCATCTTCCTAGTTGGGGGTGAAGACAATTGAGGGAATAGCTCTCTCTCTCTCTGTGTGGCTTAGCTTGGTTTGGGCGTCAGTTGTAGCTAGAGAGTTGAGAGTCGAATGTGTTAGCATGTGGGTGCGTGGGGTATCTCCCCCAGTGTTTTGTCTGTAACCTTTCGTTTACCATGTAGAGCTCCTTAATTCATAATAAACCTGAGCCAAATGTGAATTCAAATGTAACTATTTATAAATATTCCACGCCCGCTTTAGTTTTGTGCAGCAACTTCTTAGTATCTTTCGCTTGCCTCTGTAGCTACGTCCCTTAATGTTTATACTCGGGTAACTAAATTTAATATTTTAGCTGCAAACCTTTTGGCCTCACCCCGGTGTATAACAATATTTTGTTATAGATGCAAAGGGAACGGCGATAGTCAAATGTTTAAGTACTGGACCCTATATGATGGTCTTAAAATTCTATTCTGTTTCCAGGCAATCGCGAGAAAAAATTGAATGTTGTAAGGACTTTATAAGAGAATGGCCAACTATTGAACAATTCGAACCATTAACAACGGCTACCTCAGAAACACTTATGTCGCCCGAAAAAAGGTATTTGAAATAAATCGTGTGTTTTAAAGACATTTCATTTTTTTTTGCAATACATATTTGTCTATCGCTTAACATTTACCAGTTATAAAAGGTTATACAAAATTCCTTCCAAATGAAAAAGGCTTAAAATGTATTCCCTGAAAATTCAAGATATACATTTTATTTGTCATGCAAACATTTTTAATATGTGGTATTTTAATCAGAATCGTTGGAGCCATATTTTAAAAAATCAAAACTTTTTAAAAATGTTTCATGTAAAGAGCAATTTAAAGTGGGAGAATTTTCTTGAGAAACCTTGTATTGCACCCCTGGAACATACTGAACTCAAACACCAGTTCGGTCTTATCCGACGTTTTGTTCTAGAATTATATGTTTACAGACACTTCTAAAAATGCTTTATTTGTATTTAGGAGCCACAAAATACGTATTTACGGTGGAATTCTGTATGTCCTCTACTTGCTATATATAGCAGAGAAAGTTAAAAAACAAAAAAACATATGATTTACTTCCCATCCATCGAGTGGCAGTACTTTACGTAGTTGATCGCACTGTATTTTACTTTCAGCTAGATGTTCCAAGCGCTTGGGAAACATTCGTCCGCTCTACGAATAAATTACGGACTTTAATTGATATTTTCTGATTCTTTCTTACTAGTCTTAGTCTTAAGAGCCTTTTACGATCTTACAAACAAATTTTATTTCCAGGCTTCCTTGGACGGCTCAAAGATCCCTTCCCTGATGTCTTCTCTTCCTTTATGTACTTTCAATAGGAGTAGTTTTTGCTATTATAGCAGGATTTGTTCATTGATACCCTTTATTTACTGGACTATGCGATAGCAAATATATGTTTTTTTACTTCACGCGTATTTGCGAGAGAACTTGCTTTACATAATGTCTTTTTTTTGTTGTCGAGCCCCACGTTGTGGAAGCCAATTATGCGACGGTATATGTTTCTTACGTAATATTTATAGTGTAAGAAATGAGAACTTGTAGATCATATGTTGTGCTGCTTTACTGCACGCGTTGCCATCCTGTGACGTCTTCGTAGCTCCCTCTGACGTTAGCAATTTGTATTAATTAGTTTCTGAAAGAATTTAAGGTTATGTATATTGTCCTCCGGCTAGCTATCATCTTATCTTGGTAGAACTTGTATATCTTGCAGGGTGTGAATCGGAAAGGAATCTTTTATCCAGAAATTATACTGATGAAGAAATTGTTTTTATAACTTTTATTGCCGAACACGTTCACTAACACTTTTTACATATTGAAATAGATACTCGCCAAACTGAAACTGTTTGTAATAACTTCTTATTTATCACTTTTAACTCGAGTACTTCAACTTTGTGTATATTTAACTTTATAATAATTTAGATTCTCGTAATTCTGCTGCGCGTAACTTGGCGAAATAAATGAACTGAGAGACCGACGTGTATAGTACTGAGAATTCTGTTGAACTGGGGGACAAGCTACCTCAAACCTACACTATTTATAGGCCTGCATCAAGATACGCCTAAAGATTATAAATGAACTGCTATTGGCTAATAAAACGCGCCAACATTAGCGTCTATTTTAATATCCAATGAAAACCACGAATACATATTGCTTTAGGAAATGTTCTAGAAGCTTCTACCGAAACCGCGCGAAATATTACGCAACTTCCTTGTTCCCGGTAATGATAAACAACTCACCCCCTCGATGCATTATTGCGTTATTGTTGACAGTTTCAGTAAAGCTGTATATTATTATTTACCAATAATAATTACAATTAATAAACATCTGAAATCAATGTCACATAAAAATACATATTCATATTACAATCATTATTTACCTTTAAGTAATTTGTGATACAAATTACCGTATCAACTATCATTAAATCCCACGAAGTATGGCCAAGAGAGTTTCCATCCGGTCATAATCCGAGGTCACAATCTTCTTCTTCTAAGTATTGAAGGCAAATCTATCACAGTAAATAAATAAAAACCAACGCACGACGGGTAGCTATCCCGATGTGGTGAAATGATGGAGTAAATTCTATTTTAATAGCTTAAAAACCGATCATTTATATAGTATAATTTTTTAGGACAATCTAAACACAAAAGCTTTAAAAATAAAGCTGGTTCACAATAACCGAGGACCGTAACTAGAACGACAAAGTTAAAATATGTGTATTGTATTGTAATGTGAGTGTTCACAACTCCCGGTAACAGAAGATGAAGTAGTTATTATTTAGCTCCACGTATGGACGCCAATTCGAAGTAGATGGTTCGTTACGTTATTTTTTACCACGCTTTGGTCGTCAATTTGAAGTAGTTTGTATTAAAGGAGTTGTATTATATTTTAACTGTCGGGGAGCCGAACTTGTATTAGTTTTACAACCGCACGTATAGTAAACAGTTTCCGGTAGCCTTCGCCCCAAATGTACTTTCAGGAGGCCTTTGCCCCAAGTTTAAAAAAAAAACTTTGTAATTAAATTGTTTCTTTAAGTATTAAATAATTATGTTTGCCTCGGCTGCGTCAGTATTATTGTTAGAGACATGGAAGTCTTGGCAGGGCGTGATGCGACAAGAATGTAGGCTTACACAGATATTAATTTTTAATTCACTCCTTTTTATTAATGCTTGACACAAACTAATAGCACTTCACAGATATCGATAGCTGTGAGATTCTTTTATTTAATACTTGCACTTTTTAACAAGTATACTATTTTTCGTCACGCGAATACGTAATTAATTTCAGGAGGATACATCTCGCGTCTGGTTATGATCACTGTTTGGAGGCAACTGAATTGGTTTAAACCGTCTAAACTTGTAAATTTCTGTATTTCAAGTCTCTGTTTGGCTATTTTTACTCCAATAGAATACCTGCATTTAACTAAAGCTTTTTCTGGTTGATGATTGCCTATTTTTATAAACTGTCATTAAAATTTACATTATTGTCGCTCCAATAATGCCTAGTAGCATTTAAACTTTCTTACTCATTATTACCTCAAGGTTAACTCTTTGTTACCTCTTTGTTAGCAACTTTTTTCTATTTCTCACAGCTCCTACATTATTAAATTACGTAATATATTCGCATAACATTATTAAACATGTTTACAATAATATAAGCATATGCAATGGCTGTTACATACATTTTACAAATTATTACATACACATATTGCTTTAAGGCGGGCTGTTATTCAATTTACATGTTATATAATTTGACTGATATCATTTAAATGTTAAAAATACTGCTTCAAAGATGACCAAGTTTTAACTTCTTCGTTCTCGTTCCTGGGCACGACATATTAGTTCCATATTGTGCATATTAGCCACTTCACCGAAGAGATTATTCTAGGCGGCCGTGACATGAAACAGCCGTTAGAGCTCCCTCTGGTCACAAACTGGAAACATGAAATTGGAAGAAATTCTAGGACATGTACATCCTGACCTCAGATTCTGACACCCGCAAATCCATTGAGCGTCGGTTCTTCTAATTTCATATATAGTTTGTTTATAGGATGTAGGTTGTGTTTATTGGAGGCGGACAGCTCGCCACTGAGACCAGCTTGTCTATTGTGGCAGGGATGAGGTGAAGGAGCCGTAGAAGGTCTCAGGTCTGCAGGCAGACAGGCCCACAGAGAAGTCCCTAATATTTCCAGATAGAATATCCGCGCACCAATAGAGGCGAAAAATCCCGAAAGGGGTCGACGAAGCCACTCTAACAGGCGGGACAACGCATTCTAGCGTTCACGCGGAGAACCAATGCACGCAACTACGCCATCTGCCCGACATCGCCAGCACCGCAGGAACGGAAGACACACATGAAATGTGAAAGGGAGAGATACGAGGGCTGTCCCAGAAGTACCCGACCTAACAATGAAAACAAAAATTTTGTGAAAAAAAAAAATTTTTATTTTCTACATAGTCTCCTTTCAGCTCGATGCACTTTTCCCAGCGGTGTTCAATAGCTTCGATGCTCTGTTTATACTGAGAACCATCGAGTTCTGCAAAATAGCCATCAACTGTTCTTCACTGTTGGTAAATCTTTTAGCACCAAGCTATTTCTTCAACTTTGTAAATAGAAAATAATCAGAGGGGCTAAGTCTGGGGAATAGGGTGCATGAGGAAGCAAATCGAAATTTAACTCATTGATTTTGGCCAAGGCAATAATGGATGTGTGAATTGGTACATTGTCTTGATGAAACAAAAGTTTCTTTTCCACTAAATGCGGTCATTTTTGCTCGATTTCATCATTCAAACCCTGCAATAAGTTTGCATAATACTCGCCAAGGATTGCTTTTCTTTTTTGAAGATAATGAAAATTATTCCACACAAATTCCAAAAAACTGATGCCATGACCTTGCCTGCAAATGGAACTGTCTAACCTTCTTTGGAGCCCATTCTCCCCTTTCAATTCACTGTTTTGACTTTTCCTTCGTCTCAGGTGTGAAGTCATGGACCCATGTTTCATCCATAGTTATGAATTGACACAAAAACGTGGATTTATTGCAGCAAAATATCGCCAACACTCGACTGAAGCATCTTCACAATGCTGCTTTTGTTCCGTTGTGAGTAAACGCGGTACCCATCTTGCTCATAGCTTTTTCATGTATAAGTTTTCAGTCAGTATGCGATGTATAACACTTTAAAATGTCTACGATGTCTGCTAGCTCGCGCACTTTTAGTCGATGGTCATCGAATACCATTTTGTAGATTTTCTTCACACTTTCCGGCGTGGTCACCTCATTTGGTCGACCACTGCAATTTTCGTCTTGCAGCTCGTATGGCCTCCCTTAAACTCTTCCACCCAATATTTTACTGTTGTAAACGAAGGAGCAAACTCACTCAGAGCAGAATCTAGCTCAGCTTTAACGAAGACCTTTCAAATGAAAGTGTTGTATCAGATAACGATAACCAGTTTTATCCATGTTTACAAATTTGCTGAGAGCATTCAGTATTGATGGCTGCCAAACAATTACTAAACGAAGTAGGATCATCAAACTGCAGACTTAAGCTTTATAAGGTTGATACTTTCTACCACAGCCATTTTTTTGCAACAACCACTATGTATACATCAGGTTGGGTACTTTTGGGAAATGCAGGAGAGGAAAAATCGTGGTAAAATACACTACCCCGACATTCGCCTAGGCGACTAGGGAGAAACTACGATAAAACCCATGGTCAGGGTGAGCGACCAGCGGGATTCGAACCCGAATGCAAGCCACAGTTGCTCCTAAGCCATCCCGCTCGGTCTATAGCTAGCTATTGTCTCGAAAACAATGACAAAAAAGCAGCAAAAACCGGTAGAAGTTAACAAAGAACAGCAAACAACTCTAATCTACGCCAATAAGTAAAGGAGTGAAAGCTTAGTATCTACTTCTAGAGAAATTGGTAATGGTAATGGATCTCCATTTGATATATTTACTATATTAAATTTTGACGTTGGCTAACCCACATTATGTTGGCTGAATAGGAAGCAGGTGAAAACATCCTGCGTGTTACATTCACATGACCTTCTCTATCCTCTATCTCATACAAGTGGGTATATAAATTATTCTTAATAAAGTTGGTTTCTCTAACTACTTCATTTTAATGGGATAACCTTTTCGAAATACCTACATTATACATTTCGTTATAGATACAAAGGGAACAGCAATAGCTAAATATTTAAGAACTGGACGCTATATACTAATCTTAAGATCCCATACTCCATCATTGACATCGAGGCAAACAATGCGACAGGACATTAAAAGAATGGTTAAGCATTGAACAATTTGAACCATTAATAATGGATCTAGAGACTGGCTGATGTCACAAAAAAAGGTATTTGAAATAAATTGTGCGATTTAAAGAGATCTACATTTTTTGTGTAATACGTTTTGGTCAATCGCTTACCAGTTATACAACTTTATGCAAAATGCCTTCCAAATGAAGAGGCCTTAATAGGAAATTCCCAAAAAATTAAGGATACACATTTTATTTGTCATGTAAATATATTTAATTGTATGGTAAATTGATAGAGCCATTTTTAGAAAATAAAAAAAAATGTTCCATGCAAAGGGTAGCTTGCGGTGGGGGATTTACGTGTAAATTTTCGTGTTGCATCATTGGAAAGTACTGAACCCAAATACCAAGTTTGATATTTATCCGACTTTTTGTTTTTGAGTTATCCTGTTCACAGACACACACACGGATATTTTTATTTTCTAAAAATGCTTGTTTTGGATTCAAGGTGCCTCGAAACTTGTATTGCCGGTGAAATTTCGATATGCAATTTTTGGGTGGAGTGCAATACCTTCTCTACTACTATGTAAGTGGCAATGAAAGTAAAAGTATTATTGTAAAAACTATTATTAAAATTCTTAAATCACACCTGGCTTTTTGGTATTTTAAATTATAATATTGGCGTTTCCACGTCATTTCCATCTCCAGCCAAACGCAACTAAAGTTAAGGCTATTTATACATTTAGATTGTTTCGGGATCACAAATAGAATTTCGCCTCAATGTGCTTCCGTGATTTTAGCAGCTGTTGATGTCTCTCAGAAACTTCTGCCATTTGCCTTCCTGTTATTTTTCCAAACGACTCCCGGATTTAGAGTGACAGAAACGCCGCATTTCCGTTCAGCATCTGGCTTAGTGTTTCAAATAACAGTGACCGCATTTTATGGCTTTTCGTTGTGCCCATAAAAAAATACGAGAGTGACAGATCTCTGTCTGTGCTGCGCTGCGCGCATCTCCCATTGGCCCGTTATTAATCAGACCTTCTCCCAGCTTCCGGGGTTCCCGAGGTTTATGACGACATTCATTTTGCATGTGCTTTAAATTCATGGCAGGTGAATATACGTGTGTTCTGGTTGGTAGACAATGCGCATCAATCTAAAAGCCTTGGACAGTGTATACGATCCTGCCTGCACGATCTTCTAGTGATGTATTGGTTTTGTTGTGTCCACCAACCACCAAAACATCTTACTTTGTCCCCTTATAAGAGTCACATGGAAGTCAAATGACTCAGTTTGGTTATCTAGGCGATATATTCTTAAATATGAGAGCTTGTAGTCCAAATATTTGATGGGGAACTAAGTTCGTTCCAAGGAACTATGTTTATACGCCTTATTGAGGCGCAACACACCTATCAATGGAGCTGAAGAGGTTGTTGAACTAAGGCTGCAGCATGCAAGCCAATCTATCTACAACATGTACTTGGTTGCTCGGTTAGAGCAGTAGGTTGGGTGGCCTACTTGTACAGGGGCTTAGTATAGGATATATAATGAAGGGGCACACCTCCTGCAATACGATCTAAGTGAGATCCATTGCAGCCACCATCCCCCAGGAGGAAGGTATGAATTGAAGGCACCATATGTGGCTCAGGTCGCAGAGACGCGCGGAAGTTCCTAACATTACTGGCTAGAAAACACATGCCACTACTGGAGCTGGGCAGAGAGGGCGATGAACGACCCGTCCAACCAGGCAGCCAGGCGGGAATACTCTTTACTTGGGGCAAGCATCCACGCCTGCTGTCCGCACCGTTATACATCACGAAACCTAGAAGCACAACTGAAACGGTGGAAACGAGATCGTAGCAACTGAGAAACCACCCCAGAATTCAGGGAAAACCACACAAAAACCAAGGTTAGAATGGGCGAATGGCGAATGCAAGCATCACGAGCCAACTCGTTCAGTTAAAATTTGGAACTAGGTGTCTCGTATGGTAATTTCACGGAGGGTTAACGATACGGAAATAACAGAGTAATTGATATGTTGTTAGTGCTTGGCGACCTGTAAACGTAATTGCAGACAAGCATGAGTAATTTATAGCTAAAGGTTTTCAGATAGACACCCAAATTTTCCATCAATTAGAACAACTGCAGAATCATGGTTGGCTGCATGCATCAAATCGGCCACTACGCATGCGAGAGAAAGACCCTGTGGTCAAAATGTCATAAGAAAAGCTCTTGCGACAAATCCCCATACTAGCTGCAGAGCTGTTGCACAGGACTTGCAATTCTATTCTGTGAGAGTGCACTATGACACCCTTACAAAGGAAATACCATGACATGCCTCCTGGTGATCCCGCTTGACGTGAAGCATTTTGCGACTGCTTGCTGTCATAGATATAGTAGCATTTATCCAGTGCAGTACTAATATTATGGTATCCGTATTATATTAAAAAAATGAATTAAAATTATTTACATCCTTAATAATCACAGGCCTGCGAATTGATTTTATTTTCGCCGCACGAGGTTAAACAGGTCTCTAAACCTAACTTTGGTATGCTGAATTCAAATCTGCTTTTCGTTTCTTTGTTGTTTTGGAATGCAGAAAGGAAATATGTAATATTTGAGTTTACTTATAGTTTTTAAGTACAATATAAATACACAAATCTCAATTCTACAGACGCAATAGAGTAGTGTGTGTGTGTGTTGTCGCGTCGGACACATTATTGCTATGTATAATATTGTGGAGATAATTGTTGTGTTTGCGTGTTAACTTCATAACCGACGCTGCAATTCCATCCTTCTAGTTGGGGGGTGAAGGCAATCAAGGGAATACATCTTTGTTTGGTGGCTTGGCTTCACTTGTAAGACAGTCTATCGCAGGTTTTCTGTGTGTTAGGATGTGTGTGTGTTGGAATGCGTGTTACCATGTGTGTGCGTGGGGTATCTCCCCCAGTGTTTTGTTTGTAACCGGTTGGGAACCATGTAGAAGTACCAAGATACTTTATAATAAATCAGAGTAAAATGTAAATTCCTATGTATTATTTATAAATATCCCCACGCCTGCTTAGTTCTGTGCAGCGAGTTCTTGGTATGTCTCGTGTGCCACTGAGTCTACGTCCCCCAATGTTTATGCCGGGGTCACTAAATTTAATATTTTAGCTGCAAACCTTTTGGCCTCACCCCGGTGCATAACAATAGTTTATATTAAACTATAAAATTTCAAGCATGCCTCATGATTTTGTTTTCTCCTGCACATTTTTTGAAACGAATGCTGATTTGGCTTAAGTTTGTGGTCCTGACGATGGTTGTCTCTAAATTAAACACCAACACTAGTCAGCCATCATGGAGACATCCCATCGACCTTGGTACCTTGTTTCCATCTCCTTCATTTCCTGGTGGACTATCTTTCCCTGTTCTTCATTTAGTGCACTCAAGTTTTCAGGAAAAAATTCAAGATGCAAATGCAGAAAATGCAATTTTAAACTCATATTTCATCCAAGTACCTTTAACTTTTCGAACACGGTTTTAACAATATGCTCATATTGGTCATCTTTAACATTACCCAAAAACTTGTTTATAACTTCATTGAATGAGTCCCTAACTTGAAGCTCATGTCTGTCATGATAGTTCTAAAATTAACGCAATTCATGAGTTTGCGAATCTGTGGGCCGTTAAAAATGGCTTCTTTTTTTATTCAGACAACATTGGACATTTCCGAATACGATATTGGAAACATGGACCATGTTTGTACAAAACGTTGACAAATTTCCTCATTGAGTGAGTCAATCAACAGGCAATTTATTACATTTTTTGTCCCTGACACTAACTTTTTCAAAATCTGTACGTGATACGCAAAACCTATTATTATTATCGAAATCAGAGCATCCAAATTGACAATTATAATGGAAAGTATTTCGTGCTGCAAAATCTTGGCAGGCCTGTGATAATTTGTGTGACCCACATTATACCTTTAAATTATTAAGCTACATAATAGTGCGTAATTCTTGTTCATTGAAGGTTGATATGAACCTTATTCGTTTTTGGGATAACGAGTCATTTATAAGCAGCTCAAAGCAAAAATGGAGAAAACAAAATCACATATATTTACAAAGAATGAAATGCATGGCTTGATCCATTGCTAGCTAGAACTTATAAGCTGGCGCATCGGCTTGAGAATTGGCAAGAAAACAGGTTCCTGCGCAACAACAATTTTTACCGATAGAGGTGCTCAACTATTCTCTAAACTTCTAGTAGACAGCCCCAATGAAAGTGAAGTCTCGGCGGCTTATTTCAAACATTGTTTGTACATTTAATGTTTGAAGAAGGTATGTTCTTCAGCTGTTGTTATGCAATATAAATACGTAAAGTATTATTTTATCAGCCCCGCATTTGGGAAGCCAACTTGTAGTAGTTTATTTCTTCTACTGTTGAAGTTTTACTGTTGTTGTTAGCCACACGCTTGGAAGCCAACTTAAAGAAATTTGTTGTTACGTAATATACACTTACGTATTGTTTTTACGTAAACTTGAAGAATTGTTTTATGTAATAATAGTTACTTTATGTAGTTTGTAACACACTTTGGGCGTAGGTTTAAATTTTTATGCTTACGCAATATTACTGTTTGAATTTGCCTCGGCTGCGTCAGTCTTACTTTAGAGACATGTGTCTTGGGTAGGGTGCGGTATGACAATTATGTTAGACATCACAGAATTAAACTTTTAAATTAACTTCTTTTATTTAAGATTCTTGCACATATTTATAAACCACTACACTTTTTAAAGAACTGTGAGAAACTTTTATACATTCACTTAGCGCGTAAATCTGTTTTTACTAACCACCCGTAGAGAACACATTTTCCAATCTGTACTCTATCAAGTCTCGCCAGCAACTGAGTAACTGAGTAACCTCAAAATCCTTAAGCTTCGGTATTGCAAGTCTCTGATTGACTAATTCTAGTCCAATAGAATATCTGCATTTTAACTTAAAACTTTTCTTTGCTGTTGATTGGCAAATTTAAAACTGTCACTGAAACTACGTTATCGTCGCTCTAATAATGACTAGTACATTTCAAACACTAAACACATTATTGCCACAATTACCTCATTATTACTCAGTGTTATCAACCTAAAACTTATTCTCACAGTTCTTGCATTATTAGAGTATGTAATGTATTCACATAACTTTATTAAAATATGTTTACAATAAAAATAAGCATTTTGAAATGACTGTTACATACTATTTAAATAATTATTACATACATATTGTGTCAAGACGGGCTGTTATTGAATTTAATTATAATAAAATTACAATTAAAATTATTCAGGTATTAAAATACTGCCTCATGTTCATGATGCTCTACAGCACTTAAATGGACCTTTATTGGTTGTAGATTCGAATTATACAATGAAAAATGGTTGACACTTCCGTTGTTATAAAATATGACGTAAATACACATACGAAGATTCACCCTCAAGTAACTTTACTTCCTCCCTGCTATACAGACAAAAATAACCTAACTCACTGAACCGAGGAAATAAATGCATTGTAATGACTTTTTTATCGAGCATACATTGTATTAAATACAGTTAAATAATAAGACAGAACAGTTGAGGAGAAAGTATCTGCCTGGTTCCTTTATTAACTCAAGGAGAGGGCTACAAGCTTGTTGGACCTTGCTGGCTGGGAGGGGAGGAGGTGCAAGATATTGGTACATTTTTACAACAGGTTATGCGCTCGGACCGGAGTGTAAGGAAGAGGGTCAAGGATGGGAGGGAGAGGGTTACTGCCTTAGGGACGGGTATTTCTTTGCTTTGTAAACAACAGGGTGTGCTTGTGAAAAAGTTATTTTCTCATCTTCTTCGTCTGTTTTGTTTGTGTGATTTTGCTCTTAGTTTACCTGATTTCTTTCTTTTTTTCCCATTTCTTGTAAATATCATTAACTTTAAAGTTCAGTGTGATGAACCCGGCGCTTCCACCAAATTGTCACACATCAAAGAAAAGCAGATGGTAGAGCCTAGAGGACCGAGAAAACTCTATCAATTTCAAAACATGCTGTGTGACATGGAGTGAATCCTACAACATGTCAAAATATATCTTACTATATAAAACCCAACCCACAAATTTAGAGGATTACTACTAACGAATCAAAAGGGAAGAATGTATATTAGTAAAGAATCAACACATCTAAAACCAAAATATCAAATGTATTACATATAGGAAAGCTCAAACGTGATACATGAGATTACCTGCATTCCGGAGAAGACGTGCATTGGCACGCATTGTGTTACTCAAGAGAAAGAGAGAAAGAGTTGCCGGCCAGATACAATATATAAAACCTGTTTTTCAAATCAGCAACTCCCATGATTCCCTACGCTCCTACTGGTACAAGCTGCAAACATATGAATATCTAACTATTTCAGATAACCACTATAAACATACAGTAAATACCATAATATAGTCACAATGTATTATATAAGCACATACGGTCTATCTGACCCGTGCCTGTATGAGTTTGAACATGTAAAATGTTTAAGATCAGTAAATACACCAATCTACTCTACTCCAGTTTTGCAATGTGCATATCTTTGTGTAAACTGAAATGTGTAATATTTTATTTAGTCGATAATTGAACTAAAATGGTTAATTGCTGTGTAGCATACTGTAAATCCAGGCTTGTGATTCCATGCATTCCCAAAAGAGAATTCTCAAAAGAGAACCAGGGCCAAAGTCTGTGGTCTGTATTAGGCATTTTAAACAAACTGATTACAGCATCAGCACATCTACAAAGTGTTTCTGAAGTTGTGTCATCAATATTTGAAGGTCTCTTACCACATAAAGTGGTGTTCAATTTTCAAGATGCGGAAACAAAAGAAAATAAAACGATGAAATGCATTTGCCTTTTCTTTCTCTTCCAAATCATGCTTTGCAAAATGTCCTACATCATGTCAAATTTACGATTAATGGTGTAGGTTAGGGGTCGGACAAGTACTATTGCTGATTAGATATTATAGGTAAGTTAATTCCTCGCTGAGTACATAACACGATTTTCAACGCATAGTATTTTATTGCTGTCTATGGTGTTAAAATTAGGAGTTGTAAGCAAAGTTTACAAGCTTTAAATGTCACTCATGTGGACCTCTATGCATCACTACCACCAGAAATTTCCATTAAGATTAATAACATTTAAATAAAGCCGATACAACCTGAGTTCTTCTTAACTTTGAAATGGGATATACCACAAACATATATATATATATATATATACATATTCAAATAGGCATTGTAAAATGATTGTTGCTGCTACGTATGGAAAGTCAGTTTGAAGATGAGTATTATATTTCAACTGTTGGGGAGCCGAACTTGTAGTACTTGCAACCGCACGTATAGTAAACAGTTTCCGGTACCCTTCGCCCCAAATGTACTTTCAGGTGGCCTTTGCCCCAAGTTTAAAAAAATATTAACTTTGTAATTTGACTGTTTCTTTAAATATTATATTTATGTTTTTCTCGGCTGCGTCAGCATTTGTTAGGGACACGTTTCTCTTAACAGGGTTGTGATGCAACAAGAATGTAGGCTTAAACAGATTATAATTTTACTTCACTCCTTTTATTAATACTGGATACGGTTTAAATAACACCTCACTGATATAGAGAGGTGTGAGGTCCTTTTTATTAATTAATTACACTTTCTTAACACGTTTGGTTAGTAACGCTGTATGCAGGCAACTGAACTCTACATTTGTAAAATTTTCTCCATTTCAGTTTTTTATTGGCTAATCCTACTCCAATAGAAAACCTTCATTTAACTAATGCTTTTTCTGGTTGTTGGTTGGCTATTTTATAAACTGTCACTAAAATTACATTATTGTTACTCCAAGAATCACAATTAGTACTGTTAAACTTTCTTACTCATTATTGACTCAAGGTTACCTCATTGTTACCTCACTGGTAGCAACTTTTAACTTATTATTCTTACAGCTCCTACATTATTAAATTACGTAATATATTCACATAACATTATTACACATGGATACAATAATATAAGCATATGGAATGACTGTTACATACATTTTACAAATTATTACATACACATATTGCTTCAAGGCGGGCTGTTATTGAATTTACATATTATATAATTAGACTGAAATTATTTAAGTGTTAAAAATACTGCCTCATCAAATAAATCAATATTAAACAAGAATTGTACATAATAATATAATTCACCAAGAAATATTTTAGAATATTTAACAACCATAAATTGTATAAAAGCATATTGTAACTTAGATAAGTAAGGGATGCGCGAGCTAGCTAATTCCAGGTAAAAGATAATTCACTAAGCTAATGAGCAAGGAACTGTAGGCAATAAGGAGAAATAGAAAGAGACAGATATAGAAAGGAAAGAGACAGAGATATTGAAACTGCTTCCGGTCGCATCATTGGGACGCGTATGCGAAATCTTTTGGAGCAGAATATTCTCATACATAATAAGGTAGCGCGGTCTGAGGACCAATTAGAAATGTCGTTATATTTTGAGGCGCGGAGGTGAGCGTCAATAGGCTAAGGTATAAAAAGGGGAAGAAAGCCCCAGATTTTCACTCTCTTATAGAATCTCGTCGACATACAGTGTTAACTCTCTGAACCTCAAATGCACGTGTGTACATTGGGGTTGGAAACGTGTGCAATTATTTTAGGCTTCTGATTTATTCTAATGATGGGAATTGTTATAATGGGAAGAGCTAGCCGCCCATAAGATTTATTTGATAATAAACCACATTTTTAAGGGAAATGCAGTGTATTTTAATTTGCCTCATCTACGTAAACTTGAGATCCGTGAAATTAGTTACATGGGTAATTATTAGGAATGGAGAATACAGCAGCCGACAAGCAGCAATAGCCGGGGACAAGAACACTGTAGCAGAGGGCATCAACCAGAGTAACAATGTTTTCCCGCTACAACTTTCATGTTCTGCATACAATTCAATAGCAATGTTTACAAGCTGCTTTAACCTTCAAATATGTCACTTGTTGATTATACAACACAGTACAGAAGACTTACGAAGGTATATTGTCTTAATTCGATTAGTAATCCTAGAAAAACACAAATGCAATTTCGATTTCTTTTTAAGTTTCATAACGTAACTAAAATTCGTAATTAAACACTCACTTTGTAATTCCGCAATACACAGCAATTGTAGCTTTCCCGACATTAGGGTGTGATCAAGCGATCCTAGCGGCCGTAAGTGCAAATACGTCCAGGGACGCAATCAGTAATGAAAATGCGCTAGCTTGTATTATCTAGTAAGCAATGACTTAAGCATAGGGAAGCTGCCATATTTAATAGTAGTACCAATTTGTAGAGCAAAACTTCTCCTAAAAGATGGACCCAAAGTTTAACACTGCACTCCAAAGTGTGTAGAAATTATTTCTTCTCTGAAGTGACCCATAATTTACAGTACATATAGAGCTTCATTTGAAACATATATTTAAGATATAAGTAATTTTATATAATGTCTACCTTAACAGCTATGAGCACTTATTTATCTTCGGTATTCTTAAACATCATCTCTTCTACTGCAAGCTCTTTGCTATTACGTACAACCTACAGTAGGCAGTAAACAAATAAGGACGCGTTACTCTGTTATTGTCCATGGATACAGCATAAATATTTGTTAGTGTTGTTACTGTAAACCGTATTCATAGTTTTGGATAAGTGCAACGTAGATTCTTATTAGTTCGAATGGAATCAGTTTGTTTTTAAGAAGTTTGTGAAATGCATTTACATTGCAGTTTTATCCTTAAATGTTTGGTGTATGCAACCCCGATTAATGATGTACAAACACTACATAGAGGCGTCATCAATGCTTACCAGAGCATCCGTGACCAGCTTGCAGTGGTGAGAGTGCTTGATTCCCTAAGACGTCGGTCAGAAACATGCCTTACTATGAATGGGCACCATATTGAGCATCTCCTTTAGTGATGGTTCAGGTCGTATATAATTTCAAGCGATTACTTAGAATCTATGCTGTTTCATACGTAGTAACAGAGTAATGTGTCCTCATTTCTTTACTGCATTCTGTAGATCATACGTAATAGCAAAGAAGAGATGTTTCACAGTAGCGAATATGAACAAATGCTCACAGATCTTAAGGTGTGTATTTTAGAGCCCCTACTTTCTGGACATTTTTCTCCTCTCAAATTACGGGATACCTTTTTCTAACATCCTGTATATATCAAAGAGAGCATAATTAACATTTAATTAATATGACGGTAAAACAAACTAAAAATTTCGATTTTTGGCCAATTTTGGTCATTTAGTCTCCCCTTCGGCAGTGTTAATTATTACTTATATAATTTACTTTGGTTGAGTATTTTTAAATTTTGAGCTAAGAATTTCTCTTTATTTCTTTTGTCCACGTCAAATCATATTACGTAAAAATACTTTAGGGATTTCAGGGCAGTCTGATATTCAAATTATTTCAAATAGAATGAACTAGTAGCTATTATTAGTATTTTAATTTACCTCTCTTAGTTATTTACAGTCCAGTGTATGGGATCATGCCGATATAATGCGCAGTGGTTTGTGTTGGTAAGGAAATACTAAAGCGTCTATGTCACTCCCAGTACCTGGTTCTAATTCTCCATTTAATATTTGTTTTACTTTCCCCCTTTCCTTCGCTCCTGAACCAGAAATCGAACTGTGTTCTTAGATTAATACTTGAGTGTCAAACTTTTGACATCAAACCAACACGAGACGAACTCAAACAGGGCTGATGTGACCATCGTTCCGAAACATTACTTCCAGCCATTCGGGTGAAATATTTCCGTATTCCTCCCCTTTCATCACTCACCTAAACCTTACTCACTATAAGCTAAAAGGAGTGTAAACAAAACCTAAATGTATCACTCCGCCGAACACATGGCAGCACCACGTGGAGGATGACAGGAACTAAGACCCGTGAGAGGAAATTGCTTCAGACAGAATGCAAATACAGTATATTGCGCAGCTTGGGGATCATTAGCTCTTAAACATTGTATGGCTTATTCCTATATTTTGCCTTACATTCTAAACTTCTAACACATAATACTAGAGTAGAAAAATAAAAGTTGTACCTGAACAGTTCGGCTTCTGTTTTTAAACGCACTGGATTAAACTGTTCTTAACTTCAGGCTTTAGAAATAATTCATTTAATGAGTAATATCAGTATACAACCTTTGCTGTAACCTTTTATGAGTCAACAAGTTAAATAACGATTAGCACTATAGGTTAAAACGCAACAAAAACAAACGAGACCCAAGCTATCCCAGCAACAATTCTGTATCACTAACAAAGAAGTTCAATTATTGCTAAACAATGGCCAATAATATTTATTGTCGATTAAAGGTGGGTACTTTTCACAGAATTTGTTAAAAGCATTTAACAAAATTGTCTTCTTTCCATTTCCCTCGTTTCTGTTATCTACAGCAGCAGAAGATTCTCAGCCGGAAACCGGAAACGAACTGCAGCGCCTGCGCATAGCTTCTTAAACCCTCTGCTGTAACGATTAATGTAGTTATAGGTGAATCTGAACAAACACATTTAGTTTCATAAATTGAACTGTTACAATAATGATTTTTACTTTCTCTACCACGTATAGTAAGTAGGGGAAGTATTGTATTCCACCCAAAAATTCCATACCAAGATTTCACCGGAAATATATGTTTTGAGACCCTCTGAATCCAAAAAAATTCTGATGTGTTACACTCACATGACTTTCTCTACTCTTGTACAAACTATTTTTACAAACGCTTATTCTCCAAATGCTTCATGTTAATCGAGATATCGAGATGTCAATCTTATTGGTAATTTTCATGTAGATGCAAGGGGAATATGCTAGGTTTAAAGCGATAGTCAAATATTTTAACGCTGGTTGCTATGTGGCGCATTCCATTCTGTTTACATGTCCAGGACATAAAAAAACGAATAACGAATTTGAAAAAAAGTATAAGTATTGGAAAATTTAAGGGAATAACAAGCAATATCTCGAAAACGGTTCACTCAACAAAAGAAATGTGTATGACATAAATTGTGTATTTTAACGCGATCTACATTTTTGTGTAGTAAAAGTTTGTCCATCTCTTATGGTTTACCAGTTATGCAAAAGTCGTTCACAATGAAGAATACTTTTGGAGACATTCCCAGAAAATTCAGATATATATTTCATTTCTCATGACAATATCTTAAACATATGATATTTTAATCAAAATCGTTAGAGCCATTTTTGAGAAAATTAAAATTTTCGAAAAATGTTCCATGTAAAGGGTAGTCTGGGGTGGGGGGATTTTCTTGAAAACCTTCGTGTCGCATCTCTGGAAGATACTGAACCTAAATACCAAGTTTGGTGTTTATACGACTGTTCGTTTCTGAGTTATGCTGTTCACAGACACACAGACACACGGACACACAGACACACAGACACACGGACACACAGACACAGACAGACACACACACGGACATGCTTCCAAAAATGCTTTTTTTGGATTCAGTGAGTATCAAAACATGTATTTCCGGTGAAATCTCGGTATCGAATTTTTGGGTGGAATACAATACTTCCCCTACTTACTATACGTAGTAGAGAAAGTAACAAGCATTTTAGGAAACGTCCGTGTGTGTGTCTGTGAACAGCATAACTCAGAAACGAACAGTCGGATAAACACCAATCTTGGTATTTAGGCTCAGTATCTTCCATAGATGCGACACGAAGGTTTTCAAGAACATCCCCCCACCCCAGATTACCCTTTACATGGAACATTTTTCGAAAATTTTAATTTTCTCAAAAATGGCTCTAACGATTTTGATTAAAATGTCATATGTTTAAATATTTTCATGACAGATGTAATGCATATCTCGAATTTTCTGGGAATGTCTCCAAAAGTTTTCTTCATTGTGAACGACTTTTGCATAACTGGTAAACCATAAGAGATAGACAAAATTTTACTACACAAAAAATGTAGATCGCGTTAGAATACACAATTTATGTCATATACATTTTTTATTGGGGGTGAACCATTTTCGAGATATTGCTTGTTATTCCCTTAAATTTTCCAATACTTATACTTTTTCTCAAATTCGTTATTCATTTTTTTTTTGTCCCAGTAATGCCAAGAGAATGGAATACTCCACATAGCAACCAGCTCTTAAAACATTTGACTATCACTTAAAGCCTACCAATTCCCCTTGCATCTACAAGAAAATTAGCAATAAGATTGACATCTCGATATCTCGATTAACATGAAGCATGTGGAGAATAAGCCTTTGTAAAAATAATTTGCAACAAGAGTAGAGAAAGTTATGTGAGTGTAACACATCAGACTTTTTTTAAATTTCTCTGCACGAGAATAACTAAAAAATGTTAAGATATGAACCGAACTGTTTTTATAGAGGAAGAGAAGACATGCTAAGTGGGAAAGTTTGTAGTTTGTCCACCAGCGAACTAGGTGCTGTCTTGTCACGTGGTTTTGTTTGCTTCTCCTTTCACTTATAGTAAAAAAGGTATAGGTCTGACCTTCTTCGCAGACTAATGTATGTGTGTGTCGGACATGAATTCAAACCAATAAGAGATTGCCTCACCCAGGGCTGGTGTGGAACACAGATAATGAGATTGAGCCAAACACATAATACAGAAAAACACTATAGGCAAACAAAAGCATTGGGGCGTTTCCATGCACTTGACTGTATTATTAAACACTTTTTCCTCTGTACCCAAAACTTGGACTTGATATAGTTTGGAACGGACCTATACTTAGTTATCATCAACAAATTCTGAATGATATGTACGTCTGAAAGAGCAGGCTTCGCTAGCTTTCTGGCCTTTAATACATGTTCTTAAAATAAAACGCAATGTTTTTCAGAGCATGTTACTCTTTCTGTCTTCACCACCAGGAAGCTGACACAATATCCTTTCATCTAAAGTCTGCAGCCATATCAAAGAGAAGCTTGCTATGTGAAGAGGAAGCTGTTGTCAGTAAGAACGACACAAAAAACTTAGGAAATGTCCTGCTATCACCAACACACATATATGTGGTTGGGTGAACAAAGAGAAAAATCTCATCCAGTTTAAACGTTATATCCAGTAACTCAGAGACCACAAGTGTATATTTCTGAAATACCATGATTTTAATTTATCGCAGATATACGGTCGAATTGTTGCCAGTGTTGAGCACAACTCTTTAATGGTGAATGCCATATATTGTGAAGCAAATTGGAGGTATCAAACCTCTTCCTATGTCTTCCACAATTCTTTTTGGCAATAATGTTTGTTACTTTCTCTACTACGTATAGTAATCAGGGGTAGTATTCCACCCAAATATTCGATACCGAAATTTCACCGGAAAGTCATGTTATGAGACCCCCTGAATCCAAAAAAGCATTTTTGGAAACATGTTCGTGTGTGTGTGTGTGTGGGTGGGTGGGTGTGTGTCTGTGAACAGCATAACTCAGAAACGAACAGTTGGATAAACACCAAACTTGGTATTTAGGTTGAGTATCTTCCAGAGATGGGACACGAAGGTTTTCAAGAAAATCCCCCCACCCCAGATTACCCTTTACATGGAACATTTTTCGAAAATTTTAATTTTCTCAAAAATGGCTCTAACGATTTTGATTAAAATGCCATATATTTAAGATACTTTCATGACAAATAAAATGTATATTTTGAATTTTCTGGGAATGTCTCCAAAAGTATTCTTCATTGTGAACGCCTTTTGCATAACCTAGTAAACCATAAGAGATAGACAAAATTTTACTACACAAAAAATGCAGATCGCGTTAAAATACATAATTTGTGTCATATACATTTTTTTTGTTGAGTGAACCATTTTCGAGATGTTGCTTGTTATTTCGTTAAAGTTTTCAATACTTATACTTTTTCTGAAATGGGAATTCGTTATTCATTTTTTTGTTCTGGTAATGCAAAGAGAAGGGAATACTGCACGTAGCAACCAGCTCTTAAAATATTTGACTTAAAGTATATCATATTCCCCTTACATCTTCAAGAAAATTAGCAATAAGATTAACATCTCGATTAACATGAAGCATATGGAGAATAAGCGTTTGTAAACATAGTTTGTAGTAGAGAAAGTCAGGTGAGTGTAACACATCATATTTTTTATCCGCTTTCTGCCTATTGTGTAACATGCGTGGGAAGTTGAAATTCTTGCACTCCGTGTGTTTTCCATACATTAATAAAATGTATGTACTAATATGTATGCTTATTTTTGCAGACAACCAATATACTTATATTTGATAATTAATTTAATACTTAAATCTTACCGTCTTTACTTCCATTTATTTGTTAGCATATGCTTGCGGTTTAATTCTTGCAGCATTTAAATATAACTTCTTCGGCGCAAGCAGGCTTCTCACCTTCAGTTATTGACTGACTTAGTTAACACCTATAGGCGTTCGCCAAGTCTAGCGCGGTCGACCTTGGTACTACTTCTAAACAGTTGAAAATAGTTATTTAATTTTTGCATTAACATCTCCATTATTTACTATCGTCGAAAATATAGACCAAAGCCTTCTATCTCGTTCTGCAAACACGCACTTATTGTAATACACGTCGTCGTTGTCGTCTCTAATGCTCCTTATATAGGCTATGACCTTTGGGGGTACCTCATTCCACCAAGCAATGATTGGATTCATTTCTGGATAGAAGCACCAGAGGGGTGGGTTTGTTACATCCGGTTGTAGGGTGATTATGAGGATGGCGTTGGATTGAAAGGACCTGCAGCTTTTATCGTGGTGTCTTAGGGATACTCCACATGAGCAGGTCATAGGTGAATTGTGGGTAGGGCCGACTTAAAATCGCCACTCTAGAGCTAGGGATGGAACTACGGACTCTCAGAGCGAGACCCGGAAACGCCACCACTTGCTACTCCACCACCAGTATCCCCGCTATTACGCTGACTAAATAGGTTATCTGCCTGTTAATATGAATAGTTAACTCTCATGTTGCTACATTTACATATAATGTGCTACCAAACCGATTATGTGATTACTATTTGGGAAAGTCTTCTAATGTAAAAGGGAGGATTAACAGGGGAAACTAAATGGGAAAATGACAGCAAAAAAATCTGATATAATAGATTCAAATGACCTTCACTACCCAATACCATTATTAGTGGGTATACAAACTATTCTTACTAAAGCTTATTTTGATGTCTACTAAGTTTTAATCCAAACAAACCTTTGCAGAAACAGCTACATTACACACTTCGTTATAGATAAAAAGAGAACAGCGATAGTCAAATATTTCAGAAGTAGACACTATATACGCTGGCCTTAAAAGTGCAACTGTTTCCATGCAATTGCGAGAAACAACTGAAAATCGATGGGACTTAAAAAAAATTCTGATGTTTTACACTCACATGACTTTCTCTACTCTTGTACAAACTATTTTTACAAACCCTTATTCTCCATATGCTTCATGTTAATCGAGATGTTAATCTTATTGCTAATTTTCTTGTAGATGCAAGGGGAATATGGTAGCCGTTAAGCGCTAGTCAAATATTTTAAGAGCTGGTTGCTATGTGGCGCATTCCATTCTCTTTGTGTGTCCAGGACATAAAAAAACTGAATAACGAATTCCCATTTGAGAAAAAGTGTAAGTACCTATTGGAAAATTTAAGGGAATAACAAGCAATATCTCGCAAATGGTTCACTCAACAAAAAAATGTATCTGACATAAATTGTGTATTTTAACGCGATCTACATTTTTTGTGTAGTAAACTTTGGTCTATCTCTTATGGTTTACCAGTTGTGCAAAAGTCGTTCACAATGAAGAATACTTTTGGGGACATTCCCAGAAAATTCGAGATATACATTTCATTTGTCATGAAAATATCTTAAATATATGATATTTTAATTAAAATCGTTAAGGGCATTTTGAGAAAATTAAAATTTTCTAAAATGTTCCATGTAAACGGTAATCTGGGGTGGGGGATTTTCTTGAAAACCTTCGTGTCGCTTCTCTGGAAGATACTGAACCTAAATATCAAGTTTAGTGTTTATCCAACTGTTCGTTTCTGAGTTATGCTGTTCACAGACACACACACAGACAAACACACACGGACATGTTTCCAAAAATGTTTTTTTTTGGATTCAGGGGGTCTCAAAACATATATTTCAGGTGAAATCTCGGTATAGAATTTTTGGGTGGAATACAATACTTCCCCTACTTACTATACGTAGTAGAGAAAGTAAAAAGCAGGCTTTGAACAATTCGAACCTTTAATAACGGATATCTCAGAAGCGGCTTATGCCGCAAAAAACTTATTTGTAATAAATTGTGTGTTTTAAAGAGATCTACATCTTTGTGTAGCACGTTTTCGCCTATCGCTTAACGTTTACCAGTTATACAAGATCATACAATATTTCCGCCGAGTGAGGAGGACTTTATTGGCTATTCTCCGAAAATTCAAAATATATGTTTTATTTATCATTTAAATATGTTAATATGTGGTATTTTAATTAATTTCGATAAATGTTCCATGTAAAGTTTAGTTTGGGGTACGGGGATTCTGCTGGAAATCTTGGTGTCGCATCTTTGGAAGATATTGAATCTAAATACCAATTTTGGTATTTATACAAATTTTTGTTTTTGAATTATCGAGTTCACAGACATACTGGCATACTGACCCACAGACACACACACACAGACACGTTTCCAAAAATGCTTTATTTTGGATTCAGGAGACCTCAAAACATGTATTTTGAAATCTCGGTATCGAGTTTTCGGGTAGAATGCAAAACTTGCCCCACTTACTATACGTGGTAGAGAAATTAAAAAAAAAGAAGTGTATGTCTTATAAATCGAAATTTCCTTTTTAATTTGCATATTTTATCACTGCAAGCACAATGCTTATATTTTAAATACGCCACAGTTGCTTTCATGTATGCCGTCCATACAGCTTCAGGGGAATTTTACCAACCTTGTTACCGGGTGCGCACATAGCAGGGATTGATTTGTTCTGGAGCGTTCTGCCTTTATTGTTCCACCAAGCAGTGATGTGTGTTAACTGTAGCTCATGCGATGTATGCAAATATTTCGGAGTTGCGGAAGAATTGTGAGTATGTGGGAAGTCAGTTTGCCATTTTTTTGCCATTTCTAGGGCTATTCCATGCAGCATTTGCACGGACAGATTATTAAAACAATGTCTAGTAAATCTGTCCAGTTTAAGAGTAAAAAGTATAATTTACTGCAGTTGACATTGTAATTACTGTCATTAAAAATACTATTTCGTGAAGAATTTAATTTTTAGTTTAGCCTCCTTTAACGGTTTAGGGTATATCGGACAATGGATGAAATGCTGCTCAATGAGCCGGGGTCCACATAGTTTAAAGTTACCCGACATTCCTGTTTTCACGATAAGGGAAAACCCCGGAAAATCCTCATCCTTGTAACTCACCCTATTCGAGATTCGAACTCGGGACCTTTTGAATGTGAGTCAGTCTCTTACTCTCACACCACGCAGGATGGGGAAATTGTGCAAAACAGTGTTTTATTTAGTTGTCTGCTTAGATTATATAGATGATCCCATAATGTCTAGCAAATGGCGTGACCTATTTGAGAGTAAAAAGTAAAATGTATTTCAGTTTTACATTATGTTGCAATTAAAATTAGTTTTCGTGGAGATATTTAAAAAAAGAGTTTTATTTTAAACAGAGTTTATTTACAATTGTTGATGAGTAATGCAATTGCTCAAAGTCATACAGGGTGGACCATTTAAGTTGAGAGTGTACAATATCTCTAAAACTGAGGTTGTAGATAGAAATACCTCTAATAAAAATTGCTTGATATTAAGGGGGGAAATAAATGTCATTAGTCGTGCTTTAATTTGACCCTAAAATGACAAGCATAACGTCCACCAAACAAAACATGACTAAGACATTTACACTCTCTATAATATAAATCAACTTTTATTCAAGACGTTTCTTTCTACAACGCTTAGTTTTGGAGATATTGTACAGTCTCAACTTAAATGGTCTACCCTGTGTATTCATACATGCATAATGTACAACTGTGCACATAAAATAGGACGCCACTGCATGGGCGAAGAGGTAAACAGATGCACAAACCTCTTCCTTGTTTACGTACTCTACCTGCAAAGGTCAGTAGAATGTCGTCTGAAGCTGCGAGTGTACCGCATTACTCCTTGAAATAGAGTGGTACAGTTTAGCTTAACTTTTAGGGGATGGTTTGCTCTAGAAATAGGATTCACTTCTAAATGTGACAGCTGCCATACGTCCAAGCATATTATATTTTTACTTTCTCTACTACGTATAATAAGTAGGGGAAGTATTTTATTCCACCCAAAAATTCGATACAGAGATTTCACCGGAAATATATGTTTTGAGACCACCTGAATCCAAAAAAAGTATTTTTGGAGACATGTCCGTGTGTGTGTCTGTGAACAGCATAACTCAGAAACCAACACTCCGATAAACACCAAACTTGGTATTTAGGTTCAGTATCTTCCAGAGATGCGACAGGAAGGTTTTCAAGAAAAAAACCCACATTACCCTTTACATGGAACATTTTTCGAAAATTGTAATTTTCTCAAAATGGCTAACGATTTTGATTAAAATATCATATGTTTAAGATATTTTCATGACAAATTGAAATGTATATCTTGAATTTTCTGGGAATGTCTCCAAAAGTATTCTTCATTGTGAACGACTTTTGCATAACTGGTAAACCATAAGAGATAGACAAAATGTTACTACGCAAAAAAATGTAGTTCGCGTTAAAATACACAATTTATGTCATATACATCTGTTTTGTTGAGTGAACCATTTTCGAGATATTGCTTGTTTCCCTTAAATTTTCCAATATTTATAGTTTTCTCAAATGGAAATTCATTATTCATTTTTTTTTGTCCTGGCAATGCAAAGCGAATTGAATGCTCGATTAGCATGAAGCATATGGAGAATAAGCGTTTGTAAAAATAGGTTTACAAGAGTGGAGAAAGTCATGTGAGTGTAACGCATCAGATTTTTTAATACATTTTCGTTTGTACCGTTAGAAATATTTTGTAGAAGTTATATAAAAATTAACCAAAGAGGGTAGAGAACGTCATGTGAGTGTAGCACAGCAGACTTTCTTCTGTAGTGTTGCTTTTAAGATACATAAGAGCAACAAAATGATGTAAATGTCCCTTAATGACTCGGTTGTTTAGGAGCCCGTGTAAACTGTGGTGGCGATACGAGGTGCTTGTTCCAGGCCTCAAACGGTGATACAGTAATGATCCTGAACACCAAAGCACTATCCCGGATATTGACTGAGGAGATATTCCCTGATAAACACTTGACGCTTGACCCAATCACCATCACTATGTCCTTTGTATTAATTGGGTCGAGACGTGCAGGTGGTTACTGTTATTGCGGTTGACACTTTGAAACAACTGACATCGCGGGCTTGGGCACCGGATGTGCAACACGAGCGCCGCCATACGGCGATAACTCAAGTTGCTCTGCTTCGGTAAACAAATGGGTAGCAAGACTGACATCCTATCAGCCGTATAACTAACCGGCCGTTTTCTTTACATCAGCGTGACAAGACCTGTTCTTACTCGAAGCGAATTCCATTAAACTTCAACTCGATTATTGGAAAACGCACGACGTTAAAGCTGCACTCTATATTGCGAAAGTATTCCAGAAATTTACAACGCACAACACTTCTTGCTATTGGTATTTAGTCAAATATTTTCTCTTCCTGTTCTTAATAACTAGGCTTTGGACATAGTTGCTGTTTCGTTGCACTTTGACAGGAAAACAGTTACGTACGCTGAAGTAGACATTGCCTTTACGTTGTTTGCACCACGCTTTGGGCGTCAATTTGAAGTAGTTTGTATTTAAGGAGTTGTTTTATATTTCAACTGTTGGGGAGCCGAACTTGTAGTAGTTGCAACCGCACGTATAGTAAACAGTTTCCGGTAGCCTTTGCCCCAAATGTACTTTCAGGTGTCCTTTGCCCCAAGTTTAAAAAAATTAACTTTGTAATTTGACTGTTTCTTTAAATATTATGTATTTATTTTTGCCACAGCTGCGTCAGTATTATTGTTAGAGACACGTTTCTCTTAGTAGGGTTGTGATGCGACAAGAATGTGGACTTACACAGATTATAATTTTACTTCACTCCTTTTATTAATGCTTGATACTACTTAAATAACACATCACTGATATAGAGAGCTGTGAGATTCTTTTATTAAATACTTGCACTTTTTAACACGTAAAATTATTTTTTGTCGCACACGAATACATATTATATTTCTTGAGGACACTTTTTGTGTCTGGTTAGTAATGCTGTCTGCAGGCAACTGACTTCTAAATTTGTAAATGTTCCTCCTTTTCAGTTTCTGATTGGCTAACCCTACTCCAATAGAATACTTCATTTAACTAAAGCTTTTTCTGGTTGTTGATTGGCTATTTTATAAACCGTCACTAAAATTATATTATTGTTGCTCCAATAATGACTAGTAGCATTATTAAATTACGTAATACATTCACATAAAATTATTCAACATGTATACAATAATATAAGCATATACAATGAATTTTATATACATTTTACAAATTATTACATACATATATTGCTTCAAGGCGGGCTGTTATTGAATTTACATATTATATAATTTTACTGAAATCATTTAATTGTTAAAAATACTGCCTCAACGCACAGGGTTTCCCTGAGACTACCCCTTCCCCAAGCACTGCCAGTCATTCACTCTAAGCAAGCGATCAGTATTTATACAGCCTGTTCTGAAGTTCGGCCGTTGATAGCTGATAAAACAACCATTAAGAAGATTGTCTTAATTGTAAATGAATATGAATGTGGGTATTTTGATGTAAGAGGGAAAAATATATTTTGTAAAGTATGCCACATTGAAATCAAAGGAGAGAGAAGGAATGTTTTTATTAAGACACTGTAAATTTAAAAAAAAACAGTTACAAAATATCACGTTGCTTCCTAGAAATGAGGCAGTGAGTATATATTATCCACATCGGAAACCACCAACTCATGTAGCCTAACCGAATTTTACGGGCATTTGTGTGAGATGACGGTAAGCGCAAACATCCCATTTTGTAAGCTGCAAAATCCTGCTTTTAAAAAGTTTCTGGAGAAATATACAGCTATGAAAGTTCCACGTGAGTCCACATTACGTAAATATTATTTGTCTCCTTGTTATGATGATACTATGAATAACATTAGACGTTCTGTGGGAGATCATAATATTTTGATTTCGATAGACGAAACCACAGATTTGAAGGAGCAGTTGTATTGTAGTTCCACTGTTGGGGAGCCAAACTTGATGTAGTTGCAACCACGTACTGTACAAAGTGTCCGATGGCCTTCGTCCCAACCTTAAGAATGAACTTTATATTTTAATATTTCTTTAAATATTATATATTTAGGTTTGCCTCGGCTGCGTCAGTATTAATTTTGTAGAAACACGTTTCTCTTAACAGGGTGTGATACGGCTAAAGAATGTAGGCTTACCTACACAAATTATAATTTTTACTTCACTCCATTTATTAATTCTTCACACGATTAAATAATACTTTACTTATATAGAGAGCTGTGAGATTAAACACGTAAACTTTATAATATTCTCGTCGTATTGAATTTTATATGTCTCACACTGGATACATACGCGTCTAGCAACTGAATTCAACCTCCTGAATTTGTAAATTTTTCTTCTTTCAAGTCTCTGATTGGCTAATCCTACTCCAATAGAATACTTTTATTTAACTTTCAGCTTTTCTGGTTGTTGATTGACTATTTATAAACTGTTTTTAAAATATTACATTATTGTTTCCAAGAATTACTGGTATCATTATCAAACTTTCTAATTCATTATTGCTTCAAGGTTACCTCATTGTTACCTCATTGTTAGCAACTTCTGACCTATATTACAGCTCCTACATTATTAAATTACGTAATACATTCACATAACATTATTATACATGTATAAAATAATGTAAACATTAATACAATGACTGTTACATACATTTTATGTATTATTTTATACACATATTGCTTTAAGGCGGGCTGTTATTATAATATATTATATAATTAAACTTAAATCATTTACGTGTTAAAAATACTGCCTCAAATGCTACCGGGAGATCTATAGCTAATGTAGTCATTGGAATATTATCTCCTGAACCACCAGATAAAAAAATTCTTGTTAACATCTGAGGTTTTAAACGAAGTTAACCATTCTGTCATTGACAAGCTGGTTGACAGTGCAATGTCTCTTCTATGCCCAGAAGGTATAAAAACTGAGAACATATTACTATTGGTGACGGATGCTGCCCATTTTATGGTCAAAGCTGCTTCCAGAATCAAGGAACGTTATCCCAGAATTATATATCAGACGTGTTTAACTCATGGTCTTCATCGTGTGGAAACATTTTTCTAATGTAGATGATTCATCTCAAATATATATACATATGTATGTATGTATATACACAGGATGATTTTAAATGATGGAGCCATTTTATAAAACTCGTATTTATTAAAGCACCAATCCAACATGAACAATCTGTATAACAATGAAAAGAGGAAATTTCAAAAAAAAATTCGGTGGGCGGTGATAGTTTTAGAAGCGGCCGCTAGAGTGCTCGCGCAATAGGCCGCCATTGCGTTTCACTGTCAGTACGTAGTGAGATGACTACTGTGGGGCACAAGGTTATTGAGTTTGCAAATTGTAGTGTAGCGGGCATTTCGTAGCAAATTCGGTATTGAACCAACAACTAGAAAAAGCATTAGCCGTTGGTTTACGCAATTTAAACATACTGGAAGTGTGTGTAAAGGGAAAAGTACAGGCCGACCACGTGTGTCAGAGGAGGACGTCAGACGGATTGAAGACAGTTTTGTTGGCAATCCACGTAAGTCTACCCATAGAGCTAGTACAGAACTTGGAATACGCCAACCAACTGTATGGAAAGTTCTGAGACGGCGTTTGTATACAAGCCCTACAGATTACAACTTGTGCAGGCTCTTAAACCTAAAGACAAAGAGAAGCGTTTCGAATTTTGTGGTTATGTGCTAGGAATGATGAAGGATGACGCGTTTCTACAGCGTATCATTTTTAGCGATGAAACGACTTTCCGCCTTAATGGAAAAGCCAACAGACCCAATGTTCGCATATGGGGTTTATAAAATCCGCATTCAACGTTGCAACACGAAAGAGACTCACCGAAGGTAAACGTCTCCTGTGCCTTATCCCGTACAAAGGTGTATGGACCATTTTTCTTTGCGGAAAAAACTGTAACTGGAATAAATACACCCGGACATGTTGGAACAATGGCTGTACTCTCAAATTCTGGAAGATTCACAGGACCTCATTTTCCAACAGAATGGAGCTCTGCCCCATTGGCAAAGCGATGTACGAGGCTTTGTGAATGAATCCCTTCCTCAGCGCTGGATAGGTCGCAGGGTAAATGAAGACTGGCTCTGCACTTCTGGCCACCGAGATCTCCTGATCTCACCCCATGTGACTATTTCTTATGGGGTTATGTTAAGGAAGCTGTCCCGCCTCTACCTACAACTCTGGACGTATCACTGTGCCGTGCACTCAGTAACAGAAGATACGCTTGCTCGTGTGGTGGGACGAGTTTGGCTATCGCGTTTGCCGTGCAGCAAACGGTGAACACATTGAACATTTATAATGTATTAAACAAAACTTTGAAAATTCCTCTGTTTATTGGTATAAATATGGTTCATGTTGGATTTGTACTTTAATAAATGCGAATTTTATAAAATGGGTCCATTATTTAAAATCACCCTGTATACACATATATATTTATTTATTTATTTATTTATTTATTTACTTATTTAAAGGCGCCTTCTAGGACACTAAAACTTAGAGAACTAGTACCGGGAATTCCATTGCCATCTCAACCTACTGTGATAAAGTGGGGTTCTGGGTTGATGGCCACTCTGTACTACTATGAGCATTACAACCAGATTGGTCACGTAATTAGAAAATTTGACAATGAAGCAAGTTCAGGTATTAAAATTGCAAAATTGTTGATACAGCTGTGTGAACATTTGCAGTTATTCAATAATATATTTAAGGATATTCCTTTAACAATAAAACAACTTGAATTGTCACAGATCGCAATGCAGGAGTCCTTAAAGCTTGTCGAAAATTTGGCACAACATTTTATAGAAGTAGGCGAATGTTCTGCTGCTGAAATAGCAAAGCAGAAACTAAAGAGTGTTTTAGATAAAAACCCAGGATATGCAATTATGTGCCGTATTAAGGACGGCATTCTCAATAATGAAAATACATGTTTCTCAGATACCAACGTTCGTCCGTTTCGTTTTGCACCAATCACGTCATGTGATGTGAAACGGAGTTTTTCAAGATATGAACTTTGAGTTATAATAGAAGACGTTATGCTTTCATACATTCAGAAAATATATTGTAATCCATTGCAGTAGTTGTCTACGCATGGAAATCACACCTGAAACTGATTATGTCATCTGCTACAGATTATGTTTATTATTTTGTTCGTGTTATTTATAATTTATAATAAAAGCTTACATTACTACAGAACTGTACACTTACTTCTGTGCTCACCTATACCTATGGCTTGAGAAAATATTTATTACCCCACGCATGGAAGCCAGGTTGAAGAAGATGGTTTGGTACATTATTTTTTTGTAGTTGTATTATAGTTCACAGATTATAATTTTACTTCACTCATTTTATTAATGCTTGATACGATTTAAATAACACTTCACTGATATAGAGAGCTGTAAGATAGTTTTTATTAATTAATTACACTTTTTAACACGTAAATTTATTTTTCGTCTCACACGAATACCTACATATTATATTTCTTGAGGACACTTTTTGCGTCTGGTTGGTAACGCTGTCTGCAGGCAACTGACTTCTGAATTTGTAAATGTTTCTCCTTTTCAGTTTCTGATTGGCTAATCCTAGTCCAATAGAATACCTTCATTTAACTAAAGCTTTTTCTGATTGTTGATTGGCTATTTTATAAACTGTCACAAAAATTACATTATTGCTTCCAAGATTCACAAGTAGCATTATTAAACTTTCAAATTCATTATTGCCTCAAGGTTACCTCATTGTTAGCAAATTTTAACCTATTATTCTCACAGCTCCTACATTATTAGATTACGTACTATATTTACATAACATTATTACATAAACATATACAATGACCGTAATATAAACTTTTTATATATTGATACATACACATATTGCTTTAAGGAGGGCTGTTATTGAATTTATATATTATATAATTAGACTGAAAGCATTTAAATGTTAAAAATACTGCCTCAAATCACACCTGAAACTGATTATTTCATCTGCTACAGATTATATTTATTATTTTGTTCATGTTATTTATACTTTGTAATAAAAACTTATGCTACTACAGAACTATACACTTACGTCTGTGCCCACCTATACCTATAGTGTATACAGCACTTAGCATAAACTCAGTAGCGCACGAGACTACTGCCTCTCTCCTTTTCGCTCGCCAGTATAATAGAAGTTGATTAACCTAAAGCCATGTCCGAAGTTTATTAACAACACGTTTTAGCTTCATATGTCTGCCTTTGGCATCCTTTCTTACACAATAAAACAGATTTAAGTTTTTTAAAGAAACACTCTGATGAGTATAATTCTCATTCCGTTTAAGAAAATGCGGTGGTTTTTAGGAGACATATATCTTTCAAGCAGTTTCCTTGAATTTTGAATGTCCAGAGTTAAGTGTTAACTTCCTCTACTCTTACCGATAAACAGGAAATATACGTTTTGAGGCTCCCAAAAGGAAGAATTTAGTTCTCGTGTGTGTAGTGGTGGTAGTGGTCATTAGTGCCCAACGCGTTTGTGAGACTATGAAGAACATAGGAGTAGGGGTATGGCTTAGTGCAGAGGAGAACAAGACAGAGGACTGCTGGACCATTAGGCACGATAGCGCAGAGGGCAGAGTCCCTAACTTTTATAGATTGAAGCTCCCCGGAATGCAGCTGGTGAAACCTACTCCCCTACCCTGCGTGCTTGCACAGCCCACTGGGGGGGCCCATACTCGGAGACCGCCCCCATTCCCGGGGGACAAAGGCTTCATAGAGCATCCTTTACCCCTGACATTCAGCGCCGAGTCTCCAGCTGACGCTTTCAATCCTGAAACAAGTAGATGAAAGGTAAAGTGAAATGAGAATGGAGGTGAAGTGAAGGGGCAGGAAATTCGTAGAGTGTAATGAACTCTCTCAGCAATCGCTTAGCGACCCGGACTTGACTTTTCATGGAGAAGGAGTCGGGTTATTTGCCCTTAGCACTGAAACGATTAGGTTTATTATATTATCTCTTTTGTTTATAGTTTTAGTTAAATAGCCCTGTATCTCCAATGAGAGACAGTGCATTATTAACTAAATTTTCATTAGGAAGATCAGCATCCGGATTTATTAAGCCCAGTAACTCATATGTTTTCCTACCCAGAGCTTCACGTTTGAAGATTATATGAGAGGATGTTTCTTCCTCTTCATTGCACAACCATACTGGTTCTTATTTGAAGATTCCCATGTATGTAGATTTTCCTTAATCTACAATGTCCTGCCAATAACCCTGTTATCAGAATTATTTGGGATCTGTTGAGTTTAATAAGGAAGATTCTACTCATCATTCTTTTACTGTGCTTGCATCCTTCTATTTGCACCCTTTTTTGTTACTGATAATATTTAATCCACTCACCAATGGTTTCTCGAACAGAATTTATAGGGATGCCAAAAACTGGTTCAGGGTCAGTGAATGATTGTGCAGAGCCTTTCCTTGCCAAGACATCTGCTTTTACGTTTCTAAAAGTCCCTTGTGTCCTGGCACTCACCCAAGAGTAACCTGGTTGTACAAGGTTTATTAGGCATTTCTAGAGTAACTTAGATGTTATCTGACAGCTTGCAATTTTTTTTAAAGCTGCCTGACAGAGAAAATCCAGATTTTGCCACCTTTGTAGCTTCTTCTTAGATTCTCTCTGACCCAGGTTTCAATTGCAAATACTTCGGTTTGGAATGCAGTGATATAGCAACCAAGAGAAGCATAAATGACGCACTTCGGTGCTTTCCCATGTATTCCAGTTCCTGATCCATTGTCTGTTTTAGAGCCTTCTGTGTACGAAATCAGACTACTCTTTGGATAATGTATCTTGTTCTGACTCCATTCTAATATAATACTGAACGGCCTGTCAAAACATAGTTTTGGAATCTATAATCACTCCTCATTTCAAGTTGGAGGTTATTGATTATGTTTATAATTCTAATATGTCCCTGATTGTTAGGGTTGTACCATCAGGAATTTAGGTTCAGTGGATATACCACAAGCCTTGCATTACCTTTGATATGGGTATTCGAAAAGTAATGACAACACTGTTGTAAATCATAGATCCTAGTGGTGACAATTGTATTCTTGTAGTATATTGTTGAGAAGTCTTTGTTGTCTAAACTTGTAATACTGAAAGTCTTGAAATAGTAGTATTTTGTGAATTGAGGCAGTATTTTTAACACTTAAATCATTTCAATCAAATTATATAATATTTAAATTCTATAACAGCCCGCTTTGAAGCAATATGTGTATGTAATAATTTGTAAAATGTATGTAACAACCATTGCATATGCTTATATTATTGTAAACATGTTTAATAATGTTATGTGAATATATTACGTAATTTAATAATGAAGGAGCTGTGAGAATAATAAGTTAAACGTTGCTAACAATGAGGTAACCATGAGGCAATAATGAGTTTGAGAGTTTAAATGTTATTTGTGGTTTTTGGAAGCATTAATGTAATTTTAGTGACAGTTTATAAAAATAGCCAATCAACAACCAGAAAAAGCTTTAGTTAAAGGCAGGTATTCTATTGGAGTAGGATTAGCCAATCAGAGACTTGAAGTACAGAAATTTACAAGTTTAGACGGTTGAAATCTAGTCAGTTGCCTGCAGATAGTGATAGTAACCGGTTGCGAGATGCGTCTTCGAGAGATTTAATATGTATTTGTGTGAGATGAAAAATAGTTTTACATGGTAAAGAGTGTAATTAATTAATTATTAAATAAAAGAATCTCACAGCTCTCGATATCAGTCAAGTGCTATTTAATTTGTGTCAAGGATTAATAAAAAGCAGTGAATTAAAACTTAAAATCTGCGTCAGCGTACATTCTTGTCGCATCACGCCTTACCAAGACTTCCAATATGTCTCTAACAATAATACTGACGCAGCCGAAGCAAACATAAATATATAATATCTAAAGAAACAGTCAAATTACAAAGCTATTGTTTTTAAACTTGGGGCAAAGGCCACCTGAAAGTACATTTGGGGCGAAGGCTACCGGAAATTGTTTAATACACATACGGTTACAACTACTACAGGTTAGGTTCCCCAACAGTTGAAATAAATAAATAATACAGCTCCAACAAAACACCTTCTTCAGAACACATTCACTGTTGCTCACATTCAGTAAGTAATAACGCCCTAAAAGGATGTTCAGTAGATATGGACAAAGGTGCTTCATAAAAATCCATGTTGCAAGAGGAAAAATGCAAGTCAATGCTTTAGAGCATTGCAAGACCTTCGGGAGAGAAGTCCTACCTTATCGAACTATTGCAAGATGACTGGAAGGTTTCCACCAAGGAACACAGGAATGTCAACACAGAGCACGTGCTGGTAGAACCGTAGCTGCAACAGCGGATCTCCATGTTTAGGCTGTATGGGCTTTCTTGGAAGTTGACAGACGCTGGACATGTGTGGAGATTTCCAGGGAGCTTGGTATTGCAGCGTCGATTGTCCATATCATTTTAAGAAAAAAGCTGAAAGTGTGAAAAGTTTGTACCCACTGGGTTCCATACATTCTAACTGAAATTGAGAAGTGGCAGCGAATGGAGACAGCAAGAATGCATTTGGAGCGGTATGAACATGAAGGCGAGGCCTTTCTTCGTCGCGCTATCACAATGGATGAGATATGGATACGTTTGTATACACCTGAGCTGAAACGACAATAAGGCGAATAGCGACATACAGAATTGCCTCGCCCAAAAAGATGCTGGGCATTGCAGGGTCCTTCGAAACTGTTGATTACTGTGTGTTGTGATTATGTAGAATAATCTTAGTACATACTCTACCTCATAGTATAAGAGTGAATGGAGATTACTACTTGTGTTGCTTGGAACAAAATTTGCGCCCAGCATGGCGTTGTAAATGACCTCAGGCCATTGGAATTCCTATTGTGTTACATGATAATGCCCGTTGTCATGTAGCCACAACAATGAGGAATTTGTTTAGAAAGTGGAATTGGGAGGTACGACTCGAACATCCACAAAATTCACCAGACATGATCCCTTGTGACTATGACTTATTTTCAAAGATCAAAGAACCTCTATGAGGTATTCGAGTATAATCAAGAGTTGACATCCAGAGAGCTCTAGATTAATCAGTCAGACAGATATCTGGAAATGGTGCTGCAGATTAAATGCGCCTTCTTCCAAGGATTTGGCAAAGTGTTGTTGACCTGGCAGTAGACTATAATTGAAGTCCATAATATCAAAAGTAACCTAAATAAAGTTTTGTTATGTTACACTGTTCCCAATTCCTTTCTAATGCCCTAGTGTGTATGTATATGTGTACATATATATATATATATATATATATATATATGATATACATATAAACCATAAACACGAGGACAGTTCCAGAAGTACTGTTGTTTCAAACAAATGCATATGGTAGAAAGCACTACCCTTATAAAGCTTAAGTTTGAAGTTTGACGATGCTACGTCGTTTAGTAACTGTTTGGCAGCCATCAATAGTGAGCTCTCTCAGCGAATTTTTAAACATGGATAGAACTGGTCATCGTTATGTCATGCAATACTTTCATTTGAAAGGTCAGTCCAACTAATAATAAAGCTGAGATAGATTCTACTCTAGGGAAGTCTGCTCCTTCGTTTGTAAAATATAGGTTGGCAGAGTTTATGCGAAGCCGTACGAGCTGTCAAGACGAACATCGCAGTGGTCGACCAAATGACGTGACCACGCCAGAAATTGTGAGGAAAATCCAGAAAATGGCATTGGATGATCGTCGACTGAAATTGCGCGAGTTAGCAGACATCATAGGCATTTCAAAAAGTACTGTACATCGCATACTAACTGAAAATTTAGACATGAGTAAGCTATGCGCAAATTGGGTGCCGCGTTCACTCTCAATGGAAGAAACGCAGCGTCGTGAGGATGTTTCAGTTGAGTATTTGGCGATATTTCGCTACAATAAAGCCGAGCTTTTGTGTTGATTCATAACCACGGATGAAACATGGGTCCATCACTTCACATCTGAGACGAATAAACAGTCAAAACAGTGGATTGAAAGGGGAGAATCGTCTCCAAAGAAGGCAAAGATAGATCCATCTGCTGGCAAGGTCAAAAAAAAAAAAAGAAATCAATGGCGAGTATTATACAAAATTATAGCAGCGTTTGAATGATGAAATCAAGCAAAAACGGCCACATTTAGCGAAAAACAAAGTTCTGTTTCATCAAGACAATGCACCGGTTCCCACATCCATTATCGCCATGGCCAAAATCAATGAGTTAAAGTTCGAATTGCTTCCTCATGCACAATATTTGCCACAATTAGCCCCCTCTGATTATTTTCTGTTTCCAAAGTTTAAGAAATGACTTGATGTTAAAATATTTGCCAACAATGAAGAGGTGAAGTTTACAGTTGATGGATATTTTGCAGAACTCGACGGTTCTCACTATAAACAGGGTATCAAAGCTATTAAACATCGCTGGGAAAAGTGTATCGAGCTGAAAGATTATGTGGAGAAATAAATATGTCTTTCCCAACATTTTTGCGTTCTCTTTGTTAGATCGAGTACTTCTGGGACAGCTCTCGTATATATATATATATATATAAGTTGAAGTTTAAGGAGAATCCCCATAGCAGCTAATAGGATACTTTTCATAGCCCCAAACAAGCTAACCTTTGAATACTGCCAAGTTTGTTAGCTACCTGTTTTGACTAACTTTGGGCCACCACACAAGTGACCCATAGGTGATTATGGGTCTCACCACTGGGTCCCGTGGAAACACCCGGAAAAACCCATGAGTTAGGAAGGTCGGCCGCGGTAAACGAATCCACGACCTCCCGAATGCGGGCTGTAGACGTTACCCCCTGAGTCATTCTCTCGGTCACGAAATCATAACTTCGATGGGAAAATGGTAAACAAATACTACAGTTAGTAACCACTTAGACACCGCTGTTTTTACTCTTCTGGCAATACGAGTAAATTTGCACTGTAAACCAAACACTTTTTGAACTGAACACAGTAGTTTAAAAAGGCCACTGTGATATAACGCAGCGCAAGAGTAAACACGTGGAGAGGTTTTCCCAGGCCTGGCGGCGTAAAAATTAAAAGAGCTGAGCATTGCAACACAAATGGAATTCAAATGCTAGCGTTTAAACCTCCGAGGAAGAAATTGCACCAGCCACGTGCGAAGCTCATTAAAAACAATGCCCAGTTTTTAACACCACAATTCGGGACTTGCAATAAAAATAAACGCATACAGAAGAAAGCCATTAACCTCTCTCGCCAGTTTTTGTTTCGAATCGCATTATAGTAGAACTGCACGTACCTACATCAATATTAAATTCCCTAGCATCCACGTATCGATTTTCATTCGAAGGGAGAACAACAAAAAAAGAGAAAGAGTGGAAATAGAACGGGGGTTACAATTTTTCATCGCATACCTCTCGTTTCATTTTAGTTTTTATATCGCAATTGAGCGCATTCCTAATAATATTTCTGCCATTGTGCCCGAGGAGAACAGCTGTCCAGTCCATTCAGCGCTTTAATCACTTACCTCGCATCCGGTTCATATCCAATTCAACCTGCTGCTGCCTTTATACGGTAAGAAAAGAAAAAGAAACTGTATTAGATATTACAAATGAACAGAAGCTAGTCGGTTTTATTTACAGGTTCAAATCAAACAGGCCTGTTTATATGCGCCAGGGTATGAAGTGGTTTTGTTTCCGGCTTTCGTTTTGAGGATCCCAGGTTCGATCCCCGCTATGGGGTGGCGATTTTAAGTCTGCCCTATCCACGCCTTCGGAGCCACGGAAAAAGCTGCAGATCCTCTCATTTCAACGCCATCGTCATCATCACCCTTCCATTGGAGGTAACGGACTCCGCCCTCTAGTTGCTTCCACCTCAGAAAAGGGTCCTGTCATCGCTTTGTGGAATGAAAAAAAAAGTTTTATTTATGGACGTTCTTTAACTTCTATGATTCTTAGCGTCCCATTCTATATTGCGGGTGAAAGACCGGAAATTTTGCTCAGAGGCCTCCTTATCAGGCTTGAGGTTCTTTCATGTGCCGTAAAGCTACGCCACGAGACTACCGGAATTTCTTCCTTTCCAAAGGAAGCCATGCTAAAGGCTTTTACACCCGAAAAAATCCATCGCCCTCCGCCGGGTTTGAACCCGGACGTCGGGAACTAAAGGCTAGCATGGCACCCCTACACCACGGATTGGTGAAATGAGGTAACTCCCAAAGATCATAGGCCATATATGGGGAGCGTTAAAGACAAATATATCAAATATTTACTAGAAATCCTATTTTGGAATTATTGGGTCTTAAAATTACATAAGAATACGAGAGAACATTCTTAAACTTATCAGCATGACCAAGTACACACAAGATTTAGAGAAAATTATTATTTTTATTTTTAATTTCTCTACTACTCACCTATGGTAGATAAGAGGAAGTATTGTTTTCCACCCAAAGATTTGATAACGAAATTCCAGTGAAAATACATGTTTTGAGGCCCCTAAACCTAAAATTAGTTTATAATAAGATCCGTGTAACTGTGTGTTTGTGCATTAACAGTATAATCCAAAACCGAAATGTCCAGTAAATTCTCCACTTAATAGTTAGGTTCAGCATCTTCCAAATATACAACACGAAGATTTTTAAGAAATTTTAGAGTTCTCTAATTTCATATGATTGAGATATTTAAATGACAAATAAAATGCATATTTTGAATTTTCTGAAATGTCTGTGAATCCCTCTTCATTCGGAAGGAATTTTGTATAACTACTAAGCCATAAAAGACAGACAAAAACGCACTACACAAAATATATAGATGTCTTTCAAACATACAAATTACCGCAGATAATCTTTTTCGCGGCATTAGCCATTTCTGAGATATGTTTGAATTCTCAATACTTTGATTTTTAAATGTTATCGTTTTTCAGTTATTTCTCACTAATATTATAGAAAGGGCATATAATTTCTAGACCAGATATGGCGATCCGTTTTTTAAACATCTGACTACCGATTTCATCTATCCCTCTTGAATCTCCAACGAAATGTGTAATGAATCTATCTCTGCAAGGGTTTTTCTCGATTGACGAGAGCTAGATAGAAAAAAAATATGATGTGATACAATCACACGACTATCTTTATCCTCTATCTTTATTAGTGGGTATACAAACCATTCCTACTAAAACTTATCTTTACTTCTACTATATTTTAATAAAAATAAACCTTTGTGGAAATAGCTACAATACACTTTTCGTTATAGACATAAAGAGAACAGCAATGATCAAATGTTTAAGAACTGGAAGCTACATCTGCCTTAAAATTCCATACTGTTTCCATGCAATCGTGAAAAACAACTGAATCTTGAAGGAGTTTAAAAGAATTTCGTAATTCGAAACATTAATAACGATATCTCAGAAACGGCTTATGCTACAAAAAACTTATTTGAAATAAGTTGTGTGTTTTAAAAAGATTTTAATTTTTTTGTGTAGTACGTTTCCATCTATTCCTTAACGTTTACCAATTATACAACATTATACAAAATTCCTTCCGAATGAAGAGGACCTTAAAGGTATTCCCAGAAAATTCAAAATATACATTTTATTTGTCATGTAAATATCCTTAATATATGGTATTTTAATAAAAATCCTTAGAACCATTGTTAGTAAATTAAAAACTTCTAACAATTTCCCATGTAAAGGGTAGTTTAGTGGGGTATTTTCTTCAAAATCTGTGTGTCGTATCTTTGGAAGGTACTGAACATGAATCCAACTTTGGTATTTATCCGACTTTTCGTTTTTGAGATATGCTCTTCACAGGCACGCAGACACACAGGGAGAACATTTTCTAAATATAGTTTTCGGGTGGAATGTAATACCTTCTCTACATACTATGTACGTGGTAGAGAAAGTAATTAGATCTCGTAAATACTTTATAGAAACTACACAAGGTTTCTCCAATTGTGCAAAATAAGCGTATTTCAGAGCTATGAGTATCTTCGTCCACCCAGCTATTTCTTCAGGTTTGCGAACAAAGAAGTAAATCCGACAGATGCGTCAGATGTAGACGCACTTGAGTTTGCAGCGCTTGGTTTTGTGTGAAATCGCATTATCGTGATTAAAATTAATTTCTTTATCATAAGGTACGAAAAAGCCTGAATGGCATCCTTCAGTTGATCGTGAAGCGTAATATTCCTCGGTTATGGTCTGCGCTTTTTTATAGGATAGGACTAGTTAACGGAGAGGGACACCTTGCACCTCGACCGGCAGTGAATCTTTTGTGCGTACACCACTGGGAGGAACGAATGAGTTGAGGAAACCGCAGGAGTTGCAAAGCGAGCCGGCGCAATTCCACAGAGACGTACAGAGTTCCCCGACAGTCCCAGGCTTGCCCACCCGGCATCGGGAGGCCGTTCGGAGGCGTCCCTCTAGTGGGACCGGAGAAACACAACGCAACACTGAAGGTGGGGCCAAGAAGAAGTTCCAAATCTGCCCACCGAACCACAGCCCAAGAGTCAACCTGAAACATGCAAGTGAAATGAAATGAGAAGAAATGGGGCAGAGGAAATCCGTGGTAGAATACACAATGCCACATTCGCCTTTTGTCTACCAGAAAAACCACGAAAAACTCGTGGTCAGAGGTGAGCATCGGGAATCAAACCAGGACCTCTCGAATGCGCCTCACACGTTACGTGGAGCTACCTCACTTGGTTGCCCTGTTGGAGTCTATGCACCACCCATGAGAATCCCAGAAAACCGTAGCCGTGACTTTTCCTGCAGATGAAACTGATTTTACTTTATTTACCACCTTTTAGTAGGCAGAGAAGGTATTGCATTCCACCAAAAACTTCATACCGAGATTTCGCCGGAAATACATGTTTTGAGGCCCTCTGAATCTGTGTATCAATGGACAGCATAACTTAGACGAAAAGTTGGATAAATACCAAGCTTGGGATTTAAGTTCAGTATATTTCAAAGATGCTGCATGAATATTTTTAAAAGAAGCTACCCCCAAAATACCCTTTACATAGTAGCGTAGGCTATTCCCAGAAAATTCAAGATATACATTTTATTTTTCACGTAAATACCGTTAAAGCCAATTTTTTACAAAATAAAAAATTTGTAAAGGGTAGTATGGGGTGGGGATTTTTAGAAATATTCGGTCGTATTTTTGGAAGATACTGAACTCAGATACCAAGTTTGGTCTTTATTGGACTTTATGGTTTTGAGTTATGCTGTTTACAGACATAGGGCACTTTTTCTAAAGGTGCTTTGTTTGTTCAAGGGGCCTCAAAATATGTATTTATGGTAAACTTTGGACATCGAGTACAATAATTCCTCTACTTATTCTACGTACATGGTAGAGAAAGTAAAAATGAGCGATGAGCTGGCTGATGTGATTGAAGGCAGATAATGTATAACGGGGTGTTTAAAGAAGCGATTATACAGAGGGTAGCCAGCTGCGGTATATCCCTTTAATGTAGTTGCCGGTGCGACCGAGGTGCAAATTAGGAATTCAGGTCGCATAAATATTCCACATATTCCCTCGGCTGAGTTAGAGACATAACTACCCCATAACACTTATGGCTGGTATTTACGCTAAACCTCGTGTCAAACTGGCTTATGGAATACCTCGTGCAATTTAAATCCACCAAGGAATGCCCAGAATGCCCCACAGGGAATGATAGTTATCAGGTACATTATGGCTGCGTCAATAGCCTTAAATCAGACACCTTTTTAAAAGCGCACATTGCGCTAACGCAGCGTTAGCGCCGCTCGTAATGGAATTCTTTCATTAGGAAGAATGAATTACCTAATTATTATTGCCAGCTGCAATATCGGATCATTTACTGCCGCACACCGAGCGCTATAATAGATAGCGGTATACTTTTGCATTGCACACCACGTACAGTCGACCACATGGAATCGTGCCAATATAATGCGCAGTGTTTTATGTTGGTAATGAAACACTAAGCCATCTCTGCCATTCTCAGCGCCTCCTTCACTGGTTCTAGCACACCATTAAGTGTTTGCTTTACTCTCTCCTTTTCCTTTGCTCCTGATCCTGAAATTGAACTGTATCTCTAAGATAATATAGGAGTGCCAGCCTTTCGACATCAAACCAATAAGAGGCGGACTCAACCAGGGCCTGGTGTGGGACGTCGTTGTGAAGAATAGTTCCAGTCACTCAATTGAAATGTTTCATACTCCTCCCCTTTCGCCGCTCACCCAAGGATGACCTTTGTTCATAGTTAATGTCTGTGTGTCAGACTTGAATTCAAGCCAACAGGAGATTTGTTCACCCAGGGCTGGTGTGGAACACAGATAAGGAGTTTCTACCAATAATAAACAAAGAAAAACTCTGAAGGAAACCTAAAGCATCGGCACTTGACTGCACAAACTTTCGATGTCTATATTTCACCGCAAATAGATATTTTGGGACTCCCTGAACTCAAAAACATTTAGAAATATCTTATGATACATTTACAGACTTTCTCTATCCTCTATCGTTTATTGGAGTGTATAAAATTATTCTTACTAAAGCTGTTTTATATAGCTACTACGTTTTAATCCAACTAAACCTTTTCAGAAATAGCTACATTACACATTTCGTTATACATACAAGGAGAAAGCGATAATCAAATGTATTAAGAGCTGGACGCTATAAGCTGGCCTTAAAATTCCATACTCTTTCCATGCAATCTCGACAAACAGCTGAATGTTGAAGGGACTTTAAAGAATGGCCAAGAAATGAACAATTCGATTCATTAATAACGGATATCTCAGAAATGGCTTCTGAGATATCCGTTGGCTTATGGCTTCATAAAAAAAACATATTTTGAAATAAATTGTGTATTTTAAAGCGATCTACACTTTTTAGTATTACGTATGTATTAGATATACATACTATTTGTCATACTAAAAATGTTGTCATCTGCTTAATGTATAGTATTTTAATCAAAATCGTTACAGTCCTTTTTAATAACATCAAAAACGTCGAAAAATGTTCAAGTAAAGGGTGGATGGATGTGGAGGATTTTTGTGAAAATCTTTGAGTCGCATTTTTGGAAGATTTTTGGAAGTTTCGATACCAAGTTTGGTGTTTATCTGACTTTTAGTTTTTGAATAATGTTGTTCACAGACAGTCACCGACACACAGACCGGACATGTTTCCAAAAATGCTTTCCTTTGGATTCAGGTATCTCAAAACATGTATTTTTGGGTGGGATGCAATACCTTCTCTACCTACTATATACGTGGTAGAAAAGTAAAAACATCTAAATGATTTACTTCTTTTGGAAATTTCAATTTAAGGTTTAAATAGTGTTTATTCTCACAATATAATAAAGAAACTGACATTTTAACTCTATTTACAGGTAAACATCCAGCATAAACGCAAGGTGATTGGGTTACATATGAGCAGCACATCAGCTAACCGTAAGTTATCTGCACTCTTTGCAATTGAAGGTTAATAATTTAGGTAAATTTTCATTACAGATCACCGTTTTACATTATTTTTCTCGATTTGATTCAGTGACTATTGCAGGGTTCCTTGATCAATAGAGATATCTGATGCGTCACTCTGAAAACACATTTTCTCAGTTTGAGAGATTTGAGTGTGGGGATTTCCTCCAAAAGGTTCCAAATCAATGAGGTTTTGGTGTATTAAATAGTAGACTTTAGTTTCTGAATAACTAATCCCTGCTTGGTAACCTAAGAGTATATCTATGTTTTAGCCACTTTGAGTTCCTCCAGAGGTCTTAAAAACATCTGCAATGCAACATTTTTATCCACACGTGATTGCGAGTTTTGCGATTTGATTTTGTGTAGATGCCTATATATTAGTGAAACGTCAAACAGAAAATTACCGAACGAGATGGCTCCACGGTAACGCTTTCAGTAGGTCCGGGTTCAATCCCCGTTGGACCGGTCACTCTATCTTGTGTTGATAGGCGAATGTTTTCCCTAGTTGGTAGACCAACTACTTCTACTCGATGATGGTTTTAATACTTACACTTATGAGAGTTATTTATTGTAAACTTTTTCAACTTGTCTTCCCTCTGCATTGACACATCCCTGAAGATGATTTGGGACACTTAAATATATTTCTTCGCACAGTTGTGGATTCGAATCAATAATCTGAAAAGCATTATCAACGGCATAGTTTACATCCTCGATTGTGGTTGGGTTTGAAGCATAGATCATATCTTTAATCAATCCCCAAAATGAAAAATCTGATGTGTTACACTCACATGACTTTCTCTACTCTTGTACAAACTATTTTACACACGCTTATTCTCCATATGCTTCATGTTAATGGAGATATCGAGATGTTAATCTTATTGCTAATTTTCTTGTAGATGCAAGGGGAATATGGTAGCTTTTAAGCGATAGTCAAATCTTTTATGCGCTGGTTACTATGTGGCGCATTCCAATCTCTTGGCATTACCAGGACAAAAAAAATGAATAACGAATTTGAGAAAAAGTATAAGTATTGGAAAATTTAAGGGAATAACAAGCAATATCTTGAAAATGGTTCACCCAACAAAAATAATGTATATGACATAACGCGATCTACATTTTCTGAGTAGTAAAATTTGTCTATCTCTTATGGTTTACCAGTTATGCAAAAGTCGTTCACAATGAAGAATACTTTTGGAGAAATTCCCAGAAAATTCGAGATACACATTTCATTTGTCATGAAAATATCTTAAACATATGATATTTTAATCAAAATCGTTACAGCCATTTTTGAGAAATTTAAAGTTTTCGAAAAATATTCCATGTAAAGGGTAATCTGGGGTGGGGGGATTTTCTGGAAAACCTTGGTGTCGCATCTCTGGAAGATACTGAACCTAAATACCAAGTTTGGTGTTTATCCGACTGTTCGTTTCTGAGTTATGCTGTTCACAGACACACACACACACACACGGGTATGTTTCCAAAAATGCTTTTTTTTGGATTCAGGGGTCTCAAAACATGTATTTTCGGCGAAATCTCGGTATCGAATACGTAGTAGAGAAAGTAAAAATTCATTGGATTGAGGTCTGATGATCTGGGAGGCATTTCTATTGCCGCTCGTCTTCCAATAACTCTTCCACCAAACACCTCATGAAGGTAGCTTTGCACAGCCACAGCGCCATCATGGTGTAAGTAAATGAGTTGAAATTGTTTTAGTTCATTTATGACCCTGTAACGACATAGGTGGTCAAAACACCAAGGCCCCAGAGCTCCACGACATGACATGATATAGCACTCCACACAATGACACCAGGTTAGTTAAGTTGTTTTTGAAAAGTGATAATTTTCTGTATACCAATACGCGCAATTATGTTTGTTGACGTGGCTAGATAATTTAAATATTGCTTCGTCACTCCAAATGATTCTACGCAGAAATCACTGTTACTGTGCTGAAGCTCTTTCAGAACTGATTCACAAAATTGAAGCTTACGATCAGGATCGTCTGCTAGTAGACGCGGTATGTAGCGATTAAATTTAGCTTGATGTATAATTCTCCGGACAGACGTTTGTGAAACATTCTGCTCCACAGCGAGCCTGCAATTAGACCTTTTAGGACTCTCTAGAATAACTTGTAATACTTTCACATTTGTCTCCTCACTTAATTATGGTCTACCTAGCCTACGGCAGTCCATCACTGATCCACTTGCTTCAAAATGTTTCTTTAAATTAATTCTATCTGTTGGTAGAACAGTATTGGAGTGTCCATTCCGTGTTTCATTCCAAGTGTCAATTAATAACGCATAACCATCTTTGTACCATATTTGAATACAAAAAAGTGTGTATCTGAGTAAATAATTATCATATGAACGTCACAGACGGGTAATTTGAAATTCATGGGAGACTAAAACCATAATAGAGTAGAAGTGACTTTTGGCCTACCCTATATAAAGTCGCGAGGTTTCCTTTCCCCCATTCCCCAAAATTATGTTTCAGGATCGAAGGATCTGGCAAGTAGACTTGGTCAAGAGTATGGCGGCGGGGTTTACTTTTCGGAAACGCCTGCCCTGACTTTCGGTGTGTGATGGGCCCCCACAGAGACCTCTTTGTGCGGAGAGGCAGCCCTATGGGAAACGTATCTGCAGATGAGTTAGAGACCCCGTCTGCGACGAATCCTGCCGCCACGGATCTGTCATTCTTCGTGTTCTTCACTTCTCCCCTTCCTCCTGGAGATTTTCAGAAGCAAAACAGGCCTTCACGTGCGCTCAAGTACCCAAATAATCCTCCGTTTTCAGATAACAATGACGTAAAATTATTATTTAGTTTCCGTATGTATAATTCAAAGACACGCTACGAGTGGCAAAAAATGTAGGTTCTGTGTGTCAGACCTTGGACGGTGCTATATCTGTCCCTTATCTCTCTCAATGCTCGAAAGGGATTCCCTTCCCATTTTAGTCAGAAAAATAGAAAAATCCACATTAAGTAGTAATAAAAATTAGACGTAACTTCTTAAATATTATAGTGATATATTTTTAATGTAATAATCATTGTAAGCGTTAAATTTTTCACAAGAATAATTAAAAAGCAATAAGTTGATTTTGTGACTTCATGACTTGTTATAAACCACCATTACTGCATAATTGGATAAGGTAAAGATGCATAAATTCTGGCCCCGTTGGTCACGAAGTCCAGTTATGGACCTGATTTGTCAGAAAGTCACAAATAATTTGTACAATTATTCGGAAAGAGAGATATGGTTAGGGGAAAAGCGCAAAAGGGAACATGCTGTTAAATTTATATATCCACTGTTCCGATATTTTATTTTATAGGTCCCCTTATAGCTCCTGTACCCCTCCCCCCACACGCAAGGGCTGTATCCCCTTTATGGGCGGGTCAGATTATACATAAAGTTCCATGTGAATCTTCGTGCCTGTTCTTGCGTGAAAAGTATACATCCACACATAGAAGGAAAATTAATTTGTTTTTCTGGAAAAGGATTTTAAATGCCCGAGTACATTATTTACCCAAAATTGAAAATCACCAGATTTTGATAACAGTTTTATTACATACCGAAAAACACCAACTGGTAACCTGCTCTATGCGAATTAAAATAAAATCAGAGTACAACATTCGGTACGCTATTCATAACATAAGATATCTCAACTGTCGCAGGTGATGGAAGGTTAAGATATTGCAACGCTGTTGTTACAATACCTTAACTCTAGAAGAACTTAGGATCTTTACAAACTGAAGCTGCTATGGCGAGGGAATGGAAGAAACATCTGCTTTTAACTTATAGGTTCTTTATCGGAGGAGGACACCTCGGCACCGCGGCCTACAGAGATCTATTGTGCCTACTACCTCCAGGACGAAGGGATGAAGTCGAGGAACCACACATAAGGCTACAGTCCACGGGGACGTGCAGGAGTCCCTAATATTTCCAAACTCGCAGATCCGTGTGTCACCGCCGAAGGTGCCAAGAGTGTGTCAACGGGGAGTTTTCTTTCTAGTGAACATGCATCCACGCCATCTGTTCGGCACTGCCACACACCACGAAACCTAGAAGCATACCTGAAAGATGAAAAGGAAATAGAATCAAAGGGAAAAATGGAAAGGAAATCGTGGTATCAAAGAAACCGCCCCAGCGTGCTCTGTCGACGCCGGGGAAACCATCAAAAACCCATGGGTCAGAGAGGACGTTCACCGGGGATGAACCCGAATGCAGGCCACAGGCGTTTTCGCCCGAGTCATCCCGCTCGGTTGCTGCTAACTTAGATCTATTCAATTTCAGGTTTACGAACAAAGACACTGTTTAGCAACCAATAGTAAGACTACGAAGATAGCTATTTCACTTAGCAACACTATGGGTTACATGCTGGATCTCTACTGAGATTTCCCCCCCAACGGCAGGAAGTGCACCAAAAACAGTCAATCTCTATGCCAACAGTGGCTTATTTCAAACAAACTATTCCCTAGAATTGATGGAAGTGATCGGACTAATGGTGGGAGACCGCGGTAGTTTCCAAAACACTTTATCCCCAAATGGAAACAATTGCGCTTGTCTAAAGTCGTAGTTCAATCGCTCTACTTTGCCATCAGCTCTACAGTATGAAATAATAAACTGACTTAATGATGTTAGACTATATCTAAAATTATAATTTTAATAATCATCCTCATTTATCATCTTATTTGTATCATTTGATAAAAAGTTTATTTTTCAATTGTTTGCTTGAAGTGCTCTATACTTTGCAGTATTGTGCTCTTTAGAAGCAGGGACATAAACCAGAGACTAAAGATAATGCTTTATAAAATCCTCATATGTAGTATAGTGGTGTATGGTGAAACGTGGACTCTCTCAAAGAAAGCTGTGGTAAAGATCGATTATTTCTAAAGGAATATTCTGTGGAGAATTTATGGACCTTGTGTATGCAAGGAGAATGGAGAACTAGATATAATTAGGAAATATATTCCTCATTTGAAGAGGTATCCAGAATCGGGCGAGAGTTGCACTTCTTCTTATAAACTTGCTATCTCACCTGGATGGTGTCTCAAGGTAAGTTCTCTGAAGTCCTCTGCCTGGGCTACCAGTTTTAGAGCTGAGAAGAAATGCCCATCCTATCTACCTATCTTTGGCGAATAATGAAGGCAATTAATGCACTGAATTCCCCTTAACGACTTGATTTATTTTAACACAATAACTTGTTGAAGAGCCTAGCACTGTTTCCATTTTGAATAATACTGAAGTAATCAGTGAGCTGTATTTTCTATCTTACTAACACTTTAGATTTTGCCGTATACCTAACTATCTACTCACATGTTATCTCTCTCATTCACACACACACACGTGTTATAGCACCTGTCACCAAATAGCTCGCATAAGAGAATATGAAAGAGTGGAAATATAGGGCCGAACTTTTTTTATACTCCTCTGCTATGACGCTATCATTCGCGTCTTTTTGTACAACCTCTATTCTCATTGGTAATTTACTTGGCGTGCTATGAGAACAAAAGTGTCCAATTTTAGAATTAAGCTGTCTGACTCCTTTGGTAAAACCCACTATGTCTCACTCACAACTCTTTTTTTCTATCATCTGACTCCTTTTCCAAATCCTTTAACGTTCTGGGAATTCCATCCCTATCTCCGTCCTTCTTTTAATTCGACCCTTATCTCTCTTTACAATTGTTTGCCCTGTCGGATGTATGTAGCCTTACATCCTTATCGCATATAATTCGTCTTAAGATACTCAAATGGGTAGGCTATTTAATAAGAATGGAGGATCATTAAATGTCAAAGAAAGTGTTCTCAGAAGATTTTGGAGGAGACCACGTAGCAAATGGGAAAACATCGTATGCAACACATATCCTTAAGAACGGAAACTGGAGATTTGCAGCGCAAGATCGTCTACGCTGGTGGAGAGCAACTGGGAAGACTATGGTCCATGCACCATAGTGGAAGTGGAAGTTGGTGTGTTCTGGCCAAAATGGGAGCCAGTAATTACGGGGAGCTGTTGTTATTTCAACAATATATTTATATATTACATTATGCTTCAATATAATTATCTCAGTCGTTCCATATTTGAGTGTTCCAGATATTAATACGGCTGCAATAACTTTGCTGGTAAATATTCCAGTGTCGTTTTAAAACTGACCGATATAAGCGTAGCACAATCATAAAATATTTCAGTGATACAACCTTACATTGCCCTGGCCGAAGTATAGCATTCCATAAAAAATCGGTATCGAAATTTGAACAGATATATATATATATATGTATTTGAAAATTAAAATATTAATTCTAAATATATAGGCCACAAGAGATTATTTAACATAAGTGTTGATTTTTAACGAAATCTACATGCTTCCTGTTGTGAGCTTTCGTGCATCTCTCATGGTTTACCAATTATACAAAATTCATTCAGAATGAAGAGGACTATTCCCACAAAATTCAAGCTACGTATATTATTTGTCATGGGAACATTTTATACGTTTGATAGGTTAATCAAAATTGTTTTGACAAAATAAAAAAATCTTATCTGTTACACTCACATGACTTTCTCTACTCTTGTACAAACTATTTTTACAAACGCTTATTCTCCATCTACTTCATTTTAATCGAGACTCTATCTTATTGCTAATTTTCTTGTAGATGTAAGGAGAATATATGTTTACAAGGGCAATACAGAAATACAGTAGCCTTTAAACATAGACATTACTCTTAATAGCTACTTGCTATGTGCAGCACCATTCTCTTTACCACAGATTAATACTCTTTGCATATCCAAGACAAAAAAATGAATAATGACTTCCCATTTGAGAAAAGTATTGAAAAAATTAAGGGAATAACAAGAAATATATCGAAAATGGTCCACTCAACAAAAAAAATGTATATGACATAAATTGTGTATTTTAACGAGATCTACATTTTTTTCTGTAATAAAATTTTGTCTATCTCTTATGGTTTACCAGTTATGCAAACGTCGTTCACAATGGAGAATACTTTTGGAGACATTCCCAGAAAATTCAAGATATACATTTTATTTGTCATGCAAATATCTTAAACATATGATATTTTAATCAAAATCGTTAGAACCATTTTTGAGAAAGTTAAAATTTTCGAAAAATATTCCATGTAAAGGGTAATCTGGGGTGGGGGATTTTCTTGAAAACCTTTGTGTCGCATCTCTGGAAGATACTGAACCTAAATACCAAGTTTGGTGTTTATCCGACTGTTCGTTTCTGAGTTATGGTGTTCACAGACACACAGACAGACACACACACGGACATGTTTCCAAAAATGCTTTCTTTGGATTCAGGGGGTCTCAAAACATGTATTTCCGGTGAAATATCGGTATCGAATTTTTGGGTGGAATACAATACTTCCCCTACTCACTATACGTAGTAGAGAAAGTAAAAATGACGACTGCCTCTGTGGTCTGGTGGTTAACTTGCTAGCTTCCAAATCCAGTGGTCTCGGGTTGTATTCCCGGCTAGAGAAAGGGAATTTAGCTCTATCCAGGATTATTCCCCATTCTCCCCAGAGTCTGGATGTATGAGTAAGAGAGTAAAAGTGTGTGTATGTGTGAATTTAATGTTTGTAAAGAAAACCTAAAGTAAACACCCCTAAAATTAACACAACAGTAAAACGAGTGAACATCATTGCCTATGAGCAATTGTTCTAAAGGTAAACCCACCGATATGGCCTTAGGTGTTAAAGGCGGCATATAAATTGAACAACAGCAAAATGACAATAATTTCTATGTAGCATGTAGTTTGAGCTGAGAGAATTTCTGGAAAATGTTCATGTCTTATCCTTGAAAAATATCCAAATAAGTAACATGGTATTAAAAAGAGATTTCGTTTTTAATTATGTGATTACAAATACACACACGCGCGTGCTACCTTTTCTCTAAATACCCCTTGTTGATTCAGGGTACTCCGATGAAATATACATACAGAATTCTTGGATGGGATCCAGTTCTTGCTCTATTAGAAAAACCAATACAAATAATTTTTTATGAAAAGCTTGCAGAATATCTATTGAAAATAAAGGTAATAAAAGTCGTATTACACTATCATTTTTATTAAAGGTTCTAATCAACAGACATGATAAAATAAACACATTTGATAACTTAACATAACACATCAAATATATAAAATCCAATAATTTCAGTTGCATGTGATGGTAAATGTTTGAAGCTAGACACTTGAAACAACGTTTATATAAAAGAAAAACTCAACAAGTTCCAAATCTCTCGGAAGATGGTACAAAGACAGGGTTTTCATTCTTAGATTTTATTGCAGATCAAAGCGCAAACTGTTCTGTAGTACGCGGAGTTTAAATCAATTGTCCGAGTTCAAAGGGAGTTTCGGTGAGTCTTTAACCATGATTCTCCAACTACTAAAACATAAAGAAGTGGTACAATACATTTTTAGCTAAAGTGTGTTAAAGAAGCATGAATCGCAGAATCTTTGACGAAATGGTTGCAAATTTCAAGCCGCATTTGAGCGAAGCCCACGGAAGCCACTAAAAGGAGCTTCGAGGGAACTTCAAATACCGAAATCAACTTTGTAATTAATTGCCCTCAAACGTCTCAAATTGTACGCATACAAACTGCACTTATTTCACCATTTGAAGACGAATAACAAACCCAAACGAGTGCAATTCGGCAATACGATGCTAGACCGTCTCGGCGCTGATACTGATTTCATGTTCAAGGTTTTCTTCTCGGAATAAGCCGCTTTCCATGTGTCAGGCAAGGTGAACCGGCATAATGTGCGGATCTGGGGATCGTAGAATCCGCACGCTACACAAGAGCACGTTCGTGATAGTCCCAAGGCTAATGTTTGGTGCGGTTTGTCACAAAATAAAGTCCCTGGACCGCTTTTCTTCGCCAAGAAAACTGCCCGTGGTGCCACATATGTTGATATGCTGGAGAAGTTCTTCTTTCCACAATCTGTAGCCTAACATCCTTTTCCAACAAAATGGTGCTCCTCCACACTGGTTGGATGAAGTCCATACGACTGTACAACGTTTTCCCTGGCCGTTGGATTGATACGAGAGAATTGACCATGTGGCCCCCGAAATCTCCAGATTTAACACAGCTCCATTTCTTTCTCTAGGCCTAGTCAAAGTAAACCTTTACGCCACTCCAGTCACAGGCCCTCGTAATCTTCGGGAGCGTTTCATAGAGGCCATTGAGAGCATTTCAGAAGAATGCTCCAACGTACTTGGCAAGAAATTGTTCATCACCTTGACATCGTCATAGTGTCTGCTGGAGCTCACATGGAGATGTGGCGATGTGCATATTAAAACATATTAAGTTTTCCTTTCATATAAACGTTGTTGTAACTTTCTATCTTCAACCGTTTACCCGTCACATATAATTGAAATTAGGGACATTTGACCACACCTCTCCGTATTGTGAGGCGGTATTTTTTAACACTTAAATGATATCAGCCTAAAATAAAGAGAGTTGAAGGTTGTTACACTACATCACTAAAATATTCTTTTTATTAAATATTAATATTTTAGTGGTGTAGTGTAACAACCTTCAACTCTCTTTATTTTAAATTATGACACATCACTGTTACTAGCTTCTAAATCTTCAAAATTAGTCGATATCAGCCTAATTATATAATATAAAAATTTTACAACAGCTCGCCTTAAAGCAATATGTGTAACCTATAATATATAAAAAGTGTATATTACATTCATTGTATTGTGTTTATATTATTATATACATATATAAAAATGTTATGTGAATGTATTACGTCATCTAACAATGTAGGAGCTGTGAAAATAGAAGAAGCTGCATTCCGTAGCAAACAGAATTATAAAGTAGCAGCCGAAAGTTGCTAACATTGAGGTAACCTTGAGACAACAATAAATTAGAAAGTTGAAAAAGGCTACTAATAGTTCTTGGAACAATAATAATGTAATATTTAAAACAGTTTATAAATAGCCAATCAAAAACTAGTAAAGCTTTAAGTTAAATAAAAGTATCCTATTGAGGTAGAATTAGCCAATCAGAGCCCTGAAATAGAGTAAATGAACAAATTCAGGCGGAAGACGCTACAAGGAAGCGTAACCAAGCAGTCCAGTTTAGATATGGTACGGGTTCAGTGTGAGACATGATAAGTTATTGCGGTGAGAATAATATAAAGTTTACGTATTAAAAAAGTGTAATTCACAATAATCTCACAGCTCCATAATAGAATACATCAGTGAAGTGTGAAGGGTTAATAAGAAAAGGTACAATACAATTATAATTTGTGTAAGCCTTGTTCTTTAGCCGTACCAGCCCTGTTAAGAGATACTTGCTTTACAAATTACTAATAACCCAGCTGAGGTATACACATATAATACTTAAATAAACATTAAAGTACAAAGTTGATTTTTCAACGTGGGGCTAAGGCCACCGGAAAGTTAGTATCGTATGTGGGGCAGCATAGGCTATAATTGTTATATTATTATTATCATGTTTTATAAATATTTTAAAGCATTTAATGTTTAATTGCTTTTAAAAGTGACTGAAAGCGAATTTTATTCATAATCTGTAATCATTATGTATCTTTCACTTTAATTGAAGAAAAAAGTCTAGCTTTAAGATTTAGAATACAACATTAATTTTTATAGGGACAGACAAACCACCAAATGATGTATGATTCAAGTAAAAATTACCATCTACTTATTTATTAAATTTTTACCAGTCAGCGTGCTCGCAACTCTTAAAAAGAAATCATCAAATAGTAAGTCTACTAAATGCAGGAAGATTACCAGTTTAAACGCTTGTCTCAATTGGGTTTTGTGTAAGAGTTAGCGGTCGATTTTATGACAGAGATCCTCTTATAAAGCCTCCCTCGACCGGCCGGCCGGCCGAAGCCGTCTACAGTATTACAACATATTCGGTCCTCGATTTTAATGCCCGCCTCATTAAGCTCATGCAGGGAACATGGTTTCAAGTTACAAGCATTCATTTATGGCTTGCTGTACTCTCAACTAAGTGCTGCTGTGTTGCCATTATTCACTTTAAACTACGCGCATTTTGAAACGAGCTTACATCTCATTTTTCATTTACGCGCTAGCTACCAAGAATCTGATGTTACCTGTTGATTTATCTCCTCTTATATTAATTGTCAAATTAACAAACACTGGCTACCGAACCCTCTTCCAGTAATGGAAACCGCTTTTAATTGAAAACGGAACGGCAACTTCAATTTACTGCTATGTTTGTATCTTTAATTTACCTTGAAATCTCTGAAGCACAGACATGAATTGATATCAGCTAAGTCACATAACAGCTGATCGATTGAGGTACATACAACTAACAAAACTTTAGTCTGTACTGAAATTACAAGGCCAATGCACATAACTTTGCAAAAAAATAATTCCAAACATTTTAAATCGAGTCATACATTATGACTTTATTCCGTTTTCAATCACACTTCAATTTTCTAGCGTGACACTCTAGTTTCACTGTAACTTTAATTCTGTTTTTCGTAGCAGTGAAATGAGTCGCGCGAGAAGCAGCTTCTTATTCTTTCCGCTTGGCTAGCTGAGGATATACTATACAACACATCCTCACTCGGAGAACGCACTGAGTAACCGACACTTTATATTGCATCAAGAACAACTCACTGTCCCACTCGAACGTCCGATTATATCGTGTATATATATATATATATATATATATAAAACTGTCGGAGAGTTCCAAAATGTTACCGGGAGGCGGGGGAAAGAAGTCTCCAAATTCATCTGGTCGCATCCCGAACGCCTATTTACATCGAATAGAGCGCAACCACCCCTCTCATCCTCTACAATTAATTGCTGGCGAGCACTGAAGGAAATGTTGCCACTTGTGACTGGTTAAAGCCAGATTTGTCACAATATAAAAATCCCCACAGGATGAAAGGTTTGAACTTTTAAGGTGAGAATTGTCAAAAATGAACATTAATATTTAGTGGTCTTATTATTTGGAATTTTCTCTCTTGAGCTTTAACGGATACTAGAAATTTTGCTCGGCAGCTTCTTTATCAACTTGAGGATCGTTTACGTGCGTAATCTACATCACGCGGCCACTGGCTTTACTTGCCTTCCGAAGAAAGCCGTGCTAAGGTTTTTACGCTCAAAATAATTCGTTGCCCTACGCCGGGTTAGAACCCGCGACCTCGGGAACTAGAGGCTAGCATGATACCCTACACCATGGAGGACGACCTATGTACTGTGAATTCTGCACCACTTCATAGAAAAGAATCACAACTCCTACATACTTTGGGAGGGAAATGGCTCTGCGATAACGTGTGGGGCTCTTACGGGAGTTCCAGGTTTAATTCCCGTCAGGCCGGTCACCCTAGTTATGGATTTTTCATAATTTCCTCGGGTCGGTACGCGAATGCTGGGGTGCTTCCCCTTTTGCCACGAGTTTCCTGTCCCTATCATTTCCTTTCATATGTTTCAGGGCTGTAGGAGCAGGTGATGGCAGTTGTGTGTTACGGCAGGGCGGCGGAATTCACGCTCTAGAAAGATTTCCCCCTGGCGATTGCTTGAACTGCTGGGGCTCCCTTGTTTGGAACTATCTCGGTTGCTACGGGACCTACGGGTTGCGAGTGCTCAGCCAGAGTGGCCGGCCTCAGAATTTGTACCATGCTGAGCGGCCCCGTCTAGATCTAGTCACCCTTCGGAACCTCCGAGTGCTTACTCCTAACTCCTACACAGTTGGAGTAGACATATAAACCTTAGCATATCTTTCAGGAGAAGTCTTGCTCTACAAATTGCTACTACTGTTAAGTATGGCAGCTTCTTGAGTTAAAGCCACGTGGTTTCTTTCTTTGCAAATAATGCAAATTAGTTTTCTCCGTTTCCTCTGAACAGCTTTTTCTCTGAATGACATTTGGTTTAAATGACACGTTTTCTCAGGAACTATTGAGGATAACTAAATTAAATTTTAAGATAATAAAACGCTATATAAATGCTATTGTGTGTTAATAAATGGTTGTTTATTATTTAAAAGAGTAATTGCCAATAAATTTAAATCAAACTATTATATATCTGAGAAAAATACCCATCTTCCATAGTAAACACAATTGTTGTACAAAAGTATACATATCGGAGAACCTAGAAGGCATTTATCTACATCCCGTAAAAATTTCAGTGTGGTATTTTAAATACTTTTTAAATTCACTAGATTTTTGGGATATTGCTTTTAATTTCCCCTTAAACATTTCATATTATTTCCCCAATTTAGTTCCTTACAATCAAAACTTAGATTCTGTGTAACATTGAAGCTTCTTCAGTATACATAATTAAATGTGTAACGCGTTTAGTTTTCTAAAAATCATATTGTATCAAATCATTATTGAGGTTAGCCGGCAGGACTCTTTTAGATAGCCCTACTTCAGAGAGTTGCAAAAGGGGCCCTTACCTAGGGTTACGGATGAAGACACCAACGGTCTTCGAGGCACCAACCGAAGAACAGTGTGATTGGCGAGGAGAGCGGAGGCGTTAATACACAAGGAAAGCTGTGCTTAAAGCTTAAAGGTTGTCGCAGTTCTCAGGTGACTTGTGTTATCTTATTTGTTGGGCGCTTATTGTTTAATTATTTTTTAAATTTGGGTTCTTTGTCCTCCGGCTAGCTATTATAACTCAGTCGAGCAAGTGTCTCTAAGCAGGTTGTGTAAACGGAAAGGAGTTGTTGCTAAAATATAACACTGATAAAAAAAATCTGAATCTAGGCTTTTATTGCCGTCACACTTAATTAATAATTGACATATTTAATCTTTATACACGCCTGACTGAAAATTGATATTTCCGAATATAACTACAGTCGTTTTAGTTGCCGCGCACAATTACTTCGCGTACTTTACATTTTTGTAACTAACTCTGCGACGTGCACCTCGTGAGTGATTCTTCAGAACTGTGCGACGCTTCCTTATGGCTCGAGAATATATACTGCTTCACCTCGAATTGCATAAACATTATAATAGAGCTACTATTGGTTACCAAATTGCGCCAACTTTAGCGTCTGTTTGCTCAGCCAATCACTACCACTAACATATATGCTCTAGGGAAGATATTCCCTCCATTTCTAAAAAGGGCACGCTGCCCTGACGTCAATTTCGGCTTTCTCTTCTTAGTGACAAACAACTCACCCCCTCGGTTTATATTTACCCACTTCTATTGTCAGTTTCAGTTAGGCCGTGCAAACTTATTTCCTAACAATCCTTATAGCTAACAAACATCTAAACTCACGTACATGCAACAATATTAATTTACACTATAATCACTCTGGCATTCACAGCATGTTATGATATAAAATATTGCCTCAAGGTGGCAGCCCCACCACAGCCCTAACCCTCCACAACGCTCGTAACGCTGTCAGGATACATTATTTTTATTACTGGTTTCCTCAAATAAACCGGAGAGGAACAAATATCAAAAGTGTTATTAAATTATAAACCTAGAAGATATCGCAAAGTAGGTAGACCAAAATTAAAATGAGCGATATGTTTGAGGACGGAACCTATCGAAGAAAAACACTAAAGTATTAAAACTATAAATCCAAAATTACACCTGACATCAAGAAAACCCTAATTAGATCTCTTAAACAATATTCAAAGTATGTATACTGAAAATTTGAAATATTTGAATAAGGTTAGATTCTAATGAATATTTTAAAGTGGAAAAAATACAAGAAAATCAAAATTTAAAATTTCACACACTATCTGCACATACCTACGCACATCCGTTTAAACGTTGCGTGTGGATAGCATGGTCAGAATATTCATTTGTGTTTTAGGGTATCCAAAAATTCAAAAACTGTAAATTTCTATTGGCACTGGAGGTATTAAAATCATTTATCCATAGCCGAGGGTTTCCGAAGCGAAGCAGTCGAACGTTTCCGAAACGCTTGGAAGGTTTGTTTGCTAAACGTAAACCACAGTGTGATCAAATATAGGCATAAGGACTGCAAGTGGTGAGGGTAGGGGTATAAATAAACTGTTTGATTTAATTTTTGATGTCATTAGAGCTGAAGTGCAAACATATGTAATCCTGTGCAGTAGGACGTAGGATGAGTTTATCGGAAGACACCTCGCGCACTGCAACCATCTTGATTTATTGTAGCTACACTCCCCCTGGAGGCAGGAATGAGGTGTAGGACCGAAGGAGGTCCCAGGGCCTTAGGCAGACAGTCCTACAGTCCCTAACATTTCCAGTGCACCAGTGGCGAGGAATCTCAAAAGGGCGACGCAGCAACCTTAGCAGCCGTGACAGCTTGCACTGGCGTTCACTGGGATAAATATTTCCAACGCGCATACATCTACGCCACCTGCGCGGCACCGCCAGTACCGCAGGTCCTGAAAGCACACCTGAATCGTGAAATGGAGATGAAAATTAGAGGCAATGGAGGAATGGAGAAATCGTGGTAGTATACACCACCCAGGGATTCGCTTTGGCGACCGGGAAAAACCACCAAAAACCTCATGGTCAGATTAGGCGGTCAACGGGTATCGAACCCTGGATCTCCCAAATGCGAGCCTCACACGATACTGTTGAGCCATCTAACTCGGTCAGCCTGTGTAGCAGTCCTATTAATGTCTTTATAGATCATAATCGCGCATGACTTTTCTGGCGTATTGGTTAAGATAGTGGATTGTCTCGTATTTGATTAGGGTTCGATACCAACTACATTGGTGTGCAAAACCTAAGGATGAAAGTAATCTTCGCATGCTGTGACACTGCCAAGTAACATAGCTCGATGAAACTTGAAGCATACATAGAGGGAACTGCTACAGTAGGCAACTAAACGAAATATGCAATGAGACGAACAGAAATGCCACTTTTATTCATAGACCATAAGCTACACTAAAGTTAATACGACATATAATGGCTCTTTAGATTTACAGAAACGGATACATGGTGCTTAAAAAGGTGTATGATCACCACGGACAGCAACGCATGCTCTACATCGTGCTCCCATGCTGGCCACAAGGTTGGTAAGCAGTTCTTGTGGTAGAGCGTTCCATTCCTCCAACAGCGCTGTTGACAACTGTTGGATGGTCGTTGGTGCATGTGGATGTGCTGCAATGCGTCTTCTCAAAGCATTCCACACGTATTCGATGGGATTGAAATCGGGAGAAGGGGTAGACCAGTCCATTCGCCGAATATCCTCTCCTTCCAAGAGATCCTCCAACTGCGCGTCCATTGTGGTCATGCATTGTCATCCATAAAAATGAGGTCGGGGCCGACTGCACCCCTGAAAAGACGCACATGGGGAAGGAGTACGGTATCACAATAATGTTGACCAGTGAGCGTACCGTGTTCAAAATTTGGAGGTGGATGCGCCCATGTAACATTATGCCTCATCAAACCTTAACACCCGGACCACCAAAACGATCATGTTCATGGATGTTCCTGGGTTGATTACGTGTTCCCACCTCTTGCCAGATAAGGGTACTTCGAGAATCACTACTTAGACTGAATCTGCTCTCATCCGAGAAGAGCACGCGACCCCATTCCTCGTTGGCCCAATTTTGATGCTCTTGGGACCATCGCAAACGGACCGCCGATATGCGGATGTCAATGGAACACAACGTACTGGCCAACGCGCAAAGACACCACCTCTGTGTAGTCGCCGTGCCACTGTGTATCGTGAGATTGCTTGCCTAGCTGTCCTGTTAAATGTGGTTGCAATTGCACCCGCTGTTTGGCGTGGATCCCTTCTTGCCTGTTGCACAATGTAGCGGTCATCTGCTGCTGTAGTTGAGCTTGGGACAGCAGTGCCTGTGGTTTGGAAGGCTCCCAATGCACGTGAAACAATGCTGTGAGCAATTCCAAACTCCTGAGCAACACTCGTCACACTTCGTCCTTCTTCCAGTTTCCCGATGATTCTTCGCCGTGTGAAGTCATCCAAATGGTGTCTACGGCCCATGTTGCAATGAAGAACACCACTACAGTGCACCGTAACACCTCGCTAATTGCCACAAACCGTCTTGTCCTGTTTCGTCAACTGCCCTGTGTTGCAGGACCAGACCCATTTGACACTATGGACTCGCTACACTCAAGCCATGTGACGTCCAGCTTTCTGTATACGTGTGAGAGACCTCTGGCAACATGCTTCCGCACCTTCATCTACTTCCAACCAATTAGTTCATTTGTTATGTTACTTTACCCATCTCGTCCTTAGGTTTTGCACACCAGTGAATGAAGTATATTGCTCTTTCTCCCTCCCAGAGGTCACGATAGAAGCAAAAAGGGCTGATCCGGCTGACCTACAGTGCTCTGCTTCAGATGTCTGTGTACTACTAATCCTAGATATTTATCACGGCTTTATGAATTATCGCACGGGTTATATAGTAACGTTTAAATTTTAAAAAATTACGAAATAAATTAATAAGTTTATGCGAATGGCACCTATGAATTCCTGCTGTTGTGGTACAGAAGCCTTAAGATTCAAACGTGTTGTTAAAGCAAAGCTAAATTAAAGTAAATACTTATATATATTTCTTAATAGTTCATTTGATATGTGATTTGATACACATGTAACAAACTGTGTTGCGTAACGGATATTTAAGAAGTATTCCACGCATGGTGGAGTCTTCAGTTGCTAAAATAAATGGCTTGCAAAATAGGTGTGCTTGTGGAGAAGGGGGCATGAAGCAATGATCACTTCGCGTGTTTTCGTGTCATTTCCACAGAACTCTAATTCTGTCTTGGTTAGCATGCAACGTCCTTTAAAACCGAGGGCCATCTCTTTCTCCTCTTGCATGAGCCGCGGTTTAGCATTCGAGATGGGGAATATCCGACTGCAATGCGACGTCTGTCCTTTCAGTGACTGAAATGCTTATTCATTACATTTATACACCGAAGAAATAATGTTTTGGGCAACTGTGTTTTTACTTTCTGTACTACGTATAGTAAGTAGGGGAAGTATTGCATTGCACCCAAAAATTTGATACCGAGATTTCTCCGGCAATACGTGTTGTTGGCCCGCTGAATACACACAAAAAAAGCATTTTTAGAACAAGGTCCGTTATGTGTCTGTGAACAGTAAATCTCGAAAATGTAAAGTCGGATAAATACCAGAGATACGACACGAAGATTTTCAAGAAAATCCCCCAAATCAACTACCCTTTACATGCAACATTTTTCGAATGGCAACCTACAATGTTGTAAGTACTTTAAGTCCCGGGCTTCATAGTTACAACCACTATTAGATTAATTAATGGAACTAATAATAAAAAATCGGATGTGTTACACTTACATGACTTTCTCTACTCTTGTACAATCTAATTTTACAAACGCCTATTCTCCATATGCTTCATGTTAATCGAGATATCGAGATGTCAATCTTATTGGTAATTTTCTTGTAGATGCAAGGGAAATATGGTAGCTTTTAAGCGATAGTCAAATATTTTAACGCTGGTTGCTATGTGGCGCATTCCATTCTCTTTGCATGTCCAGGACGTAAAAAAAATGAATAACGCATTTGAGAAAAAGTATAAGTATTGGAAAATTTAAGGAAATAACAAGCAATATCTCGAAAACGGTTCACTCAACAAAAGAAATGTATATGACATAAGTTGTGTATTTTAACGCGATCTACATTTTTTGTGTAGTAAAATTTTGTCTATCTCTTATGGTTTACCAGTTATGCAAAAGTCGTTCACAATGAAGAATACTTTTGGAGACATTCCCAGAAAATTCGAGATATACATTTCATTTCCCATAACATTATCTTAAACATATGATATTTTCATCAAAATCGTTAGAGCCATTTTTGAGAAAATTAAAATGTTCGAAAAATCTTCCATGTAAAGGGTAGTCTGGCGTGGGGGGATTTTCTTGAAAACCTTCGTGTCGCATCTCTGGAAGATACTGAACCTAAATGCCAAGTTTGGTGCTTATCCGACTGTTCGTTTTTGAGTTATGCTGTTCACAGACACACACACACACAGACACACACACGGACATGTTTCCAAAAATGCTTTTTTTGGATTCCGGAGGTCTCAAAACATGTTTTTCCTGCGATATCTCGGTATCGAATTTTTGGGTGGAATGCAATACTTCCCCTACTTACTATACGTAGTAGAGAAAGTAAAAATGAAATACTGGAACAAGTAACTTAGTTTGATTATCTGGGATGCAATATAAGCTATAATAGGGACAGCAATATTGTAAATAAATTGAATAAATTTCAACTAGCCTCTAGAACAATAAATATAACTCTTTAAAATACAACCCGAAAATATACGAAATTAAAATGTTATAAGAATGGCTGTACCAATGGTAATGTTCAAAAGTGAAAGTTGGATAACAGATGAAAGAGATAAAAGTAAGATACAGTCCGTAGAGTGAAATGATGTATAAGAATGGATCTGTATGAAATGAAATATTACGAGAAGAATTAAATGAAAAAATATTTTTCTACTATTCTACAACTATTTTTACAAACTCTTATTCTCCATCTACTTCACATTAATCGAGATAAACGTTTGCAGAAACTATCTTTTGACATGCCAAGAGAATTACATTTTACACATAGCGACCAGTTCTAAAAATATTTGACTATCGCTTATGGCCTACTATGTTCCCCTTGTTTTGTATTTGCAAGGGCAATATAGAAATACAGTAGCATTTAAGCGTAGACATATCTCTTAATACCTGGTTGCTAGGTGCGGCACCATTCTCTTTGCCACAGATTAATACTCTTTGCATATCCAAGACAAAAAAATAAATAACGAATTCCCATTTGAGAAAATAAGTATTGAAAAATTTAAAGGAATAACAAGCAATATTTTGAAAATGGTTCACTCAACAACAAAAAATGTAGGACATAAATCGTGTATTTTAACGCGATCTACATTTTTGTGTAGTAAACTTTTGTCTATCTCTTATGGTTTACCAGATATGCAAAAGTCGTTCACAGTGAAGAATACTTTTGGGGACATTCCCAGAGAATTCAAGATATACATTTTATTTGTCATGAATATATCTTAAACATATGATATTTTAATCAAAATCGTTAGAGCTATTTTTGAGAAAATTAAAATTGTCGAAAAATATTCGATGTAAAGGGTAATGTGGGGTGGGGGGATTTTCTTGAGAACCTTTGTGTCGCATCTCTAGAAGATGCTGAACCTAAATACCAAGTTTGGTGTTTATCCGACTGTTCATTTCTGAGTTATTCTGTTCAAAGACACACAGACATACCCACGGACATGTTTTCAAAAATGCTTTTTTTTGGATCCAGGGGATCTCAAAACATATATTTCCGGTGAAATATCGAATTTTTGGATGGTACACAATACTTTCCCTTCTTGCTATACGTAGTAGAGAAGGTAATAGATGTGTCTAAAAACAATCGGAGAGCCCAGCTATCCCGAATAAGTACTTAAAAATCCCAGCCTAGGTGAACAGCTATCGGCCTCTAGGTAGAAGAGAAGGAGGACGTCCGAGGAAGATATTATCATAGCACTGTGAAGTCGGAACGGCAAGAGTACTTAATCCTGAATAAATTAAGAGTACATTGACATCATGGTTAATGATAAAATGTATACCAAATTAAAGAGGAAGTCACAATTAATAAGACTGCACAAAAAGATAAAAATCGGATGTGAAACATTCACATGACTTTCTCTATATTCTTTCTTTATTAGTGGACATACTAACAATTCTTACTAATGTTTCAATCTACTACATTTAAACCAAATAAACATTTGCAAAAATGGCTTCAATACACATTTCGTTATAAATACAAAGAGAACAGCGATAGTCGGATGTTTAACAACTGGACGCTATATGCTGGCCTTGAAATTCCATACTGTTTTCATGCACTCCCGAGAAACAACTGAAAATCGATGGGACTTTAAAAGTATTGAACAATTGGACCTTTAATAACCTATATGTCATAAACGGCTTTTACCACAAAAAAGCTTATTTTAAGTAAACTGTGTGTTTTAAACAGATATACATTTATTGTGAAGTACATTTTCGTCTATGGCTTAAAATTTGCAAGTTATGCAAGATTATACAAAATTTCTTCGGAATGAATAGTACTTCCTAGGCTATTCCCAGAAATGTTAAGGTATACATTTTATTTGTCATGTAAATATTTTTCAAATCGGTATTTTAATCAAAGTCGGTTGACATTTTTCTAGAAAATTAAAATTTTTGAAAAAGTTCCATGTAAACTGTAGTTGGGGTGGGGGATTTTTTTGAAAATTTCCGTGTTGCATGATCTGAAAATACTAAACTCAAATACCAACTTTGGCATTTATCTGAATTTTTGTTTTGGAGCTATGCCGTTCACAGACACACAGACAGACACGGACCTTTTTCTAAAAATGCTTTTTTTGGATCAGGGGCCTCAAAACATGTATTTGCGGTGAAATATTGATATCCAATTTTGGGAGGGAAGCAATATTTCCCCTGCTTACTATACGTAGTAGAGAAAGTAAAAATCATTTTTTGGCATTTGCTCTCCCTTAGAGTGGCTTTTGAGAGAACACTACATACACACACCTATATTCGCGTGCATAAAATGTGGCCCATGATGGTACGGAGCTGTTTATGTTGGTACTCATAAAATCTAACCGCACCCCTACCAGCGTGGCCACTCTGTTTTTCAAGGATAATTCTAGTCACTGGATTGGCAGGGTACTTTATCTCCCCCAAAGGATAACACTACAACTTAAACCTTGTATTTCATACTATACTACCGTTTTATTAATGCCGGTTTTCTTGTTGCCGTTTAGCAGCAGCAGAAACTTAACCTTTATCTCCATGTTGCAATTGAAAGCTCTTATATATGTAAATGTCGCAGCTGTCATTCAGTTTAACCAGGCATGCAAATGATTCTTCACTCCTTCCTCTAGAAGGCCGAATTATTTGTATTGGTTTACTTTCCTTGTGTGCCAATCCTAGCAAAACTATTTTATAGGGGTTATTCGAACCACCTCTCCATTTCACATATATTATAAACATCGTTCATTGGTTAGTTTTCATGCCCCTGAATTTTTTCACAGGCCAGTCGCAAAGAGAACTGATAGTGGCCGAGCGGAGTCAAAAGTTTGTCGGAAAAACACTAAGGCGACCTAGGGGAATGCACCACTTTTTATGCGCGGCAGTGTACATACATACTATCCTAGTCTGTGTTTCAAGAAAAGCATATACTGCACAGTTCCCTTCTCAAGAAATATACTTCGGGTTTGTTTCCTTCCCTTTGTTTAACCAAGCACAACTAAATTACCATCATATACAAAGTTTGAGCAGGTTTCGTATTTAGAACACACTGCCTTTATTTATTCTCTGCATCAAGCTTCCCTGGTTTGGTTGCAGCTTTAGCATAAAAATAAGACGCTAGCAATTACTTCTGAAAACTTATTCACCGTGAAGTTGGAGGACGAACTTGAATAGCACAAAATGAGAGCCAACCTCCACTCGCTCTTAGGCTACTTGGTTACACTGCGCCGTATTGTTCAGCTATAGTTTCACAACTTCACATTTGAAAATGACAGCTATTTGCATTTTGCTTTGAGTGTATGGGTTCTAACTCTACAGGAAGTTTAGAGGAAAGTTTCTACATGAGCTTGCTAATAGTTCTCTTGTAAGTGTGAAAACAAGTGGAAAATTCAAGGAAGAACTTGTAAAACGCTTAACTTCAAATTATTATCAATGAACACGTCCGGGAAAGGGAAGAGCTTAAAGCTGTTCTGATTAACTTTTAGAAACAGTAGTCCTTCTTTGTTTTATAATAGTAACCTTATTTAGCTTCCTTTCTGTTCTTTTCAGGATATAAATTTTATTTCGCAACGCAAATACCATAAACATATGGTGTGTATACCAGATGAGTCTTCTCAGCCTACGGATTAAGAAGTTATAAGTTATGTAGTCCCGGCGTTGTACAGGCTATGCTGTAAACACTGTCCACTGCATTGCGTGTATCAATTTCGGCCGAAATGACAGCTTTGTACCGCTGTGCGTGCAGTGACTTGCAGTCGTAGCGCAACAATGTGCGCGTTGGCTTTCAGTATGCGACGGACCTCCTCGTGGCGTCGTCTTCCTTCCTTCCTTCTTGGAGCTGTTGATGGCTGGTTCCTGCAATTCAAGCCTAGCACACTTGTGTGTTGCCCTATTTCTAGACTCTTTTCAGGGTGTGGTGACGGTAGACGAAATGGAACTCCATATGACTCGAACTTTAGTTTATTGCATTGTAATGATACTGTTTTGTGCTGCCGCTAGCCGTGTTCTAAAACCTATATGTACTGCAAAGGGGCCTATCTTCAACAATTTACCTCCCCAAGCTAGCTATGTCTCCTATATCTAACTTCACACGCGTCGCCACAAATATGGCGTGGATGGTTATCTCTTCTTCGGGACCAGATGAAAACGAATAGACGCGTGAGCTCTGCACGTGTGCGCTTTTATACCCACTTAGGGGACGCTAAGTTCGCCTAGCTCTTTTCTAATCTTTTCTGTTATTGGTTCTCCCCTAAGCGTGCTATGAGAACATTTGCCTCCAAATCTGCAGTCTTGACAAGTTTGGGTTTTCCAAGGTGTCAAAATCTCTCTCCCTCTCTTTCCATCTTATTGCTATCTCTCTCCGTGCCTGTGACTGTTTAGCTGTGTTGCCAGCTCTAAACCCCTTTCTACCTGCCTGTTTCTCTTCTCACGGTTAGCTAGCTTCACATTTTACATATATGTTACAATCTTAGCTTATTCCTATTACATTTGTGTTCCCTATATATCATAGTTCCCGCTATAAGTAGTAAAGGTCCCAGGATTAAATAATGCCACTTGAAAGTACTTTTCATGTTTAGTAAATTTAATGAGAACTGATTGTTTCGTATGGAAGTGTCGTTTCACTTAATTAGTTTAATTTTGTGAATTTCATTATAACACACATTGTTACTTGTTAGAATATTAAAATCCACTTTCTAGTGCATTTGGAAAGAAATTATGATTTACTATAACTTTCCCGAAACATGAATAAATAACTGATTTATTCGCAAGCGTTATTTGAACTTCCGACCTTCACTATGAGTTTCCAGCAGATTAACCATTGCGCTACTAGAGCACGTTAACATGAGCACCACCATAGCCCTAATCAGCGGGCTGGTGGATGCGGTGTCAGCACCTGCATTTCGTATCGTCTGTAAAATGCAGGGTTACCTAGCTACCGATCCGCAGGATCAGAAGACTCATCGGTATATATATCCGGTTTTAACAATGCTCAAACACATTTTCGGTACCCAAGACTACAGTTTTCAACATCTTTTCAATTTCCTCCATTCTTTCCTATTGGATCGTTAATCTTCCTCAATTTCCCAATCCATTATTGTCCCTCTAATTCCTTGAATACACGTGCTATACGGTCTTCCTTTCCTCCTCCTTCCCGGTGGCGTCCACTCCATTATTCTTATGGATAACTTTCCAGATTCCATTCTTTTAGCATGCCTATACTACGCTAATTATTTCTGCTGAATAAAATCTAAAATTGAATTTGAACATTCATACTTTCTTTTATAATCTCATTTCTTATTTTTCCTCTTTTAGATATCCTAGCAGATCTCCTCCAATAATCCATTTGTTACAAATAATTTTCCTTTCAACCGAGTCGACACGTCGATGCCATAGATTATACTTCTATTGTTTTAAAAGTTGTAGTTTTAGTTTCTTTTGAAACCTGTTTACTCCATAATATACTAAATGTAAATATATCAGACCTTCCTGATTTTAATTTTGATCTTATATGGTTTTCTTGTTTTCCATCTTATCCCCCACGCATTTATATTTCCCTATGTGTTTAATTATCCCCATTTCGTCTTCGAGTGCAAAATCTTGATGAATGATGATATGATTATTTTACAGATTCTAAATCTATTGCAGTTCTCTTTCTGCCAAAACAGTTCTATTAATAAAGTTCTAACTAAAAAAATTATTTTAAATAATTGGTCCTCTCGTACTAAAATATTTGACAAAATTAAAAATAGAATCTAACTGGTTCACCTATAAATCTTACTAACAAAGGTAATATTTTTATAAATAATGATAAGTAAATAAAATAAGAAGTTAAAAAAATTATTCAGTTTAATATTCCTATCTTTCGTGGTTCTAATTTAAATTTATTTATATTTTTTGGATTTCTCCATATTTACAGAAAGTAAAAAATAACGAAATACTTTCCATGTAAAGGTTAGTTTTGAATGGAGTGATTTTCTGAAAAATCTTCATATCGTATCTTTGCAAGTTGCTGAACTCAAAATACGTACCAAGTTTGGTGTTCATCTAACATTTCGTTTTTTAATTATGCTAATCACAGGCACACACACACACACACACACACACACACACATGGTCGTGAGCGTGTATCTTTTCTAAAAATCTTGTGTTACATTCAAATGTGTTTCTCTAACTACAACTCTTTACTTTTATATAGCCTCTACGAATTATTTTTCCATCTATTTCCCGCTCATCTAGAGAAACCATTGCAGAAGTAATTCCATTACATCTTTTACTGTACGTATAAGGACGATAGAGGGGACGAAATCGATAGTCAGATGATAGTCACATTCACATGACTTTCATTATACTCTATCCTATATAACTTTCTTTATCACGTACATAGTAGGTAGATAAGGTATCGCCCAAAAGCTATATACCAAGATTTGACCGAAATACATGTTTTGTGGTCCCCTAATTCCAAATAAAGCTTTTTTGGAAACATATCCATATGTATATGTCTGTGAACACCATAACTTTGAGTTCAGTATCTTCCAAGGATGTGATACAAATATTTTCAACAAAATCCTCCATCCCCAAATATCCTTTACGTGAAGATTTTTGGAATATTTTAATTTTCTAAAAAATGGCTACAACGATATTGATTGAGGTACCATATATGGAGGCTATTTACACAACAAATAAAATATATATCTTGAATTTTCTGGGAATAGCCTCTGAAGTCCTCTTCATTCGGGAGAAATTCTGTATAATCTCGTATAACTGGTAAAAGTTAAGCGATAGGCGAAAACGATCACACAAAAGATGTAGATGTCTTTAAAACACACAGTTTATTTCAAATAAGTTATTTGTGGCATAAGCCGTTCCTGAGATATCCGTTACTAACGGTTCTAATTGTTAATTCCTTGATCACTCTGAAGTCCTGTCAATATTCAATTGTTTCTGACGATTGCATGGAAACAGTATGGAATTTTAAGGCAACGTACAGCGTCCAGTTCTTAAATATTTTACTATCGCTGCTCTCATTGAATCCATCACGAAGTGTGTAATGTAGCTATTTTCTGCAAAGGTTCATTTAAATACAAATGTAGTAAATACAAAAAAAAATCTTATGTGTTACATTCATATAACTTTCTACACTCTTGTACAAACTATTTTTACAAACGCTTATTCTCCATATGCTTCATGTTAATCGAGATGTTAATCTTATTGCTAATTTTCTTGTAGGTGCAAGGGGAATAAGCGATAGTCAAATATTTTAAGAGCTGGTTGCTATGTGGAGTATTCCATTCTATTTGCATTACCAGGACAAAAAAAATGAGTAACGATTTTGAGAAAAAGTATAAGTATTGGAAAAGTTAAGGGAATAACAAGCAATATCTCGAAAATGGTTCACTCAACAACAAAAAATGTGTATAACATAAATTGCGTATTTTAATGCGATCTATATTTTTTGTGTACTAAAATCTTGTCTATCTCTTATGGTTTGCCAGTTAAGCTAAAGTCGTTCACAATGAAGAATACTTTTGGAGACATTCCCAGAAAATTCAAGATATAAATTTTATGTCTCATGAAAGTATCTTAAATATATGATATTTTAATCAAAATCGTTAGAGCCATTTTTGAGAAAATTAAAATTTTCGTAAAATGTTCTATGTAAAAGGGTAATCTGGGGTGGGGGGATTTTCTTGAAAACCTTCGTGTCGCATCTCTGGAAGATAGTGAACCTAAATACCAAGTTTGGTGTTTATCCGACTGTTCGTTTCGGAGTTATGCTGTTCACAGTCACACACACGGACATGTTTCCAAAAATGTATTTTTTTGGATTCAGAGGGTCTCAAAACATGTATTTCCGGTGAAATTTCGGTATCGAATTTTTGGGTGGAATACAATACTTCTCCAACTTACTATATGTACTAGAGAAAGTAATAAAGTTTATTAACAATAGTTTGTATACGCACTAATAAAATTGAGGGTAGAGAAATTGATGTGAATGTATCACATCAGATTGTTTTTATATAATACTACAAATTATTCCTTTGAAAGCTTACTTTCCTACCAATTTCATGTTAATCAAAATTCCTTTGTAGAAATACATATTTTCATTATACATCACGTTGTATGCACAAAGGGGAATACAGAAAGGAGAATCCATAGTGCCTCTATATACTCGACTTGAAACTCGGTAGTGCTTCCATGACATCGCGAGAAACAGCTGAAGAGTGGTAGAACTTTAAACAAAAGAGTACAGTCGCCTAAAGTGTATTCTTCCCTGATTTTATACTGACACAATTTGTTTTTAGTCACGACAAATTTGGTGCATCTTCCAACTGTTTCATATTATCATAGAAAATGATCTTGGTTGCCCTTGTGGAAATGAAGAAACAACAGAACATTTACCGTTTAATTGTCCTCGGTCATGTACAGAATATACTGTTTGATACTTCATATAAACCATTGTAATGTAGAATTTATAAAACTATTGATAAAAATTTTAGTAAATGTAGCTACAATTTTTACAAACTTTATTCAAGACATCCGTGTAACGTTGTAAAATGTAAATAATTATACGAATTTAATTCTTTTAAATCATAAAAATACAATACAAGTATCCCTTCAAGTGGTAAATAGGGTTTATGCTTTGGGATAAATAAAAAGAAATTACTTAGAATTTCAAGCCAATAATAATGAATATCTGGGATATGTCTGATGCTACAGAAAAGGATTTTTGGTATAAATGATATTTTCATAGAGATATACATTTTTGTGCAGTACGTTTTTGTCTAACCTGTTATACGAAATTACATCAAATTCGTCCCCATTGAAGATTATTTCATAGATCACTTGCAGAAAGTTCAAGGAAATATGCGTTTTGTTTATCATGTAAACTTCTTAAATATAATTAATGTAACCATTTAATTAAAATCGTTAAAGCCATTTTAATAAAATTATAATTTTCGAAAGATTTTCTGTGTAAAGGGTAATTGTTTTGAAAATCTTTGTGTTGCAACTTTGGAAGCTACTGAACTGTTAAACTATTCACAGACACGCACATAGGACCTTTTTATAAAAATACTTTGTTTTATTCAGGGGGTCACAAAATATACTATGTAATCAAAAGTATCCGGACACCCCACAAACATACGTTTTTCATTTTAGGTGCATTGTGATGCCACCTACTGCCTGGTATTCATTATCCGTGACCTCAGTAGTCATTAGACATCGCGGGACGCTCCGTGGAACTCACGGACTTCGAACGTGGTCAGGTGATTGGGTGTCACTTGTGTCAGAAGTCTCTACGCGATATTTCCACACTCCTAAACATCCCTAGGTCCACTGTTTCTGATGTGATAGTGAAGTGGAAAGGTGAAGGGACATGTACAACACAAAAGCGTGCAGTTCGACCTCGTCTGTTGACTGACAGAGACCGCCGACATTTGAAGCGGGTCGTAAAAAGTCATAGGCACACATCTATGCAGACCATTACACAGGAATTCCAAACTACATCAGGAACCACTCCAAGTACTATGACTGTTAGGCGTGAGGTGAATAACCTTGGATTACATGGTCGAGCGGTGCTCATAAGCCACACATCACGCAGGAAAATGCCAAACAGCGCCTCGTTTGGTGTAAGGAGCGTCAACATTACACGATTGAACAGTGGCAAAACGTTGTGTGGAGTGACGAATCACGGTACACAATGTGGCGATCCGATGGCAGGGTGTGGCTATGGCGAATGCCCGATGAACGTCATCTGCCAGCGTGTGTAGTGCCAAGAGTGAAATTCGGAGGTGCTGGTGTTATGGTGTGGTCGTGTTTTTCCTGGAGGGAGCTTGCACCCGTTGTTGTTTTGCGTGGCACGATCACAGCGCAGACCTACATTGATATTTGAAGCACCTTCTTGCTTCCCACTGTTGAAGAGCAATACGGGAATGGCGATTGCATCTTTCAACGCGATCTACATCGATACCTCTCCTCAGTTCCGCACTCCGTGAAGAATGGGCTTCCATTCGCCAAGAAATCTTCCAGCACCTGATTGAAAGGGTGGGCCAACACCATATTAACTTCCAGCATTACCGATGGAGGGCGCCACGAACTTTGACGTCATTTTCAGCCAGGTGTCCGGATACTTTTGATCGCGTAGTGTATATATTTTCAGTGTAAAGACGACATTCAATTTTATTCTCTACTTACTGTAAGTACCTATATGTGATAGAGAAAGTAAAAAGTTGCAATTGAAATGTGGAATACTTTGGAGGTCTCTCAACAGGACAGAAAGCAAATTGCCCAAGATGTGCAAATCATGTTTATGAGCCAGCAAATTGACAAATGCTAGCACAGAATATAACGACAGAGGTAACGACAAATTACTGCTATATGGCTCGGTATGATGTTCACTTGATCATGTAGTACGTAGTATATTGTAGAATTCTGTTAATACTGTTGCACTGAGCAGGTGTTCAAAATTGAAGAGACAATCTGTCATACAAATATAGGGGGTGTTTTAGGATAATGAGCATCATTAATAATTCACAGAGTAACATAACATTTAAATCGTTGCCAAGTGTACCACAGAACAAGATCAGACAAACATTATAAATTATGAAATGCATTCATATGATAAAACACAATTGAAGACTGATTCAAATTTCAGATAATAGACAATCTTTAAGATTCGGAAGATTTATCTCATAAAAATCTGTTGTGTTACACTCACATGACTTTCTCTACTCTTGTACAAACTATTTTTACAAACTCTTATTCTCCATATGCTGCTTCATGTTAATCGAGATATCGAGATGTTAATCTTATTGCTAATTTTCTTGTAGATGCAAGGGGAATTGGTAGCCTTTAAGCGGTAGTCAAATATTTTAAGAGTTGGTTGCTATGTGGAGTATTCCTTCTTCTTTGTATGTCCAGGACAAAAAAAGAATTGAATAACGAATTTGAGAAAAAGTATAAGTATTGGAAAATTTAAGGGAATAACAAGCAATACATCTACATTTTTTGTGTAGTACAATTTTGTCTATCTCTTACGGTTTACCAGTTATGCAAAAGTCGTTCACAATGAAGAATACTTTTGGAGACATTCCCAGAAAATTCGAGATATACATTTCATTTGTCATGAAAATATCTTAAACATATGATATTTTAATTAAAATCGTTAGAGCCATTTTGAGAAAATTAAAATTCTCCATGTAAAGGGTAATCTGGGGTGGGGGATTTTCTTGTAAACCTTTGTGTCGCATCTCTGTAAGATACTGAACCTAAGCTTCGTGTTTATCCGACTGTTCCTTTCGGAGTTATGCTGTTCACAGACACACACACTCACACAGATACACACACGGACATGTTTTTTTCCAAAAAAGCTTTTTTTGGATTCAGGGGGTCACAAAACATGTATTTCCGGTGAGAGCTCGGTATTGAATTTTTGGGTGGAATACAATACTTCCCCAACTTACTATACGTAGTAGAGAAGTATAGAGAGTATATTGCTACGTACTATATAGATTGAAACCTGTTCTCAGGATGTACCTTCAGGAGTGTTGGAGGTAATTAATGATGGAAAATATGTCATACATATGTGTTTCTCGGACGAAAATACCTATTTTTAAACACACAAATGAATTTTTTTCAAATCATATATTTCAATTGCTTGTCAAAACACACAAATGCTGATGATTAACTCATGTAATTTAATTGATGCAATTTTCCACCATTATTTGAATTTATTGTCAGAAATCTGACTTGAAAAGTTTACTTTTGTATAACTTTTTATTGTTATTTATATATTGTGGCAGTAATTTGTATTACAATAATGTAAATGCCAGAGTGATTGTAGTGTAAATAAGCATTATTGTATGACAATGATTTGAGATGTTTGTTAATTATAAGCATTGTTAGGAAATAAGTTTACACGGCCTCACTGAAACTGACAATAAGAGCGGGTAACAATGAGCGAGGGGGTGAGTTGTTTATCAATTATTAGAGAGAAGCAAATGACGTTAGATTGGCGCGCTTTTCTTATAAATGGAGGGAATATCTACCTTAGAGCATATGTTTTCGTAATATTGATTGGATATAAAAATAGACGCTAATGTTGGCGCGTTTTATTAACCAATAGCAGTTCGGTTATAATCTTTAGGCATATCGGGTGAGGGAGTATAAATTCCATGCCAGAGAGAGGTAACGCGTAGTTCATCAGAATCGTTCGCAGGTTACACGTCGCGCAATTCTACAAAATCTCTCGCGTCGAAAAAGTTGAAGTACGCGAATTAATAATGTGCAGTAAATAAGTTATTATAGTAACAGAAAATATAACAGTTTCGGTCTGGCGTGTATCAAGAGTCAATATGTGAAATTAAAGAAGTGTGATGGCAATAAAAGTGTAAAAACAAATTCTTTTATCAGTGTTATCTTTGAGTAACAACTCCTTTCCGTTTACACACCCTGTTCAAGAGATTTGCTCGACTGAGAAATAATAGCTAGCCGGAGGACATTGAACCCAAAGTTAAAAATAGTAATACAATAACAGGCGCTCAGAAATAAGAAAACACGAAGTGACCGCGACAAATTGGCTCCCATACGTGGTGCATATAAACATGAGGCATCTTCCAACTACCAATAAAAATATTCCACTTCAATATACGGAGCACCATTTAAGTTGAGACTGTACAATATCTCTAAAACTAAGCGTTGTAGAAAGAAAAGTCTTTTATAAAGGTTGCTTGCTATTATGGAAGAAAGTAAATGCCATTAGTTGTGATTTATTTTGAGGACGTTGTGATGGTCATTTTAGGTGAATTTAATTTTTTTAATAAAAACCTACCTTATGTTGTTTTCTACCTCCTCATAAAAACTAAACAACATTTGTATAAAGCACTTTGCAATTGTTCTTACACTAACGTAAATAACAACGAAAATTCTGAATGTCTGTGTACGAAGAGCGCAATGAATGGTTGGACCATCCATGGATGGTCATTTGAGGGTCAAGTTACGTTTCGTAATTGGGAATCAACATTTTCTGTTTTGTTTCCTTATTCCTCATCACAAAATAAACAGTTTTATATACCATTTTCTAATGAGGAAACAACATACAAAATGTAGGTTCCCATTTAAAAAATGTAAATTCATCCTAATTGTAGGTTCCCTTTAGAAAAATTAAATTGACCCTAAAATGATCATCATAACTTCCTCCAAACAAAACACGACTAGTAGCATTTACTTTCCCCGTAATATCAAGTAACTTTTATTCAAGAAATTTCTTTATAAAACGTTTAGTTTTGGAGATATTGTACAATATCAACTTAATGGTCCACTCTGTATATTTCGGTATTTTTACTAAACCGATTGATACATACAGCTTAACACGAATACAACAGAAGAAAATAAAAATGGATTATTGATACGTCGCCATCAACCTCCATGCATGGCAATCACCATTTATTTTACGTGCGCTCACTCCATATTTTTCCACAGACTTATTAGAGCCGCAGCTAGGATTCGAAACTAGACTATCTCCACCATTCAACACGATAGAATATAGGGAAGGGTCATGTGATTGTATCACATCAGAATTTTCTTCCACACGAGTCGCGTGTAGGCTAAAACTGGAAAGGTAGAATTAGATCGAAAAATTCAATGCCAGGATTTGAACCACGGATCTTCAGCTTTCCGAGCTGTTGCTCTACGACTGAGCTATCAAGACAACATAGTGCGTGTCAGAGCGATATAATATGTGAATTCAAGTTTATTTCCGATAGATGTTTACCATGGTTTTATCGACCAGAAATCTACTTATAAACATTTTATAAAGAAATTCTGCCTCTCCAGTCGGGGAACTTCGTTTTTAATAGTCCTCAGTATACCTTCCGGAGCTTCATTCCGGACACGCTCTACTGAAATAAAAGCAGCCTAAATCTGCCCAGGAATGTAACATTATAATTGTCTTTGGGGTAACTGACTGATCGTTCCCCTTCCATTTATTACAACTTCTGATGACAGTGCAAACCATTAGGCAAAATAGCTACAACATGCTGCAGATATTCTGGCATCTGTTGATAAAGGAACTAAGATCAATCATGAGCGCTGACATGCAATATGAGATGGAATGGTTACAACAGCCGCCGAGTTTTTCTGTGATGAATTATCTTAATGGGAATGCATGCCTTTTCTTGACGTTCAGTTTGTTCTGTGAATTTAAACAAGTGGTGTGCCAAGCCACGCCCATTGTTGCTTGAAGTCCAAACTATAACTCTTTGATTACAGCCGCAGCTCAACAGTGATGTTATGAATGCAGTTTTGTGCTCCGTTTGATACGATCTACAAAATTGTTTCTCACAAACTACTGATCCAAATTTTGAGCAGTTTCCTACACTTCCACTACCTGTGGTAAGTCATACAGAATTAAAACGTGCAGCTGTTTTACTAACAAATCTTATGTGATACTTTCACATACTTTCTATCGTGTATTAATGGGTATAGAAACTTTTAGTAATAAAACTTTTTTTTCTATTTAGGTGCTACATTTTTATCTAAATAAACATTTGCAGAAGTAGCTACATTACACATTTCGTTAGGATGTAAAGAGAGCGGCGATAACCAAATATTGAAGAACTGGACGACACAGGCTGGACTTAAAATTTCACACTCCTTCGATGCAATCGTGAGAAACAACTGAATGTTGACAAAACTGTAAGAGAATGACCCAAGTATTGAACAATTCCAACCATTAACAACGGATATCTCAGAAATGGCTTATGCCACGAGAAAACTTACTTGAAATGAATTGTGTTATAAAGAGATCTACTTTTTTGTAGTACGTTTTCGTCTATTGCTAAACGTTTACCAGTTATACAAGATTATACAAAATTTCTTCCGAATGAAGAGGATTTTTCAAAAGCCATTCTCAGAAAATTCAAGCATAGATTTTATTTGTCATGTAAATATACTTCATATATGATATTTTAATCATAATCGTTACCAATTGTTTTAGAATATCAACATTTGAAAAAGTTCCATGCAAAGCAAATTTAATAATTAGTTATTTCTCTCTAGAGTTTTAGAATCATGTAAAGATCTTCCGACAAAATTTCACCTAGCAAAGAAGAAAAAATGTTTTACAAATAAACCTGTAACTCATCTAGGATTGAAATCCTACAAGACAAACTGTAATCCTAGATGAGTATACTTTTGGAGACATTACCAGAAAATTCAAATATACATTTTGTTTGCCATGAGAGTATCTTAAATATATGATATTTTAATTAAAATCGGTAGAGCCATTTTTGAGAAGATTAAAATTTTCGAAAAATGTTCCATGTAAAAGGTAATCTGGGGTGGGGGATTTTCTTGAAAACCTTCGTGTCGCATCTCTGGAAGTTACTGAACCTAAATACCAAGTTTGGTGTTTATCCGACTGTTATGCTGTTCACAGACAGACACACACGGACATGCTTCCAAAAATGCTTTTTTTGGATTCAGCGGGTCTCAAAACATATATTTCCGGTAAAATCTCGGTATCGAATTTTTGGGTGGAATACAATATTTCCCCTACTTACTGTACGTAGTAGAGAAAGTAAAAATAGAAACGACCGGTATAGGAGAATTCTTCCCGAGTACTGTGCTTCAGTTGTAAAAGTTTAAATGGCAGAAAGAGACTACGGTTCAGTTTGAAAGCCCAAGAATACGGCGACTATGTTCTAGGATACTGAAATCATTCATGTAATTTCAGGGCTCATTTCTGCTAACATATCGTTTCATACTCGAAATTCCTATGATTGTTGATGGGTTATAATTACCGACGGTGAGCTATAGCCTGTACGTGCTTCCTAAGTGCACTCGCCGATATACACATGTTAACGAGTTACGGTCAATTGAGCATTGGATCTCTGTACATTATGTGTAATGTTATGTCCCGAATAAAAAAAGGCACCATTCGCTATCGCACGGGGCAATAAAACTGCTACATTAAAATAACTCATGGCTGCAGTGCCATAACGTGCAATTTTAACAGATTCCTCTGTGACGTGTGATGGACGTGTATGTACTGGTGTGAGGAGCAAGTGGACAATGTGGGAGGGGTCAGTGTTTTGCAATTTTCATTGCGCTCAACTCTACCCTTGGCTGTGAAATGCAAAACTCTGATCTTCCATCACTCCTTGTCACCACCTGTCAAGATCTAAAAGCGGGTCGCGAGTTCGGATCGGTAAAGGGTTAGAGTATACCGTAGTCGGTGCACTAACACACCCACGCATTGACTCAAGTATTTTACTGTCCCTGTTACAGAAGCATTGCATTCCACCAGAAACTCGATACCAGAAATACACGTTTCCCAAACCCCATAAATAAAAAATCCGATGGGATGCATTCACATGACATTCTCTACACTCTGCAAGGTATTAGTGGGTATACAAATTATTCATACTTGTAGTAGTATTTATGTTGTATTTATTTAACATTATTGTAGCCCCACGTTTGGGAGCCAATTTGCGATGGTTATTACTTATAATGTTTGTGTATTTATGTTTACTTCACGCGTGGAAGCCATCTTGTGACGTCATTCATTTGTTCGGTTTGTAGCTCCATCTGGTGTTAGCAATTTGCAGCAGTGTTAGTGTTCGTTTGAAAGAACGCTATTGTTATCTTAATTAATTTTGGTTTACTGTCCTCCGGCTAGCTATTATTTCTCGGTCGAACATATCTCTTGATCAGGGTGTGTAAACGGAAAGGAATCTTTTATCCAAAGATAACACTGATGAAGAAATTTATTATACACTTTTATTGTCGAAACACAGTCACTATCACATTTACATATTGATCTTGACACTCGCCAAACTGAAACTGTTATAATAACTTCATTACTGATCACTCTTAATTTGCGTACTTCAACTTTTTGTACAATTAACCTTACAACACTTTAGATTATTCATAATTCTGCTGCGCGTAACTTATGAATCGATACCCGACGTTTGCCGTACAAATACTTTCGACGAACTGACTGACTGAAGATGACGTGTAGTGTACACAGATTTTTGATGAACTGACAGACTTTACCTCTAACCTACTGCTTTTATACCCATACACTCCGATATGCCTAAAGATTATAACTGAACTGCAATTGGCTAATAAAACGCGCCAACATTAGCGTCTATTTTAATATCCAATGAAAATTATGAATACATATGCTCTAGGGAAACGTTCCAGAAGATTCTCAACGGAAAAACGCGCCAACATTACGCAACTTCCTCGTTTCCAATAATGATAAACAGCTCACCCCCTCGCTGCATTATTGCACGCTATTATTGTCAGTTTCAGTAAGGCAGTATAAACTTCTTTTCAACAATAATTACAATCAATAAACATCTCAAATCAATGTCACATAAAAATGCATATTCATATTACAATCATTATTTACATTTAAGTAATTTGTGACACTACTGCATCATACTCAAGCTTGTTTTTATATCTGCTATATTTTAATCCAAACTAACATTTACAGGAATAGCTACATTACGCATTTCGTTATAGATACGAAGAGAACAGCGATAGTCAGATGTTTAAGAACTGATTGCTATATGCTGTCCTTAAAATTCCATGCTGTTTCCACGCAATCGAGAGAAACAGCTGAATGCTGAAAGGCCTTGAAGAGAATGAGCAAGAAATGAACAATTCGAACCTTTAATAATAGATAGCTTAGAAACGGATTTGCCACAAAAAAGAACTTATTTTAAATAACGTTTACTAGTTGTACAAGATTATACAAAATTTCATCCGAATGAAGAGGCTACTTCGCGAAAATTCAAGATATAGATTTTATCATGTATATATCTTTCATATATGGTATTTTAATCGAAATCGAACATTTCGAAAAAATTTCCATATAAAGGGTAGTTGGAGTGAGGGAGTTTTCTTGAAAAGCTTCTTGTTACATCTTTGGAAGATATTGAACCTAAATATCAAGTTTGGTATTTGCCCACTTTTCGTTTTAGAGTTATGGTATTTACAGACACACAGGACATGTTTCCAAAATACTTTATTTGGATTCAGGGAGCCTCAAAACATGTATTTCCGTTGAAATCTCGGTATGGAATTTTTGGGTGGAATACAACACTTCCCCTATTTACTCTTCGCAGTAGAGAAAGTAAAAAAAATCTGGTGTGTTACATTCAAATGACTTTCTTTACTCTTGTACAAACTATTTTTACAAACGCTTCTTCTCCATATGCTTCATGTTAATCGAGATGTTAATCTTATCGCTAATTTTCTTGTAAATGCAAGGGGAATTGCTAGGCTTTAAGCGATAGTCAAATATTTTAAGAGGTGGTTGCTCTGTGGAGTATTCCATTCTCTTTGCATTAATAGGACAAAACAAAATGAATAACGAATTTGAGAAAAAGTATAAGTATTGGAAAGTACGTATATGACATAAATTGTGTATTTTAACGCAATCTACATTTTTTGTGCAACAAAATTTTGTCTAACTCTTATGGTTTACCAGTTATGCAAAAATCGTTCACAATGAAGAATACTTTTGGAGACATTCCCAGAAAATTCGAGATATACATTTCATTTGACATGAAAATATCTTAAACATATGATATTTTAATCAAAATCGTTAGAGCCATTTTTGAGAAAATTAAAATTTTCGAAAAATGTTCCATGTAAAGGATAATCTGGGGTGGGGGGATTTTCTTGAAAACCTTCGTGTCGCATCTCTGGAAGATACTAAACCTATACCAAGTTTGGTGTTTATCCGACTGTTTGTTTCTGAGTTATGCTGTTCACAGACACACAGACATACAGATACACACACGGACATGTTTCCAAAAATGCTTTTTTTTGGATTCAAAGGGGCTCAAAACATGTATTTCCGATGCAATCTCGGTATCGAATTTTTATATGGAATACAATACTTCCCCTACTTACTATACGTAGTAGAGAAAGTAAAAAGCATAGGCATGTATCCTCAAGGTCCTTCGTTTTGGTACCTGAGGAGATAAGAAAGGCAAGATATCAAGGATATGATCTATGTCATAAGGATAGTCGAACTTAAGTAATGCTTAAATATGAGCCACAATGGGCTTTAGAGCCTACGTGCAACGTCTCTTTAAGAGGCCACTCAGTTGTCACCATCATTATCATCACCATGGTATAGTGGTGTCTTCTCTTGATGGATTTAAACAGTGCCTGACTCAAGTATGAAATTCGGATTTATCTGATCAATGCGTTTTGAGTTATTATGTTCATAGGCATAAAATTGGTTTTCATTTGGGAGATTAAGTGGAGTTCAGAAATGTATTTTTATAAAAATCTGCATACAGAATTTTCACCTATTCGCCGTAGGAAGGTGCTAGAAAAAGTAAAACGTCACTTTCTCTACTCACTATCGTTTATTGTTGTACAGCTTCTACAAAACATTCCTACAAATCTTATTTTTGTGTCGGCTTCATATTAATCTGATGCAGTAATTTGTATCATAAATTATTTAAATGTAAAGAATGATTATAGCATGAATATGTATTTTTATGTGACATTAATTTGAGATATTTGTTGATTGTAATTATTTTTGAGAAGTAAGTTTATACTGCCTTACTGAAACTGACAATAATAGCGTGCAATAATGCAGCGAGGGGGTGAGCTGTTTATCATTATTAGAGACGAGGAAGTTACGTAATGTTGGCGCGTTTTTCTTTAGAATTTGCTGGAACATTTTTCCTAAAGCATATGTATTCATAATTTTCAGGATATAAAAATAGACGCTAATGTTGGCGCGTTTTATTAGCCAATAGCAGCTCAGTTATAGTCTTTAGGCATATCGGGGTGTAGGAGTATAAAAAGGGCTAGATTAGAGGTAGACCCCGTCAGTTCATCGAAAATATGTGTACGTTACACGTCGCCTTCAGTCTGTTAGTTCACCGAAAATATTTGTATGCTACACGTCGCCTTCAGTCCGTCAGTTCACCAAAAATATTTGTATGCTACACGTCAGTCCGTCAGTTCGTCGAAAACATTTGTACGTTACACGTCGCCTTCAGTACAGCAGAAATATTTGTACAGTACACGTCGGCTATCGATTTGCAAGTTACGCGTAGCAGAGTTATGAGAAATCTAAAGTGTTGCAAAGTTAATTATACAAAAAGGTTGAAGTACGCGAATTAAAAGTGATCAGTAATGAAGTTATTATAACAGTTTCAGTTTGGCGAGTGTCAAGATCAATGTGTAAATGTGATAGTGAATGTGTTCGACAATAAAAAGTGTAAAACAAATTCCCTCATCAGTGTTATCTTTGGATAAAAGATTCCTTTCCGTTTACACAACCTGTATAAAGAGAAGTGCTGAACCAAAAAGATCATAGCTAGCCGGAGGACAGTGAACCAAAAATTAAATAAAATAACAGTAGCATTCTTTAAAACAAACACTAATACTGCCGCAAATTGCTGACACCAGATGGAGCTAACAAACGTAAATATACATTAATACCACCTGAAATCGAAATAAACCTTTGCATAAATAGTTTCATTGCATTTTGTTGCAGGTATAATTGGAATAGAGCAAATCGAATCGATAATCACATTTTTAAAAGAGGGTCACTATATAGTAACCTTGAAATTGCATACTTTTTTCAGTGACATTGTCGTAAATAATTTAGTAGATAGCATCTCTAAAATAACAATGAAAAATTCAAATTAAATCAACTTCTACCTTGGAAATGACGGAAGTCACAAAAACGTTATTTAAAATAACTTTTTGTTTTTAACACATACCTACATTTTTATATAATATCTTTGTCGTGTGTTATGTTTTACCCTTTATGAAAAGTTATAAAATCTCTTCTGAATAAAGAGGTCTTTAAAGGCTACTTCCAGAAACCTCAAGACAGGACTCTTTCGCGTTCTTATAAATATGTTAAATAGATGCCATTTTAATTAAATTCGTTGTTCTTTTTTGAGAAAGTAAAAAATGTGAAAAGTTTTCCTATCAAAAGAGTTGACTAGAGTGGGGGTATTTCAGGAAAATCAACATGTTACATCTTTAGAAGGTATTGAACTTAAATATCAAGTTTAGTATTCACACACAAATGTTTCCAAAAATTATTTTTTATATTCATAGGTCTCAAAACGTATATTTCGGTTGAAATTTATTATCGAATTTTTGGTTGGAATACAATACTTCTACAACTGCAGGTAAGCAGTAAAAAAACTAAGCTACTGATGCATGTATTAGGCATTAAAGGTCTATTGCTTGGATTTTAAATATGAATGGACACGCAAACACGCAAAGCTTGAAAGTCTACAAAGAGATACAAAGTGTTGACCAGCTGAATGATTGATCATAGATAAAGTTTGCTTATACACCAGGCATAGTGCTGAAATAACAGTCTTCTAAAACGGCACAGGTGAACGTTTCAGTGTTCGTTCAGTGTTGTCTAATTGGGTGCCAAGAATGTGGGCAGCGGAACGAAAATATGTTTTGACTGGCTTTGTTCAGACGGGCTTGAGACGACTATCTGGTATCTGCGATGTCCACAAGGCACAAGTAGTAGAAATTACAAATATTCTGACAATCGTTTTCTGGATACTCATTGGCGTCGTTGTTTACTTTCAGTTCAGCATTATTGTTGAAGTATCAGAGTTACAAAGAGAGATTGTAATAATACAAAGCTATGTAGGTACAAGTATTGTGTTGCACCCAAAATTCGAAATCGAAATTCCACAGGAAATTCATATTTTCAGTTCCCTTGAATCTAAAAATATTAATTAAAAAGAGACCCTGTGTGTTGTTTGAGAACAGCATAACCCCAAAACCAAAATTCGGATAAATATCAGAATTGGTACTCAAGTGCAATATGTTTCAAGGATTTAGAGGAATGTCTCCAAGAAAATTCTCCCATCCCAAACTACCCTTTACATGAAAAATTTTTACTTTTATTTTCTCAAAAATGACTCTAAAGATTTAATTAAAATATCATATGTTTCAGTTATCTGTCTGATTAATGTATATATTGAACTTGTTGTTCTGCATTAATACTGTATGATTAGTAAACCATAACAGATAAATAAAACCTTTTTAATATAGAGTCAACTGAAAAATTCAACGCCACAGCCGGGATTTGAACACGGTTCTCCCGCTCTCCGTGCGGTTGCTCTAACCATTGAGCTACTGTGACAACATGCCGGTGGGGCACTGAATTCCCCAATTGACTCAAGCTGTGTCAAATCCCGGCTGTGGCGTTGAATTTTTCAGTTATTAAAAACTTGCCTAAGACCAGGCCAAGGTCTATTAAAAGTATAATTAATTTATATAATAACAACAACAAAATAAATAAAACCCTAAACAAAACCTTGATAATTAATTGTTCTTTCACTCATGTCATGTGTAGGCTAAGTTGGGGAAGTAGAATCAGTTTGAAAGGTTCAATATAATAGCCATGGTCATGCCAATGCATTTTGCCTTTGCCGTGGTACCTCTGTTGGTTAGAGCAGTGATATGATTAGCCAAACAACTGAATGTTGACAGGACTTTAAGAGAATGATCAAGTAATGAACAATTCGAACCATTAGTAACGGGTATCTCACAAATGGCTTATGCCACAAAACAACTTTTTGAAATAAATTATATGCCTTAAACAGATCTACTTTTATTTTGTAGTACGTTTTCATCTATCGCTTAACGTTTACCAGTTATACATCATTATACAAAATTCCTTCTGAATGAAGAGGAGTTTATTCCCAAAAAATTCAAGGCATACATCTTACTTGTCATGTAAATATCTTTTATGTATATTGTTTTAATCAAAATTGTTAGTACCAGTTTTTAGAGAGTAAAATTATCGAAAACTGTTCCATATAAAGTCTAGTTAAGGAAAGGGATATTTTCTTGAAAATCTTTGTGTCGCGTCTTGGAAGATACTGAACTTGGTATTTAAGTTTGGTACTTATTCAAATTTGTTGCTCTCTCTACTACGTATAGTAAGTAGGGGAAGTATTGTATTCCACCCAAAAATTCGATACAGAGATTTCACCGGAAATATATGTTTTGAGACCCCCTGAATCCAAAAAAAGCATTTTTGAAAACATGCCCGTGTGTGTGTGTGTCTGTGAACAGCATAACTCAGAAACGAACAGTCGGATAAACACCAAACTTGGTATTTAGGTTCAGTATCTTCCAGAGATGCGACACGAAGGTTTTCAAGAAAATCCCCCACCCCAGAGTACCCTTTACATGGAACATTTTTTGAAAACTTTAATTTTCTCAAAAACGGCTCTAACGATTTTGATTAAAATATCATATGTTTAAGATATTTTCATAACAAATCAAATGTGTACTGATATTGCTCATATTGTTGGCGCCTTATGAAGTTGTTTATAAGCGTTGGTGGCACATGACGCTGTTCATGTGAAGTTGTTCGCTTCCTCGATGCGTATTTCTCTTCTTTCTCCGGCTAGCGTTGAGCAGTGTCGACTCTGTAAGGTCTACAGGGTGTGGTGAAATTATATCGATTACGATAATAACAACATCAGCTCTGGTGAATATTGACTTTATTATACTGTTATAATTTTGCATTCAGGAACGCGAACCTCCACTTCGTTAATCATCCGCGACTGACCTAGTGATGCTTTGTAGTCGGCAGTATTAAGATGTATTTGAATAAGTTTTCCCCGCGTTCATAGCCGCGGCCTAACTTGTACGGTGCAGAGTTCAGCTAAGAGTTACTTGTCGTAAGGTTCAACGAAAAAGCGAAGTTACTTGTCCTAGAGTTTAGCGAAGAGTGTAATTACATGCAGCATGTTGCAGCGACGAGTGAAGAGTGTAGAGTGTCGTTACTAGTATTTTGTGAATTTCGCCATGTCTGATTTCATCCCTACTCCGCGTTCGATTTTCAAGCATGTGACGATCTCATGTTATCGGATTCGTCAGTTTGTATTTATGGCATTCCATTTACTGGCTAAAATGTTCAGTTCTGCACAGCTTTCTCTTCCCACGGTACTATTTTCAATTTGTTTAATTTATGCTGTACCACGTAGTATGTTTATGGCTTTAAACCTTTTCTCGGTACAAACCTCATGTTTCTTCCGATTTGAAAAGAAACAAGCAGTTTCCTCGTAGACCCTTTTTAATGGTCCTACGCTTTTGTATTCAGTTTTGCCGACGGACCCATCCTGTTCCAAGAGAAAGGGATATGTCAGTGACCTGAACCTTATTTCCTCAGCAATTTGCAATGTTTTCGTATTAAGGTTTTCTTTCTATCGAGTTATAATATTAAATACAATATTTTACATCTTTGTTTAATCTATATACAAGCATTTCGAATACGGAGCCGAGTTGACATTTTACATCTTTATTTAATCTATATGCAATTAAATCAAATACGGAACCTAGTTGAACCGTATCAATACCTCGAATTTTCTGGGAATGTCTCCAAAAGTATTCTTCATTGTGAACGACTTTTGCATAACTGGTAAACCATAAGAGATAGACAAAATTTTTGTACACAAAAAATGTAGATCGCGTTAAAATACACAAGTTATGTCATATACATTTCTTTTATTGAGTGAACCATTTCCGAGATATTGCTCGTTATTCCCTTAAATTTTCCAATACCTATAATTTTTCTCAAATGGGAATTCGTTATTGATTTTTTTTAAGTCTGGACATGAAAAGAGAATGGAATGCGTACATAGCAACCAGCTCTTAAAAGATTTGACTATCGCTTAAAGCCTACAATACTCACCTTGCACCTACAAGAAAATTAGTAATAATATTAGCATCTCGGTTAACATGAAGCATATGGAGACTAAGCGTTTGTAAAAATAGTTTGTACAAGAGTAGAGAAAGTCATGTGAGAGTAATACATCAGAGTTTTTGTTTAGTTATGCTATTCACAGACACTCAAACACGCACGCGGATCCTTTCCTTAAAATGCTTTTTTAAATTCAGGCCACCTCAAAACATGTATTTCCGGTGAAAACACGGTATCGAATTTTTGGGTGGAATGCAATACTTTCTATACCTAATAGGTACGTGGTAGTGAAAGTGAAAGTGTCAATCCCACTGTGCTTGTAATCGTAAAGTATGTGTATGTGATACTTAGTTTTTAAATGTTACATTCAATTGCCACAGACGTAGGCAGATTAAGCATTAAAATATCTGATTAGCCTTTATCTACAGATTGTATAGCGAAATTTCTGGGTGCAAATAATTTGATTAATGTAAGAAGATTGTACAGTTTTTACTTTCTCTACCACCTACATAGTAGGTGGAGGAGGTACTGTATTCTATCCCTAATTTTGATACCAAGGTTTCAAGAAAATGCATGTTTTGAGGCCCACTGAATCTAAATAAAGCATTTTTGGAAACATGTCCATGTGTGTGTGTGTGTGTGTGTCTATTTAGGTTTAGTACTTTCCAAGCATGCGAAAATTTCAAGAAAAGCCCCACCTCAGATTTCCTTTACATGGAGGATTTTTAGAATTTTGTTATTTTCTAAAAATATCTGTAACGATTTTAATTAAAACACATTATATTAAATATACTTACATTACAATTTAAACGTATAACTTGAATTTTGTGGGAATAGCCTGTGAAGCCCACTTCACTTGCAAAAAAGTTTATACATTCTTCTATAACAAGTAAACGATAAGCGATAAACGAAAACGTACAGTATAAAAAATGTAGATCTCTTTCAAAGATACAATTTATTTCAAATCAATTTTTTTGACATCAATAATTTCTGAGATATTCGTTATTAAAGGTTCGAATTGTTCATTTCTAGGTTATTCCTTTAAAGTCCTGTCAATATTCAGTTATTCCTCCCGATTGCATCGAAACTGGAATTTTAAGGCAGCGTCAGCGTATAGCGTCCAGTTCTTAAATATTTGACTATCGCTGCTCTCTTTGTATGCATAACGAAATGTATAATGTAGCTATTTCTACAAAGGATTATTTGTATTAAACGTAAGTATACAGAAACATAAGCTTTAGTAAAAATAGTTTGTATAGCCACCATAAACGATAGGCGTAGAGAAAGTCGTGCGAATTTTATAATCGAGTTCATTACGAACGTATCCTAAATAATTATGCACTGCTTCTCACACACGGGTCAGTTTGCCATTCGGTCGGCGTAAATAATATACATTCACATATACTGACTGACCAACCAGCTCGTGAGGAGCACTGTTAGACATAAAAATGTAATGGTGTCCAACGTAACATGAGAAACTACTCAACCGATATTTATATCTAACACGTGAAACAGTTATTTTTATCGTTAGTTGCAGACTGTGTGGAATTAACTATTTAGGAATACATAGATTGAAATTTTAAAACTCTAACTTAATAATGCTAGTTTATTTAAAGTATACCATAGATGTACTACAGTGTGGTCGTTTTATGGTAGGCCACGGCTCGCGTGTATGCGTGAACCGCACCTTATTACACTGTGGGTTTTCGTTTCGTAACTCCTGGCTTACTTACGCGTAATAGTAACATGTACTATAATGGACACTAACACTCTTAAAAGTGGTGTTCATCTACGAGAAGACATTGCTGTTATCTTCGGATTAAATTTCCATTCACATGCATAAGTTCTTCTTGCGTAATGATCGTAATTTATGTGTTTATATTGTCCTTAAGTTCGTTTATGATGTAAGGATTGTTCCTATAGACTTTATTACTTTCTCTACTACGTATAGTAAGTAGGGGAAGTAATTGTATTCCACCCAAAAATTCCATACCGGATTTTACCGGAAATATATGTTTTGAGGCCACCTGAATCCAAAAAAAAAGCATTTTTGGAAACATGTCCGTGTGTGTGTGTATGTGTCTGTGTGTGTCTGTGAACAGCATAACTCAGAAACGAACAGTCGGATAAACACCAAACTTGCTATTTAGGTTCAGTTATCTTCCAGAGATGCGACACGAAGGTTTTCAAGAAAATCCCCCACCCTAGATTACTCTTTACATGGAACATTTTACGAAAATTTGAATTTTCTCAAAAATGGCTCTAACGATTTTGATTAAAATATCATATGTTTAAAATATTTTCATGACAAATGAAATGTATATCTCGAATTTTCTGGGAATGTCTACAAAAGTATTCTTCATTGTGAACGACTTTTGCATAACTGGTAAACTATAAGAGATAGACAAAATTTACTACACAAAAAATGTAGATCGCGTTAAAATACATAATTTATGTCATATACTTTTTTTGTTGAGTGAACCATTTTCGAGATATTTTCCAATAATTTTTCTCAAATTCGTTATTCAAGTTTTTCATGTCCTGAACATACAAAGAGAATGGAATACGCCACATAGCAACCAGCTATTAAAACATTTGACTATAGCTTAAAACCTACCATATTCTCCTTGCATCTACAAGAAAATTAGTAATAAGGTTATCACCTCGATTAACATGAACCATATGGAGAATAAGCGTTTGTAAAAATAGTTTGTACAAGAATAGAGAAAGTCATGTGAGTGTAACCCATATTGTTACTTGTGTATTGTACATAAAAATTTGCGGTTCAAACGTGAATTGCAGTGGACTAATAATAAGACATTAACACTCTTAAGCAAATCACACACAATACAGATGCCTTTCGCCTTTGAGATGCACAGCTCTCTTTACAGCACGAACACAAAACAGCGACTAAAGCACAGCGGATGAAGATAAACTTGAACGCGTCATGCGCCGCCAGCTGCGCATAAGAAACGTGCGCGAGGTCACTGCAATACAGCGTGCTTTACATACAGCGATTCAGTGGTCTCACTTTTAAATGACCGCACTATGTAATGCAAATATATTACGCCTAGATTTCATCAGTTTATCTCTAATGGTTTAAAAGTTATGTCAAATTAATTTATTTTTTGTTACTCACTGAAAAAGAATCTTGATACAAAAATAATATCATAGCCCCACCATCAGATTTGAGTAAGAGAAGAAGCAATATTATATTTCTGCAAAGATAAATACCTCCTAAAGTCAACTGGGGTCAAAAAAATTGAGTGCCCGAGGCACTCTCCCACGTGTTGATTGTCTTCCTTAAAACCTTTGACACCTAGAGAAGTACATTATATGCTTTGCTATGGCAGCACTCAGAGTTCGTCGTCCTCCGCAGTCTAGTGGTACCACACCAGCCTCTAGTTCCCGAGGTTATGGGTTCAAACCCGTCGGAGGGCGATGTATTTTTTCCGGCGAAGTATAGCCGGTGGTCCCGTATCGTAGATTTACGGCACGTAAAAGACCCTCAAGCCTGATAAAGAGGCTTCTGATTAAAATTACCTGACTTTCACACCCAATATAGAATGAGGCGCTAAGCACCATACTAGTTAAAGAGCGTGCATAAATAAACACTCAATTATTTTACTCACAGGTGCAATATCTATATTTATAAATCACGCGTTTAGCCCATAATTTTGTGGTTTCGCTTACTTATATACTTTCATTCTATGTTTTCTATTTTTAGACATTCATCTTTTCTCAGATATGATAATCTTTTATATTTCAATTGCTCAAGATTTCTTTTTAATTTTAAAATATTGTTGTAAAATTTTAATTTTTTAAACTTCCGTTATTGTTTTATATAATTATGTTGAATTGGTATTGTTTTTGGCAGCCTACAGTTGTGTAAGAAGATTTCAAAATAAAAATAAAAAAGTACAAGAGCTGCCTCAGAAGTATCCGACGTAACAAAGAAAATGCAAAAATTTTGGAAAACATCTTTATTTCTCTACATAATCCCCTTTCCGCTCGATACGCTTCTCCTAGCGATGTTTAATAGCTTCGATACCCTGTTTATTGTGAGAACCGTCGAGTTCTACAAAATAGCCATCAACTGCAAACTCCACCTCTTCATTATCTTTTACCACCAAGCCATATCTTCAACTTTGGAAACAGAAAATAATCAGAAGGGGCTAGGTCTGTTAAATAGGGTGCATGAGTAAGCATTTCGAACTTTAGCTAATCGATTTTGGCCATGGCGATAATGGATGTGTGAACTGGTGCATTGTCTAGATGAAACAGAACTTTCTTTTTCGCTAAATGCTGCCGTTTTTGCTTGATTTTATCATACAAATGCTGCAATAAGTTTGCATAATACAATTGATTGCTTTTACTTTTTCAGATAATCAATGAAAATTATCCCACGCGCATCCCAAAAAACTGGCGTCATCACCTTATCTTCGCCTACTTTGGAGCCGATTCTCCCCTTTCAATCCACTGTTCTGACTGTTTCTTCGTCTCAGGTGTGAAGTGATGGACCCATGTTTCATCCATGGTTATAAATCGACGCAAAACTCGGCTTTATTGCAGCGAAACATCACCAAAAACTCAACTGAAACAACCCCATGACGCTGCTCTTGGTCCATTCTGAGTAAACGCGGCAAGATGGTTGCGCACAGCTTTCTCATGTCTAAATTTTCAGTTACTATGCGATGCACAGCACTTTTTTGAAATGCCTACGATGTCAGCACTTTCAGCCGACGGTAATCCAATACCATATTGTGCATTTTCTTCATAATTTCTGGCGTGGTCACCTCATTTGGTCGAGCACTGCGATGTCGTCTTGGCAGCTCGTAAGGCCTCACTTAAACTCTGCCACTCAATATTTTACTGTTGTAACGAAGGAGCAGACTCTCTCAGAGTAGAATCTAGCTCAACTTTAATATTAGTTGGACTAAGACCTTACAAATGAAAGTATTGTAGTTTTATCCACGGCCAGTTTTATCCATGTTTACAAATTCGCTGAGAGAGTTCACTATTAAGGGGTTCCAAACAATTAGTAAAGAATGTAGCATCGTCAAACTTCAAACTTAAGCTTTATAAGGGTGATAATTTCTACCATACCATTTGTTTGAAACAACAACCGCTATATATACTCAGGTCGGGTACTTCTGGAACTGCCCTCGTAATAAGCTTTAGTAAGAATAGTTTCTAGAACCTGTATAAAAATGAACGATAGTGGGTAGAGAAATATGCGTGAATGTAACATATAACATACTTTTTAATTGTCTTAATTAAAAGGTTTAAACATGGCAAAGCTTCCAACTCCAGACTGCGGAATGTAATTAAAAGATGAAAGATCCCTTATCGGCAGATGCCATCCTTTATCTTCAGTGACTTAGGAGCTTTCAATATTTTTTCGCCTGTTATCGTAGCTGGAAGAATTTGTTGGCATCGCTCTTTGTAAAGGAATAAAACGAGATTATGACCAGCAACATCTGCTACCCCTCCCTTCCCTGGAGTATTGCATGTAATCCATCACAGAGACCGGCCTTTGAATGCCTGTCAACTTGGTCCAAACCACCATTAGCGAGCTCTACCCGGCCGTGTGTAGTCGGCTTTGAATCATTGATGATGCGAGTCCGGCTCGGGAAGAAGAATACAAATGTTTTTCCCTTTTTATACTCCCCGCAAGGACCTTACTACAAACAATTTACCGTTCTTCTCTCGAAATTCGATAAGGATTTTCTAAGCACAAACAGAGAACGATTTGATTTCTGTACCTTACAATGTATTTGTGACGAGACTATTGATTCCATTATCAAGGAATTTTCTGCTTGATTCCTTTACATAGGATCTGTGTTATCTGATATAAACAGTTGAAAACATCTGATGTGTTGCATTTACATAACCTTCTCTACCTTCTATCGCTTATTAGCGTGTATGTAAATTATTCTTACGAAGTTTATTTTCCTATCTACTTCATTTTAATCGAGATAACCTTTCCGAAAATAACTGCATTACACATTGTAACACCCCTCGGGGGTGGTTACCCCGCAGTAGTTGCTTACACTAGGGGTGATGGCTCAGAGGTAGGGGGATGCTTCGGTACCAGGATGGTTGGTAGGCCGGGTGGCGTTCCAGGATATGGGGTAGTAACGTACAGGGGATGCATAAACCCAATAAGTTGCATTTGTTATAGCGTAAGTACATGAGGCCTGCAGTCGGGCAACTTGGGGTGAAGCCCGTGCAAGCAGAACTTAGGGTTGAGGTATTCTTACCTAGATAACTACTGTTGAGATGGAAGTATTGGTGCGCTGGTCGTTCGCTAGAGCGGGGGTGTGTTAGGCACCCAGGATCGACTTATAGCCTTCGGTCGAGGGTGGATGTCAGACGGACGACTTATGATAAACCACGTGCGATAGATAGACGATAGACGACCCTCGTGACAGACCTCTATGAAGCGGATGTATTTTGTATTCTCCGGCGATATGTCTGTGTGGATGGGTTATTCTGCCAAGATGTAGTCTCCGTTGCCCTCCGCTATATGCTCTTATCTTAGGTGTGGTCGTGCATGTGAATGAATGGACACTGATTACTGACACTTGGGTTTATTAAATGACTCTTGGCTTTAATAGCTGTTTGAACTTGGCTTCATAAACTGCTTTACTAACTGTTTACACTTTACTTATTACAAACGTGACGACGTTGCCATTCGTCAACCCCTTAACACGCCTCATTCTTTTCTATACACATCCTGTTATAAGCGGATGAGTTACACGAAGCAAGCAGAACGTTAATCTTGAAAATGCGCCCAGTTTCATCCTCGCTTTCCCTTTTATACAAAAACTAGCCATAACGCTTACAGACTCGTTTAGATACATTGAATATCATTCCTCATTTGTGTATTTCAAATCTGTTTCATCTATGCTTATTGGCTCACGTCAGCACACATCTTTGGAAACCTCTGGAATCTCGCACCCCGAAGTCAACGAATTTTCGAGCCATCTGGAGAGTGTCATGTCTCTCACACTTGTTTCGTCCACCCTTGTGTCCTTTTGAAGGAGGCGTGTCCAGGAAGTCAGACTAGTGGCACCGCCAGGTTCCAGCTTTAAACTTACATTCAGTTTCTTTTAACTAAAATATCTAAACAATTTTATAGCTAAACCATTTACACATGTAAATCACTATGTCTACATTATGCGTATAATATGTATACAAAATGTGTATATGTTCCGTCACAACCTGCGCTATAAATACTTTCGGCAATGCTGACTTCATATTCCTGAGCGAGCCCGTGTTGAGGTAACCGCGTTTCAACACTTTCTGCTCGGTTACCATATCTGACGTAATCCCCAGTGCCCAAATTGATCCGCTACAATATTTCGTTATACATATAAAGGGAATAGTGATATTTAAATGTTTAAGAATTAGACGCTATACGCTGGCCTTAAATTCCATACTCTTTCAATAACCTCGCGAGAAACAACTGAAATTTCATAGGATTTTGAAAGGATATCTCTTATTGAACAATTCAGACCAATAATAATAGATATCTCGGAAATGACTGGTGCCACAAAAAACTTCTTTGAAATAAATTGTGTTTTAAAGAGAATTACATTTTTTTGTAATTTTTAGCTTAAAATTTACCAATTATACATATTCCTGCCCGCGATGATCACCATTCTTGATGTATTGCACTACGATGATATGCCAATTTTTAGCCCGGCGATAGTCACTGTTTTTTCTTTTTTTGTTTTTTTTACTTTCTCTACTACGTATAGTAAGCAGGGGAAGTATTGCATTCCACCCAAAAATTCGATACCGAAATTTCACCGGAAATATATGTTTTGAGACTCCTGAATCCAAAAAAGGCATTTTTGGAAACATGTCCGTGTGTGTGTGTCTGTGAACACCATAACTCAGAAACGAACAGTCGAATAAACACCAAATTTGATATTTAGGTTTAGTATCTTCCAGAGATGTGACACGAAAGTTTTCAAGAAAATTCCCCCACCCCAGATTACCCTTTATATGGAACATTTTTCGAAAATTTTAATTTTCTCAAAAGTAGCTCTAACGATTTTGATTAAAATATCATATGTTTAAGATATTTTCATGACAAATAAAATTTATATCTCGAATTTTCTGGGAATGTCCCCAAAAGTATTCTTCATTGTGAACGACTTTTGCATAACTGATAAACCATAAGATATAGACAAAATATTACTAGACAAAAATGTAGATCGCGTTAAAATACACAATTTATGCCAAATACATTTTTTTGATGAGTGAACCATTTTCCAGATATTGCTTGTTATTCCCTTAATTTGCCAATACTTATACTTTTTCTCAAGTTCGTTATTAAATTTTTTTGTCCTGGTAATTCAAAGAGAATGGAATACTCCATATAGCAACACGCTCTTAAAATATGTGACTATCGCTTAAAGCCTACCAATTCCCCTTTAATCTACAAGAAAATTAGCAATAAGATTAACATCTGGATATTTCGATTAACATGAAGCATATGGAGAATAAGCGTTTGTAAAAATAGTTTGTAGAAGAGTAGAGAAAGTCATGTGAGTGTAACACATCAGATTCTTTTAGCTGTATCCTTTGCTTCAATATCTGCTGTTGATTCTGCTGCCGACTGCTACAGTGATTTGCTATAAGATCTTTCTCTCAGGTTATGCATCGGCGCACTGTAAAATGAAAACATCAGTTTAAATTGTCTGAGAAATTTAATGTGATGTAATACTTTAGCTTTTGAAGCGAGTTGCCGACCGTTGGAAGATATAGAATAAAACTGATTTTGAGTATAACACTCAAAACTCTAACAATGAACTTATTATACCTGTTAACTTCTGCAGTATCAATTTTAAGGTTTTAAATATCTGTTTCCGCAATAAAGAAACTATGTGCATAACTTGTCATGAGTCGCTGTAATGCTTACCGATAAGATCCCTCGCGATGGCCGCTAAATTTCACTCATAGAAACGCGTCACTGAGCACTTAAAGTAACACACCAGTAATCACCAGTTTAAGTGACTAATTCTCAAGAAAGAGTGTTACGAGTATATGCATGAACGACTGTATCTCTGATTAGAATTGCACGCCATGATGTTAGGTCAAGCTCCGCCTACTTTAGAACTACCCCACCAAGTGTCCTTCTTGCGCGGAACCAATCTTACAGATTATTCTTACGTGTGCTTGTTGCCTTGTCGCTATGGTTGCCTGGCAAAGCTCTCAAAAATGCATTTCAATTCACTTTTTCAGAATTTCTGGTATACGTGACTATTCACATGCACTGAACTTAACTCTAAACTACCTTCCAAAAATCTTTAAGTTAATGTTTTCGCTCCTCGCTGATGCTAATGACTTCTCTTAACACGACTTGCTAATTAGCTTCTTCTTTCCGTAGAAATCTTTGAGCTCAAGCTTATTACATTATACATTGATTTAATATACGGAAATTATTTATTGCAGTTACTTCTCTATTATTTCCTTATATAATCCTTTATATCTTCCTTACAACAATTACGCACCAAATTTTAGAAGCGTTTCATTGCACGATCTCCGTTTTCGATTCACTTACTTTTCTCTTCTCATCAATGTTACTACTACACGATATCGCTTTTCATTTCTATCATCTCTGCTATGGGCTCACTTGTTTTTATTCTCTTAATAAAATTTTTAATCTCAATATTATTTCTACGAGCTTTGTGCATGGTAAATTGTAGCAGATATGATAGATATTATTGAGCTATGTATTTATTAGGTTTTATACTCTCAGTATAAACATCAATGTTTGATTAGAGAAAACAAACCTTAGTGCAGGAAAAGTTGCTATTGGGAGTTGCTCCTGTTATGCTTGTTGAGTTTCATTGAATTTCTAAAGAGGCTAAAATGATTGAACATGAATCTGCAATATCTGGTTTTATAGAAGAATGTTGTAATCATGTATGTAAAAATCTCGGATTCTTATTAAATTATCAAGCCGAATTTCACTTATACTAGATTGTTTTATTTGACTTTTAAGCTTATATGACGTCATCAGAAAACGGACCAATGAGATGACAAAAATGTTGAATTTTGACCAATCGTAGAAGTATGTCTAAGTGAAATTAACAAATTCCATTATTATCGCGACTTGCATTTGTTTTCTATTTCAGTCTCAAATTAATCGACATTCGTCTGTTCTAAGTTGGTAGTAAAGGTTAAGTATTTATAATGTGCCGTTTTCCTTCCCCCTTGGTCATGACTTATGCAACCAGCTCAAGAACGGCCCAATGCTTCGGAAATGATGACGTGGGTCATCGAGAGAAACAGTTAACAGCCCAAGCTTCGAGAAAGATTGATGCATGACGTAATTCATGATGGCACAACTCAAAGAGTCGTGCAGAATTACCATTGGCTGGTTTGCTTTACGCTATTGATGGCAGCTCCATCACGCTCGTGGTCAACATCAGCAACTCCTGGGCAGGCAGCAAGATTACTCTTCGGCCAGGGACCATGTGGATAGCAACCAGACTCGTGTTCTAGTTTCCTGACGGCGAGATTCGGCGTAATCCACCAAGAGTAATCGTTTGGCTTTCTAAATTACTTTCAACTGTTTGTAAGCTGCAAAATTTAGCTTTTCACTCTTGGTGTTTTTAAATTCACATTACGGGAGAAGCATTCATATTTTGTTAGTTCGTCTAACATTGCATTGTATTACTCGTTGTTTGAGAAATATTCTCATTTGTAGGGCAACTTAAATTGTAAAGGGGTGAAAGAGTATGTTACGTTGCTGTCTCCGAGAATATTATTTGTAATTCAGAAAATTTTAAAATCATAAAGCAAGCTGATGATGGAATTGTTAACAAATGCAAAACCTTCATAATAAATTGTTAACATATGTGGCGGTGATTCTTTTCAATTCCTAGCTCCTACGCAATAATACCCTCCACAATAATTGGGTACGGAAAAGCCAAGTGGCGAAATAATAACAAGGAGTTTTTTACCAGAAATAACGTTAAACATCAAAACTTCAAACCTTAGGCCACGTTCCTTATTATATTATAATAAATCAAACATTAAATGAACCAAATTCTACTCTTATAAGGATGCTACCTCAGTAGAAGTTTTTACTATGACTTATGATTACTGAGCGAGTTAGCACAGAGTTAACGTGTGGAGGATCCTAACTGAGGGACTGCTCAGTTAGGATCCTTGGTATACTGGTTCAGTGTGTTACAAAGAGGCGCCACAAAGATTTTCAAGAAAATACCCCATCCCGATTTATCCTTTTTATGATAATTTTTTTCTCGAAAATGTGATCTTAAAATTTTTTTACATATTTTCATGACAAATAACATCAGGACCTTGGTATTTTTGGGAAATAGCCTCTGAAGTTCTATTTATTCTGAACCACTTCTGTACCTATACAGGGTGGACCATTTAAGTTGTGACTGCACAATATCGCCAGAACTAAGTGTTGTAGAAAGAAATGTCGAATAAAGGTTGCTTGATATTATGGGGGAAAATACGAGGGCTGTCCCAGAACAAAGAAAACAAAAATTTTGGGAAAAAATATATTTATTTCCATGCATATACCTCTTTCAGCTCGATACACTTTTCCCAGGGATGTTCAATAGCTTCGATACCCTGTTTATATTGAGAACCGTCGAGTTCTACAAAATAGCCATCAACTACAAACTCCACCCCTTCATTGTTGCCAAATATTTTACCACAAGCCAGTTCTTCAACTTTGGAAACAGAAAATATTCAGAGGGAGCTAAAACTGGCGAATAGGGTGCATAAGGAAGCAATTCGAACTTTAACGCATTGATTTTGGCCATGGCGATAATGGATGTGTAAACTGATGCATGTCTTGATGAAAGAGAACTTTCCTTTTCGCTAAATGCGGCAGTTTTTTGCTTAATTTCATCAGTCAAACGCTGCAATAAGTTTGCATAATACTCGCCATTGAGTGCCTTTCCGTTTTGAAAATAATCAACGAAAATTACCCTACGCGCATCGCAAAAAACTGACGCCATCGCCTTACCTGCAGATGGAACTGTCTTCGCCTACTTTGGATCCGATTCTCCCCTTTCAATCCACCGTTTTCACTGTTCCTTCGTCTCAGGTGCGATGTGATGGACCCATGTTTCATCCGTGGTTATGAATTGACGCAAAAACTCGGCTTTATTGCAGCGAAACATCACCAAAAACTCAACTGAAACAACCCCGTGACGCTGCTCTTGGTCCATTCTGAGTAAACGTGGCAACCATCCTGCGCACAGCTTTCTCGTGTCCAAATTTTCAGTTAGTATGCAATGTACATCACTTTTTGAAATGCCTACGACATCTGCTAGCTCGCGCACTTTCAGTCGACGGTCATCCAATACCATTTTGTGGATGTTCTTCATAATTTCTGGCGTGGTCACCTTGTTTAGTCGACCACTGCGATGTTCGTCTTGGCAGCTCGTACAGCCTCGCTTAAACTTTGCCACCCAATATTTTACTGCTGTAAACAAAGGAGCAGACTTCTTCAGAGCAGAATCTAGCTCAGCTTTAATATTAGTTGGACTAAGACCTTTCAAATGAAAGTATTGTAGTTTTATCCATAGCCAGTTTTATCCATGTTTACAAATTCGTTGAGAGAGTTCACTATTACTGGCTGCCAAACAATTACTAAACAACGTAGCATCGTCAAACTTCAAACTTAAGCTTTATAATGTTGGAATTTTCTACCATAGTCATTTGTTTGAAACAATAATCGATATATATACACCAGACCGGGTACTTCTGGGACTGCCCTCGTAAATGACATTATTCGTGATTTTATTTGGAGGACGTTGTGATGGTCATTTTAGAGTCAAGATATTGTACAGTCTCAACTTAAATGGTCCAGTTTGTATATATCTAGTGACTTGAGTTAGAACGTTGATTGCTCTGACATCAGCCATATTTGGTTTCACTTTCTCTACTACGTATAGTAAGTAGGGGAAGTATTGTATTCCACCCAAAGATTCGATACCGAGATTTCACCGGAAATATGTTTTGAGACCCCCTGAATCCAAAAAAAACAACGTTTTTTGAAACATGTCCGTGTCTGTGTGTCTGTGAACAGCATAACTCAGAAACGAACAGTCGGATAAACACCAAACTTGGTATTTAGGTTCAGTATCTTCCAGAGATGCGACACGAAGGTTTTCAAGAAAATCCCCCCACCCCAGGTTACCTTTCACATTGAACATTTTTCGAAAATTTTAATTTTCTCAAAAATGGCCCTAACGATTTTGATTAAAACAATCATATGTTTTAGATATTTTTATGACAAATAAAATGTATATCTTGAATTTTCTGGGAATGTCTCCAAAAGTATTCTTCATTGTGAACGACATTTGCATAACTGGTAAACCATAAGAGATAGACAAAATTTTGCTCCACAAAAAATGTAGATCACTTTAAAATACACAATTTATGACATATATATTTTTTTTGAGTGAACAATTTTCGAGATATTGCTTGTTATTTCATTAAATTTTTCAATACTTATTTTCTCAAATGGGAATTGTTATTCATTTTTTTGTCTTGGATATGCAAAGCATATTAATCTGTGGCAAAGGGAATGGTGCTGCACGTAGCAACCAGCTATTAATAGATATGTCTATGCTTAAATGCTACTCTATTTCTATATTGCCCTTGCAAATACAAAACAAGGGAAACATAGTACGCCCTAAGCGATCGTCAAATATTTCTAGAACTGGTCGCTATGTGTAAAATGTAGTTCTCTTTGCATGTCAAAAGATCGTTTCTGCACATGTTTATCTGGATTAATATGAAATAGATGGAAAATAAGAGTTTGTAAAAATAGTTTGTAATAAGACTTTGCTGCGTCCCCTATAGTAGTTTTGAAGTTTCCTTCAGCACGCGCCGAAGATACCGGATCTTTGTACCGCGTTGAAGTGGGACCATAATGAACCAAAGATCTCATTATTACAGCTTCCTTATTCAAGTGTAGCTCACCTCCTTACTCTTGTTTTTCTACTTAGTAGCATGTTCGGCATTCAGAGAAACTAATTGCATTCACATTTCCCAGAAAGAAAAGGCAACGTTTCCACCACAAGGTTTATTGAACGAGTGAACGAGAAGCACTGAATCAGCTTGCTTGTTTCATTAGTTACACCACAAAGCTTATTTGTATGTAAATAACGATGTAGTACATTGCGATTCTCACTTCAAGTTCACATTGTTTCCTCTTTTTTTTCATCCCCTCGTTCCACGTTCCTTGTTTGTTTTCTTTTATCATCCCCTGCTCTAACGTTCCCAGGCTTGGAACAAAAACTGTTGCCAGGAAGTTGCACAAACCTCCACCCATTTGGAGCCCGGTGTATAAATCCGTTTTCATTGGGGACCACAGGTGTTATGAGAATAGCCTTTTTTTAAATCGATGGAGTTTGTTCAGTATACAACTCAGCGACGGTGTGGGGGAGGGAGGGGGTGTTGTCATAAAATGGTTCAGGTTCTACATGAGGGGGAAATCACTGCGATGTAACCCAGCTGCGAAAAAATGCAGCCTCGAGGCAGGGCAGACACACAAAAAAAAATAAAAATAATAATTTCACAGAGAAATAACCGATTGAAAAACAACAAAATTACAATAAAAATGTTAGATTGTATCGCAAGGGCATGTAGATATTGTATTGGTGGTTAACTCAACACTGGCACAAGATAGGCTACCAGCTATAGAGTGATACCCTTATAGAGTGAACGAATTATTATGTATAGTGACACAAAATGTGTGCCGAGTGGGAAATTAAGACGTTCTTACGTAAAACCTGATGATAAAATTGACTTTTTACTCTCTTTACTAAAAAAATCTTATGTGTTACACTCACATGACTTTCTCTACTCTTGTACAAACTATTTTTACAAACGCTTATTCTCCATATGCTTCATGTTAATCAATATGTTAACCTTATTGCTAATTTTCTTGTAGCTGCAAGGGGAATTGGTAGGCTTTAAGCCATAGTCAAATATTTTAAGAGCTGGTTGCTGTGTGGAGTATTCCATTCTATTTGCATTACCAGGACAAAGGAAATGAATAACGAATTTGAGAAAAAGTATAAGTATTGGAACATTTAAGGGAATAACAAGCAATATTTCGAAAATGGTTCACCCAACAAAAAAAATATATATGACATAAATTGTGTATTTTAACGCGATTTACATTTTTTGTAGCAAAATTTTGTCTATCTCTTATGGTTTACCAGTTATGCAAAAGTCGTTCACAATGAAAAATACTTTTGGAGACATTCCCAGAAAATTCGAGAAAATGTTCCATGTAATGGGTAATCTGGGGTGGTGGGATTTTCTTGTAAACCTTCGTGTCGCATCTCTCGAAGATACTGAACCTAAATACCAAGTTTGGTGTTTATCCGACTGTTCGTTACTGAGTTATGCTGTTCACAGACACACACACACACGGACATGTTTCCAAAAATGCTTTTTTTGGATTCAGGGGTCTCAAAACATGTATTTCTGGTGAAATCTCGGTATTGAGTTTTCGGGTGGAATGCAATACTTCCCCTAATTACTATACGTAGTAGAGAAAGTAAAAATGTTGGTTCTCAATTACGTAACTTGACCCTCAAATGACCATCCATGGATGGCTCAGCAATTCATTGGCTCTTCTATAAGCCATTCAGAATTTTCGTTGTTATTTATGTAAGTGTTAGAACAATTGCAAAGTGTTTTATACAAATGTCATTTTGTTTTTTATGAGTGAGAAAACCACATAAAAACATAGGTTCCCATTTTAAAAATTACATTTACCCTAAAATGACCATCACAACGCCCTCTAAACAAAACACGAATAATGACATTTCGCTCCCCCCACAATATCAAGTAATTTTTTAAAGACATTTCTTTCTACAACGCTTTGTTTTTGAGGAGATATTGTACTTAACAGGAGAGTCAGCTGTTCCTACTGATTTTGGAAGAAAGGTCTCTCTTCAAGCCACAATTGCGCTTTAAGTCAATTTTCTTCGCTTAGGCACGAACATACTAAATAACGTTCTTAGATAGACGAAGGCTCAACATAGAACGGAAAAGTGGCTTAACGCTAGGACACTCAGCCTTTCACTGCTCTTTCTAACGCTCAGAGGGGTAATTTTGAGCACTATATAACATTATCATTAATGTTCTGCATTATTATTTCAAATTTGTATTCAGTTATTGTATTTTAATGTGTCGAGGCTGTTTATATGCCAGTTAAGATACGGAATTGTGAATAAATTAGGCACTGCTTCTATCCAGACTGCGTTATCAGGATATCTTTATATGTTATATCTCGGGCCCGATTTTTAGGTTTTAACCTATATTTTTCATCGCTATTTAATTGACATATTTCAAGATATATTCTCGTTTCACACTTTCTGGAGTAGAATATGCGAATTCCATTACACCTAGAAGAACCTAAATGAGGAGTTGACACCTAAAATTACCTAAATAGCTGGTTTTCCTTTTTCGAAATGAAGAATGTTATTTTCGGATTGAAACTCATTGTAAAATTATTTCCACCACTTATAGCCAGTAGATCGTTCAAGTTACTAAAGTTAAACGCAGCCCATGTGACGTGGTGACACCTGGATGCAACTGATAGAAGGTCAGGACTTGGCTGTCTGCTGCCGTTTACTATGCCGAGACTTAAAAGACGTTAAAAATGTCGTCAATGAATTGGATGAAACAGAAGCTTCCTGCATTGCCAAGGCTAAGAAATCACTCGAGTGCCCCACTCTTGTCACTTACCTTGCATACAGTAAGACACATTTTTGTTTTATACCAGAAGCTACTCTCCGGTTGGAAAGTACAACTTTGCCACTGAAAGATGCTCTAGATATAATTGGCAATGTTTCCAGTAAAGAAAGGACCAGTGAGAGTTGCATGTTCTTCGAAGTTGCAGAACATTCTTCAACGAAATCCTGCTTTTGAAGATATGAAAATCATCAATAGGGAGAAAAGTATACAGGAGAACTACCCCTAGAACCTGCTGCACTGGCATCTATGTTCTACACTCCAATGACGTCATGTTCCGTTGAAAGAACCTTTTCTTCATACAAGAATGTGTTACGTGATAATAGAACATCGTTTACGCCGGAAAATTTGAGAATGTATCTAAAATATAAATCTTACAACTAAGAAACAGAAAAGCAAAATTATTGATACCTGTATTGATCCACGAAGCAAAACAAAAAAGAAATATTTTAATCCAGAAAAACCTAAAAAAAAGGATATTTTAAGTATATAAGAAACCTAAAATGAAGGTTTATTCCACCTAAAAATCCGGGCCCTATATATCGACGATGAAGAAGCAGTCGCTTGTCCTGCACTCCGAGGAACAGAACATCTCTTGAATCTTCTTGGTCTATAAAATAAACAAACGAATAACAAAAAAGTGTAGGAAAGCAATTATAAACTAAATTATATACTGTAGAATTATATTTACATAAGAATTAAATTGTAATAAATTATCAATAATAATAATAATATACTTATTAGATTGTAAATTTCCATTTTTAATATTTAAATAACCAGTGCCATCACTATTAGATAACTCATCTTCTCTGGTTGTCTGCGGTATAATCTTTTCTTCTTAGTCGTCAGAAAAACACCTGAATCACTTTACCTTTGTAATTCCAAAAGTAGCTCATCTTCACGTAAATAACGTTTCCGATACATTTCAAACATTACCTCACTATCACTTTGTAACACTGATTCCTGCAAGGGAATGACAAACAAAAGCACGTAGCTTAGTGACCATTATTGTTAGTTCATACCACAATAATGTGAATAAAAGTTAATTATTACATCATAAAATAAAATGACTTCAGGTAGTGCATGAAATGAACTGATTTTTGCAAGGGAATGACAAAGGTCAAGTCCATTGTTGTCCATTTATACCAAAATAAGTTGAACGAAAGTTAATTATTATTCATAATGTAAAATAGCTGAAGCATGCGAGTGCATGAAATGAACTTAAGACATATAATTAAACAAAAGTGTAGTTATTATCAGGAGTCAATATGGCCACCCTGGGCGTTAAAGGTAAAACCTGTAAAAAGTCATCAGTTGTGCGAAATTGGCTGTTTTTCAATGGAATGAATGTACGTTCCAAATGAATAAAAATCATTAAAGGAAATGTTGCTACAATCATTCGGTGAAACATAACTATCACTTAAAACAAAAAAGAATCATTTTTAACCCTCTAGACGTTCTATTGTTAAGAGTAATAAAGTACTTCGCACTAAAGTACTGTTCCAAAACACACGACTCGCTTACTGACAGCAGATTCCGGGATTCCAGCAGATGTTACAAACTTTTATGTTACAGTGTATACATAGCTACTCAACTAATTAAACCCCTCTGATAAAATGGATCAATCATATATGTTGAGTATCAAAACCACTAAAACAAAATGGCGGAATTTGCTAAATCGAGACGAATATACTACGATAAATTAGAGACACGTCTATAATGGACGCTCTACAATCAAGACAGGGATTAAATATAACTATTTCAATTTCGGCATAGACCACGCCACGTACATGTCAAATAACATAGATAATAACTTTTGCAAGTTAAACAATCATGATAAACGTACAACAATGAATTAAAGCAATCTTAAAGTAAAGTAGCGAGGTAGTTCCTGTGCGGCGTCTGGCAGGTAAGAGCTAAGGTTTAACTGCGAAGGTTCTCTCAACCAAGCGTCCAATTGGGCGAATGGAATTATACTGGTCGCCAGTAACATCTGTTTGAGTCTTTGCGTCTTTCATGGTTTTTCCCCCTTTTTTCCTGTTTTACTTTCTCTACTACGTATAGTAAGTAGGGAAAGTATTGTATTCCACCCAAAAATTCGATACCGAGATTCCACCGGAAATATATGTTTTTAGGTCCGCTGAATCCGAAAAAAAGCATTTTTGGAAACATGTCCGTGTGTGTGTCTGTCTGTGAACAGCATAACTCAGAAACGAACAGTCGGATAAACATAAAACATGGTAATTAGGTTCAGTGTCTTCCAGAGATGCGACATGAAGGTTTTCAAGAAAATTCCCCCACCCCAGATTACCCTTTACATGGAACATTTTTCGAAAATCTTAATTTTCTCAAAAATGACTCTAACGATTTTGATTAAAATTTTTATGACAAATGAAATGTATATCTCGAATTTTCTGGGAATGTCTCCAAAATTGAGAGTCTCCAAAGAATGTCTCTTCATTGTGAACGACTTTTGCATAACTGGTAAACCATAAGAGATAGACAAACTTTTACCACATAAAAATGTAGATCGCATTAGAATACACAATTTGTCATATACATTTCTTTTGTTGAGTGAACCATTTTTTAAATCTACCATATTCCTCTTGCATCTACAAGAAAACTAGCAATAATATTAACATCTCGATTAACATGAAGCATATGGAGAATAAGCGTTTGTAAAAATAGTTTGTACAAGAGTAGAGAAAGTCATGTTAGTGTAACACATCAGATTTGTTTTATTCACGCTTGGAAATGGATTACATATTAATATAGTTTTAGAATCCTCAAGTTTTTAACTAAATTATAGTCTAAGTAATTGTTGATTGCATAAATTTGTAATGGGATGGGTATAATAGCCTAAACACAAACTGTAATTTTATACCTTTCTGTCCCATTTGGCGGTATTACACCCAAAGCGATGTTCTGAATATCGATTGCCTTCACTCCTCATGCAAATGCAGTTGTAACAGCATACAGTCACATTTGTGCCAGTCCTTCGCTATGCATTCAACAGATGATTACATTGATATGCTCCTTATCTATGGAGAGGCGAGAGTGAATGCGCAACAAGCTCAGCGTTTACCAGGAGAGATATTCAAATGGACGGTAACCAACACCAAAAGCTTTCCGGAATCTTGAAAGACGTCTACGTGCAATATCCTCACTTGCAAGGATGCCTCCTGTGAAAGATGCACCAGTGACATCCGGTGTAGATGCATAAGCTGTTTGAATGTCATACGAAATAATCCGGGCAATTGTACAAGAGGTAAACTTTAGACAATCTTCTGTGGTGCGAGTACTGCAAGCCAATAAGTTTCATATCATTTACACCTACACCAAGAGGTGAAATTTCGAAGCTCGGGTGCACTTCTGTGAATGGATACTGGGCCGAGTGTCAAATAATATGGGGTTTGTCTCCAGAACTCTGTTTTCGGATGAATCAAGACTCTACAACAACGGGACTGTAAATCAGTATACAACATGCATTATTGGAGTGTTGATAATCCTCACTGGTAAGGGAGGCAGTTTTCCAAGAGCAGTGGGGAGTGAATATCTGATGAGGGATCTTGGGGACCGTCTTATTGAAACAGTTTTCTTCGAGGGGCATCTAACAGGAGCACATTACCTGGAAGTTCTCTGTAATGAACTCCCTTTATATCTAGAAAATATACCACTACAAGAGCGTTAAGCATGTGGTTGCACCACGATGGTATTCCACCACACAGGTCGATGATCGTCTGCCATTATCTAAATGAGGCACATCATGGTCATTGGATAGGAAGACAAGGGCCACTATCCTGGACCACTGGGAGCTAAATCACCTGATCTAACGCCTGTGGACACTTCTTCCTCTGGGATTATTTAAAGGAACAAGTTTATGCAGACGAGCCAGAATATCCAGATTACCTTAGCCAACATATTACGGTGGCCTAGATCCATCACAACCGTCATGTTACACCAAGTTAGAATTTCCATGCTACAGCCCGCTCAGGTGTGCATAAACCAACAAGGATATCAGTTTGAGCACTTACTTCCTTAAAAGAGAATCTTCAGAAAGCAACTTAAATGTTTCACCAGAATTGTAAAGAATACAATTTTAAGATTTCTGCTCCTAAGACCAAGACTATACGAAGAATATTAAAAACAAGGGTCGACACTCAGCTCAAGATTTATAAAGTAATGGCAGTACCGGTATTATTGTTTGGCAGCGAATCCTGGGTAATACAACAAAAAATAACAGCCGCATACAGGCTACTGAGGTGAAATTTCTAAGATCAGTATTAGGATACACTAGACTAGACAAAATTAGAAACCAAGACATAAGGGAAAAATTAAATATATTTGCAATACAAGATAAAAGTATAGATAACTGGAGAAACCCTTGTCAGGAAGAAGAATCCTTCGTTAAATGAGCCGTGTTCGAGCATTGGTAATCACCAGTGATTTCAAACAAAATTTTTAAATTTAGAGTCACCTGAAAAATTCAATGCCATAGCCGGGATTTGAACATGGTTCTCCCGCTCTCCGTGCGGTTGCTCTAGTCATTGATCTACTGTGACAACATGCAGGCGGGACATTTGAGTTCCCATTTGACCCAAATTCTTCCCAGACAGACCAAGGTGTTTCAGTAGAGATAACAATCTCAATGACGACTTGCCATTGCAAGTACTTTATTACTGCGTGCTTACGGGCTTATTTCTTTTTGTAGAATAGCATTTATTATTATATAATTAATTTAAATTAATTATATGTTTTAGAGACCAGCTATGTTTTTTAATATAAAGTCAAATAAAAATTCAATGCCACAACCGGAATTTTAATGCATTATATATTCATCATTCATTCATTATCTGTTTACCTCCTCTTATGTAGGACTTACACCCCCCAGGACTTACAAGCGGGTGCCTGGGGTCAGAGGCCCGTCGTGGACCATACACTCATGGATCAGACAGAGCATCCAGGATGGGTGATCAGCCCGATGCCTGGTATGTGATGAAGGAAGTAGATGAAACGAAATGTTGGTGAAATGGATGAAAGGAAAGGTGATGATGGAGCAGTTGGTGGAATGAATGGCGGGGGAAACCGGAGAACCCGGAGAAAACCCGCCCAGACGCCGCTTCGTCCACCACAAATCCCAATGCAGGTCCCTGGGATTGAACCCGGGCCGCCTCGGTGGGAGGCGAGCGGTCTAACCACTCGGCCACGGCGCCGCCCTTAATGCATTATATAATTAATTTAAATTAATTATATAGTAAGTAGAACTTTGTTACAAAACGATACTTTCAGGGCCATCATAGCAACTACCAGGAAGTGATATTTATAACAAAATAATTTCTGTGCACTATATCAAAGAACTATACAATTACAACTTCCATACTAAACATAATGTGATATGTATTTTGCTTATTGTCTGAGATCAAATGTGAAGAATCCTTACTCTACCAACGTCAAATGCGCATATCTGAGTTAAGTTTAAACACTTGCGTAACTGTAGTTTACCAAACAGAAACACTAAACATTAACACACTATTAAATAAAACATAATTACAAATTAAAACGATATTAACTATGTGAAACATAATATTAGTTATAACCAAGATTATTATTATATGCCAGTTAGCATTGCTTTTCCTGTCTTCGTTTGGGTGTTCCATATATGTTCATAAATACTACTTCTTTAATGATCTCATTTTTTTGTATGTCATGTTTTACTCTGTCTTGTAATTTTTTTTCTCTTTGTCTTTTTATTATGTACAACATTTGCCTTGTGTCAACGAGGGCGTCGATCTCGGTGGCCAGGGGGAGATGTGACGTATGCAGAGATTGTCGCGCATACGTCTCTCTGGTCACCTAGATTCGAGATGGAGGTTAAAGCTTGGGTGGGGGATTAGCAGTTTTAGGTGGGGGTAGTTTGGTTAGCGTCCCCCACGCTTTAGGAAGCGTTGCTTGGGGCAGAGAGTCAGTGAGTTGTAGTCAACCAGTACAGACGTGTAGTCGCCCTCTCCGTGCAGGAATGCATGGCGGCCTCGCCCGACAGGCATGGAACTAAGAATGTGGGGTAAGGTATTCAGTTTTATCTAATAAACTCTCTGTCATCTATATCCTTATTGTCTTATTTATGAAAGTGTAAAGTTCCTTCTTTAGCTGCGTCCCTAGTCGTAGCCTCGCCATTTTACAACTTGTTAATTTTCTGGTACCTCTAAGCGAGTCGCCTACCTCCCACTGAGTAATTTATAAGAGGCTACGACAATATTATAACACAATAAAAATAACCTGTACCTGATGTTGACATTTTGAGAGGACGTATCCAAATTGGATTTGACCAAATACGAAACACACCAGGAATGTTCAACAGAGTATGCCACAGCATGGAACGCAGGCTTACTGCATGCATCGAAGCAAGAGGAAGCCACTTCTAGCAATTTTTATAACTTTCAATTTTGTGTTGTAACTCTGAAATAAATGATCTTCAGACCAAAGTTTATATGAACGTTTTTTACTATTTGAATATCAAGAACACGTCCCCCAAATATATGACACCAATAAAGATACAGGTATTAAATAAAGGCTGTTTTTAAGGGAGCTACATTTCCTGTGCCATAAGTTTTTGTATATCTCTTAGGATTTATCAGTAGTACAAAATAATACAATATTATTTCCGAATGAAGATTTTACACACTATTTTCAGAAAATTCAACCTATACATTTTATTTGTCATAAATATTATTATCAAATTCGTTAATCATTTTTAAAACATAAAGAATAATGAAGCATTTTCAATCCAAAGGGCAATTTGGGGTGGATGGATATTCTCAAAAATATTTCGTGTCGTATCTTTGTCGCATTTAAACTTACAGGAAGATTTAATGCAAAATAAAAATTTGATTTTTCATCTTTTGCAAAAAATTAAAATTTTAGATGTATACAATCAAATGCTGAACGTTTATCACCCTAGATCCTGAGCTCATCCTTTAAATTATTTTTAAATGCCCATGGAGCGAGGAGATGTTACTCTAGCTGTTATGTCCATTCAGTCGAATATTTTCAATTGTGTATTTAAAATTATCACCTTGTTTAGAATTTCCTGCTTTATAATAGTTTAGGTTATAGGCTATATGGCACTAGACGCCAGATGTAAGAATCTTAGTACTTCAAACTGTCTCAAATGGCATTCGAGAGAAATGATTTTTCACGCTATTGTTACGAAATTACAACCAAAGATAAAGATATATGTTTCTCGGAAATAATTTTTTCAACACACATGTTCATATATCTCTCGAACTATTTTATGTAACTACATAAAGATAGTTATATATACAGGGTGGACCATTTAAATTGAGACTGTACAATATCTCCAAAACCAAGCGTTGTAGAAAAAAAAGTCTTTAATAAACGTTGCTTGATATTATGGGACAAAGTAAATCCCATTAGTTGTGTTTTGTTGAGGACGTTATGATGGTCATTTTAGGGTCAATTTAATTTTTTAAATGGACACATACATTTTGTATGTTATTTTCTCATTAGAAAATGGTTTACAAAACACTCTTTATTTTGTGATGAATAAAATAATGTTGGTTCCCAATTAAAAAACGTAACTTGACCCTCAAATAACCATCTATGGATGGTCCAACCATTCATTGCGCTCTTCGTACACAGCCATTTAGAATTTTCCTTGTTATTTACGTTGGTGCGAGAGCAATTACAAAGTGCTTTATACAAATCCTGTTTAGTTTTTTATGAGCAGTGAGGAAACGGCATAAAAAGGTATGTTCTCAGTTAAAAAATTTAAATTAACCCTAAAATGACCATTACAACGTCCTCAAAATAAAACACGACTAATGGCATTTATTTTTGCCCCATAACAACAAGCAACGTTTGCAAGACATTTCTTTCTATAACGCTTAGTTTTGGAGATATTGTACACTCTCAACTTAAATGGTCCACCCTCTATGTACAAATGTCGAAAATCCTACTTTTGGGGAGTCATGTGGTCCCTAGAATTGTACCCCCAAGAATTTTTCACATTTAAGTTCAGAAATTAGCTTTCCTAATAGTCTTTTTAAATCCAGAGGTTTTTAATATAATTGTTAAAAACAGGAAAACATTTTGAGTATTCTATTCCCTTAAATACAACGTTTTCTATTGAATCCAACGTTTTTTTTTGAGTTATAGTGTTCACAGAAATGGACGCTTATCTAAAAAATAATCTTTTGGGGGGTCTTAGGGGGTCCCAAAACATGCATTTTCAGTGAAACTCGATATAAGATTTTTGGGGTGGAATGTAATACTTTCTCTACCTACTGGGATAGAAAAAGTAAAAACAGAGCATTCCGACAGTGAATAAGCTGGCGATCTTTTCGATGGCTTCACAGACGTCGATAGAGTATATCAAGCACGTGAGAGCCAACATTGCCTTTTCACCTGACAGGAAATCTTCCGCTTGCTTAAGCTCAAATTGACTGAGATCGTAACAGCTTAAGTTATTTCGACCACGATCGACTGAGAAAACCTGCCGTCAGGTCGCGATTGGCATTTTAACGACCCTCTGTACATACGTGACTCGAAGCAGCATATGTGAGGGAGTTGATCGGCTTCAAAACTGCTTCGCCTTACGTGTGTGTACTCTCAGACTGCCGTTATTGTGTTTACTGGTACATTCTACAACGTGACTTGAAGGAATCATTACAAAACGTTCAGCATCAGGAACGTATACATCCATCTTGTGGCTCAAAGCAAAATAGTTATATATACTGAATGGTTCAGGCGATAGCCTTTGAGGTTACATATTGCTAATTCTCCTTTTTTTCTGCATTTATTTTAATGCTGGTTTTTCTATATCCACCAACTTTCCCTAGGAATTTCATTTCATATACTTGGATTTTGATCTTATTTTTATTATCTCTAATACTTGCCTATAGTAACCGAATGGGAAAGTCTGTGGCCCGCATTCGAGAGGTCGTGGGTTCGATTCCCGTGGCCAACCTTCCTGGCTAGTGGATTTTTTCGGATGTTTCCCTGAGTCGCCAGGCGAATGCTGGGACTGATCATTACATCGTAGAATTCCCTGTCCCTCCATTTCATCTCCATTCTCATTTCACTTCCCTTCATCTGCTTGGTTTGTTTCAGGGAAGTCTTGGCGTGTGCATGACAGGGAAAAAGGATGCTCTAAGTAACCCTTCATCCCCAGAACTGCGAGCGGTTTCCGGGTCCCGGGACCCCCAGGGGATGTGTAAGCTCACAGGGGGAGGGAGAACGGTGCACCAGCCAGCACCCGAGGAGTTCAAATCTGTAAATGGTAGGGACCTTGCCCTCTTCCCGGCGTGTCTCTTGGTCCGACGCTTCTATGTCCTCTCATCTCACCTCTCCCTCCTGGGGATGTCCCGTCGGGGGCCTAGGCACAAAAGATCTGCATAGGTCGAGAGGCTAAATCGCGCTCCGCTTCTACAAGAAAGTACTTATTGCATTCCACCCAAAAACTCCATACCATAATTTCGCCGAAAATACGCGTTTTGAGGTCCGCTGAATCCAAAAAAATTAGAAAAATGTCCATGTGTGTGAGTCCGATTGTGTGTCCGTCTGCTTGTGAACAGCATAACTCAAAAACGAAACGTTGGTTAAATTCAAAACTTATTTAAGTTCAACATCTTTCAAGGATGCAAAACGAAGATTTTCAATAAAATCCCCCAAACTGAAACTACATTTTGCATAGAACATTTTTCGAAAATTTTGATTTTCTCAAAAAATGATTGTGATGATTTTGATTAAAATTCCATAGGTTTAAGATATTTTCATGACAAACGAGATGAACATCTTGAATTTTATGGAAATGGCCTCTGAAATCCTTATTTTCAATGACTTTCGTTTAACTGGTAAACAGTAAGACGAAATAGACAAAATCTTACTACCCAAAACATGTATATCTCGTTAAAGCACACAGTTTATATGATTTTTTTGTGAAGTTAATTATTTCCGAGATATTCCTAGTTATTGGTTTGAATTTTCAAACACACAGTTTTCTCAAATGGAAAGTCGTCATTCATTTTTCTCTCCTGGTCTTGCAAAGCGAACAGAACACATAGCGTCCAACTCTTAAAATATTTGACTATCGCTTAAATCTAACTCTTATATTCCCATTATGTATAGAATGAAATATGTAACTGCTTATCTCGATAAACATGAATTAGATAGAAGAATAAGCTTTTGTAAATTTAGTTTCTTGATGAATGCTTTGAGAAAGTCATGTAAATGTAAGGTATCAGATTTTTTTGTCGTAATCCAAATTTCACTATCTATAAAACGTTTGACACTGACCTCACTTTATAGAATGGTATTACTGTCTCTTTTTTATTTATTTTTAATACTTTTTTTAAAAATATTATTCACATAGACCATTCTATTTTTTTTCTTCACTAGTGTTCTTACTTTCTCTACTACGTATAGTAAGTAGGAGGAAGTATTGTATTCCACCCAAAAATTCGATAGCGAGATTTCACCGGAAATACATGTTTTAAGGCGCCCTAAATAAAAAAACTATTCAGTAAAAGCTCTGTGTGTGTGTGTGTGAACAACATAACTCAAAAACGAAAAGTCGGTTTAACACCCAACTTGGTATTAAAGTTCACAACCATCCAAAGATGGGATAAAAATTTTCAACAAAATCTGCCCACCCTAGACTAAGCTTTACATGGAAGATTTTTCGAAAATTTTGATTCTCTAAAAAAGGGTCTAACAATTTTGATTAAAATACCATATATTAATGATATTAATATGACAAATAAAAGGTATACCTTGAACTTTCTGGGGGTAGCCTGTAAAATCCTCTTCATTTGGAACAAATTTTGTACAATCTGTATAACTGGTAAACGTTAAGCGATAGACGAAAACGTACCATACAAAAAATGTAGATCTCTTTAAAATCCACAATTTATTCCACAATTTTTTGTGGCATAAGCCATTTCTGAGATATTCGTTATTAATGGTTCGAATTGGTCATTTCTTGATCATTCTCTTCAGGTCCTGTCAACATTCAGTTATTTCTCGTGATTGATGGAAACAGTATGGAATTTTAAGTCCAGCATATAGCATCCCGTTCTAGAACATTTGACTATCGCTGTTCTCTTTGTATAAATAACGAAATGTGTAATGTAGATTTTTCTACAAAGGTTTATTTCGATTAAAATGTAGTATATATAAAAATAAGCTTGGTAGGAATAGTTGTATACCCACTAATAAACGATAGAGGGTAAAGAAAGTCATGTGAATTTAAGCATCAGATTTTTACATACATCCCTAAACTTGTTATATAATTTCCCATGTTTAATCATATTGATTTAGTCATACAAAAACATTCATCACTAATTCTGTATTTGCGGAAGGGTAGCAAGTACTTGTAGATTGGATGATTTCGGTAAGAAGACAACGTTACATGAATACAACGCTACAACTACCTGAATGCATTACAACTGAATGGTGCTGGGATTGTTTATGGCAAACCCAAACAGTTGCACGCAGGTGTAGCACAAAGCTTTACTAGTGCGTGTAAACGCCATCCCTAGTAATTTAATATTAATGAGCCACAAACACTGAGACCGGAATTAATGTCACATGATCTAGATAGCTGAAAACAAGTAGGGACCATATACTATATTTATTTTACATGGAAACACCATACTACATTGGTCTGATGTAGGTCATACATAGAGCTTAGCAAAAACTAATAAAATATCTTCAGACGTGAGAAATTGGAATAATTATTTTAAAATACGCTCTTTACAAAGTCGTATAAGATTTAAAGTATAATAAATAAATAATATTGTAGACTGGATATAATTAAAACATTGTGTTACACAATTAATGTGATTTTTTGTTTTAAAATTTTCCTTTGCATATGAGATATTATTTATTTTCATTATAATATAGCTTAGCAAGTTTTACAGCAGGAACTTATAAATGCGAGTTTAATAGTATTAAACATTAAGATATATATGGTCAAATGCTTTTATGAAATATTTTTTACTCTTTCTCTCGAACTTATTAAAACAAGGGATTTAAATTAGGAGGAAAAGTAAAATTTACCTCATCATTAAAATCAAACTGTTTGATCTAAATCGGAAACACACTATTTTAGATTTAGCTTTGGGAATTTTACTTGCCTATCAAATGATCACTCTTGCACAGAAATGTTTTAATTTTGAGCTAATCGCAGCCCTCTAACGTTTCAGTTTTATCGTTTCGTTTTCATGCTATTACGTTAACGTGTATTGTATTTTGTGTGCGATAACTTTGTTATTCCACCGAGCGGGATAGCTCAGGCGTAAAGTCTGTGGCCCGCATTCGGAAGGTCCCGGGTTCAAATCCCGTGTGCCGACCAAACTGTCTGGTTTTCCTCAGTCGCCAAGGTAAATAACCGTATAGGATATTTAATACCACGACCCAAAGTTCCATCTTAAGTCTAAAACAATAATAAAATGAAAAATAAGTGGTAATAGTGAATGCTATGCCATCTATCTACAGACAATGTAAGCAATTAGACTGGACGGCACCCTAACGCCATACGCTGGGGGTCTCTGTGGGCACGTGTCGAAGCAAGATGGCATTTCCAGGGATGAGACCTAGAAGGCTAACTGTCTGCCTTTATATGGAAGCGGCGGTTGGACTGGATGGAACCCTAATGCCATCTGCACGGCACGAAAGCAGAAGATTCGGTAACTGTGACACATGACGGAGCGGATGGTTACAGGAATGAAACCTAGAAGGCTAACTGTCCATCACATATCGTTCTAAGAGTTATCCACCAACAGATTCGTCGCGATATCACCAAGGAGTTAGAGCGACGTGAAATAAAATGGAGTAAAATAAAATAAATCTGTTATTCCGAAAACCGATTTAATTTTGACTTTCATTTCTCTGACTTCTAGCAAAAATTAAAACTCTTTTTTCATACCATCATACCGTCTTTGAACCAGTCCATCAAATTGAAGTTCTCCGTTCTGTTACTTTCTATACTCCAACACCATAATAATAAATCTACTACGAGAAAAGCTTTTTCATAACATTTTCCTTAGGCGTTGCATTACTTCACGTTTCTATATAATTTTAAAATTTGTATATTACGTAATAACTCACCTTAATTGATTTTCTTATAGAGATACTTCTTTTCATAACGCTACTACGTTTCTGCAGTCCCATACTGAACAATGCGTTGAAATACTGAGAGACCCAATGAACTATGAACCTGTTATGAATGCGTGTTTCCCGTAATCCCGCAGTCTAACGCTGACTTTGTTCTGCTCTGCAGTATTGCGTTGACTCATGCGGTGAAGTCCAGCGTGAGTCGGTGTATTGCAGTTGTTACGAGTTGTTTATTATTGTGTCCTGTATTTAGTCACAATTATGACTCAGTACATGTTTACTATTGCGCAGCGTGTATTTATGTATGATTTGTACGTATATGTTAACGCAGTCAGCTCATTATGAGTAAATACGATTTACAGAACGATTCTCAGGTGTAAACGTTCCAGGCCATACATCAGTCCATAATCTATCTAATAAATTTTAGGTCACAGGTAGTGTTCAGTCTAAGAAATCTAACCGTCAGCGTAGGGTTCTTACAGAGGAAGACTTGACTTTACCTTTTTACTTTCTCTACTACATATAGTAAGTAGGGGAAGTATTGTATTCCACCAAAAAATTCCATACCGAGATTTCACTGTAAATACATGTTTACAGACCCCCTGAATCCAAAAAAGAAGGCGTTTTTGGAAACATTTCCGTGTGTGTGTGTCTGTGACCAGCATAACTCAGAAACGAACAGTCGGATAAACACCAAACTTTGTATTTAGGTTCAGTATCTTCCAGAGATGCAACACGAAGGTTTTCAAGCAAATCCACCCACCCCAGACTACCCTTACATGGAACATTTTTCGAAAATTTTAATTTTCTCAAAAATGGCTCTAACTATTTTGATAAAACTTGATATTTTAAGATATTTTCATGACAAATGAAAAGTATATCTCGAATTTTCTGGGAATGGCTCCAAAAGTATTCTTCATTGTGAACGACTTTTGTATAACTGGTAAACCATAAGAGATAGACAAAATGTTACTACACACAAAATGTAGATCGCGTTAAAATACACAATTTATGTCATATACAATTTTGTTGTTGAGTGAACCATTTTCGAGATATTGCTTGTTATTCCCTTAAATTTTCCAATACTTATACTTTTTTCTCAAATTCGTTATTCATTTTGTTTGTCCTGGTAATGCAAAGAGAATGGAATACTCCACATAGCAACCAGCTCTTAAAATATTTGACTATCGCTTAAAGCCTAGCAATTCCCCTTGCATCTACAAGAAAATTAGCAATAAGATTGACATTTCGATTAACATGAAGCATATGGAGAATAAGCGTTTTTTCAACAAGATTCTGCCACAGCCGATATAGCCAATATTACGAAGAGAACAATTGAAAGTGTGTTTGAGAAGGACAGAATTATTAGTAGAGATTTGTGGACCCTTAGATCCCCCGACCTAGCCGCCTGCAACTTTCATCTCTGGGGTAAATTTAAGCATAAAGTATACAAGACAATCCCATACGCCCTGGAAGAATTAAAACAAATATCCGCCAGTAAACTGCCAGCATTTTGCGACGTGAACTCCAGCGAGTGATGGATAGTTTCTTAAAGAGGTGCCTGAAATGTAAGGGCAACGACGGTGGCCAGTTTCAGCTCTTCCTTTTATAAAGTTAGTAAGTGAAGCCTTTAAACATAGCTTAGGAGATTGTTGTACGGTTGCATCAGCTCAGTCTGTGCAACGCGCGCCGCCATCGCGAACCAGAAAAACACCGCGCAGCGTGATCATGTTTCATTGAGACTCCCTGTAGTCACTTACTCCAGCAACGTAACCTCTATGGTTATTAATATGTAAATATTACAGACATAATATGCAGTACAATGTTTAACCAGTAAGTATATAAAGTATTTCGATATGGTATGAAACAAAGCTCACTTTCCTATACAGTTACGTAAATAACTATAACTATATTTCACGTATGTTTTAAAATGTTATAAAGGGATTTAGTTGATAAATAAAATTAAACTGAGTTTTATTTATGGACGCTCTTTAACTGCTGTGGTCCATAGCGTCCCATTCTATATTGGGCGTGAAAGACCGGTAAATTTGCTCAGAGGCCTCTTTATTAGGCTTGAGGTTCTTTTTAAATGCAGTAAATCTACGACACCGGACCACCGGCTTTACTTCCCTTACAAAGGAATAGATGCTAAGGATTTTTACGCCCGAAAAAGTTCATCGCCTCCCACGACTTCGAGAACTAGAGGCTAGCATGGTAACCACTACACCACGCAGGACGAAATATATGCTTTTCATAATTTTATTTGGCGTATAGACAAATTAAATACTCGATAATCAGACTCGCTTAAGATAAATTCTGGTATTTTTGCTATAATGCTACAGAATAATACAATTCAGTTAGCTCAAAATTTAAATTTATACTGTTTTGAACTGGAAATACCTTTTATATTATTTTTCAAATTTAATTCGTGGATATTCTCTGCCTCCGTCTACATAGGACATCATCGGTATCTCAGTATTCAAGGTGTCCTATGTTCTGATTCTCAGGCGTGGTTTAGTAGCTTGGGAACCACTTCGATCAAGTTCCTTCATAATTTGCGGATTTGTACCCGTATCCACTGTGGTACCGTAGGGAGCACTGCTATTCGCAGGTATCCATTTATATTTTACATATTTTATGCAAGGCATAGAAAAGAAACAATACTTTAAACACACAAATTTTTATATAACAAGTCTACTTTTATAAGTAGATACAAAGAGAACAGCGACAGTCAAATGTTTAAGAAATGGGCGCTATATGCTGGACACACCTGAATGTTGACAGGACCTTAAAATAAATACTAAGTAATGAACAATTCGAACCATCAATAACGAATCTCAGAAGTGATTTATGCCACAAAAAGTTATTTGAAATATATTGTACGTTTTAAAGAGGTCCATATTTTATGTCTATCGATTATCGTTTACCAGTTATACAGAATTATACAAAATTACTTCCAAATAAAGAGGACTTCACAGGCTATTCTTATATAGTTCAATATATGATTTTATTTGCCATATAAGTATCTTTAATACCTATGTGGTACTTAATTAAAATCGCTGGAGACATTTTGTATAAAATAAAATTTTTCGAAAAATATTCCATGTAGTTGGGGTGAAGAAACTTTCTTGAAAACCTCTGTGTTGCATCTTTGGAAGATGCTGTACTCAAATATCAGGTTTGGTGTTTATCGACATTCCGTTTTTGAGTTATGCTGTTGACAGGCATACACACACATGAGGACATTTTTCTAAAAAAGCCCATTTTTTTTAATTCAGGTGTCTCAAAACATGTATTTTCGGTGAAATTGCGACATCTGTTTTTTGGGTGAAATACAGCACTCCTCTCACCTACTATTTGTAGGTAGCAGAGAGTAATAGGTTTTCGTAACTTTCGTAACTGTTTTTAACACTTAAATGATTACAGTCAAATTATGCAATATGTAAATTCAATAACAGCCCGCCTTGAAGCAATATATGTATTTAATAATTTGTAAAATGTATGTAACTGTCATTGCATATGCTTCTATTATTGTATACATGTGAAATAATGTTATGTGAATATATTACGCAATTTAATAATGTAAGAGCTGTGAGAATAATAAGTTGAAAGTTGCTAACAATGAGGTAACCTTGAGTCAATAATAAGTTTGAGAGTTTAAATGTTACTTGTGAATCCTGGAAGCAATTATGTAATTTTAGTGACAGTTTATAAAATAGTCAATCAACAACTAGAAAAAGCTTTAGTTACATGAAGGTGTTTTATTGGACTAGGATTAGTCAATCACAAACTGAAATATAGCAAAATTTACAAATCTAGAAGTCAGTTGCATGCAAACAGTGTTACTAACCAGACGCGAGACACATCCTCCAGAGATTTAAAACGTATCTTCGTGTGAGACGAAAACTAAGTTTACGTGTTAAAAAGTGTAATTAATTAATAACAAGAATTTCACAGCTCTCTATATCAGTGAAGTGTTGTTTTAATCGTATCAAGTATTACTAAAAGGAGTGAAGTAAAATTATAAACTGTGTAAGCCTACATTCTTGTCGCATCACAACCCTGCTAAGAGAAACGTATCTCTAAAATAAATACTGACGCAGCCGAGGCAAACGTAAACATATAATATTTAAAGAAACAGCTTAAATTACAAAGTTAATATTTTTAAACTTGGGGCAAAGGCCACCTGAAAGTACATTTGGGGCAAAGGCTACCACAAACCGGGTACCATACGTGCGGTTGCAAACAAACTTCAAGTTCGGCTCCCCAACAGTTGAAATATAATACAACTCCTTCAACACAACAAAATACCTACTTCAAACTTTAGTTTGTAAAATAAACGATAGTGAGTAGAGAAATACATGTGAATGTCACACATCCAATTAGATATCTGTAAGGTTTATTATAATAATATCGTTTATCTATTGTTTGTTGTGGATACACATTAACTCGCAGTATTTGTTTTGTTTGGACTGAGGCCATTTACATATTTTGTAAATGATGGATACCAACAAAAGCAAAGGGCTCGCGGCGTCAATATCGTATCGATTGTCACCAGCAAGTTGAACAGCCCGTGGCTCGACTCCGATAAAGCTTGCTCGGGGACAATGTACCACCCCAGGCTCGCTCTCTCATTGTTAGCAGGTGATTTCGTTCCACAGCCGGAGGTTCCCTTAAAGCAGAGAACGATACCAAGTGAGCAGTCACATCTCTCATCTCGTTACTTGCACTGGCATCATTGTCTCACAGAGTTTGGCTACGGATGACAATATTACTGGAAATATCAATGGCACACCAAAGTCATCCTAAAATCAGTGGCGATGCTATCGGTAAATAAAGTAAGCTGATAAAATGTCAAAGGGGGGTATGTGATATCTGAAACGAAGAATTGGAAAACAACAGCTTCATATACAGGGTGAATATTTCGGAAATGGAAAGTGCTATTCATCTGCAGTTTTCACAGCATTGATTGTAGTCAGAGGCTCGTACATTTAACCTATAAACAGTTTTAAATAATACTGAGAAAGTGATGGAACAATGTCTAGTTACATCAACAGAATAAAGGCAAGGTAAATTATAATGTCAATGGTCTTTGTTGCAGGATTGTAGTGCAAGTGAGAAATCGTATTTTGAAAAGCTTCCACCCCGACAATTGTTTGTCGTTATTCATTTTATTTTGTCCTGGTAATGCAAAACAGAATTAAATACTCCACATAGCAACCACCTCTTAAAATATTTGACTATCACTTAAAGCGTACCAATTCCCCTTGCATCTACAAGAAAATTGGCAATAAGATTAACATCTCGATTAACATGAAGCATATGGAGAATAAGCGTTTGTAAAAAGATTTTGTACAAGAGTAGAGAAAGTCATGTGAGTGTAAAACATTAGAATTTTTTTGGATTAACGGTGCATCAAAACATATATTTCGAATGAAATTCGGCATCGAATTTTTATTTAGAATACAATATTTCCCCTACTTACTGTACGTAGTAAAGAAAGTAAAAAAATATATTTAAATTTAAGATAATTATATGACAAATAATATGTCTTGAATTCTCTAAGGACAAACTGCGAAGTCCTATTGCTTTGAAAGGGATTTTACAATCTTGCATAACAGGTAAACGATAAGATAGACAAAAGTTCTTCTTCTTTAACGTTTTACCCTGCTATTTTTAGAACTTACATCCCAAGGACTTACAAGCCAATGGTAGCCTGTCGAGGAGCAAGCAAACTCTGTATCATAGTATATCCAGAATGGATGATCAGCCCAATGCGGTATGATGGTGACGGAGGAGGAAATTAATGTAGTAATGAAGGCGGTAATAGAAACATTCGCATATCATATTATCCAACCCAGCATTTGCCTAGCCATCGCGGAAAATCGAAAAAAATGCTTCGGTTTCATTGGTCGGCCCGGGGGGTTCCCGGGACTTCCCGAAACGGGCCAAACGTTAGCGGCAGAACAACCCCGCTCGGTAAGATAAAAACTTCCTATATAAAAATGTACATCCATTTAAAACTCATTCCGAGATATTCGTTATTATCGGTTTGAGCTTTTCAGTACTTTGTTTTTATGTGCTGTCGCTATTCAATTGTTTCTAGCGCTGTCGTGGAAAGATTATGTAATGTAAAGATCGACGTATGCCAAACATCTGACTGATGATTCAGTTTCCGCATTCCTATAACGAAATGTGAAATGAAACTATTTCTGCAATGGTTTTTTCTGCTAACATGAAGTGGATGGAAAAATAAGATTTCGTAAGAATAGTTTGTAGAAGATATATAAAAATAAACTAAAGAGGGTACAGAAATTTATATGCATGTAGCAAATAGATTTTGTGTTATATTTGTATAAGAGGATTTTCTTGTATTCAGTCACGTTACACGGTAGACATCTTTACCTGCAGAAAGGATCTACTCTGTATTCACTCTTAGGTTGATCCGCGTCAAAACAAACCCCAGGTGACCAGTACACCGTTATAATGTATCCTTCCGCCATTCGCACTAGAAATACTGTCACACTTTCAGACCATGTGGCGAGTACAAGCGGCACGTAGTGTAAAAAAGAACAGAGTCCTTATTTCGACAACTGAAACGGTGACTAGCATATTCTGTTAAGGGTTAAAGGTGATAAGATTGATAGTTGCAACAAAACAAACGTTTGCACATATAATATTAGTTAATTCTGAAACAAATGAGCGAAAAATAAAGTAACAGGTATGCGATAACTTAATTTATTCACTCTCTGGAAGCGGCACTTTAATAACTGTTGGCGGCTCATTTTAAAAAACAAATTGTGTACTGTTACGCGAATTGGATTCTTCTTAAAATCACTACATTCTTACATCGCGTATTTCATATTCCTTTTCCGGGTGTAACCACTTTTCTCGTTTCAGATTTTTCTGCACAAGCACTGTTTGTTTGTACTTGTACTCAAAACGCCGGTGAACTCGGAACTTAACTTCACCATTTCTTTCACGGAAAGTGTTGGATATTTCTCACATAACTTATAATAAAGATTCAACTCTATTGATTTTTCACCACCAGTCAATGGTTTGCGCGGCTAATGCTTTACGTAATTCGAGAAAACACAAGAGCGAATTTACCGTCCGCCATGATACTAAACACAACTGTTGGTTTCTGGCTGTAAACAATATTCAGCGCTACCCGGATGTCAGGTGATTCATACGAATTGCGTCATGGGAGTTGTAGCTCTGTTTTACGGTATAAATCAGTGTTAAATAAAACCTTAGGTATTTGTATAGAATATTATACTATTTAAGGATAAATTCATTCTAAAATTCAGAGATTAGCATGGAACTAGTTTCCTGGGCGCATTGCTACCGTGTTGCACTACGGTGCACTGACCACGTGGGTTTGTTTTGCCGCGGATCAACCTAAGAGTGAATATAGTTTAATTATATGTCATGTTAATCGAGATAAACTTTGTTGTTGACAACGGCACTGGGGATTAATTGATCTGCATCATTTTCCCTCTGGCTTCCCAATATAAAGTCTGTAAGTTATCACTTTTAAGGCCTTTGCATTTGGAGAGATGTTGTTTGTTCAGGATGACATCTTCTTCACAGTGCACTTGGGTGCAGGTAGGCATCGTATCTTGTAGAGGCAATCGTGGCCAGTTGCCATCCTTCGTAAATAAAACCACTGCAGTTTTCCTCGGCATTTTTTGTATATTAACTCTATCTGTAATATTATTATAATCTTTATCCTTTAATTTATCTTCTTCATCAAGTCTCTGCTGTCTTTTGAAATGCTGTTTAATGTTATTTAGTTGTTTATTTATTTATATTTATCCTACAGGTTTTATTTGTTATATTACACCTCTCTTTGCTAATGTCCGACATAAGCTGGGAATCGAGAACTACGTAGTCCGCCTCTACGTGTTGTTCCCTGGATAACTCTACAACACAGACATGCTTCCGAAGCCTAAAAAGTTAAAATCGAGATAAACGTTTGCAGAAACATTTGCATTACAGGTGGCTGAAGGAGTAATGAAAATCGGATCACTATATGCTGGCTTTGAAATTCCATACTTTTGTCACGAGAAACAACTGAATAATAACAAAACAAATATATGATGTGTTACACTCAAATCACCTTCTCTACTCTTGGACAAACGTTTATTCTCCATGTACTTCATTTTAATCGGGATAAACGTTTTCAGAAACCATCTTATTGCTAATTTTCTTGTAGGTGCAAGGGGAATATGGTAGGCTTTAGGCAATAGTCAAATCCTTTAAGAGCTGGTTGCTATGTGGAGTATTCCATTCTCTTTGTATGTCCGGGACATAAGCAAACGAATAACGAATACCCAGTTGAGAAAAAGTATGAGTATTGGAAAATTCAAAAAAATAACAATGCATATGATTCACTAGACAAAACAAAATGTATGCGACATAAATTTTGTCTTTTAACGAGTTCTGCATCTTTTTCTCTTACGGTTTACCAGTTATGCGAAAATTATTCAGAATGAAGAGAGCTTTTGAGAGATTCCCAGAATATTCAAAATATAGATTTCATGTTCCATGAAAATATCTTAAACATATGATATTTTAATCAATATCGTTTGGGCCATTTTTGAGAAAATCAAAATTTTCCAGAAATGTTCCATGTAAAGGTTAGTCACGGACATGTTTCAGAAAGTGCTTTATTTGGATTCAGAGCACCACAAAAACATGTATTTCCGACAAAAACTCGGTGCCGAATTTTTGGGCTCAATTCCCTACTTCCTATATTTACTATAGGTAGTGGAGAAATTAAAAATGCATGATAAAGTCTAGAAAAATTCAAAGCAATAACAAACACTGTTCAGGAAATGTTGATGTCATAAAAGTTTATTTGACATAAACTGTGTATTTCAAAAGTTCCTTGCGGTCTACCTGTTATACAAAATTGAATCAGAACAGAGTGTACTCTACAGCCTATTCCACTACATTTTATTAATCATGCAAATATCTTAAGCAAAAAAATAAAAATGTAAGGAAACATTTTTCATTTTAGGGGTAGATTGGGGTGAGGTTATTTCGTATCTCATATTTGTAAGTTACTAAAGTTAAATTCCTGTTCTCCCCTCCCTCTCTCACACATACACATTTTTGTGATATATACTTCATGTCATAATCAAATTGCAGTTTTTCCTGAAGGAATATGAAGAATAAAGTAATTCGTTTCTCCGTATTTCAGGGTTAAAGAAATACACACGCCTTTAAATAAATACATAAATAAAAAAGGCTACAGATTTTCCAAGATAAAGCATATAAAGAACGAATTACTCTTTTCCATTAGCGAGTTAAAACAATACTGATGCTTTCAAACAAACAAATAAAACCCTACAGCTTTCCTAAGTACAGGAAACGGAAATGAAATATTATTGTACCTATATTACAGAATTTCTTGTCATAAATGAAAAGGAAAATATCGTAAAAAAATCTGATGTGTTACACTCACATGACTTTCTCTACTCTTGTACAAACTATTTTTACAAACGTTTATTCTCCATATGCTTCATGTTACTCGAGATATCGAGATGTCAATCTTATTGCTAATTTTCTTGTAGATGCAAGGGGAACATGGTAGGTTATAAGCGATAGTCAAATCTTTTAAGCGCTGGTTGCTATGTGGCGCATTCTATTCTGTTTGCATATCCAGGACATAAAAAATTGAACAACGAATTTGAGAAAAAGTATTAGTATTGGAAAATTTAAGGAAATAACAAGCAATATCTCGAAAATGGTTCACTCAACTAAAAAAATGTATATGACATAAATTGTGTATTTTAACGCGATCTACATTTTTTGTGTAGTAAAATTTTGTCTATCTCTTATGGTTTACCAGTTATGCAAAAGTCGTTCACAATAAAGAATACTTTTGGAGACATTCCCAGGAAATTCAAGATATACATTTTATTTGTCATAAAAATATCTTAAACATATGATATTTTAATCAAAATCGTTAGAGCCATTTTTGAGAAAATTAAAAGTTTCGAAAAATCTTCCATGTAAAGGGTACTCTGGGGTGAGGGGATTTCCTTGAAAACCTTCGTGTCGCATCCTTCAAAGATACTGAACCTAAATACCAAGTTTGGTGTTTATCCGACTGTTCGTTTCTGAGTTATGCTGTTCACAGACACACACACAGACAGACACACAGACACACAGACACACAGACAGACACACAGACACACACACGGACATGTTTCCAAAAATGCTTTTTTTGGATTCAGGGGGTCTCAAAACATGTATTTCCGGTGAAATCTCGGTATCGAAATTTTGGGTGGAATACAATACTTCCCCTACTTACTATACGTAGTAGAGAAAGTAAAAATCTGGTGTTACATTTACAACACTTTCTCTACAATGTATCGCTTAATGGGTGTACAAACTATTCCTACGAAAGTTTATTTTTCTCTACTTCGTTTTAATCGAGATGAAACCTTTCCGGAAATACTGCACAACATAGATACAAAGGGAATAGCAATAGTCACATGTTTTAGAATGGACTGTTTCCACGGTGTCGCGAGAAACAATTGTAAGTCCACAGTATTTTATAAGAATGGCTAAGTATTTAACAATTCGAACCATTAATGGATATCACGGAAATGCCTGATGGCACAAAAAAGGTTGTGTGTTTTATAGAGATCCAAATTTTTTGTGTAGTACTTTTTTTTCTGTAGCTTAACCTTTTCCAGTTATACAGCATTATAAAAAGTTTCTTACGAATGAAGAGGACTTCAAAAGCTGTCGCAGAAAATTCAAGATATAAATTTTATTTGGTATGTAAATATCTTTAATATATAGTATTATAATCAAAATTGTTACAGCCATGTTTTATAAAATCAAAATTTTCGAGAATTTTCCCATGTAAAGGATAATTTAGAGTGGGGGAAATTTTCTTGAAAATATTCGTGTCGCATCTTTGGAAGGAAGTGTATTTATCGACTTTTCGTTTGAGTTATGCTGTTCACAGACAGAAAAACAGGACCTTTTTTTAAAAATTATTTTTTGGATTCAAGAGCCCTCAAAACACATCGAAAGATATCAGACTAAAATGTATATGTACGAGTACCCTGCTATGTTCACTTATATAGTTTTATGCAATGAGTTTGTTCATTAAGGAAGATAAGAATTTTTTCTCAATTATTTCATCTTTTGATTAAAGGTTTCTTAAGGATTCTTAAAAAAATAGCCAGCCAACGTACTAATACCAAAATAAACACCCAGCAGCATTTGGTGGTGGATTTTACCACCCTAACGTTTAATTTAGTTATTTTCAATGAATTCTGGAAAGACGTGTCTTTTATATCAGAAAATTTATCCACAGGAAAAGCTGTTCAAACCAAAAATTAAGAAAACAAATTCACGTGTATTTGCAAAGAAGCATACTACTAGCTTAGACACACAGATCTGTCATATTTGACAGTGGTACCAATTTGTAGAGCAAAAATTAGTTTAAAACATTGTTTAGGGTTTATCTCTGCTCTAGAGTATGTGGGAATTGGCAATCAATAATTAACACGCCTCTGCCGCGCCGTCCATCTCTCATTCGGTTACAGAGGTTAATGCTTGAATGCCGAACCAATAAGAGCCGGACTTATTTAGGGGCTAGTATGGACAGTCTTTGGCAGGCATATTGTTTCAACCATTCAAGTGACATATACCAATTCTCCACCGCTTTCATCACCTAGCTAGCCCTGGGTAATGCTGGAGTATCGGACTTTAGCTAAAACCAGTTAGAGTAGCTCATCTAAGGTGGACGTGGAACACAAATGATGAGATTCTGCCAACATCCAAGAATGGAAAGCACTAAAAGTAACTAAAAGCATCGGCACTTTTTTTTGCACTCAACTGTACATAGTAGGTAGAGAATGTGTTGCATTCAACCAAAAAATTCGACACCGAGATTTTACAGACCCTTGAATCTAAATAAAGCATTTTTGGAAACATATCCGTATGTGTGTATACTCAAAACTCAAAAACGTATGGTCGCATAAATACCAAAATTGGTATTTGAGTTCATTAGCTTTCAAGCATGCTACACGAATGCTTTAAAGAAAATTTCCCCAACCTATTTTTTGGAAAAAATCTAAAAAATAAAATCAGATGACTGAAAAATTCAATTCCATAGCCGGGATTTGAACCACGGATCTCCCGGTGTCCGTCCGGTTGCTCTAACCACTGAGCTACCATGGCAACATGCCGACACGACATTAAATTCTCCAACTGATTCACAGTTTTCCGGTAAATCACAAGGAGATCTCATATGTATTCAGATGTCATACCCCAATGGCGACTTACATTCTTTGTAAGTACTTTAAGTCCCGGGCTTTATAGTTACAACCTCTATTAGGTCAATTAATGGAATTCATTGTTCTTTCACACAAGCCGTGTGTTGGACAGGGTTGGTAAGGTAGAATCAGATGACTGAAAAATTCAAATCCCGGCTATGGCATTGAATTTTTCAGTCATCTGATTCTACCTTTCCAACCTTGTCCAACAAACGGCTTGTGTGAAAGAACAATTAATTCCATTCTAAAAAATACCTCTTAATGAGTTTGATTAAAAATCGTGTATGAGAAATAAAATCTACATCTTGAACTTTCTGGGAATAGCCTAGGGAGTCCATGCGGAAGGAATTTTTAATAAGTTTGTATAACTGGTAAACGGTAAGCGATAGGCGAAAACGCACCACACAAAAATGTAGATCTCTTTAAAATACACAACTTATTTCTAATACTTTTTTGTAGCATAAGCCGTTTCTGAAATATCGGTTATTAAACGTTTGAATTGTTCTTCTTAGACATTGTCTTAAAATTTCTGCCACCATTCAGTTGTTTCTCGCGATTGCATGGAAACAGTATGGAATTTTAAGATCAGCATATAGCGTCCAGTTCTTAAACATTTGACTATCGCTGTTCTCTTTGTATCTATAACGAAATGTGTAATGTAGCCATATCTGTAAACCTTTATTTGGATTAAATAAATAGAAAAATAAGCTTTAATAAGACTAGTTTGTATACCCACTAATAAAGATGAGAGTAGAAAGCCAAATGAATGTGTTATATTGGATTTTTTTTAAAAAATACACTTAAAATATAAATATTGTGCCTACAATGATAAAATATATTGTAAATATGTCCAGTTTTTAACTGTCACTTTATTAATTTGATTTAGTTCAATTATTCACATTCACTTCGTTTAGTTTTTACTATAGCTTCACTTTCTTCGTGGTGACGTAGAGGCGTAATGACGTCCGTTCTTCTGGACGGTTCACTCTCTGGGGAGTCGAACACAATTCTTCTCCAATTCTCTCGCATGTTACACCAGGCATCACCAGCTCGCAAGAACAGCACCTTTCGTCGCACCAGAAACCCACTCACTAACTCGCGAGAGCCCTCGCTTATATGGCCTTTGGAAATTTCTGCAGAGTTCGAGACCGGGGAACCTCCAGAAGATAGCGCTTCCGGTGTTTACGCTGGTGAGAGCGCTACTTATCTTAGTTTATCTCCGACCGCCCGACACCGACTTCCCGATAACCTTGAATCATTGTCACTGCATAAAAATGTATACAACATTAAATAGTAAACTCCAATTTATAAAACTGCGCAATAAACTAAAATTGTCATTTTTGCCATTTAGTCTCCCTTTATTTCTTTACAGTAAATCTTTTCTTGCAAAGAGAGCATCTGAATGGGTCAGCAGCAAATCGAAATGACGTAAACAAGCTATTTCTACTGCCTGATTTGTCTGTTTCCTGAGTTTGCGACTTTTGGGAGCTGTCACCATTGGCTTTATTTTTGTTTTTAAGTTCGAACGGTGTGGCAAGTATAATTGACAGATAAACTTAAACACGTAACTTCAATTGCCACTTTACCGTAGATCCCTGCATTTAAGTGCATCAGAGCTAAATGTCGAGTATCCCTTGACAATGTAAATATTTAACTAATCAAATCAACGAACTAACTCCACTAACTGCAGTTGATTCTTACTTGCAGCTGGAGTTTGTGAAATAATACATGAAGCAAATTTCACAGGTCACCTTAAGGGAATATATAAATTAAAAATGACCAAACTCCTCATTCTTCAAAACACGGTCTAAAGTTAGGATTTCTTGTGAATATCTCCACAGAAGTTTATGTTTAAATTACTTGTATAAATGGGTTCTACAGTTAAAGGAGCTGCAGCCTGCAAACTACCACTCCCCTTTTGACTGCAATCTTTACCAGCCACTGTGGATTTACTTATTATTTTAAAAAAATGTGTGCGTTCAAGCTGCAGCAATGGTATTAAGAGGTTATGAGCAGGCGTACCGGTGTTTTTTCAAGCGGTAAGCATAGCTTTCTTGCTGTTTGAAAGGTAAAAGTGAATACCTTGTGACGTATGTTAACAAGCATTGGAATTCGTTTTGTGTATCGTACATTTTTCTCCCTTTAGGGTGAATTTTCTCAAAAGCTAATTGTGAGAAAATAATGAAATTCTCCTCACTTCTTTATAATTTATTAATATAAGATTGTTTATAAATATAAATTTAGAGACAGGATTGATAATGTTTAGAAATTAGTAGTAGGTACTGATTTTTATTATTTTAAAAATACGTCTGCAGAATTTTCTACATATAGTGTAAGGAAACTGCATGAAAAATATCAGCCCCATGTCTATAGCGGTACTACGTAGAGAAATTAGGAGAAGTGTTTCATTCCACGCAAAAATTTACAATTATATTTCACTGGAAATACAAGTTTTGAGGCCCCCTGAATCCAAATGAACAAATTTTAAAACCACGTCCGTTTGTGTGTCTGAACACCATAACTCAAAAACGAGAAATCGGATAAATACCAGACTTGGTATTTAAGTTCAGTATCTTCCAAAGATGCGACACGAAGATTTTCAAAACGGTCCCCCATAGCAACTACCCTTTACATGGAGCATTTTTCGAAACTTTTTATTTTCTAAGAAATGACTCAAACGATTTGGATTAAAATACCCCATATAAAACGTATTTGAACGACAAATAAAATTCTTTCTTGAATATTCGGGGAATAGCTTATGCAGTCCTCTTCATTCGGAAGGAAATTTGTATAATCTTGTATAACTGGTAAACGTACTACACAAAAAATGTAGATCTCTTTAAAATATAGGATTTGTTTAAAATAAGTTTTATTGTGACATAAGCCATTTCTGAGATATCCGTTATTAAAGTTTCGAATTGTTTATTTCTTCGCCATTCCCTTAGTCATTTCAGCATTCACCTGTTTCTCGCGATTACATGGAAACAGTATGTAACTTTAAGGCCAACATATAGCTTTCAGTTCTTAAACATTTGGCTGTCGCTGTTCCCTTTGTATCTATACTGAAATGTGTAATGTGGCTGTTTCTACAAAGGTTGATTTGTACTAAAATGCAGCAGATAGAAAAATAAGCTTTAGCAAGAATAGTTTGTATACACACTAAATTACGATAGAGGATAGAGAAAATCATGTGAATTTTTCACATCAGATTTTTGTGAAAATGAGTCTCATCTTCAGCAATGTCAAGTTAGTTAAAACTACTTATAACTCGGCATCGTGCAAAGCAAAAATTCTGTCTAACATTATTGAACTTGTAATTATTCTAAAGCCCTGTATAAATTGCATATACGAGGTGTGATCAAAAAGTTTACGGAATGACGTCATAAATACTACACAGCAGTTTGTTTTGTCTAATCTGCACTGTCACCCTCGAAGTACTCTCCTTGGGAGTTCATGCACACTTGTCACAGCGCTTTTGCCACTGCTGGAAGCACCTCTGGAAAACCTCTTCTTTCAACATGATCCTATTTTTATCCAAAAATTGGCGAACAGAAAGTGCTTTGTGCGCGAGCGCATTGTCATGATGCAGGAACATGTCCAAATTTCTTTCAAAACACTTCCAAAGGAGAGTCTTAATGAGTCCGAAAGTTCTCTTATTATAATGCGCCTATCATTTAAGACCATTTTCTCACCTGATTGATATTTTCATCAGTTTTGCTAGAACAGGGTCGTCCCGAACGATCTTCATTTTTAACTGATGTCAGACCACTTTTAAATTTCAAAAACTACTCAAATTCTTGAGTTTTGTCCATAACTTCCTCCCCATAAGCTTTTCTTAACATTTCATAGGCTTCTGTTGCAGTTTTACCGAGTTTAAAGCAAAATTTGATGTTCGTTCTTTGTTCTTCGTAATTTGACATTTTTGCTACGCGGAAAAATCGCAGCACGAGCAAAACACGTGTTCACTTCAGAGTGCCTACCTCGTCACTGCATGGTTACAGGAAGTCACGTGAACTCTCATTTTTATCGGGAAGGAACACTGCATGTATAGTGTGGGTAAGAATTAAAGAAATCTCAGCGTCAACATTGTTGTGAAGCCATTCCGTAAACTTTTTGATCACACTTCGTACTTAAACAACTTTATGATTTATGGTAAATTTAATATTTTCTTTCAATTGGACTTATATCTGTCCTTAAAGTAAACTTTGCGGGTTTTCTTTCGATCACTGTTTCACTACTTTAAGTCGTTTGCTAATTATATTCCTACGTGTTTGGGGAGATCATTATGCATGAATGAATGACCACGGAACGGAGAGGATATCTCGCAGTTCTTCAAGGAATAACGGATGGGGTGAGGGAACTGTAAGAGGCCACAGGCCACACCGTAGTGCTACTCAGAGAAGGCTTTTATCTTTCAGGAGGCTAAGAAAAGACTGCAAGCCAGAAGAACTTTCCAACGAACAAGCCTACCTAAATGTAATGATAAAAAGTTATGGAAAGGAAATTCGTGGTAAAAGACAAACCTTCCCAGCATTTGCCTATCCAACCAGGGAAAACCACGAAAAAGCCATGTTCAGAGTATCCAACCTCGGAATTGAACCCAGGTCCTTCCGATTGCGAAGTTCTCGCTCGATGTGGAAACCATTATAGTACCCCTGTATTTATATTGGGTTGTCTCACAAGTTCGTTCGTTTTGCTCGCAAGTCCCATCTGTAGCACCTGAAAACCCTGAACCCTCTGTACACTTAAGTTATCCTAGTTGCCTACGACTTAGAGATCAACAACCAGACTCATTATTGGATATGTCAGTGTGTGTTTGTGACTGACGTTGGATAGAACGGCGTGAACTTGTGTTTACAAACTATGGAGAGCAAAAAGGAACATTTCCGACATCTTATGCTATTTTACTACCGTAAGGGTAAAACCGCCTCACAATGCCGGCAGAAAGTTTGTGCTGTCTGCGGGGAAGATGCAGTAACGAAGCGAGCATGTCAAAAGTGGTTTAATCGATTTAGAGCTGGTAATTTCTCCCTAAAAGACAAACCTCGGTCTGGACGGCCAATGGTTACGGAAGTGGAAAGAATTCATGAAATGTTAGTCAACAATCCACGAATTACAACTTGGCACTGGAGCTCAATTTAGCTCGTGTACTTGGAAATATATTGTCGACAATAATGGTGTATACTGCAGGAAATAAATAGTTTGTTTAAAAACCTAATTGCTATAGTTATTTATCTTTTGAACGACCATGTGTTTAAAGTTTGTAAATGGAAAGTTCGGTAACTACGTTGTCGTAGCTATGCTGCGCGTGAGGTGTGTTTCCAGGCGTTCTTAGTGATTGAAACGTAACGAAAAGCGAACCAACATGAGACAACCCTTTACATCGGTGCTTTCAAGTACTGCAGCTAATGAATTGTGATATGTTTTTACTAATGTTTATTTATTTTGTTGAGCCCCACGTTTGGGAGCCAATTTGCGACGGTTTTTATTAATGTATTTGTATATTTGTGTTTGCTTCATGTGGTGAAGCCATTTTGTGACGTGATTCTTTGTTAGGTTTGTAGCTCCATCTGGTGTTAGCAATTTGCGGCAGTATTAGTTTTTGTTTGAAAGAATGCTACTTTTATTCTATTTAATTTTGTTTCACTGTCCTCCGGCTAGCTATGATCTTTTGGTCAAGCACTTCTCTTTATACAGGTTGTGTAAACGGAAAGGAATCTTTTATCCAAAGATAACACTGATGAAGGAATTTGTTTTACACATTTATTGTCGAACACATTTACTATCACATTTAAACATTGATCTTAACACTCGCCAAACTGAAACTGTTATAACAACTTCTTACTGATCACTTTTAATCCACCTACTTCAACCTTTTGTATAATTAACTTTACCATACTTGAGATTTTTCATAACTCTTATACGCGTAACTTGCAAATCGATAGCCGACGTGTAATATTTCTGCTGGACTGAAGGCGACGTGTATCATACAAATATTTTCGACGAACTGACGGGGTCTTTACCTCTAACCTACCTTTTATACTCCTTTACCCAGATATGCCTAAAGATTATAACTGAGCTGCAATTGGCTAATAAAACGCGCCAACATTAGCGTCTATTTTTATATCCAATGAAAATTATGAATACATATGCTCTAGGGAAATGTTCCAGAAGATTCTAAAGGAAAACGCGCCAACATTACGTAACTTCCTCGTTTCCAATAATGATAAACAGCTCACCCCCTCGCTGCATTATTGCACGCTATTATTGTCAGTTTCAGTAAGGCAGTATAAACTTACTTCCCAACAATAATTACAATCAACAAACATCTCAAATCAATGTCACATAATAATGCATATTCATACTATAATCACTCTTTACATTTAAATAATTTGTGATACAAATTACTGCATCAATTGACGGAAAGTAGAGATAAAATAACGAAAACTTCGTATTTGCCACAAAAATGACGCACAACGTGTGGAGCTTCGGTATAAACCCTCATACATTTTAGTACAAAACGGTATAGAGATTAATCTACTCTTTGTCTACTTCCTAGCCACGATCACCCATCATCGTCCTGTGCTGAGGAACGTTTTGAAAGTCGTGTAGACAAACGCACAGCTGTTCCTTGACTGTATGCTAGCTGTTGTACCACAATGCCAGAGAAGTTGCCTATACGCCACGGGGGAGCGTGTCATCCGGTTTTGTGTTTGCAACAAACCTTCCTCTGTCGTGAATTTCAGAAACTCCACATGTTCAGTGAACAAACGTTTATAGGAGTTATAAATCAGTGCTTAATTTAAGGGTACACATTATTGTCCAATGTGCATTAAAAGCATATTTTTTATTTTCTGTTTATAATTACAGATGAAAATGGAAAAAATGTTGAAAGTTTTTTTTCTGAATTGTTGATATTTATGAGTATGTTAATTATTACATTCGATTACCATCCTAAAATTACCCACAAACTGCTATTAAAAACTTATTATATGCTTTGTATCAAACCAAAAGTATTTATCCGTTTTTAATAAACATTATTGTTAATAAAACGGGCGGAGGTGTTTTAGTTTATAATTAAGTAATTGGTTAAAGAATTAATAACTTCAAAACTGCTAAAGATATTGCAATGTAATTTGACATGCTCACCATTCTCTGCATGTATAATGTATGGTATAAATTTGAAGCAAATATATACATAATTATGCAAAATTAGCAATTTTACCTGTGACCCTTAAGAAGAAGAAAAAAAAATTATTTTACCATTCACATATGGTAAGAAATGTATCATTCATGACTATGGGCAATGTTAAAACATTGTGGAGGTGAGATGTTTTTGAAATTCATGAAACTTTTATCAAAATTTGTTTTTTTCTAGACTACACTAAGTACATTAAAATGGACTAAAAGTAAAACTGCCCATAAATCAAACAGCGAAATAAGTTTTCACACATAATTTTACTGGAATTATTATATAATGTGAAATAACCGAGATAATGTGTGAGGCTCACATTCGAGAGGTCCCAGATTCGATTCCTGTTGATAGCTCACTCTGACCTTTGGTTTTTCGTGGTTTTATCTGGTCGGTAGGCGAATTTTGAGATGGTTTCTCAGCTACTATTATTTACTTTTAATTATTTACCTTTCATTCGATTTTCTTCTCATGTTTCTGTGTTTGTCAGTGCCAAACAGAAGCACGAATGCTTGCTTCCAGGAAAGACTATCCCCCATGGACACTAGAGGGTTGCTTGGTTGGACCGGTCGTTTCTCGCCCTCTCTGGGCAATTCTACTAATGGGACGCATTTTCGAACCAGGAACTGTGAGTGACGTCCGCGCGTTTCTGTGGTCTGTTTGCCTGCATCCTGTAGCCTCCTGTGGTTTCTTCAATTCATCCCTTCCTCCTGCGGAGTGGTAGTCACTTCACGTAGGTCGCAGTTAGCGATTGTTTCACATCAGTTCTAAAATGTTTCATTCTTTAGAAATCGTAGACCAAGCAGAGATATCATGATAAAAATACGTGTTTTTTCAACAGGTTCAGGTAAATAAGGTCTTAATTTTATTATGTCTTCTATTTTCTGTGAATTTATTTGTAGTTTTCCTTCAGGGTAAGCTTTGTTTAAAGTTGTAGTAGACATTTTTTTATTCTGTCAGTATAAATTTGTGGTCTTCTAGAACTTAAATCTACCTTTTAGCTTTCATACTTCCATCATACATTTTAAATACAGGGTTATTCAAAAAGAAGGAACAGAATTTACATATTTATTTCTAATTAACGACAATAGATAGCGACATATACGACACATCACTGAATAGAGGAAAGTTCAAAGTTTTAAGCCCCCACCTGTTTGTTCCATTCAGTGCCTACAGCGGCGCTGTGTTTGTTTACGAGAAAATGGCGATGCCACAGGAAAAGTTGTTTTGTGTGCTGCATTATGCAAATAGTGAATCCATTGTTTCATTGCAGCGTGCAATTCGTTGTAACTTCAACAACGAGCCGCCTCGTCATGAAAAATTTGCACTTCATACTATAAATTCGTAGAAGATGGTTGCGTATGCAAACGGAGAATCACTGATCGTCCTCGCATAACAAATGGTGCTCATTTTGAACACATACAAATTTGAACTTTTCTCTATCCAGTGATGTATCGCATGTGTCACCAGCTATTGTCGTTCATTAGAAATAAATATATAAGATATGTTTCTTCTTTTTGAATAACGCTGTATATGAACTCTATAAAATCTTCAGTGTTGAATCGCTGTTTCTTGTCCCAAGGTGAACGCTTGCCGCTTGTGTAAAAGGAAAGTGGCTATTTTTACTTTCTCTACTACGTATAATAAGTAGGGGAGGTATTGTATTCCACCCAAAGATTCGATACCGAGATTTCACCGGAAATATATGTTTTGAGAACCCCATAATCCAAAAATGTGTGTCTGTGAACAGCATAACTCAGAAACGAACAGTCGGATAAACACCAAACTTGGTATTTAGGTTCAGTATCTTCCAGAGATGCGACACGAAGGTTTTCAAGAAATTCCTCTCACCCCAGATTACTCCTTACATGGAACATTTTTCGAAAATTTTAATTTTCTCAAAAATGGCTGACGATTTTGATTCAAATATCATTAAGATATTTTCATGACAAATAAAATGTATATCTTGAATTTTCTGTGAATGTCTCCAAAAGTGAACGACATTTGCATAATTGGTAAACCATAATTTTACTACACAAAAAATGTAGATCGCGTTAAAATACACAATTTATGTCATATACATTTTTTTGTTGAGTGAACCATTTTCGAGATATTGCTTGTTATTCCCTTAAATTTTTGAATACTTATTTTCTCAAATGGGAATTCGTTGTTCATTTTTTTTTGTCTTGGATATACAAAGAGTATTAATCTGTGGCAAACAGAATGGTGCTGCACATAGCAACCAGCTATTAAGAGAGATGTCTATGCTTAAAGGCTGCTGTATTTCTATATTGACTTTGCAAATGCAAAACAAGAGGAACATAGTACACCTTAAGCGATAGTGAAATATTTTTAAAACTGGTTGCTAGGTATAAGATGTAATTCTCTTTGCATGTCAAAAGATCGTTTCTGCAAATGTTTATCTCAATTAATGTGAAATAGATGGAGAATAAGAGTTTGTAAAAATAGTTTGTACAAGAGTAGAGAAAGTCATGTGAGTGTAACACATCAGATTTTTACGATAGAAAATTATACATTAAAGTGTATTATTCATTATACATTTATATTTTCGTTGTAGGCATAACAAGGATGTAGTAGTCTAAAGCGATAGTCGGAGTTTTAAAATTGGATCGCTATGTGATGGCCAAAAAATCCCACACTTTTTGCATGACTAAAAAAACCAAAAAAAGCAAAAAAACAATACTTAATCTTAATCTTACTTAACAAAGGTATTTGAAAAATCAAACCAATAACAAAGAATAAAGAATCTCTCGGAAATAGTTAACGTCACAAAAAAGTATTTAACGTAAATCATGAGATTTAACAAGATCTACGTGCTTTGTGTAGTAAGATTTTGTCGTCTCTTACGAAATAGCATTCAAAATGAAGACGACTTTAAAGGTTATTCGTAGATAATTCCAGATAGAGGAACAGTTTGTTTTTCCTGAAAATACCTTAAACATGTGTTATTTTACTCCATATTGTTAGAGCCATTTAAAAAAATTTGAAACTTTTACCATGTAAAGTGTCCTTTGGGGTGGAAATTTTCTTTTGAGAATTTTGGTTTTGCATTCTTGGAAGTCGCTGAACATGAATATGAGTTTATTACTTAACCGACTTCTCGTTGTTGAGTTACGCTGTTCACAGACAGGCAGACCTACTGATGTGGTTTAATTGTTGTGGTTGCACCACGTATGATATACCAACTTGAAGCTGTTTTAGATCGCGAACGTAATGAATGCCAATTTGCGGGAAATTGTTTCTTGGAGTGTTCGCCCCACGTACGGTACAAACTTTCCGGTGACCTTCGCCCCACGTTTACTTTTACGGTGGCCTTCGCCCGCACGTTTAAAAGATAAACTTTGTATTTTAATGTTTATTTAAATATTATATATGTATGTATACCTCGGCTGCGTCAGTAGTAATTTTCAAAACATGTATCTCTTAGCAGGGCAGGTGTGGTTAAAGAATGAAGGATTAAACAAATTATAATTGTATTGTACTTTGTTTATTAATCCTTCACACGATTAAATAACACTTCACTGATATATCCTACTGTAGAGGTGTGAGATTATTGTTTAATTGTACTTTTTAACATGTAAACTTTATATTATTCTCACCGCTATGAACGTTTATGTGTCGCGCTGAACACGTACCGCACCGATTGGGTAAACAATCTAATAGCGTCTGCCGCATGAATTTGCACATTTCCTCTATTTCAAGTCCTTGATTGGGTAAGCTTACTCCAATAGAATAATTTTATTTAACTTAAGCTTTTCCTAGTTGTTGTTTGGCTATTTATAAACTGTTTTAAATATTCCATTATTGTTCCAAAAATTATTAGTAACATTATTAAACTTTCTAATTTATTGTTGTCTCAAGGTTACCTTCTACTTTATAATTCTGTTTGCTACGGAATGCAGCTTGCTTCTTTCTCACAGCTCCTACATTGTTAAATTACGTAGTACATTCACATAACATTATTATACATGTACATAATAATATAAACATAATACAATGACTGTAACATACACTTTATATATTATTACATACAAATATTGCTTTAAGTGTTAAAAATACTGCCTCAATACACACACAGCGACATTTTTCTAATTTTATTTTTAACTGAGCAGATCTCAAAATGTGTTTTTTCAGTCACATCTCGGTTTTGAAGTTTTGGGTGGCATACAACACTTCCTAGATAAGTAGTAAGTGAGTTGGCTCTGCGGTAATATGTAGGCTCGCTTCTGGTGGGTTCGGGTTCGATTTCCGGTGGCCGCCCACTTTGACCATGGATTTTCGTTGTTTTCCCTGGCTGACAAAGGCTAATGCTGGAGTGGTGCGGATTTTCTCTCTCCCCAATTTCTTCCCATTTCATTTCCTCTCTTTCATGTTTCAGGTTTACTCCGGGGCTGTGGTTAGGTCGGTGTCGGATAGATGGAGGGAAGCCTGCCGAGCTGGGCCATGTTTCTCTGGTCCCCTTAGAGGCACGTTTCCAGCGAACTTTCCGTGGCCAGGTGGTCAAGACTGGAACTATTAGAGAATTCTGCGTATCTCTGTTGATTTTTGCCGGCCTACTCTGCAACCCACACGTCTCCTGCGGTTCCCTCACCACGACCGTTCCTCCCGGCGGGGGGGTGTACACAAAAGACCCATTGTGGGTCGAGGTGTTACTTGTCCCCTCCTTTAACTAGTCCTATTCTGCCCTATAGATAAGTAGTAGAGAAAATCAAAATGTTTTTTGTGGAGAGGGGATCACCACACTTCAAATGTGTTTTCCTTGAAATCTCGACATGAAAGTTTTGGTTGAAAATTACAATACTTCCTCTACCAGCTATGGGTAAGCAATAGAGAAACTAAAGTCGGTGCCAATCAAGAAGGTGATTAGCAGTTACTAACCACGTGGCGAAAAGCTTTAAATGAACGGGATGGGATGAATTCGTCATGGTGGTCGTCATAGAAACGATTAGAAGGACCAATTAGAACTAAGATGTTTCTATAGCAACGATAGACGCAAACATTAGCATGATGTGTCTGGCGAGCGACCGTTGCAGTAACATGAACTACACGTCTTATCTTCTGCTGTCGCTGCAGTTATAAACAATACTTCTTTTAATCACAGCTACATCAATTTAGAGCTTGCCTGTGTGCTGACAAGTTATTTTGCATCACCCTACTTGAACGGTTATTTGTTTTGTGTTTACGTGTGTTTGAGTCCGTGTATCTGTGCGTGTGTTGTGAGCATTTGCAATCGATTTAACACTTTCAATGGATAATTAACAATAGCCCAAAAAATAGCGACGAAGACAGCGTACTTGGAACCGACTAAAATGTAATTGGTAAAGGTATCTCAATTAAAGAACAAGTACGGGAAATAATATGCTCTGTATAAGAATCAGCGACATTTTCCCATTAGAGTAGGTATCAATATTTCACAGGAATGTTGTCTCGTTGTTAACGCAGATCTTTACAATGATATATTCCTGCATGTTCTATTCTTTGCATGCAGATTCATTATTTTATAATTGTTTATATACGAATATAAATAATACCCGCTATACAATGCAACCCAGTCGCCTTCGTACACAATTCTAACGCGCTCTCCACGTGGTCGCGATAAGCGGCAACGTCGCCTGTCCCACTCCGCGAAATGTCAAACCCTTTCTTCTTTGGCAGTGAGTATAAAACTGGCAAGGAAGCATTAATATAGCTGATCAATAATTAATTATTGCTAATTGTAATCATTAAACTTTCCTGATATTTTTATAAAAATTGCAGTTAAATCATTAACTGGTTATTTATTATTTTTAACAGAAGGAGAAATCTATTAGAGGCGAATTTAAGGGCACTATAATGAAACAGGGAAAAGTTGGCGAAAGAAGGCAATGAAGTTGTACACACCATTTGAAGCTTTACAGCCCGTAGCTATAGGGCAGGGAAACAAGCGCGGTGAGGTGCTAATGGTACCAACATTAGAAATTTTATTGCCTAGGGAACTACTTCAACTTTTTTATGATGGCTTACACGCGACCGAGAGGCAATATGGGCGTTCGCAGAAGGTTTCTGTTTCCTGGCAGACATGAAAGCTTATGTTCCTGTGCTAGCGTGAAAATGGTCAGGTTTTGGGTTTACGCAAACACAGCCTCAGAAAATTTCAAAAAATGTAAGCTCATATGAAATTGTTGCCAACTCTTTAGAGCGAGCTAAACCTTTCACTATCTTTTTAACACCTAGATGTGCATTTCACTTTCTCTGCCATAACCAAGGGAATACAGAGCGAGCCAAAAATCTACGAACCGGCAACGCGATGTTTTACTTGTCCGCGTCCTCGGCGCTCGTTGCCGTCTGCCGCTAACATAGAAAGGCGCGTATGAAACCATAAAAAATCTTTAAAATTACTTTTAAAGGCCTTGCTACCAACTTTATGAAAGGAGATGGTGAGGCTGCCCACCGTCGTTGTACATACATTTTTGGCACCCGTTTAGGAAGCCATCCATACCTCGCCGTGAGAATGCTGGCAATTTCTTGGCGGATATTTTGTTTCAATTCTTCCGGGGTGTGTGGGTTTGTCTTGTACACTTTGTTTTAAGTTACCCCAGAGATAGAAATCGCAGGGGGTTAGGTCGGAGCACCGAGGGTGCCACAAATCTCTACTAATAATTATGTCCTCAAACACACTTTGATAAAGTTCCACCCAAAAATTCGATACCGAGATTTCATTGGAATCACATGTTTTGAGGCACTCTAAGTCCAAAAAAAAGCTTTTAGAAAATGTCCATGTGTGTCTGTGCGTCTGTGAATAGCATAACTCAAAAACAAAAAGTCGCATAAATACCAAACTTGGTATTTAGGTTCACTATCTTTCAAAGACACGATACAAAGACTTCAAGCAAATCCCTCCACTTCACACTATCCTTTACATGGAACATTTCTTGAAAATTTTGGTTTTCTAAAAAAATGGCTATAATGACTTTCATTAAAATATAATATATTTCATATATTTTCATGACAAATAAAATGTTTATCTAATTTCCTGAGAATGTTCCTGAAAGTCCTCTTCTTTCTGAATGGCTTTGGAATAAATGGTAAGCCGTAAGAGATATACAAACTTTTCTATACAAAAAATGTAGACCTTGTTAAAACACACAATTTACGTCATATACATTTTTTTGTGAAGTGAACCATTTGCGAGATAATCCTTGTTATTTGTTTTAATTTTCCAATACGTTTTTATGTCCTAGATACATATAAAGAGAATGGAATGTTCCACATAACAAGCAGCTGTTAAAATATTTGACTATCGCTTAAAGCCAACCATATTCCCCTTGCACCGACAAGAAAATTAGCTATAAGTTAATTTCTGCAAATGTCTATCTCGATTAACATGAAGTATATGGAGAATAAGCGTTTGTAAAAAATAATTTGTGCTAGAGTAGATAAAGTAATGTGGGTGTAACACGTCAGACCTTTTAGACAGCACTCGAATTTATAAAAGTTCAGTAATTTTATATTGATTCCTGAAACTAATAGAGATGATATTTAGAACGCATTCTTGAAACAAGGGAAATTACGTTAAAAAAGCGAGATGCAGTGATTTTCAGTGAAATTATGTTCAACATGATTTGCCTGACATCAGACAATGAAGCGATTAAATGCTGTACCATATGGACATATGGAGTTTTTGGATAAGTACATATCTCTAGTATTACTTTTTTCTGCTGCTTCTGTAATTTCACTTTCATTTCAGTTTCTTCTGAACTCATAATTTCCGCCATTTAATCTTTATGTAGGTGGAAAGTATAACTTTAAGATCAGCAGAAGGTTGCCAATATAACGTATAGGTTAACTCTACAACGAATTACGATAAATTGAAGTATGACGATTTGTATTGTGAACAGATAATGTCAGCGCCATGAGAAATTAATCATGTAAAAAGACATAATGAAAAGCAAAACCTAATCAAACCAAGTCGAGTTATTAAACATGTGCAAATACAAAGGGTAATGCCATGTGATTGGACTTTACACTAAAGTTGGTCACACGAGTGTGACATTCTAGAACTTTCAGCTCGGGTGCTCTGTGTTAGAAGTTCTACTTTTGGACCTTGTCTTAAAAAGTACTTATTGCACTAAAAAATTGAGATTTATTTGAAATATATATGGAGTATTGATGGATGACTAAATGGGACTTTTCGAAAGAGTTCTGCAAAGTTTGCCTTCATGCGCAATATACCTCAAAAATATATTAAAAGATGCTTTCACATGACTTTATCTACTCACTTTTCTTTATAAAACCCTTTGCAAAGCGATTGGCAGATTTTTAAAGAGCGTGTTACTCTCAGATTTGAAGTTTTATACTCTGGACGACCCTCCCCAAAAGAACCCATACACTTTGCATGACCACTTCAGGAATGTATAACTATTTGAAAATTCAAATCAGTAACAAAGAATATCTAGAAAATGGCTAACTTTCCAAAAAAAAAAAAAAAAAAAAAAACTATGATACATTCACATGGCTCTCTCTAGCCTCTATCGTTTATTAGCGGGTGTACAAATTATTCTTACTAAAGCTTATTACTTTCCGTACTACGTAGAGTAAGTAGGGGTAGTATTGTATTCCACCCAAAAATTCGATACCGAGATTTCACCGGAAATATATGTTTTGAGATCCCTGAATCCAAAAAAAGCATTTTTGGAAACATGTCCGTGAAACGAACAGTCGGATAAACACCAAACTTGGTATTTAGGTTCAGTATCTTGCAGAGATGCGACACGAAGGTTTTCAAGAAAATCCGCCCACCCCAGATTACCCTTTACATGAAATATTTTTCGAAAATTTTAATTTTCTCAAAAATGGCTCTAAGAATTTTGATTAAAATATCATATGTTTAAGATATTTTCATGACAAATGAAATGTATATCTCGAATATTCTAGGAACGTCTCCAAAAGTATTCCTCATTGTGAATGACTTTTGCATAACTGGTAAACCATAAGAGATACACAAAATTTTACTATACAAAAAATGTAGATCGCGTTAAAATAATGTCACATACATTGGTTTTTTTTTTTTGAGTTAACCATTTTTGAGATATTGCTTGTTATTCCCTTAAATTTTCCAATACTTATACTCTTTCTCAAATGGGAATTCGTTATTCATTTTTTTATGTCCTGGACATACAAAGAGAATGGGATGCGCCACATAGCAACCAGCTCTTAAAAGATTTGACTATCCCTTAAAGCCTACCATATTCCCGTTGCATCTACAAGAAAATTAGCAATAAGATTAACATCTCGATTAACATGAAGCATATGGAGAATAAGCGTTTGTAAAAATAGTTTGTACAAGAGTAGAGAAAGTCGTGTGAGTTTAATCAGATGTTTTTGTATCTTATTCATTTCGTTATAAGTACAAAGGGAACTGGTTCAAATCCCGGCTACGGCATTGAATTTTATCGTCCTCTGTGGACTAGTGGTACCGTGCTAGCCTCTAGTTTCCAAGGTCGCGGGTTCAAACCCGGCGGAGGGCGATGGATTTTTTCGGGCGTAAAAATCCTTAGCACGGCTTCCTTCGGAAGGGAAGTAAAGCCGGAGGTCCCGTGTCGTAGATTTACGGCACGTAAAAGAACCTCAAGCCTGATAAAGAGGCCTCTGAGCAAAATTACCGGTCTTTCACACCCAATATAGAATGGGACGCTAAGAACCACAGCAGTTAAAGAGCGTCCATAAATAAAACTAAATTTCAATTTCAACAAAGGGAACAGCGATATTCAAATATTTAAGAATTGGACTCAATACGCTGGCCTTAAAATTCCATACTCTTTCCAAGACATCGTGTGAAACAACTGAATTTTGACAGGACCATAAAAGAATGTCTAAGCATTGAACAATTCGAACCATTGATAACGCGTAACTTAGAAATGGCTGATTTCTCAAAAAAATATTTGAAATAAATTGTGGTTTTAAACCGATCTACATTTTCCACAAACGTCTTTCCTAATGAAAAGGACTTTAAAGCTATTCCCAGAAAATTCAGCACATACATTACATTTGTTACGTAGATATCTTTAATATATATTTTGCTCAAAATAATTAGAGCCATTTTTTAGAGAAAAAAAATTCGGGAAATGTTCTATATAGAGTGGTCTAAGGTAAAGGAATTGTTTTTAAAATCTTTGTGTTAACTAAACTTATATACTAAATTTGGCAATATTTGAACTTTGTATCAGATTCGTTTTTGAGTTATGATGTTCACAGACACATGCACACATCCAGACAGTCACACAGAGAGACAGATAAACTGACTTACTGACATCCACAAACGTGACCTTTTTCTGAAAATGTTTTACAGGTTCAAGGAACTTCAAAAAACATTTCCGGTGAAATCTCGACACCGGAATTTTGTGTGGAATACAATACTTCCTTTACTTACTGTAACTACATGCTATGGAAAGTAAAAATGTCTTTTTTTATTAAATTCACTATGGAATTTTTGGGCGGAACACAATACTCCCTCTTCTTACTATAGTTAGGTAGCAGAGGAAGTAAGTAATTTGTGTGGAATTAGTGAAGATATTCCAAATTTTTCCAGTTTTTGAGATTCATTTCACTAAGTTCTCAATGTCCCTTCACTTAGCTGTCACTCTCACTTCACTTTCTTCATGACATAGCGGCGTAACGGGCGTCTTCTGGAGGTTCACTCGCTGGGGAGTCGAACACAAGACTTCTCCAATTTCTCCTGCATCAGCACTCGCCGCACGTCAAAGCAATCGTAACAAATTCGCTAAGAGAACAGCACTTTTCGTCGCACTCGCTAACTCACTCACTAATTGACTGACCTACTCATTTATATAGGCGTTGGAAATTTCCATAAGGTTCCAGAACATTCTAGAAGGCGAAACATCCAGAAGATTCTGTTTATCTAAGATAGCGCTTCCAGTGTTTACACTGATGAAAGCGTTACTTGTCTTTGTTTATCTCCGAATGCCCGGCGGCGACCTCCCGATAACCTTGGGCCATAGCCCTGCGTCACAATATAAAAGGTGACTGAAAATACTTAGCAAATCAAACAACGATTAGTTTTAAAAAGTTTAAAGGATTTTATTGCTTTTTCCATAATATTCCTGTTTAACATCAATGATACCAGTCCTTAAAGCAATGATGCCACTCTTCCCGAGGCACTTCAGGAATCAGGTTTTTATAATGTTCCGCTGTTATAAGTGATTCCATGTATTTTATCTTTCATTTTTGGAAACGAAAAGAAATCAAAGGTTGCTAGGTCATGGCTGTATGGTGGAGGCTCCATGGTGTTGATCTTTAGGACATCCAGATACTCAGTTGTTAGTTTCGCTGTATGTTTCCTTTTGGGCGTTTTTCACAAACTTCTTAAAAACTTTGCTGTAAACAGACATTGAGCCGATTGACTTTTCTTTTCAGGATCATAAGAATAAATCCCAGATTCATGACCAGTAATGATATTTCAAACCAAATTTGAAGTGTTGCCTTGGGATTTTTCCAGAACTTTTCAGTACCAATCAATGCGTTGTTGTTTTTGAACGAGAGTCGTCGAAAGAGTATGGAATTTCAAGTTGTTCATGTAAAATGTTTTGGATTTGGCACATACTAATGCCCAATGTCGCCCAAATAAATTCATAAGATGCCCATCCATGTTCTTCTAGTATTGCTCGAACAGTGGCAATGTTTTCATCAGTAACAGCAGTTTCTGGGTGTCCTTCACGAAACTCATCCATACGAAAAAAACCGATCTCTTTTGAATTCGCTGCACAAAATGTTGCCGTAGATGGAGATTCTTCGCCAAATGCATTTCTAAGAAGATTTTTACATTGTTTAGGCGTTAATGACGATTTAAAATCGTAAAAAAACATAGCCCGTAAATATTTTCTAGTCAAATTCATTTTTGGGTAAACGCAAAATCTTTAAATGACGATATTTAGGAAACTATTAGTAAAAATCAAACAAAGCATACGGCAATTAACTCGCAAGACATTAGAAAATAGCTGTCAAACAAATATCTTCTTTTATTTGTTTTTAGAATCATGAAATTCTAAAACTTTTCCGTATTGCCGGGGGGGGGATAATGGTGCATATGGTACAACCTGTAGAAGTTACATAAAGTAAAATACTTCTAAGCTTTTGGTTACAAACGATGTGCAAACGCATTCCATCCTGGGAACCTACGTTGTTAATTTGTAAAGTGCCTTTGTTTAAGTTAGTGTTTTGCTCCAAGGGTTTATGGACAGCCGTTTCCAGTATATCCTCACAAATGGCCTCAACTTTGTCAATGATTGCTTGTCGGGGGCCTTGACTGGCTTTGAAATATGTCCGGAACGCAAGGACCTTAATGAATCCCCAGAGAAAACCTCCGGCACTACCAGATAGGTCGACCGGACTCGCCAAACGATCTCTCAGGAACGAGAAATAGCAGTTTACGAACAACGATAGTACGATCCTTTCCAACCGACAAATGAAGCTTCTAGGCTTCGCATACACTTAGGCATTTAAGAGGGTTAGGAATGGGTTTTAATATGAGAGTAGTTATTTATATAATAGGTATAAAGTGTGAAATAAGTTGTATTGTATTGTTATTTGCCCCACACTTTGGGAGCCAATTTTTGGAAGAAGGTTTCTGCATAAATTTCATCTATTGCTTCACACTTTGGGAGCCAATTTTTGGAAGAAGGTTTCTGCATAAATTTCATCTATTGCTTCACGTATGGAAAGCCAATTTGAGAAGGTGGTTTGTTGCTGCTATGTTTGGAAAAGCCGATTTGAGGTAGGAGTTGTATTATATTTCAAATGTTGGGGAGCCGAACTTGTAGGTACAGCCACTAGTATAGTAAACAGTTTCCGGTAGCCTTCGTCCCAAATTTACTTTCAGGTGACCATTGCCCCAAGTTTTAAAAATATTATTACTGTTTCTTTAAATATTATATTTGTGTTTACCTCGGCTGCGTCAGTATTATTGTTACAGACGCGTTTCTCTTAGCACGGTTGTGATGCGCCAAGAATGTAGGCTTACACAGATTATAATTTTGCTTCAGTTCTATTATTAATGCTTGATACGATTTTAAATAACACTTCACTGATATAGTGAGCTTGAGATTCTTTTATTAATTACTTATACTTTTTAACAAAAACCTTTTTTTCGTCTCACGCGAATACGTAGTATATTTCTCGAGGACGTATCACGCATCCAGTTACAAACACTGTCCGAAAGCAACTGACTTCTGATTGTAAATGTTTCTCCTTTTCAGTTTCTGATTGGCTAATCCTAATCCAATAGAATACCTTCATTTAACTAAAGCTTTTTCTGGTTGTTGATTAGCTATTTTTAAACTGTCTCAAAATTTACATTATTGTTGCTCCAATAATGACTAGTAGCATTTAAACTTTCAAATTCATTATTGCCTCAAGGTTAACTCACTGTTACCTCATTGTTTGCATTCTCACAGCTCCTACATTATTAAATTATGTAATACATTCACATAATGTTATTAAACATGGATACAATAATATAAACATTTACAATGACCGTAATATACATTTTACAAATTATTACATACACATATTGCTTCAAGGCGGGCTGTTATTGAATTTATATGTTATATAATGTGACTAAAATCATTTAAGTGTTAAAAACACTGTCCCAAAGGAGTGGACCAGATCACCTATAACAGTAATTTATTTTGCAAAATAGCATTAAAACCTTCACAGCAAAAATAGTTACAACTAAAGCACATGTGAATTTTCATTTGAGCCTGTTTCATCAATCAGACAAAACCAAAAGTGGGTCAGTGGCGTATTGCTTTAAAATTTCAGTTGATATTGAAGTTCAGCTTCTTCAAAGGGATTCTTCTTCTTTTCTTTAATCTGTAGGACTTACAAGGCAATGTCTCGGGTCAGCAGCCTGTCGAGGAGCAACCAAACTCTGGATCATAGCACATCCAGGACGGTTAATCAATCCAATACCTGATAGGTGGCTGTGAAGAAGAATGAAATGAAATGTAGTGATGAAAGGATCATAAGAGAATCCATGAATCAAATTATCCAACCCAGAACAAGCCTAGAGACCGAAGAAGACCACGACGAAATCTTCGGTCTGATTAGTCGGACCCGGGTGTTTGAACCGGGACCTTCGGAATGTGTGCCACAGACGTTACCGCGTGAGCCATCCCGCTCGGTAATTTCAAGAAAATCTCCACACTCAGAACTACCATTTATATGGAAAATGTTTCGTTGTTTTATTTTCTCAAATATGCTTCCAAAGATTTTGATTAAAATATAATTATATCTTGATGAATCTGCGATTATTTCGCGAAGTCCTCTTCATTCTGAAAGAATTTTGTATAACAAAAACCTCACTTCCCCAAAAAATATAGGTCTCATTAAAACACACAATTTGTGTGAAAAACAATCTGATGTGTTACACTCACGTGACTTTCTCTACTCTTGTACAAACTATTTTTACAAAATCTTATGCTCCATCTATTTCATGTTAATCGAGATAAACATGTGCAAAGAGAATTACATTTTACACATAACGACCAGTTCTAAAAATATTTGACTATCGCTTAAGGCGTACTATGATCCCCTTGTTTTGTATTTGCAACGGCAATATAGAAATACAGTAGCCTTTAAGCACAGACATATCTCTTAATAGCTGGTTGCTAGGTGCTGAACTATTCTCTTTACCACGGATTAATATTCTTTGCATATCTAAGACAAAAAAATGAATAACGAATTCCCATTTGAGAAAATAAGTATTGAAAAATTTAAGGGAATAACAAGCAATATCTCGAAAATGGTTAACTCAACAAAACAAATTGTGTATTTTAACGCGATCTACATTTGTGTATAGCTAAATTTTGACTATCTCTTATGGTTTACCAGTTATGCAAAAGTTGTTCGCAATCAAGAATAATTTTGGAGACATTCCCAGAAAATTCGAGATCCACATTTCATTTGTCATGAAAATATCTTAAACATATGATATTTTAATCAAAATCGTTTGTCGTTTTTGAGAAAATTAAAATTTTCGAAAAATGTTCCATGTAAAGGATAATCTGGGGTGGGGGGATTTTCATGAAAACCTTCGTGTCGCCTCTCTGGAAGATGCTGAACCTAAATATCAAGTTTGGTGTTTATCCGACTGTTGTTTCTGAGTTATGCTGTTCACAGACACACACACACCGACAAGTTTCCAAAAATGCTTTTTTGGATTCAGGGGGTCTCAAAACATGTATTTCCGGTGAAATTTCGGTATCGAATTTTTGGGTGGAATACAATACTTCCCCTACTTACTATACGTAGTAGAGAAAGTAAAAGTGTACATATAATGGAAGGGTCCCGAACGGGTCAGAGCATCTCAAGTAGGCCGCAATGGCCCTTTTTGCTTTTAACGTGGCCCCTTGAGGGATGGGGGGAGAGACCAGATGGGCGCAAGCTAGGACAGGTTCGCTTATGTTTCTAGATAGAAAGGATCCGATGGCGCCTAACCCCACCTACAAGTCCTAATCCCTGGTGGGGCTCACTTCAGAGGTAATTTTCTCTTGGACAATCCCGACCCACTATATGAAAGACCTCTACAAGGCGCACATCCATCGCTCAGCCGTAACGTCGCCTGGTCCCTGAAACAAATGATAGTGGGTACTGGAAATGAGGGACAGTAAAGTCGTGGTAAAAGAGGAACCACCGCAGCATTCGCCTGCCGACCCGGGGAAACCATGAAAAACTCCTGGGTCAGAGTGGTTGGTCGCCGGAAACCCCAGGAGTTGACGCGGCGCCACCTTGCTCAGTGTTTGTGTGGAATAAACGTTTTGTAGCATTAACCATTTCCGAGATATTCGCTGTTATTGCTTTGATGTTTCATATACGTTTTTGAAGTGGAAAGAGTAACAAAGTAAGTATATAGCGACCGGCTGTTTAAAGACTTACTCCCAGGATTCAGGTACATTGTTAAACATCTTCAACGCATGCTGGATACCAGCGATGAGATCTCCGCGTTCGAGTGTACCCGGAGCCAATATCGCCTGTTAACTTTGTTTCCTTTTACTCCTAGGATTGAAGGGAAACATAGTCGCAGATGGAAGATTATCTGGCAGCATGTGTTCTGCAAATATGTTCCAACTGATTGGCAAGAGACGACCTATGAAATTTTAAACGAGACCATACCGAGCGCAGAAAACCTCTGGCGACATGGAAGAACACAATCTAATCAGTGTGCAGTCTGCTCAGAACTTGATACCTTGGAGCACCGGATTGCCTTCTGTCGGCAGGTTGCTGACATCTGGATGGTACTCAGGAACCACATATCCAACCGGGGACCCCGCCATGTCTTGCGGAACTGCAGTGCTTGGAATTTCGCTTCCAGAATATGGTCCTCCAACGCTGTGTGATATGGTTGGTAACGGGAACGTTACACTGGATCTTTAAACGGAATGTCGACAATGTAGCAAAGAGGATGGACTGGTTTGGCTTCTTGAGACAGTAACGGTGGAAGCTGATAAAGTCCGGTTTCATCCGCTCAATGCAGCCCTTTATTTCACGTTTTGAGGTCACTAGTTAATGCTGTTGTAAAATAAAACATAAAAAAGGACATTAAAAAATCTAAAAAAAAACAAAAACACATTACTTTAAAAAAGGGGGAATTAAAAAACATTTGCTTATGCTTTAATTTCAGTAGTATTTAAATATAATATCTCTTTCGGCGCAAGCAGCCATTTCACTTTCGTTGTTGATTGGCTTGGTCAATTAAAAAAAAACAGTCGGAAGAAAAGGCATGCATCTAAAAAAGACTGATAATAGCGTCAACCTCATGTATCCCTCTTTCACCAACAGCGAAATGTGTAACGCACCCTTTTCTGCAAAGTTTATTTACACTAAAATTAAGTAGATGGACATATGGTTTCATAAGTATAATTTTAGAAGAGTGGGTAGAGAAAGTCATGTTAATGTACACAACAGGAAGGTCTTTTTATTTTTGGAGAATCGGGGTCACTTAACCTGAAGTCAAAAATTTTACAAAAGTAAAAAGTTTTACAACTGAGTTGAGACTGATCTGGCAAAGTGCAACAAAGGGTGTCCGATATAGAGTATTACTGTTTAATGAGAGTAATTTCTCGGAACATTTCCTTGTCAGTGTCAGGAAAGCGAAGCCGAAGTTCCCCGGGACACAGCAGCCGAGTTCTTGCTGACATGACATCCCAGTGCGCGTGAATATTTCACTGGCTGACGAGACCAGCGTCTAGGGAACGTATGAGGAGCACGTGGAGGCGTTTTGTGCAAGCTTTTCTTCACTAACGGTAAATAATTCACTGCCTAATTGGTGGACAAAGAGTGATGGAAATAAACGAAAAATAATGTTACACAGAGCTCACCAAACGAGATGGCTCCGCTATAAGGCGTGCGGCTCGCATTCGACATGTCCCTGGTTCGATTCCCGTCGATCGTTGGAGTTATACTCTAACCTTGGGATTTTCGGGGTTTTACTGTTGGGTAGGGTAATATCAGTATGGTTTGCTCAAAGGAAAGAGTATTCTCCATTGATACTAGAGGGCTGCTTGGTCGTTCATCTACCTCTCGGGTCAGCTCCAGGGGTTAAACTGTTGTTCGAGCCAGGAACTCCTACGACTTCCGCGCATCTTTGTAACTTATCTACCTGCGGCTTGTAGCCTGTGCCGATTGTTTGCTCTCGGCACAAGTATATTTCATATTTACCACCGTTACACTTTATTTGTGTTTATGCCGTGGGCGCTATAGTCGTTGTTTGCCTATAGAGGGGCAGGGCGAGAATTTGGAGAGAGTCTGAGAGAGCGTATCCCAGAAATGTTGAGTGCAGGGTTCTCTTTGTCGAGATAAATAAATTGAGTTTTATTTATGGACGCTTTTTAACTACTACGGTCCTTAGCGTCCAATTCTATATTGGGCGTGAAAGACCAGTAATTTTGCTCCGAGGTCTCTTTATCAGGCTTGAGGTTATTTTACGTGCCGTAAATCTACGACACGGGACCACCGGCTTTACTTCACTTCCTTGGGAACTAGAGCCTAACACGAAACCACTAGTCCAAAGAGACTGCTCTTTGTCGAGTGTCGGGCCGTTTTGGCCGTGGGGGGTATTGTGTATTTTGGTAAGTGTCTGCATATCGTACTTTGGGCTTTTGGCCTGTTACACATAATAAAACTGGCCGAATCTAACGTTTGCAATTGCCGCGTGTGCTCAAGTAATTTCAATAAGTGGGAATGCATTTTTGAATTACGACAGTTTTGGTCCCTGGGCTTGTATAATTGTAATTTTCTGAAGTGTAAAGATAAAATAGGGCGTCCTAATGATGTCAAATGTTGTAATTGTTTCAAACTTACATAAATGAATTATGTAAATACTTTATTCGTATCCAGGCAAAAGCTTAAACTTCTCACCTGTTATAATGTGTTATTTATGTTATTCAAAACGGACTAAGAAACTTAATTCGAGATCTTTTGGGTCAGCATATGTAAAATGTTTTTGTGTAATATATGTAGATACGTTGTAGATTTTGTAAATCGGTTTTTTAATACGGTAAATACATGCACAGACTTGTACCTCGCCGTAGTTAATAACCCCCTTTTACTTATTTAATGAGTGGCTAGTGAAAAATATCTGAAGGAGGGGCGCAGTTCAAGTCTCCTGTAGTTCCTTCACTTCATTTCTTCCTCCTGCAGTAGATCTAACATAGGTAGCAGTGCACCACGTGACTCCCACCCCTCCCATATATCCTATACATAGCGGCTCGCACTCGAAGTCAATGAATATCACTGGTTCGGAAGCGAGCTTCGGAAACTTCATCCCAACCTGTTTTTGGTCGACATGGAAACATATCAATTGTATTGTGATACAAGCATCAAGTCCATCATTGGAAAACGAGGTGTTCTACTTCCGAGATATTCCACTACCTTAAGGCATGTGCATTGTATACTATTTATTCGACCATAGTGAATAACAGAAATGCTACTTCTTCTTTGACGGTATACCCTACTCTTTATAGGACTTACATCTCAAAGCAATGCCTGGTCAGTAGCCTGTCGAGGAGCAAGCAAACTCTGGATCATAGAACATGATTAATGATGGGTGATCAGGCCCAATATCTGGTATGGCAGTGCAGAAGAAGAAAATGAATTTTAGTGACTTAAGCAATGACAGGAACATTCCTGGATCAAATTATCCAACACAGCATTCGCCTAACACCGAGGATAATCGCGATCAGATTGATAGGCCCGGGGGTTTAAACACTCAACTTCCGAATGGGGCCACAGACGTTACCGTCTGAACCACCGCTCGGTGTAATAACATACGAAAATAAAATTAGTATTTTACTAACAACTGTTGAACAAGGTGGTCGCTATGTTCAGCAGCATTAACCATGGTGACAACTTGGCGATCAGCTATGCACGCCTGGATTTTAACCTTAAAATATAAAAAAAATCTTATGTGTTACACTCACATGCCTTTCTCTACTCTTGTACAAACTATTTTTACAAGCACTTATTCTCGACCTACTTCATGTTAATCGAGATAAACATTTGCAGACTCTATCTTATTGCTAATTTTCTTGTAGATGTAAGGGGAATATATATTTACAAGGGCAATACAGTAGCCTTTAAGCACATGCGCATATCTTTAATAGCTGGTTGCTAGGTTCAGCACCATTCCCTTTGCCACAGATTAATACTCTTTGCATATCCAAGACAAATAAAAAGGAATAACGAATTCCCATTTGAGAAAATAAGTATTAAAAAAATCTGATGTGTTACACTCACATGACTTTCTCTACTCTTGTACAATCTATTTTTACAAACGCTTATTCTCCATATGCTTTATGTTAATCGAGATATCGAGATGTCAATCTTATTGCTAATTTTCTTGTAGATACAAGGGGAATATGGTAGCTTCTAAGCGATGGTCAAATATTTTAACGCTGGTTGCTATGCGGCGCATTCCATTCTCTTTGCAAGTCCAGGACATAAAAAAATGAATAACGAATTTGAGAAAAAGTATAAATATTGGAAAATTTAAGGGAATAACAAGCAATATCTCGAAAACGGTTAACTCAACAAAAGAAATGCATATGACATAAGTTGGGTATTTTAACGAGATCTACATTTTTTGTGTAGTAAAATTTTGTCTATCTCTTATGGTTTACCAGTTATGCAAAAGTCGTTCACAATGAAGAATACTTTTGGAGACATTCCCAGAAAATTCGAGATATACATTTCATTTGTCATGACATTATCTTAAACATATGATATTTTAATCAAAATCGTTAGAGCCATTTTTGAGAAAATTAAAATTTTCGAAAAATGTTCCATGTAAAGGGTAGTCTGGGGTGGGGGGATTTTCTTGAAAACCTTCGTGTCGCATCTCTGGAAGATACTGAACCTAAATACCAAGTTTGGTGTCTATTCGACTGTTCGTTTTTGAGTTATGCTGTTCACAGACACACACACAGACACAGACACACACACACACACACACACACACACACACAAGACACACACACGGACATGTTTCCAAAAATGCTTTTTTTGGATTCAGGAGGCCCCAAAACATGTATTTCCCGTGAAATCTCGGTATCGAATTTTTGGGTGGAATGCAATACTTCCCCTACTTACTATACGTAGTAGAGAAAGTAATATAAGGCAATAACAAGAAATATCTCGAAAATGGTTCACTCAACGAAAAAAATGTATATGACATTAATTGTATATTTTAACGCGATCTACACTCTTTGTGTAGTAAAATTTTGTCTATCTCTTATGGTTTAACAGTTATGCAAAAGTCGTTCACAATGAAGAATACTTTTGGGGACATTTCCAGGACATTCATGATATACATTTTATTTGTCATGAAAATATCTTAAACATATGATATATTAATCAAAATCTTTAGAGCCATTTTTGAGAAAATTAAAATTTTCGAAAAATCTTCCATGTAAATGGTATCCTGGGGTGAGGGAATTTTCTTGAAAACCTTCGTATCGCATCTCTAAAAGATATTGAACCTAAATACCAAGTTTGGTGTTTATCCGACTGTTCGTTTCTGAGTTATGCTGTTCACAGACACACACACACACACACACACACACACAGACACACACACGGACATATTTCCAAAAATGATTTCTTTGGATTCAGGGTGTCTCAAAACATGTATTTCCGGTGAAATCTCAGTATCGAATTTTTGGGTGGAATACAATACTTCCCCTACTTACTATACGTAGTAGAGAAAGTAAAAAAGTTACACATTGCAGCTCATACTCAGCCGCTGCATCAATTAAATCATAAAAAAACATGAATGAGTAAAAATATGATGTGATACATCTACATGACTTTCTCTACCCTCTATCGTTTATCAGTGAGTGTTCTAACTAAACCTTATTACTTTCTCTACTACGTATAGTAAGTAGGGGAAGTATTGCATTCCACCCAAAAATTCGATACCGAGATTTCACCGTAAATATATGTTTTGAGGCCCCCTGAATCCAAAAAAACATCCGTGTGTGTGTCTGTGAACAGCATAACTCAGAAACGAACAATTGGATAAACACCAAACTTGGTGTTTAGGTTCAGTATCTTCCATAGATGCGACACGAAGGTTTTCAAGATAATCCCCCCACCCCAGATTATCTTTTACATGGAACATTTTTCGAAATTTTTAATTTTCTCAAAAACGGCGCCAACAATTTTGATTAAAATATCATATGTTTAAGATATTTCCATGACAAATTAAATGTATATCTCGAATTTTCTGGGAATGTCTCAAAAATTATTCTTCATTGCGAACGACTTTTGCATAACTGGTAAACCATAAGAGATAGTCAAAATTTCACTACACACAAGTGTAGATCGCGTTGAAATACACAATTTATGTCACATACATTTTTTTTGTTGAGTGAACCATTCTTGAGATATTGCTTGTTATTCCTTTAAATTTTCCAATACTATTTCTCAAATGAGAATTCGTTATTCGTTTGTTTATGTCCTGGGCATACAAAGAGAATGGAATGCTCCACATAACAACCAGTTCTTAAAACATTTGACTATCGTTTAAAGCCAACCATATTCCCCTTGCACCTACAAGAAAATTAGCAATACGATTAACATTTCGTTTAACATGTAGCATATGGAGAATAAGCGTTTGTAAAAATAGTTTGTACAAGAGTAGAGAAAGTCATGTGAGTGTAACACATCAGATTTTTTTATTACTACTACGTTTTGTTGTCGTTATTTTCCTTTATTTATAGTAGCTTTGACTATTATCCATATATACGACTATAATAATAGTAATAATAATAATAATACATTGTATACATTGATTAGAATAATATAATAACTGTAGTACATTGTTACAAACATATTTTACATTATTAAGTCTTGAACAGATCTGGAGCAGTATAACCTATTACTTATTATACATTTTTATTTTATGTGTTATATTTAAATCTTGTTAAATAGTTTGATGCTTTTCAAGACAAAAATAATGTTTTTGAAATGAGTAGGGTTGTTTAAAGCTACAAATATATCTTCAGGGATGCTATGTCGTCTTTTCTCCATGGTATAACTTCTGCATTCAGTGATGAGGTGTTCGATGGTGATACGACAATTGCAGGTCTCGCAGTGAGGAACATTTTCTTTGGCGAGTGAGGAGGAATGGGTTAGGCGTGAATGGCCTATTGGTAAACGTGATATAATCAGTTGGTCTTTTCTTTTTAGAATCTGCAATATGCAGGGTTTTATGGAGCCTTTCCTAACTATGTGGAGTGTGTTTGATGTTTTAATGGTCCATTCTTGCTTCAATTTAACAGTTGGTCTGCTAAAACAGTAACTTTGAGCATCTCTATAGTGAACTGGAATTCCTCCACTGGAAGTAGCAAAGTTGCTTTTTTGGCTTCCCTATCTGCTTCCTCACTTCCTGATATTCCACAGTGGGACGGAATCCAGAAGAATAGAACTTATTTATACTACGTTTTCATTCAAATAAAGCTTTGCAGAAATAGCTACATTACACATTTCGTTATAGATACATAGGGAACAGCGATAGTCAAATGTTTAAGAGCTGGACGCTATATGCTGGCCTTAAAATTTCATACTGTTTCCATGCAATCGCGAGAAACAACTGAAAGTTGACAGGACCTTAAAGATTGACCAAGATATGAAAATTCGAACTATTAATAATGGATATCTCATAAATATCTCAAAAAACGTATTTGAAATAAGTTATGTGTTTTAATGAGGTCTACATTTTTTGTGTACTAGTTTTCGTCTATCGCTGAACGCTTACCAGTTATATAAGATTATACATCATTCCTGCGGAATGAAGAGGACTTCAAAGGTGAGGTAACTTTATTGCTTACGTAATATGTTTTTACGTAAATTATTAGAACTTGAAGATCTTATGTTGTGCTGCTTTTGTTTTGTTTGGTTACATAATTTTTAACTGCCCCACGTATGGGAGCCAATTTGTAACGCTATTACTTACAAATGTTTGTTTACATCACGTGTGTTGAAGCCATCTTGTGACGTCATTCATTTGTTCGGTTTGTAGCTCCATCTAGTGTTAGAAATTTGTGGTACCTAGTATCAGTGTTTGAAAGAATTTTAAGTTTTGTTTATTGTCCTCCGGCTAGCTATTATCTTATCTTGGGTCGAACATGTGTCTTGATCAGGGTTGTGTAAACGGAAAGGAATCTTTTATCCAAAAAGAACTGATGAAGAAATTTGTTTTATAATTTTTATTGTCGAACACGTTCACTATCACTTTTACATATTGATCTAGATACTCGCCAAACTGAAACTGTTATAATAACTTCTTACTGATCACTTTTAATCAACGTACTTCAACCTTTTGTATAATTAACTTTACCATATTTTAGATCTTTCATAATTCTGCTGCGCGTAACTTGTGAATCTATCTCCGATGTATGACGAACTAATACTTTCGACGAACTGACTGACTGAAGACGACGTGTAGTGTACACAGATTTTTGATGAACTGCACACAAGCTACCTCTAACCTACCCTATTTATACGCCTTCATCCAGATACGCCTAAAGATTATAACTGAACTGCAATTGGCTAATAAATCGCGCCAACATTAGCGTCCATTTTAATATCCAATTAAAATTATGAATACATATGCTTTAGGGAGGAAACATTCCAGAAGTTTCTACCGAAAACGCGCCAACATTACGTAACTTCCTCGTTTCCAATAATGATAAACAGCTCACCCCCCTCTCTGCGCGCTATTATTGACAGTTTCAGTAAGGCCGTATAAACTTATTTCCCAATAATAATTACAATTAATAAACATCTGAAATCAATGTCACATAAAAATGCATATTCATATTACAATCATTATTTACATTTAAGTAATTTGTGATACAAATTACTGCATCAAAGGGTATTCACAGAGGATTCAAGATAATACATTTTATTTTCCATGTAAATATCTTTCATATATAGTGTTTTAATCATAATTGATAGAGCCATTTTTAGAAAATCAAAGTTTTCTAAAAATGTTCCATGTAAATGTTCCTCGGGGGGCAGTTAACATCACCACCACGGGAAACGATGAAACCTCTGAACTTCTCTTTCAAAAGATCGATTGTTTCGAGAGCAGTATGACATTTAGCATCATCTTGCTGGAACCATAGACACTTATAAGATCCCGGTATCTTTCTCCATTGATAGAGCTTATCCATCTTCATCTTGGAAAAAATATGTTAGTTGGGGTGGGAGATTCTCTTAAAAATCTTCGTGTCGATAACTTAGAAGATATTGAACTTAAATACCAAGTTTGGCACTTGTCAGACTTTTCTGTTTTGAGTTATAAGGTTTTTTTTTCAAGTGGAGGAGAAAATCATTTAATCACTAACCCCAACCCCGATGGGAGTCGAAAATGGGAGTGTGGGACTCACCAATGCAGGCATACCCACTAAAAACTCCTCCACAGGAGTAAGAAACGAGAAGGTTTGCAGCGGTACCGCCTAAAGCACCCGCGCATTCCAAGGTTACGGTTGAACTGGGCCGCAGTGCGGTCACCAGGGGAGTGAGGAATTGGCGGAGTCAAGGTGAGGATAGTAGGAATTGCAGGTGATGATGTACGATCGTTATAAAGGTAAATTAAATTGAATTTAATTTATGGACACTCTTTAACTGCTGTGGTACTTAGCGTCTCATTCTATATTGGGCGTGAAGGAGCATTAATTCTGCTCAGAGGACTCATTATTAGGCTTGAGGTTTTTTACGTGCCGTAAGTCTACGACACTTCCCTTCCGAAGGAAGCCATTTTAAGTACTTTTACGCCCGAAAAAAGTTAATCGACTTCCACCAGGTTTGAACTCGCAAACTAGAGAACTAGAGGTAATTATTACACCACGTAGGACGACGTTTTTAGTTATGCTGTTCACAGACACACACACCTTTTTCTAATTATTTTTATTTAAGGGACCTCAAAACATGTATTTGCGGTGAAATTTTGATATCGAATTGATGGGTGGCATCCAATACCTTCCATACCTACTAGATACGGGTAGAGAAAGTAGAAAGGAAAACTAAAGAGGTATGAACATAGGAACCTTGAAAGCACAGCACAATAAACAAGAGGTACGTGTGGAAACTTTTTGATCTTTTCTTGGATGTGAACATTGACATCCTGACTGCATGGCGTGTCAATACAGATTATATTTTTCCTTTTTAATTGAGTAGGCTGTCCTTTCACATTGACATACACATATCTTTATCGCATCGACACGTACGCAGGTTGCCGGCCGGCCGGACCGTTTCAGCTGCCGAGTAATTATTCATGTGATGCCCAGTTAAACGTTATGCAATATTTACGAGTAGGAAACGGGTACCGTACTCATTGTTTCCCTACAGTAAACCGCGGACCACCATTATCATTAACCGCTATGCATACAGCATTTAATAACTTACGCTCTCCCATAAAGGGCGAGTACTAGAAGAGGATAAATTTCCTGCACTGCACAACCATGTCGGCTAGATGCAGGCGCCAAATTAAATGATGTTATTTACTTCTGTTGTTATGTTTATTATTGAAAGTAATTATAGTCACGGCCATTTAAAATGTAATGTAATGTTTTAGAGTGTTTCTAATGACTTTCTAGCTCTGTCGGTGTGAGAATGGAGTCGAAATGCCACCAGTACTCGAAAACTGCATACAAATGCACATAACAAAAATTATTAGTATATACTTATATAGGGTCTTTCTACAAGAGTGTCGTATTTTTAACATGTGATAGCTGCCATTGTTATTGAGTTACATCAGTCATTTTTTTCATGTGATTACAGTTATTATTAACAAATAGCCATGGAACGTTACAGTATTCACCAACGCGTAGAAATTAGGAAAATGTATTATCAAAATGAATCATCTGTTCGTCAAACCTTCCGTGTATTGCGTGAAGTTTACGGTGTGCATAATCGTCCCTGCGAGAGAACAATTCGGCGTTTGGTCGATAAATTTGAAAGAAGTGGTTCTGTCAGCGATCAAAGAACGCCTCTACGTAATCCACGTAAGCGCTCCAACGAAAATATAGGCGCCGTTCGTGAGAGTACGCGAGAACGGAAACAAATCAATTGCTCGTCGAGCGCAAGAATTGGGGCTTTCGCCGACCACAACTTGGCGAATTCTGCATCTGGACTTGAAGTTTCACGCTTACAAAATGGTGTTAGCTCAAGAACCATAGATTGCGCCGTGTGTTCGCTGACTGGGCTATGGAGCAATTCGAAACTGACCCGGATTTTTGTCGAAAAATCATCTTCAGCGACGAAGCCCACTTTTAGATGGATGGTTGTGTTAACAAACAAATTTGCCTCTATTGGAGCAATCACAATCTAATGCAGATTCAAGAACGACCACTTCATCCCCAAAAGGTTACTGTGTGGTGTGGATTTTGGTATGGTGGAATCATTGCTCCATATTTTTTCCAAGATGAAGATGCATTGACAACTGTCAATGGAGAAAAATACCACGCTCTTATAAGGGACTATTTTGGTCTCAATTGGATGGTATGGATCTCAGAAACATCACGTTCCAGCAATATGGTGCCACATGTCATACTGCTCTCGAAACAATCGACCTGTTGAAGAAGTACAGAGGTTTTATCATTTCCCGTGGTGGTGTTAACTGGCCCCCGAGGTCATGTGATTTAACGCCGTTGGATTACTTCTTGTGGGGTTATGTTAAATCTCGAGTTTATATCAGCAAGTCAGAAACAGTAAATGATCTTATGAATAACATCATGCGTGTTATTCGTGAAGTTGGACCTAATTTACGTTCATCTGTCATTGAAAATTGGGTCAACCGCATACGCGCAACCCAACTAAGTCGAGGCGGTCACTTAACTGATGTTCTCTTCTCACGTAATGACATTATGTTCCAAAATAAGAACATAAATAAACCTCTATCGTTTATAGAACGTGTTTTATTTAAGCTCAAAGATAGGACACTTGTTGAAAGACTCTATATTAGGTGATAAATCTATGAAACCTAAAAGTTTTGTATTTCGTAAGCAACTAAATTTATGATTAGTTTCTCTAGCAAACTCACTCCAGTGAAAAAATGCCCATATAATGAGCTATGTTTTAAGTTGGTAAGAGATAATCAAAGCAGCTCCTCCCCATTCATAACTCCATAACACCCTTTACCTAGTTCTAGCAACCAAAGTTAATTTGGGGATTTCGCATAGCCTTTTTTTGCGATGGCGGATATGCACCAAAGGCTAGGATCCCAGGTAGTTTTAGATTCATTGTGCAAACATAACCAGTTCAATTTTATTAATTGTTCTTCCGTAAGCTAGAAGGGTAGAAACATAATGAACAAGTATGTAAGTCGACATTGGAGTATGTTATCTCAAGAGAAGCTAAAGATGCGGTTATTTTAACGGGAAAATTGGAGTTACGTGGAGGATTTCATGGGGTATTGTAGCTCAGGCAAGGGAGCAGCGGTACATGACGCTAAAGATCCGTGGTTAGAACCCCCACTATGGCATTACATTTTTTATTGTGATTCTACTTTTCCATAGTTAATTCAAAGTTAGTATTATCTTGAATAAATTTTGTTGTCAAGAGCTTTGCAAGAAAAGGGGCATAAAGGAGGTTGCCAAGTCTTTTCAAGAAATGCGAAAATACTATGTTTTGCGACTTCTTTTTAATTTTTTTTTCCTTTTACGTCTTGCATTTTTATAACTGAGTTGTTTATGATGTATTATAATTCAAAATCAATGCCTGTTGCCCCTGCCACTTTTCAAACAAATTTCATCAGAAGGATGAAAGAAGAAATAAGAAGCTATTCAATGTGTTATTCAAAGTAAAATAATGTTTATCTATCCTGAAAACATTATTTGTTAAAGCTTTTTTTTACATTTCTTTTAATTTTGCTTTGTATCCCATTGTGATATATTCTTTATGCTTTTGGTGCTATGCGGACTGCATTATGAATTTATAATTGAATATGCCCCTGGTCTGTGTTGGCCTTTCGTTGTATTTCTAGCATCAGTGTGACGCTATTCTTGGATATACTCCATAGCTCCGCAGCCCTCGCCGTGCTATAATCTTGCTCATTAAGCGCAATCATTTTCGGTTTGTTGTCCATATCCTTTGTTTCTTTCAAATTACATATTTAATAAAGAGGGCATTGTTTATAACGCAATTTCATCCAAATACACCGCAAATGTTTCTCTTACTTCCTTTCCCGGGCTTCCTTCGCTCTTGAGCCGGAAATTAACCTGTGTTCATTGATTAGATTTTAAGTGCTAGATAGCAATAAGAGACGGGCAGGTCTGGTGAGTGTCTGGCGAGTACCTTCTAGCCACTTTCACCGCTCACTTTGTTCAAACCAATAAGAGATTAGCACAACCATGTATGTGTGGAATAAAACTTATAAGGGGATTCTGCCAACATTAAAGAAAGAAAAACAATATAAAACACCAAAAGCATCGGCACCTTTGTTTGTTTTTTCCTTCTGTATATGGTAGAGAAATTGCATTCCACCCAATATTCACACAGAAATACATGTTTTAAGTGTTAAAACCCTTTGAATCCAAAAAAATTATTTATCAATGGTCCATGTATTTGCGTGTCCAGGAATGACATAACTCAAAAACGAAAATTCGGATAAATACCAAAATTGACATTTAAGTTCACTGTGCCTTCTAAAGATACGACACGAAGATTTTTAAGAAAAAGCTGTCACCCCAAACTGCCCTTTACATGGAACATTTTTCGAAATTTTTGCTTTTCAAAAAACGATTCTAACGATTTTTATTAAAATACCATATATTAAAGATACTTTCATGCCAAATAAAGTGCATATCTTGACTCTCTGGAAACAGTTGTGAAGCAGACTTCATTGTATAATCTTGTATAATTGGTAAACGTTGAAAGACGAAAACGTACTGCACAAAATGTGTAGATATTCTTAAAACACACAGTTTATTCCAAAACACTTTATTAGTGGCATCAGCCATTTCCGAGATATCCGTTTTTAACGGTTCAAATTGTCCCGTACTTGTCATTCTTTTAATGTCCTGTAGATACTCGTGTTTCTCGCGAGTGCATGAAAAGAATATGGAATTTTATTGCCAGCGTATAGCGTCCAGTTGTTAAATATTTGTCTATCGCTGTTCCCTTTCTATCCTAATGAAATGTCTGGTGTAGACACTTTTGCAAAGGCTTATCTACATTTATATTAAGTAGACAGAACAATAGACTTTCGTGGGAATAATTAGTATACCCACTAATAAACGATAGAAGGAAGAGAAAGTCATGTAAATGCAACACATCAGACTTTTTCACTACATATTTGTGGTATATTCTAAGCCACACTTATACATTTTCAGATCAATTTCTCGACAAGTTGCTGAGAAATCTTTTTTCTTCATTTTTAAAAGCATACAAGAAGATCTCCCTGCTGTTCAGTTTTTAACATTTTAGAATCAAACTTCAGTTTTGTGTTCCAAACATGTATATATATATATATATATCTGTAACATTCTTGCAAAGCCGAATAGTCAATGGGTAGAATGCCACAAATTGTTCACTAAAAAAATTTAATACAAGTTAAAATGCCGGGCTCATTCTAGAATGCGTTGAAATAAAGCATTCCCCAAGAGTAATAATCTTTGTACTAGAAATAAAGTTAAAGGAAATAAAGCAGGGATTTCATACAGCTTTCAATGAAACTATAATTCTTGCAGCTCCCAAATCACTGAATGTATTCACATTCAAATCTAGAAACATTAATAGATTACAATTGAAATATATAACATTTTTTCTTTGTCATTCTCATACAATAATTGCCATTTTAAATAGAATTTTGCACGTAGTGATATTCCGATATGAACTCGCTTCGTTAAAATTTAAGTGCCGCTCCACGGACTAGAAAGAATTTAGAGGTTTACTTACGCCGAAAAATATGTGTATAAATTTAGACAAGGTCGAAAAGTATGGAGACGGCCGCTCCCAAACACGAAGCTCAAGAAAGTCCTTCACTAGTCATCGAGAACTAAGTCTGTTACACACTGTCTTCTTCGTCGGAGCGTATCGCTCGAGGGGCACCGGGAAGGTCAGGTGATGATGACGTCGACACTGCATAAGCACTGTCTATGCTGGCGGAAAGGGCGTAACCTGGCGAGCGCTGTTGGTATCTGGCGCAGCCGGTTACTGGTGTTAATCGGCTGCCGATGTAGTTACGTGCAGGGGACGAAAATTGCAGTTCATCATTCCAGAGGCGTTAAGCAACTGCGGCTAACTCTGCTAAAACAGCTACACCTTGAAAGAAGAGCTATAATTGGCCCATATAGTGTTTATCACACGATCAGTTGATAAAGCACGAATCACTTAAGAAAACCAATTCAAAAACAATTGCGCCTTTAAAAAATGAAGAATGATTTCTAAAGCGACGTAGTTAGTCATTGTTGCTTTTCTGAGCATTTATAGCGACAATTCTATTCATCCATAAAACATTAAAATATTCCGGGCTGCAACGCCGTGGTCTGAGGGTAAAATTACTAGCACCCGACGTTTCGGTCAACACTGTGGTTGCCATCTTCAAGAGTGTAACACCCAGGACAGCTTGATAACGACTGCCGACTAGGCAAGAGATGTTCCGCAATTTATAGCTCACGTCAAGGTCAAAACTGTCGCAGTGGATCTGCAGTGACGTGTCATCGCTGGTATCCACGTACGATTAAGCTTAAATTTTTCTTCCTTTTTATTAAAATTGTTGGAGTGTTTATAAATTTCAATTGCTTCTCTATGAAGTCTAGCGTGATAATATTTTGTTGCAGATAGTACTTGCTTGTCTTCATATAGGATACGATGACCCATGGTAACAAACTGTTCAGCGACTGCAGACTTCTCTGTTTGTGCAAGGCAACAATGTCTTTTATGCTCTGTTGACCGAAACGTCGGGTGCTAGTAATTTTACCCTTAGACCATGGCCTTCCAGCACGGAAGATTTTAATGTTTTATCGATTAACTCCAACCGTGAGAGCCTTCGTACTTATTTAATTCTATTCATATTTTGCGTATTTAATATCGACCAAAAACCTCGAATATCGACCAATTAGAGTCGTTTATCGTATAATATAATTGCAAGGATGTGATTTTATCACAAAAAGTCAGATAATTGCTGAACTATAATAGTGCCAGTATGTAGTAATTAAAATGCCACGTCATCCCTCTCGACAGCAGTAACAGGCATGATCCTGAATGGAATATAAGAGAAAGAATTAATAAATTAAACAGGTCACGCTAACGCATCATCACTGAAGAAATGTAGGTAAATCAACAGAATATTCATCAATTCTTGAGAAATTAAGAAATCTTAATACCTCAACATCCCCTTAAAACGTGAACTTTAACCCTAGAGGAAGTAAATCAGGAATAATGGCAGATTGTTATTTGAAAATATATTCCACAAAATAATTAACAAGCCGAATTTCTTTCTTTTAATGAACTAACACTTCAATAAGATAAACCATTAAAATTAACAAACCCTTCTTCGTTCCATTCTTTACATGCTTTACGGCTTACATGTTTTACATTTAGTTACAATACTTATAAATTGCTTCCTGCTCTCACATTTACTGATATGTTTCAGACCAACAACAATAAGTCTATAGATCCGACACCCAATCTTTTCCCGGTGAAGAATTACTAAAAGGAATTTTGAATATGTTAAGCCGAAAATGAATTTAGAATTACCGTGCAGAATACTTTCTATCTAACTGTTATCCTGTTGTTTTTTCTCGTAATCTCGCTCGTCGTCGGAGACAGACTGGCCAGCCTTGTAGACAGCTCCCTTGAAGAAACCTGGGCGTGATCCAGCGCCTGCGCAGACAACGACTACAATCGCCTGATGTACTGCTTGAGTCAAACCAACTTCGCCCATCCTTGTTGTTGTAGTCGACTCGTTGAGAACTGCTACCCTAGTCGTTTCCCTTCTGTTCCTGTATATGACAGCCTTCCTTTAGTACCGCCCAGTCGCTTACTGTATATTTCTCCGGGGAGGGTCAATTTGGCACAACTTCAGTCAAACACGCTTCAGCAGATTACTTCAATTTTCAAGTTTAAAAACTGTGTTTTTATATTTAAATAGTGTAAATTTCAAAATAAATTATGTTCTTGAAAAAAGTTCCTTTATTGTGTTTCGTAACACATTTGATTGTTTATTCATTTAGTATGTCGTGATGATAATAAGAAGGTAGTTATTATTTATATAATCTGTTGGAAAAATCTTAATAAATCCCATCTCGTGGAATTACCTATGATAAATGTTATTATCACCTCAGGACTCCTTGCTATAATTTTTAATGTAGTTGACAAGAGTTTGTATTACAAAGAGACATATGAGTGATAAAGGACACTGATAAAATTAACGAATGCAATAAATCATTTTAAGGTTAAAAAGATGATTTCAGATTTCAATACTGTCCTCCTGTGTTGGCTGTCACTTGAATGATTTTAGTTTCTCTACCATTATATATCCACCCCTCTTAAAATACTAAAATACACTATCTGTCCAAAAATACACAGACTCTCCTATTTAACACCGCACTGAACACTAGACGTCATGAGAGGCTGATCCACCAGTATAAAAGCAGGCGGAGAGTATTGTGTTGTCAGCAGATAAGCAGCAACAACAGCACAGGTAGGTCAGGAGAGCTCAGTAACTTCGAGCGTGGGCTAGTCATTCATTATTATCTGAGTAATAAGTCTATCGGGGACATTTCAACCCTTCTAAAGCTGCCCAAGTCAACTGTCGGTGATATGACTGAAAAAGGAAAACGTGAGGGAACAATCACAGCTAAACCAAGACCAGGCAGACCTCATTTAATGCCAGACAAGAACATTGAGGAGGGAGATTTTAAAAATTCTGATGTGTTACACACACACACACACACACACACATGACTTTCTCTACTCTTGTACAAACTATTTGTACAAACGCTTATTCTTCATATTCTTCATGATAATCGAGATGTTCATCTTATTGCTAATTTTCTGGTAGGTACAAGGGGAATATGGTAGGCTTTAAGCGATAGTCAAATATTTTAAGCACTGGTTGCTATGTGGAGCATTCCATTCTCTTTGCATGTCCAGCACATAAAAAATGAATAACGAATTTCCATTTGAGAAAAAGTATAAGTATTGGAAAATTTAAGGAAATAACAAGCAATATCTCGAAAATGGTTCACTCAACAAAAAAACTGTATATGACATAAATTGTGTATTTTAACGCGATCTACATTTTTTGTGTAATAAAATTTTGTCTATTTCTTATGGTTTACCAGTTATGCAAAGGTCGTTCACAATGAAGAATACTTTTGGAGACATTCGCAGAAAATTCGAGATATACATTTCATTTGTCATGAAAATACCTTGAACATGTGATATTTTAATCAATAATTAACATTTTCGAAAAATGTTCCAAGTAAAGGGTAATCTAGTTTGGGGGGATTTTCTTGAAAACCTTCGTGTCGCATCTCTGGAAGATACTGAACCTAAATACCAAGTTTGGTGTTTATCCGACTGTTCGTTTCTGAGTTATGCTGTTCACAGACACACACACACACACACACGTTGACATGTTTCCAAAAATGCCTTTTTTTGGATTCAGGGAGTCTTAAAACATATATTTACGGTGAAATCTTGGTATCGAATTTTTGGATGGAATACAATACTTCCCCTACTTACTATACGTAGTAGAGAAAGTAAAAATCCGAAGAAATCAGCAAAAGGAATCACTCGTGAGTTCCAAAGTGCTACCAACAATCCATTCAGCACGATGACTGTGCATCGGGATTTAACAGGAATTGAGTACCATGGTCGAGTTGCTGGAAATAAGCCAAAACGTTCTGTAGTCAATGGTAAGCGATGTTTGAATTGGTGTAAAGAGAGATGCCATTGAGCAGTGGATGACTGAAAACGAGTGATTTGGAATGATAAATAAGTCAATAACCTGTGACAATCCAATGGAAGCATTTGGGTTTGGAGAATGATGCCTACTATCATGTATATTTCCAACAATGAAGTAAGAAGGAGGTGGTGTTATGAGCAGGCAGAGGGGTTTTAGTAAGTAAACTATCAAGTTAGGAACGCACCGAAGGTTGTTGGCCAGGAAAGGTGACTGCGACCTTGCTGTGTTCTCTGTAAACAAATATGAACAATTGAAGGCACTACAACCTGCTTCGAAAGCAGTTTGATCACGATTAGAGAGTATCGAAAGAAAACAATGTAGATTTGTATAGCTAATAATAATGTCCAATAAAGTTACTTCATTATTTAATTAAGTTTTTGATGTACAGAAATCTGATTTACTTGGGTTTTCTGTTACACTGTGAGTTTTACAATGTACAATAATGCACTTTCGAAATTCACTGAACATAAATCGTATGCGATTAACACCTATAAAGTTTTTATAGTTTGAAAAACTATGCTCTATATCACCCGCCGTAGTAGAAGCAAATAAAAAACGAAATACCAAACTTGCTTAAGATTCCCTGCCTCAGTAACGCGTCCCTGAATTCTTCTCTTGTTTCCTTCACTGAATGTATAGCAGCATTTTTCTCTCATCACAGACATAAATTACATTAACAACTTCGTCGTAATATTGACTTTAGAATACTACAGCTTGTAACCATGTCCTTGCCGAGTTACAATTGGCTGTTGAGCCAAGAAAACTATAGGTTCCATCCCCATTAAATATTTTGATTCTTGAGGGTGCTTGAGAAATATATTTTTCAGTTTGGCTATAAAAGTATCAACATCCGGAAAACAGGCTTTAATTTCTCCCGCAACTCGGTAACGACCATGTGCTAGATATATTTAATGTATTAATGTGGCGTTTATCGTAATATTTTGAACTTCTTTGAGGTTTATGTGACATACGTTACATCTGATGATTTCGTCAATTGTGCTGAAGTTTTCCCTGCTAAATTCTGCCACAAACGATGAACGTTGCGATGATACCTTTGGGGTGTGATTTTTCTTTACTTTAGGCATATTGCCATAGCTGTCCGCTAGTTTGTACGCAGCGAACAAATGGAACAGCTGCAACGAAACTGGCTGTTGAGAAGGGAAAGGAAGGACTGACCGTCACAGTACCTGACGACATCTATACTCCGTGCTGTAACACGATTGCATTGTTTACTTACTAAAACCCCTCTGCCTGGTTATGATATAGGGGTGTTTTACGTGCTTATTGTGCATAAAAAATAACTGTGGAAGGACATGAACACATTTTAAACTATTGTATACTTCGTACGGCAGGAGACCAGTTCTGAGACGATTGTATCAGCTTGATAATGCAAGCTGACATAAAGCTGCCTCTATGAGCCAATGGTTTGTAGGTAATAACATTTCTGAAATGGACTGACCTGCCCAATATCCAGACCTGAACTCAATGGAATACCTTTGCAATGAGTTGGAACAGGCTTCGCCCCAGATCCCAGCGTCCAACATCGGTAACGTCTCTCGTCTCAACTCTTGAGGAACAATGGATTGCCATTCCTCCACAGACATTCAGACGCCTTTAAAAGTGTCCTTAGATGAGTTAAAGCTGTCTTAACGAAGGGTGCATACACTCTATAATACGGAACACGAGTCTAAGTACAATTTCAGATCGGCATCCGGATACTCTTGACCAAATGGTTTACATGAAATGTGAATTTGTTCAGAATGTTCCACGTTTTTCACAGTTTGGTCCCTTTAATATTTATCAGTATTTTCTCACGTATTTTACCGCTATACTGAGCCACTGTCCTGAAGGAATAGAGAATGATTGGGTTCACCTCTGCATGCAGTGTGAGATTAACATCCAAAAATCTTCCCACATGGTTTATTTATATTTCTAGAGGGAATGTTTTCTAACCGAGCTACATTGTACTACTGTTCTAAATAGTCATGGAAAAATGTGAGCTTCCGAAACATGTCCATATTTCGAAATTTACCGCTTCTCGGAGGATCAAAGGAGTTGTTTGATGCACGGAAGTAAATGCTCTGTGGTAAGGAAACTTTCGCCTTGATAAAGCTCAGCTTAAAGATCGCGTGCTCTTCTTGCGTTTCCTGATGCAGCAGCATAAACACGATCTACATATTAGGTATATTAGTTTTGTATATCATTTCGTTGTATGCACAAAGGGGATAGAGGAGGCTGAAGCGATTGTCAAATCTTTAAAAGATTTGTCGCTATTGGTGACTTTGAAATTCCAGTTTTTGCATGACCCACAGAAACAAGCAGAATGCAAAGCAACACTTCAAAAAAGGTAAATGTATTTGAAAATTCAAACCAATAATAACGAATATCTCAGAAATGGTTAATGCTAAAAAAAAATAATCTAATATAAATTGTGTTTTAAGGAAATCTACGACTTCACAGGCTATTCGCAGAAAATTATATACATGTTGTTATTCATGAAAATATGTTAAATATTTGTAATATTAACCTAATTATTAGAGACATTTTTGAGTAATTAAAAAAAGGGAACTTTTTATAAAAAGTTAGCTTGGTGTATGGGGTGGATTTTCTTGAGGACTCTTCGCGTCATCTCAAAACAGGTAATTGTAGTATAGGGTCTACAACAGCGAAGGACATTCGCATACTACGACCTACACAAATATATTGCTTCTGTCACCTCACAGGAGGGAGGGAGGTGCAGAAGAGCCTAACATTTCCCGACTCGAAGACCCGACCTACTGCTGGACGACCTACCAAAGACGACAATAAACACCTTTGCAACCAGTAGGTACCCCTCTGGAGTTTTTTCCTTCGAACAAGTATCCACGCCTTCTGTCCGACGACTCTTCAGGTCACGAAACTTATAGTACGCCTGAAACATAAGAATAAAACGGAATGAAAGGGAAATGAGGGAAGGAAGTCTTGATAGATGAGACACCGCCCTAGCATTTGCCTACTTACCAAGGAAACTTGGTCGGCAGGAATGGAACCCGAGACCTCCCGAATGTGAGCATATATTCCCGTATGCGGCCGGATTCGAATTACGGATCCATGCCGATCTTCTTATCGTTGAACTGCCATAGCGAGATACTACCAGTATGCGCTTTAAACCCTCTCATTACTTTCGAGTATTCCAGTAAGCTTTTAAGGAGATTTCGAATACTTGCTATATATGTATCTTGAAGAGGACTTATAAGATTACCAGAGCTACTAATTTTCGATCTTTGTAATAAACCACAATTCCGGTTCATTTATATAGACTGAACCAGAACTCCATCGACAAATGTTCAGAGATTGTTCAGGGACACATTCCGAGCATTTTAGTATAATGGACCCATACAGAGTAATAATATAATTATTATTTCACTCTTGTTTCTGTGAAAATACCTTCAGAACAGTGAAGAAGTCTATATATCAATAACCAAAACGTACAATGCACAACACAAAGTAATGCAACATCCTGCAGTCGAAACACGTATACTTCTATCAAATCTGTCAATCAACAGTACAGTACTAACAAATGCAGAACTGTTCCCTTATAGGTACTGTTCAAACTATCTACCACTATGATCACGGCAGAGTGTACAGGGATGCACCATCGACTGTCATTCCAGGAGTTTGGCGTACTGCTTCCGCGGCTGCGATATCCTACCAACTAGATCTATGCGAGTTATGACCGGAGTAAACTAGGCTCTTCACATGCCCCCAGAAGAAGACGTTCATTGGTGTCATGTCTGGTGACCAAGCTGGCCACCGCGATCAACCCATGTCGTCCAAACTGTACATCAATATGGTTCCTAACTCAAGGCAAAGTGTACCGGCACCCTGGGTTGTTAAAACCACATGAGCTGACGAATTCTCAGACACATCTTCTAGGAACTGTGGGAGGACATGCTGAAGCAACGTTTTGTACACGACTCCGTTCAGCGTATCAGGAAGTACGTAAGGTCCAATCACAAAATCGTTGTCAATACTAGCTACACATTTACAGCAAACTGCTGTGGATAGGATCGACACACTGTTGAACATGCCCTCTCTTGTAAACTTGGCCTCGTCTGTAAATAACACCAAAGCAGGAGAACTCCACTCGAAATGGGAAGTCCGCTGGCTGCAATGACTGCACCTTCTGTGGATGGTAGGGTGCAATTGTTGTGCATGTACATCTCTCAAAACAGTAATTTGGTTTGTTTTCAGAGCACGTGCAACGCGCGACTGCTAGTGGCAGGTTTGTCACCAATCGTGGGTAACACATTCTCTTCCAGATCGGGTGTTCTGGCATACCTCACACGGCCAATATCTTCCACTCTAACACGGAAGGATCCAGTTTCTCGTAGGCGCTTATGTACAGATACAGAAGTACTGTAATGTGGTTGCCATCGATGCGGGTACAGCTCAGCATAGCATCGTTATGTCGCTCTTCCATTGTATTCAGTGATCCCATACACGAGATGCATTACGGCCCACATTTTATCAATGTCCATGCTGTGTGTCACTGTTAACGCACAGCTAACACTGCTGGAAAAAACAGAACCGGGCAGTACTGAATGCAAACTTGAGGGAAAAGAGTTAAAGAGGGCATTGCTCTTTTCAATAGCAGATACCGTAAGCGAATGGAAACAATTTGCTCACAGACAAGAGACAGCTCACACTGTCGATTCTTTCAGTGCAATACAGATACAAAGCTACATGGGGCAAGAAACCAAATAAATGCAATTACTCTGTAACGAGCCGCCGAGACCGTAAGTCCCCTGTACCAAAAAACTCAGAAGGCATCCCAGAATAACCTCTGAAAGCTTGTCGGTGGAATTCTGGTTCACTCTGTATAGAGCATCGTCACAAAATTCGAAGGTGCCTGATTCAACTTCCGCAATGAGATTTTCAATACCCATTCACCTTTCCATCTTGTGTCTGCACGCGTCTACTTGAAACAGAAAATTCTCAAAATTTCACTGTTTTTTACATTCCCTACTACTATAGTAATTAGGGGAAGTACTGCATTCAACCAAAAATTCGATACCGATATTACACCGGAAATACGTATTTTTAGGCCCCCTGAATTTAAAAAAAACACTTTCCGAAAAAGCTCCGTGTGTGTGTGTCTGTGAACAGCATAACTCAAAAACGAAAAGTCGGATAAATACCGAACTTGGAATTCAGGTCCAGTATCTTCCAAGGATGCGGGAGGAATATTTTCAAGAAAATTCTCTCACCCCAGACTACCCTTTACAGTGAGCATTTTTCGAAAATTTTGTTTTTCTCAAAAATGGCTGTAATGAATTTGATTAAAATATCATATATTTAAGATATTTTTATGACAAACAAACTGTATATCTTGAACTTTCTGAAAGTGTCCTCAAAAGTCCTCTTTTTCTATACAAAGAATGAGAGCTGGTTAAAAAACAGAATTTATCTCACATACATTTTTTGTGCAGTGAACCATTTCCGAGATATTCTTTGTTACTTGTTTGAATATTCCCAATAGTTATACTTTTTCTCAAATGAGAATTCGTTATTCGATTTTTAGGTCCTTGACATACAAAGAGAATGGAATGCTCCACATAGCGACAAGCTCTTAAAACATTTGACTATCGCTTAAAGCCTACCATATTCCCCTTGCACCTACAAGAAAATTAGCAATAAGATGATTTCTGCAAACGTTTTTCTCGATTAACAGAAGTATATGGAGAAGAAGCTTTTGTAAAAATAGTTTTACAAGACTAGAGAAAGTCATGTGAGTGCAACACATCAGATTTTTTCTTTAATATTTCCTTACAATTCCGTTGTCAGAAGCCAAAACCCTTTGGTTTTATAAACATGGAATCTGTTGATTTCTTTCACAATATAGCGGTATATATATATTTGGGTTTGAATTATGTGGCGCACGGAAATTGTTTTACGTTGGAAAATCAATAATTTACTTGGCTTTGACCAAAGCTATGAGACTCTGTCCTTTTTTTGATATTTGTTTCGAAATATATATATATATATATATATATATATATATAATTTTCAATCTCACATTCTGCATTCTGTTATCTGATATCTAATATTAATGTTATATTCTTTTGTTTGGCGCGAATTTTGTATATTAAATTATATTTTGAAGATGTTTGTTGCTTCACACATTTGTTATTTCTACGTTGTTATTTGCCCCACGTTTAGGGAGCCAATTTTGAAGAAGTTATTGTCTTTACGTTACTTACCCCACACTTTGGGAGCGAATCTGAAGTAGATAGTATCTTTACGTTATTTGCACCACGCTTTGGGCATCAAATCTGAAGTAGGAGTAACCGCACGTATGGTAAGTCAGTTTGAAGTAGGAGTTGTATTGTTATTCAACTGTTGGGGAGCCGAACTTGAAATAGTTGCAACTGCAGGTATGGTATCCGGTAGCCTTCGTCCCAAAAAAAAATTTAAAAGTATTAACTTTGTAATTTGACTGTTTCTTTAAATATTATATATTTATGTTTGCCTTGGCTGCGTCAGTTAGAGACATGGATTTCTTAGAAGGGAGGTGGTGCGACTGAAGAATGTAGGCTTACATTATAATTTTTAATTCACTCCTTTTTATTAATTCTTGACACGATTTTAATAACACTTTACTGATATAGAAAGCTGTGAGATTATTTGGTTAATTACTTGCACTTTTTTTCAACACGTAAACTATTTTCGTCTCACACGAATACGTATAAAATTTCTCGAGGACAACCAAAGCGTCCAGTTATGAGCACTGTCTACAAGCAACTGATTTGATTTCAACCGCCTAAAATTTGTAAATTTCTGTATTTCAAGTCTGTGATTGGCTAATCCTACTCCAATAGAATACCTGCATTTAACTAAAGCTTTTTCTGGTTGTTGATTGGCTATTTTTAAACTGTCACAAAAATTACATTATTGCTTCCAAGAATTAGAAGTAGTATTGTTAAACTTTCAAGTTCATTATTTCTTCAAGGTTACCTCATTGTTACCTCATTGTTAGCAACTTTTAACCTATTATTCTCACAGCTCTATATTATTAAATTACGTAATGCATTCATATAACATTATTGAACAAATTTACAACAATATAAGCATATGCAATGACGGTTACATACATTTTACAAATTATTACATACACATATTGCTTCAAGGGGGCTGTTATTGAATTTACATGTTATAGAATTATACTGAAATTATTAAAGTGTTAAAAATACTGCTTCAAAATATCTTCTCACTAACTCTTCTCTCTTGCTCATCTTCGGCAATAATGTCTCTTCTGCGCCGATCACGCGACTGCTAACAAAGGATACAATTACGCCCTTTTTCTAGCTTATTAAATTTTCTCTTTTGACGACCAATAACTTTTTGTTGACCTCATCCGTTGCTAGTTCTGTGTTTATTTTAGCTGTTACTTCTCATTTCAGTTAAGTTTCTAAATATTGTTAATGATTTGTATTGATTTATTTTCTGTTACTTTTTCTTCTTCTCTTGGTGTGAATTTATACAATCGTTCTATGACAATTAATTCCCGTCACAACATACTCTTTACCGTTAACGCTTACAGATAAATAATATTCATGAGCGGATGGTTCACGTGGTAACGTCTGTGGCCAGTGTTCAGGAGGTCCCGAGTTGAAACCCCCGAAACCGACCGAAAGTTTTGTCACGGTTTTCCTCGTCCGCTAGGCAAATGCTGGGTTGAATAATTTAATTCGCGAATTTTAGCATCCGTTTCATCACTACATTTCTTTTCCTCCTTATTCACCACCATACCAGGCCTTGGGTTGATTTCCCCACCTGGATATGCTATGATCCAGAGTTTGCTTGCTCCTCGAGCTAAGGCATTGGCTTGTTAGTCCTTGGAGGTGTATGTCATACGAGTAGGTAATCAGTTAAGGAAGAAGATATTTGTAATTTCGGAAGAAGATATTTGTAATTTCTATTTGTTTTTACTTTCTCTACTACGTATAGTAAGTAGGGGAAGTATTGTATTCCACCCAAAAATTCGATACCGAGATTTCACCGGAAATATATGTTTTGAGACACCCTGAATCCAAAAAAAGCATTTTTGGAAACATGTCCGTGTGTCTGTCTGTCTGTCTGTGTGTCTGTCTGTGAACAGCATAACTCAGAAACGAACAGTAAAATAATCACCAAACTTGGTATTTAGGTTCAGTATCTTCCAGAGATGCGACACGAAGGTTTTCAAGAAAATCCCCCTCCACCCCAGATTACCCTTTACGTGGAACATTTTTCGAAAATTTTAATTTTCTCAAAAATGGCTCTAACGATTTTGATTAAAATATCATATGTTTAAGGTATTTTCATGACAAATAAAATGTATATCTTGAATTTTCTGGGAATGTCTCCAAAAGTATTTTTCATTGTGAACTGAACATTTTGCATAACTGATAAACCATAAGAGATAGACAAAATTTTGCTACACAAAAAATGTAGATCGCGTTAAAATACACAATTTATTTAATAGACATGTTTTTGTTGAGTGAACCATTTTCGAGATATTGCTTGTTATTCCCTTAAATTTTCCAATACTTATACTTTTTCTCAAATTCGTTATTCACTTTTTTGTGTCCTGGACATGTACACAGAATGGAATACTCCACATAGCAAACAGCTCTTAAAATATTTGACTATCGTTTAAAGCCTACCAATTCCCCTTGCATCTACAAGAAAATTAGCAATAAGATTAACATCTAAATTAACATGAAGCATATGGAGAATAAACGTTTGTAAAAATAGTTTGTACAACAGTAGAGAAAGTCATGTGAGTTTAACACATGAAATATTTTTAGATTGGGATGCACTCGGCGGAGCAGTGGTTCCCAAAATCCATGGGAGATTTGGAGCGTCTACCTGAAAATGCCCAGGCGAAGTTGTGAGACGCCCCAATGTTCTCCGGGACTAATTTTCAGAGCTGGCAGATGGCGTGCTAGATCGCTGTTGCCCTGCTGAGCTTATCGGTAGTCTTCCTCTGCGTTGGCGCGCATATGTGGCATATTCAATTTCATTCTTGTGTAAGCCTTTTTAAGACTCAAGCTATTGGCCTCATGTGAAACCCCACAGGAGGTTGGCGCCTTCCCTCAGCTCCGGGTAGATCCTCGCTTTACATGTAGGTTGGAGAGGTAGGATCACCAATGCTATAGTCGAAATTGAACCACGGATCTTCGCTTACCATGCCGATGCTCTAACATGAGGCTGTATTTTAAAACCTAAATAATTTTAATTGTATTTTATAATAAGTAAATTCAATAACAGCCCGCCTTGAAACAATATGTATGTAATAATTATTTAAATTGTATGTAACAGTCATTGCAAATGATTATTCTTATTGTAAACATGTTTTATTAATGTTATGTGAATACATTACATACTTGAATAATGCAAAGCTGTGAGAATAATAAGTTTTAAGTTGCTAACAATGAGGTAATAATGAGGTAACCTTGTAGAAATAATGAGTTAGAGAGTTAGAAAATTACTAGTCATGATTAGAGCAACGATAATGTGGTTCCTGTGACAGTTTAAAATTAGCCCATCACTAGCAAGGAAAAAGCTTTAAGTAAAATACAGATATTCTATTGGACTAGAATTAGCCAATCAGAGACTTGAAATATCGAAGCTTATAGGTTTAACGGTAGAAATAATGCTCAGTTGCTGGCAAATCTTGGTAGTGAACAGATGGAAGATGTGTTCTCTACGTGTGAATCGTAAAATATGTATACGCGCTAAGTGAAAGTATTGAAGAATCTCACAGCTTTTAAAAAGTGTAGTGCTTTATAAAACAATGTGCAAGAATTAATAAAAGAAGTGAATTTAAAAACTTAAATTCTGTGATGTCTACAACCATTGTCATACCGCACCCTGCCTAAGATACATGACTCTACAAACATTACTGACGCAGCCGAGGCAAATTCAAACACAAATAATATATAGAAGCAGTTTTAATAACAAAGTTAAATATTATAGTGTAAAACTTGGAGTGTAACAACAAAATTACATCTTAAAATCAGTTTCTCGTACGTAGCAGCATATTACCTAATAACAGTAACTATTTCGTAATCAACAAATTCAAACCGACGCCCAAAGCGTGTTGCAAGCTCCTTAAAGCAACTAATACTTACGTAAAATATAATACGTAAAACACACATCTACTTCAAGTTGGCTCCTATACGTGGGGCAGTTGGGGCAGTTAAGATTACGTAACCAAACAAAACAAAAGCAGCACAACATAACCTTCTTCAAGTTTAAAAGAATATTACGTAAACTAAACACTTTCCTAACCAACAGAGCTATTCATGGCAACATGCCGACATCACATTAAATTCCCGAATTGAATCATATGTTTCCTGGCAAATCAAAAAGCGTTCTCAAATTAATTTTGAGATAGCATACACCAATAGCGACTTACAATATGCTAATTACTGCAAAACGCAAACTTTATAGTTAACGATTGTTATATCATGCAATTATAATTTAATACTTCCTTCACACAAATCGTGTATAGGCTAAGCTTGAAAACGCAGAATTAGACTAAAAAATTAATGATGTAGCCGAGATTTTGGGGTCGCGTGAGGATGGTGTGAGGAACGTTACGGGAGTGACATGCACTAACTTAGTTTCGGGAAATTTCCTGTAGTCGGCTCTGGGTTCGGGTCTTTGGTATGGTAGTTTGGTTTTCATATATGTGAGTATGGATCTTTCTCAGGGGTGGTAAAGTAGTGGACTGTTGTCTTTAACTGCTATTTATTCGCCCTCGCCCTTTCTTCTTGTAATTTTGCGTCTAACACACACGAACATTTTAATTTTCTAAAAAAAAGCTCAAACGATTTGGTTTAAAATGCCACATATTATAGATATTTACATGAAAAATAAAATGTATATCTTGAATTTCCTGGGAATAGCCTGTGAAATCCACTTCATTTGGAAGAAATTTTGTATAATCTTGTATAACTGGTAAAGGATAACTCACAGATAAAAACATACTACACAAGGAATGTATTTAAAATCAACATTTTGTGGTATAGGCCGTTTCTGAGATATCCGCTATTAAAGGTTGGAATTGTTCATTTCTTGGTCATTCTGTTAAAGTCCTTTCAACAATCAGTTGTTTCTTGCGATTGCATGGAAACGGTATGGAACTTTAAGACCAGCATATAGCGTCTAGTTCTTAAACATTTGACTATCGCTGTTCCCTTTGTATCTATAACGAAATGTGTAATGTAGCTATTTCTGCAAAGGTTTATTTGGATTACATAGTAAAATAAGCTTGAGTAAATATATTTAGTAGTATATCCACTAATAAACGATAGAGGGTAGAGAAAGTGAAGAAGATGGTTTGTTACGTTATTTATTAGCAGCACGTATGGGCGCCAATTTGAAGAAGTTGTTTACTTTTAATTTGTTTGCAACACGCTTTGGGCGTCAATTTGAAATATTTTGCATTGAAGGAGTTGTATTATATTTCAACTGTTGGGGAGCCGAACACTTGAAGTAGTTGCAACCGCACGTTTGGTACCCGGTAGCCTTTGCCCCAATTTTTAAAAATACTAACTTCGTAATTTGACTGTTTCTTTAAGTAGGCTTACAAAGATTATAATTTTACTTCACTCCTTTTATTAATGTTTGACACGATTTAAATTACACTTCACTGATATAGAGAGAGCTGTGAGATTCTTTAATTAATTACTTGCACTTTTTAACACGTAAACTATTTTCGTCTCACACGAATACATATTAAATTACTTGAGGACGTGTTTCGCGTCCGGTTAGGAACACTGTTTGCAGGCAACTGTCTTCTGAATTTGTAAATGTTTCTCCTTTTCAGTTTCTGATTGGCTAATCCTACTCCAATAGAATACCTTCATTTAACTAAAGCTTTTTCTGGTTGTTGATTGGCTATTTTATAAACTGTCACTAAAATTACATTATTGCTTCCAAGAATCAGAAGTAGTATTGTTAAACTCTCAAACTCTTATTGCCTCAAGGTTATCTAATTGTTACCTCATTGTTAGCAACGTTTAACCTATTATTCTCACAGCTCCTACACTATTAAATTACGTAATACTTTCACGTAACATTATTGAACATGTATACAATAATATAAACATATATAATGACTGTAGTATACACTTTTTATATATTGTTACATACACATATTGTTTTAAGGCGGGCTGTTATTGAATTTATATATTATAATTTGACTGAAATCATTTAAGTGTTAAAAAACACTGCCTCAAAAGTTATGTGAATGCATGACATGAGGTTTTATGTGTGTCAGAAATTCAGTGTCGAGTTGCCTCAAAACACTCTTTTTGAAAAGCTGTGAACGTGGTTATGGTCATCTCACCACAGAATGTCCACGGCCAAACTCGGTGCAGAGCAAAGGTACGCTTATACGAGAAAAGCACTAGGATTGGACAACACAGTGGAATTCAAACGCACCAGATCTCTCCTAAGTTATAAGCAAAGCCCATGTTCGTACTTAAGTGGATTGTACCGAACCCAGAGAGGCCATTATCTCAAGTGCTTTATGCTTGATAAGCGCTGAGAGGGATTCTTGTGAACCTACATTACCGTTCTCTGGTTTCCCGTTTGATTCTATTCCTATTGTTACAAAGTATTGCCATCGCAATGAAAGGGATCTCTCACTGTCGTCGACCGATTGCACGTTTTGAGCTCCAAAAAAGCTCCGTTTGTGTCTGTATGTGTAAAAAAAATCTGATGTAATGCATTCACATGTACCCACTAAAAAATAATAGAGGGTAGAGAAACTATCCTTATGGAAGTTTGGTTAGGTGCAAGGGAAACAGCGTTTAAGAACTGGACGTTATATTCTGGCCTTAAAATTCCATACTATTTCCATTCAATCGCGAGAAACAGGTTGATGCGAAGGTCTACCAGGGCAAGAGCCTAAGCCCAAGCCCCCTGTTAAACCCTGGGTGGTCGCCAACTGAGTGGCTCTCCAAACGTGGGGGTTTCCCATGCGGCCAATAACTTATTTATTACAAATGCTTCGCGAGATTGGAAGTGGATACGCCACTTACGCGCGTCATCCTGAAAAGGGTGACCACCGAAAGCCTCGGTAGAGCCGACAGCAATGAAGCATGCTGACCACCAGCTCTCACTCATGATTGGTGCCAGAGTTCTTTGTGGCGTCTAACAATCCTGCCTGGGCGGAAAACCAGCCAGGCGTATCGGAAACCATGCCTCGCCGAGTCCAACCCAATCCGAAGGGTTCGAATGTTCGACTCGGCGTACTTCTAATGACGTCAGAAGTACCACGAGTACTCAGGGTCCGCAGCGCGCGCACCATGACAGTTGAAGGGGTCGGAAACCCCCTACAGAAAATTGAATGTCGACAGGAGTTAAAAATAATGACAAAGTCTAGAACAATTCCAGTCATTAATTACTGATGTCTCGGAAATGGCTTATGTCGCAAACAAACTAATATTAAATAATTTGTGTTTTAAAGAGATTAACATTTTTGTGTAGTACGTTTGCGTCTATTGCTTAACGTTTGCCAGTAATGCAAGATTATACAGAACTCTCTCCAAATGAAGAGAACTTAACGGGCTAATCCCAGAAAATTCAAAATATATAATTCATTCCTGTTAATATATTTTATGTAGATGGCATTTTAATCAAAATCGTTAGTCATTTTTACAAAATAAAAATTTCAAAAGATGTTCCATGTAAAGGGTAGTTGGGGTTTGGGATTTTCTTGAAAATGTTCGCACCGTATCTTTGGATTGTGATGAACCTAAATACTAAGCTTGGTATTTATCCGACTTTTCATTTTTTAGTTATGCTGTTCACAGACACACACACACACACACACACACACACACACACACACATTCACGAAATTGTTCTATAAATGCTTTATTTGGGTTCAGCGGGCCCCAAAACATGTATTTCCGGTGAAATCTCGATATCGAATATTTAAGTGTAATCCAAAATTTTCTCTACCTACTAGTTACGTGGTAGAGAAAGTAGAAATCTAATATGTTACCTGCACTTAACTTTCTCTAGCCGCGCTATTTATACATGAAATCTATAAACTATTATTACGAAAGCTTAAGTTTCTATGTACTTCAAGTAAATGGAGATAAATGTTTGCAAAAATACTGTGATCATTTTATTATGGTTCGTTATCTAGCATATTGGACAAGATAGACGTTATCGCTGACTGGTGAACTTTTAAATAATGAATCTGTATGCCCGATGGCAGCAACTGCTACGGATAGGTTATTGGCTGGAAGGAAAAATGGAAGAGGGTTTTAAACTTGGGGCTCATTGCATAACATTTTCGGGTTTTCTGAGGCATTAATTTTGAGGAATACAGCTTTACGTTATTTAGCTCCATGTATGAGTTTGCACCATGTATGGACGCCAATTTGAAGAAGATTTGTTTGCTGCTTCATATGGAAAGCCACTTTGAAGAAGAATTATTATGTTGTATTGAAGGAGTTGTATTATATTTCAACTGTTGGGGAGCCGAATTTGTAGCAGTTGCAACCGGACGTATAGTAAACAGTTTCCGGTAGCCTTCGCCCCAAATGTACTTTCAGGTGGCATTTGCCCCAAGTTTAAAAAAAGAATATTAACTTTGTAATTTGACTGTTTCTTTATATATTATATTTATGTTTGCCTCGGCTGCGTCAGTATTATTGTTAGAGACACGTTTCTCTTAGCAGGGTTGTGATGCGACAAGAATGTAGGCTTACACAGATTATAATTTTATTTTACTCCTATTATTAATGCTTGACACGATTTAATTAACACTTCAATGATATAGAGACCCATGAGATTCTTTTTATTAATTAATTACACTTTTTAACACGTAAATTTATTTTTCGTTTCACACGAATATATATTATACTTCTTGAGGACACTTTTTGTGTCTGGTTAGTAACTCTGTCTGCAGGCAACTGACTTCTAGATTTGTAAATTTTGCTATATTTCAGTTTCTGATTGGCTAATCCTCCTCCAATAGAATACCTTCATTTAACTAAAGCCTTTTCTGGTTGTTGATTTTATAAACTGTCACTAAAATTACATTATTGTTACTCCAAGAATCACAAGTAGTACTGTTAAACTTTCTTACTCATTATTGACTCAAGGTTACCTCATTGTTAGCAACTTTTAACTTATTATTCTCACAGCTCCTACATTATTAAATTACGTAATACATTCACATAACATTATTAAACATGCATACAATAATATAAACATATACAATGACTGTAATATACACTCCTTATATATTGTTACATACACATATTGCTTTAAGGCGGGCTGTTATTGAATTTATATATTATATGATTAGACTGAAATCATTTAAGTTTTAAGAATACTATCTGAATTTTCTTTAACTGTAGAGTGACAGACGGTGAAGATAACAAAATTAATCGCTTTACATGCTCTGAATCTCACATTACCTTTTTTAAAGAAACATAACAACACCCTTAAATTTTGAAACATATTACAAACATTAACATATCAAAAGTTTTAACAAATGATTTAACGTGTCCACCATTCCGTTGGTGGCATGTCTTCACCCTCTTGACCAAGTTATGGAAAACAGTCTCAACATGACATCTCGTCGTCATTTCCTGGAGTTTGAAATTCAGCAGGGCGCCTAGCAAAGTACTTCAGATAACTGTGTAGAAGAAAAGAGAAACAGGCGTATAAAATCTGGGTATCTCGGAGGTTAAAGATGGTTGCACATGAACTCCCTTGATAAAATTACATATTACTTATCATAACATAATGATCGCATCTCTTGCAAAACACCATGCCTCGCCATCTCACATACTTTTTCCATCTCACGGATTCTGTTTAGTAAGCGAACAATGCCCCTATCGTAAACAAAACAGAGACAACACAATAAGTAGAAACATAATAGATTATTCATAATTTAAATGTTGCACAGCATTTTTTTCTGTACTACGTATAGTAAGTAGGGGAAGTATTGCATTCCAGCCAAAAATTCTTCAAGAAAATGCCCCCACCCCAGACTACCATTTACATGGAACATTTTTCGGAAATTTTGATTTTCTCAAAAATGGCGTTAACGATTTTGATTAAAATATCATACGTTTAAGATATTTTCATGACAAATGAAATGTATATCATGAATTTTCTGGAAGTGTCCCCAAAAGTCCTCTTCATTCTGGATGAAATTTGCATAACTGGTAAACCGTAAGAGATAGATAAAGGTTCTGTACACAAAAAATGTAGATCTCGTTAAAACATGAAATGTATGACATATACATTCTTTTTCGAGTGAACCATTTCCGAGATATTCCTTGTTATTTCTTTGGTTTTTCCAATACTTATAGTTTTTCTCAAATGGGAATTTGTTATTCGTTTTTTCATATCCTCGACATTCAAATAGAATGGAATGCTGCACATAGCAATCGCTTAAAAGACTTGACTATCGCTTAAAGCCTACCAACTGGAGATACTGATCTGCAATATCAATTACACAGTGATTGATATTGTATTAGTATTCCCCTTCAATGAGAATCTCTACTCTGAAATAGGATTCAATAACGTTCTTACGTTAAAGACATCTTGATTCAGATGCTGATAAACAGACAAACAATCCGTTACGATACAGGATTCGAAATTGACAGTTTAAACGTAAACAGTCCCCCAACCCCTCTATTAGTAGGGTACTCTACGTGGGAGGTTGAACTCTATTGTTTGATCGACAGATAGGTCGAGTGCCGCCTTAGGACTTTGTTACGTCGTGGGAACTAGTAACTTCTTCGGCGCAAACCTATTCCGATTTTGCAACCTCTGAGGAGGTTAAACTCGCATCAAAATAGTGACGTAATTTAGAGCAACAGTGAATTACACTAGGACCAAATTAAAATGAACACCCAATACTTTCATGGCAGATTTCGTTCTAGGTACAGGAAACTACTCAGCTGTTTAAAAGCAGTTGATAAACGCCCTCTCCACGATATTGCAACTGAATAGCAACAGCACTTTAAAAAATCGCAAAAGTATTGAAAAAAAATTACGGATATGTGAAAATGGCTAATGACAGAGAAACGTTTGAGATAAATAAGTTTTTGTCTATATCATATAGTTTACTCACCATACAAAATAATACTTCTGAATGAAGGTGACTTCAGAGTTTATTCTCAGAAAATATAATATATAAATTTAAACTTGTTACGAAAATATCTTTAAAATTTAGTATTTTAATCAAAATATCTTGAGCCACTGTCGATAAAACAAAAAAATAACCCAATGTTCCATGTAAAGCGTAGCTGGGGTTAGGAAGATTATAAAAATGCATGTTTAAGCGTTTCTAACAGGCTATAAATTATACCATTTTTTGTGCACTGAACCATTTCCGAGTTATTCCTTGTTATTTGTTTGAATTTTCCAATACTTGTACTTCTCCAAATGGGAACTGATTTTTTTTATGTCCTGAACGTGCAAAGAGAATGCAATGCTCCGCATAGCAACCAGCTCTTAAAAGATTGCTTAACTATTGCTTAAAGCCTACCATATTCCCCTTGCGCCTTCAAGAAAATTAAGAAATGTTCATCTCGATTAACATGAAGTAGATGGAAAATAAGCGTTTCTAAAAATAGTTTGTACGAGAGTAGAGAAAGTTATGTGAGTGCAATATTCAGATTTTTACTCTATCTACCACGTACATAGTAAGGTAAAGAAGGTATTGCATTCCACCCAAAAATTCTATATCGAGTTTTTAACAGAAGTACGTGTCTTTAGGCCCCTTGAATACAAACAAAGCATTCTTAGAAAAAGGTCCGCCTATGTGTGTATGTGTGTGTGAATGGCATAATTCAAAAACGAAAAGTTGGTATTTAGGTTCAGTACTTTCCACAGATGAGACACAAAGTCCCCAAAATCCGCACACGTAAACTACCCTTTATATGGAACATTTTTCGAAAATTTTTATTCTCTAAAAAATGGGCATAAAAATTTTGATTAAGATGCCATACCTTAAAGATATTTCATGACAAATAAGATATATATCTTCAGTTTTCTGTGAATAGCCTGTGTAATCCTCATAATTCGCAAGGAAATTTGTATTATCCTGTATAACTGGTAAACGTTAAGCGATAGACGAAAGCGTACTACACAAAAAAATTATGATGTGTTACACTCACATTACTTTCTCTAATCTTGTACAAACTATTTTTACAAACGCTTATTCTCCATCTACTTCATGTTAATCGAAATAAACATTTGCAGACTCTATCTTATTGCTAATTTTCTTGTAGATGTAAGGGGAATGTATATTTACAAGGGCAATTTGCAAACACAGTAGCCTTTAAGCACATACATATCTCTTAATAGCTGGTTGCTAGGTGCAGCACCATTCCCTTTCCCACAGATTAATACTCTTTGCATATCCAAGACAAAAAAATGAATAACGAATTCCCATTTGAGAAAATAAATATTGAAAAATTTAAGGGAATAACAAGTAATATCTCGAAAATTGTTCACTCAACAAAAATAATGTATATGACATAAATTGTGTATTTTAACGCGATCTACATTTTTTGTGTAGTAAAATTTTGTCTATCTCTTATGGTTTACGAGTTATGCAAAAGTTGTTCACAATAAAGAATACTTTTGGAGACATTCCCAGGAAATTCAAGATATACATTTTATTTGTCATAAAAATATCTTAAACATATGACATTTTAATCAAAATCGTTAGAGCCATTTTTGAGAAAATTAAAATTTTCGAAAAATCTTCCATGTAAAGGGTACTCAGGGGTGGGGGATTTTCTTGAAAACCTTCGTGTCGCATCCTTGGAAGATACTGAACCTAAATGCCAAGTTTGGTGTTTATCCGACTGTTCGTTTCTGAGTTATGCTGTTCACAGACACACACGGACATGTTTCCAAAAATGCTCTTTTTGGATTCAGGGGGTCTCAAAACATGTATTTCCGGTGAAATCTCGGTATCGAATTTTTGGGTGGAATACAATACTTCCCCTACTTACTATACGTAGTAAAGAAAGTAAATATAGGTATCTTTAAAACACACAATTTATTTCAAATTTTGTGTGGTTCCGAAATATCCGTCTATAATGGTTCGAGTTGTTCAAAACTTAATCATTCTTTAAAATCCTTCCGATTTTCAGCTGCTTGTTAAACATGGCTTTGTATCTATAACGAAATGTGTAATGTAGCTATTTCCGGAAACGTTTATCTCGATTAAACTGAAGTAGATAGGAAAATAAACTTTCGTAAGAATTATTTGTATACCCCGTAATAACCGATAGAAGGTAGAGAAAATGATTTGAATGTAATCAGATTTTTTTTCTTTCTTTCTTTTTCATGTTCGTGCAAAGAGAACAGAATTTTCAAGGCCGCCACATAGCCACTGGCTTTGAAAATTTGCTTATTGCTTTAGCTTGTTGCATTATTTTTATACCTACAACCAAATGAGGAAGATTTATCTGTATTAACAAGAATTGGATAGAGGAATAGCTTCTGTAAGAATAGAGTGAGTAGAGAAATTCATCCGAATGTAACACATTTTTGGTGAAGTTACCCTGAATACTGGAAGGAAATTCTTTAGCTGAGAATCGAAACGTGTACCGCAATCATGTAACGTTTTAACCGTTAAGCTACCCCGTTTAACGAGCATGCAAACAGAATTCCTTTGGGATACCTCAGAAGAATCCCGGAATCTACTTTAACCAGGGTTTTATTCAACCACACTGGAGAGACGAATTGGAAATCTTTTTTTTCTCTCTCTCTCTCTAGCCCATACTCGAGCAGCGCACGGTGGGAAGAATTTGAATCCAACACCGGGTGTCGAACTATGGGTCGGTGTATCGTGGCTACAGTTTAACCACATCACGTCCTGGGGGACATGACAACAAGCCAGTGGTTACAGGCTATTGGCAGAGTAAGCCAAACGTCGAAACCACCTTGCCTCGCGTCGCCTGGGTTCCAATTTTTTCTCTCCGTTTTAACCTACTAACGCTTGCCTTTGTAGGCAGGAAGAAGAGAAAAACTATTCCATTCTATCCAAAAATTCAATATCGCAGTTTCAACGAAAAGCATGGTCTAAAAATGCTTGAGAAAGATATAAGTTTAAATAATTATGTGGGTGAATCTCTTTCGAGAATGTAAAACAACAATTTCAGAACGCCTTATTTGGAAAAATATTTTTGATACTAACAATTGCATTCCAATGATTTTTTATGAAATCCTAGTTTATACATGCGGACCGTCCCGCGTAAATGTTAATATCGCCTGCAACTCTTAGATACCAATGAATAAATAAGTGTAATTATTTGAATAAGATGCATATACATAGAGCCCTATCACTCCCGCGGGTCCACAAACCGTATGTGCTCTTATAGTACACTGAATAATAAGCAAGATTAACAATAATAATAACATAATAAAAGGAAAAGCATAGAAGAAAACGTGAGAAAAAAAACACTACAAGAAAACGCTTTGCAGGAAAAAAAGAAAACAATATTCAAACATAGCATCTTAAAATCAACAACCCACATAACAACGGTAAACCGTGTTCCGATGCATTACTATGCCTTATTATAATAAACAAAGAGCAGTTAAGAGAAAAAATAAGCATCACACTAACAATAAGTGAAAAAAATCTGATGTGTTACACTCACATGACTTTCTCTACTCTTGTACAAACTATTTTTACAAACGCTTATTCTTCATATGCTTCATGTTAATCGAGATATCGAGATGTTAATCTTATTGCTAATTTTCTTGTAGATGCAAGGGGAATATGGTAGGCTTTAAGCGATAGTCAAATATTTTAAGAGCTGGTTGCTATGTGGAGTATTCCATTCTCTTTGCATTACCAGCACAAAAAAATTAAACAAAATTAATAACAAATTCCCATTTGAGAAAAAGTGTAAGTTTTCGAAACTTTAAGGGAATAACAAGCAATATCACGAAAATGGTTCACTCAACAACAAAAAATGTATATGACATAAATTGTATATTTTAAGGCGATCTACAGTTTTTGTGCAGCAAATTTTGTCTATCTCTTATGGTTTACCAGTTATGCAAAAGTCGTTCACAATGAAGAATACTCTTGGAGACATTCCCAGAAAATTAAAGATTTATATTTTATTTGTCATGAAAGTATCTTAAATATATGATATTTTAATAAAAATCGTTAAATCCAGTTTTGAGAAAGATAAAATTTTCGAAAAATGTTCCACATAATCTGGGGTGGCGGGATTTTCTTGAAAACCTTCGTGTCGCATCTCTGGAAGATACTGAACCTAAATACCAAGAATGGTATTTATCCGACTGTTTGTTTCTGAGTTATGCTGTTCACAGACACACACACAGACCGACAGACACGGACATGTTTCCAAAAATACTTTTTTCGGATACAGGATGTCTCAAAACATGCATTTCCGGTGAAAGTTCAGTATCGAATTTTTGAGTGGAATGCAATACTTCACCTACTTACTATACGTAGTAGAGAAAGTAATAAACTTATGTGTTAAATTCACACAATCTTCTCTACCCTCCATCACCTCTTAGTGGATATACAAGTTATTGTTTAAAGTTTATTTTCCTACTTAATTTTAATCCATAAACCTTTGCAGAAATAGCTACATTACACATTTCGTTACAGATACAAAGACAGTAGAGATATCAAATGTTTAAGAACTGGTCCTAAAATTGCATACTGTTTCCATGACATCACGAGAAACAAATAAATAAATAAAATCTGAATTTACTATCCCGGCACCTTGGTCACTACATTAAAACTTTACGTTTATTCTCAGAACACATTTAGGTTTTATATTACACCAATTTTTTTCAAATAAAATAACCACAAATTACACAACGTCCTGAAAATGGTAATATAATAATAAATGAAGATAAAAGAAAGAAAGAAAGAAAGTAAGAAAGAAAGAGAACAGAAATTATTAGATTAGAGTGAAGGCGTTAAAAAACTTAATCGCGAGAAACAGCTGAAAGTCGACAGGACTTCAAAAGAAGGACTAAGTATTGAACAATTGGAACCGTTAATAACGGATATTTCGAAAATGGCTGATGTTACAAAATGTGTTTAAACAGATCTACATTGTTTGTGAAGTACGTTTACGTCTATCGCTTAACGTTAACCAGTTACAACATTATACAAAATTCATTACGAGTGAACGGCTTTACAAGCTATTCCCAAAAAATTCAAGATATAGATTTTATTTGTTATGTAAATGTATTTAATGTATCGCAATTTAATCAGAATCATTAGTCACTCTTCAGGAAATCAAAAAAATCTAGAAATATTATATTAAAGGCTGGTTTAACGTTATAAGTCTTGAAAATCTTCGCATCACATCTTTAGAATGCACTGGGGTTAAATAACGAATTCGTACTATGCATGTGGTAGAGAAAGTAATAAAAGTTCGTGGGTGGAGAAGGTCATGTGAATGTAACTCAGTAGATTTTTTATTTTCTCTACTATTTACACACGAGTAGAATACTATAGTATATAGGGGAAGTATATAGAGTATATATATATAAATAAATATATGTAAATGCACTTTTAGAAAAAGATCCTTGTGTCTGTAAACAGAATAACTCAGAAACGAAATGTCGGATAAATACCAAACTTGGTAATTAGGTTCAGCATCTTACAAAGATACGACATAAAGATTTTCAAGAAAATTCCCCCATGCCAGATTAACCTTTACATGGAAAATTTTTAGAAAATTTTGATTTTCTCAAAAATGGCTGTAACGATTTTCATTAAAATATCAGGTATTTTAGATATTTTCATGGCAAATAAAATGTATATCTTGAATTTTCTGGGAATGTCCCCAAAAATCCTCTTCTTTCTGAATGGCTTTAGCATAACTGATAAACCGCAAGACATAGTTAATATTTTTGTACACAAAAAAATGTAGAGTTCGTTAAAACGCACAATTTATACTCTACACATTTTATTTTGTCCGTGAACCGTTCCCGAGATATTCTTTGTTATTTATTTGAATTTTTCAATACTTGTACATATTCTCAAATGGCAATTTGTTATTCTTTTTTTATGTGCTGGACATTTAAACAGAATGATATGTTCCACATAGCAACTAGGTCTTAAAAGATTTGACTATCGCTTAAAGCCTACCATATTCCCCTTACATCTACAAGAAAATTAGCAATAGTTTCTGCAAATGTTTATCTGTAATTTGAATTAGAAGGAGAAGAAGCATTTGTAAAAATAGTTTGTATTGGAGTATAAAAGTTATGTGAGTGTAACACATCGATTTTTTAAAAACTTATTTTGGTAGTTACTGTATTATTTGAATGAGACAAACAAACCAGAGTATAAATGTAAAGCCATGGAAATAGGAACAGTTGTATGAATAGGAACAGTGTAGCCAACGTAGACTATGTCTGGGTATACATCTGTCACAGCTGTGCCACACATTAACATATTACACATTAGAAACACTCATGGTGCAGCTCCAGCTGTATTCCTGTTACATACAAACAGCCTCTATTGTGTCACGTCGCGGTGTAATGTAGCAAGGAAGACTGGAGTTACACCGGAGGTCTTCTTTGGTCACTACATTTAAGTTTTAGTGCGACTATAGTGCGTTTCAAACGCAAAACTACTAAGTTCTCTTACTACTTTCTATAGCAACCCTCTCAGCAGATGGAGGACGTACCGTATTCCACTAATATTTTCGATATGGAGATTTTGAGGTCCTGAATCCACAAAAAAGCATTTTAATGTATTTAAAACTTATAGGATAGGAATGGAGGGGCGCCCCCGGCAGAGAAGGATGAGGTAAGAGGAGACAGAGGGCGGCCGGATCAGGAGGCAAGACACGCAGAGCGCAGGGTTCCTACCGTTAACAGATGGCAGCTGGTGCAGCCGGATCCGTTCCCCCCTTGGGCTCTGACCACTCGTCGTGCTTCTGATGTTACTAGAAGTATGCTTGGTCGAACATACGTGCCCCATCCGTAAGGGTGTTGTTTGGATTGGGTTGGACTCGGCGGGCAGTTGTTCCCGATACGAGATTGGATACTCTGAGCGGTTCACGTGCAGGCCTCAAGGTCTGGTCTGGAGTGCCGATAGACAGCCCGCTAATGGGCTGTAGGCCCCAACGAGGTTGTTCGGTAGTCTTCCCCTTTAGGGGTTGACACGCAAGTTGCGTTCCACTTCCACCCTGTAATGGGGAACCCTCTGTGGGCTTTCACATTCCCTGAAATCATGGAAGCATTTCAACAAGAGTTTATTTCGATTTGCATGAAATAGATACAAACAAATTCACCGGGGTAGCGCAGTGGTTTCGTTCCCGGCTCTTGTGCTGAGGGCCCGGTCTTCATTCCCAGCTATGGGGTGGCGATTTTTATTCGGCCCAATCCGCCCCTTCACCTCTGATGTGTTCATGTGAAGCATCCCCAAGGCCAACGTGGTTCGGAGTCCACGGTAAAAGCTGTAGGTCCTCTTATTCCACCGTCACCCTCGTCATCACCCGCTGGGTGCCTCCAGCTCAGAAATAAGTCCGGTCATTGCTTGGCGGAACGAGGTATCCCCCGAAGGTTATAGGTCAAGTAGCGCTACATGATTACTATTATTGTTGTTATTATATGGTATTTTATTAAAAATTTAGAAACATTTTTCGGAAAATCAAAAATAACAAAAGGTTTTCCATGTATAGGATAGTTTGTATTTGTGTTTCCTTTCGTATTCTAGGAATATGCTGAAATTAAATACCAAGTTTGACATCTTTCCGAATTTTGTTTCTGAGTTGTTATGTTCACAGACAGATATACGGAATTGTTTCTAAAAATGCTTCTTGCTAATTTCCGAGGGCCTCTAAACGTGCATTTTCGGTGAAATCTCAATACTGAATTTTTGTGTTGGAAGCAATATTTCTTATACTTGCTATAAGTAAATTGTAGCGAACGCGATGGCTCAGGAGGTAACGTCTATGGCTCACATTCGGGAGGTCGTGGATTCGCTTCCCATGGTCCCTTTTCGGGAGTTTCCCCGGATAGCTGGGCGAATGCTGGGAAGGATGATTTCATCCCCCGAATTTTCAGCCCCCCCCATTTAACCTCCATTCTCATTTCCTTCACCTTCCTCTGCTAGGTTTCTTTCAGTTTTGCAAGTGTCGGCGAGAGGTCTCGGTGTGTGCATGACAGGGGAAAAGGACGCTCTGAGTAAATCTTCGTCCCCCGGAATGGGACGGTCTCGGGACCAACTTCATAGTTGTAGGACACCAGACACAAGGGGTCTGCGCCCCCACGCACCCAGGGGAGCGAGCGTCATCCCCGAGATCTTTTCCATGGGCAGGCACCTGGTTGCCTAATCCGCCCCCTACCCATTACAGGGTGGAAGTGTATACACCATTTACGCGCGTCAACCCCCCGGCTATCCAGGGCGGTACCGAAGGACCTTGAGGGTCTCGCATCCCCGCCCAGACGTACCCAATCTCCCATGGGTATCGGTAACCACTGTCCCGCCGAGTCCAACCCAATCCGAACAACTCCCTATCCGGAGGGCAGTACCACGAGTGGTCAAGGTCCACAGCGCCCGCACCACGGCAGACCGAAAGGACAGTGGAATTTTAAAAATCAAGTCACTATATATGCTGGCTTTAAAATGCTATAATCTTTTCAGAAAATGAGAAGCAAATGAATTCGGGCTGTATATGTGGACGACTGAAACTAATAACAAAATGGTTGATACAACAAAGTATTTTTTTATTGTAAGTTTTTATCCACCTCTGATAGTTTATCAGGTATACAGAATTATACAATTCATTTGGAATGAAGAGAAATTCACAGAGAATTCAGGACATTCATTTTATTATTGATGAAATAACATGTAGCATTTTAATCCAAATCGTCTGAGTTATTTTTGAGCAAATCAAGAATGAAGAAAACCTTTCCATGTAAAGGGTATTTAGCGATGGGAGACCTTTCTTGAAAACCTCGTGTTTCATCATTGCCTTTGAATGGAGAGCCTTAAGCGAACCAATGCTCTATTCCATCGGCTCATGTTTCTAAACGAAAACATGCTAAATAGATAGGAAAGGAGGTAGATACTCGTGCAGCCTGCTGCTTTAATGATTTATGGAAAAAGCTAAAACACCTGACGCAACGCATCGCATTGTTTCTCTACTCGCTTGTCTTAAATCAGTGACTGCAGCTGAACCGTTCAATGTACTGACTGAACTTTTACTAGGAGTGTCACGGAGGGCACGTTTTTTGGCACCCCTTTATCCGACCTGTAGTATTGTCTTATAGTTAGACAATCTGTACCGTAGGAGATGGCTCCGTGATAACGTGTACGCTTTGCATTCGGGAGGTCACGGGATACATTCCAGTCGACTGCCCACCATGAACTTGGGTTTTTCGTGGTTTTCCTTGGTCGGTAGGTGAATTCTGGGGTTTCTCATTCATCACGATTTTCTTTCCCTCATTTCCCTTTCAAGGAACGAGCATTCCCCGCGGGCTGTCTAGTTCGACGGGTCGTTCATCGTCCCCTCTGGGCAGCTCCCGGACCTGCTGTATTTCTTTCACTTCATCCCATCCTCCTTGGCGTTAACACCTACAGTAGATCCCATGTAGGTTGCAGTACGCGAGATGTATCCCTCCTTTGTATGCCCTTTACCCTATAGATGATCTCGTATAAATAGTTTGAGGATTACTTAAATCAATTTCCTTGCCTTTCAATATTTGTTCCTCTATTACCGACTTAAACGCTCTCTTGTGTAGTTGAAAGGAATGCAGAATTCACGTTAGCCGGAGCATGTGCAATTTTCCGTTGCATTAAAAATAGATTAAGCAGAGGACAATAATGAGATATGCCGTAGAAGTTTGAAGTTCTTTCCTCCACCAGCACGGCGGCGTTCCGTCATTTAAAAGTCAAATGTTGGTTATCGGGGGCCCTCGCCCGACTTGAGCTCGTTCAGAAGGCGATTAACGGTGGGTCAATAACTCCGGCTTTGATCTACCAAGAGGGATTAAACTACTAATTCTTGAGGGTACGCTGTTCTACACGACCAGAATCTATCGCTTTTATCTTCTCGCTGACAAAGCTAAAAGGATTTTTTCTCCCCATTTTCGTTTCGAAACGGTTATTGCTGGATAACGCTTTTCAAGCGATGTTGAGTTGTGGATAGTTCACTTTTAATCACCTGTGAGCAGGGTCATTAATTCGGGTGCTTTTAAGTTGACCATGTATTGGCTTTCCACCTGTTTTAATAATGGGATGAAAATGCCCTTCAGGTAAACTCATTTACAAAGCCATTTGTGATGCATAACGGTGTTTATTCTTTCTATACATTCTCACATAGGATTCGGGGAGTAGTAAACATTCCACACGTGTTTTATATCCCCATTTAAAGGATAGAGTAGTATTGCCGAGCTCTTTATGTTAACGTGTTACATGGCTTTGCTTTATACACAGGATCTTTGGTACAAAACCTGACCTGGGTAGCACGACATGGCACCAGCACTCTCTCTCTCTCTCTCTCTCTCTCTCTCTGTCCTCCCTTCTTAAATCTGTATTCCTGTGAATCTGTACGTAAATATAAGAAAATTATCTCTTACCTCACAGCAAATCTGTATGCGCAGAGGCCACTGAAACCCCAACTTATACTAACTTCGATAGTGGTTTTCGTGGCGAACGTTCAAGATTTTCGCCAATTTTGTTTAATGTTTCTTCAGTTAACACTGCACTTCTTTGTATGTGTTTCTTGTTTTGCACTGAACTAGTCTCAAATTTATTCACAAGATCGTAAATTTACCTTCTGGAAGGAAACAATTGTTCAGAAAACTCCAGGATGAATTCTTTACGAACTCGACGAACAGATTCGTATTTAAAATAACGTTTACATACAAATATACATTGTGATAAAGCTAAATGCCTTCCCAATCTCGCAAATGAAAGTGGACTACTGACGCTAATGACTACGTGGTAACTGAAGGACAGAAAGCCTGTCGTGAATGCGGGGAGTGGGGAAGCCAGCCGCAATAGCTCTAACGTACAACACCTCAGTTCATTGTTGTCACAAGCACCAATTTTGATGACCTAAGAATGTTTGAAAAATACCTATAAATGTGAATTTAAAATTTTAAAAAATGTAATAATAATTACAAAAAGTCCAAAACTGGATTTAATTTATTAAAATTAGTTTTCAGAAATTTATAAATTAAATTGTACATGGGTACTACTGGTATACGAGTGGAAAATGTAGATGCAAGAATAATAAGACAATTTAGAACATTATCCAATTTGTTCCAAGTTCTTGTTTTTAAGAATATGAAAATAAAATTAAAAGAATTGTTTCTAAACTGCTCTTACAAAACTGCAGCATTTCTCAGATTATACAAAATTCATTGCGAATAATGAGAACTTCACAACCTGTAACAATAGCAACCAGTACGCACTTATTAACGCGAAAAGGGAAAACTGACCTGTCTCATCCTTATTTTCGGACATTAATACATAACTGTTCCCCTACAATAGCCATCTCTACACACAAACAACACTTTTCAGTCTATTAAAAGAGAATGTGATGTATTTTTTCCAAGAATGCGAGTAAATTATATAAAAAATTAATTTTATTTCTCAGTTGAATAGTTAAATTTCTGAAATTGAAGAGTTGTCCTTAAGTAAAATGTCAGTAACATGAAACTCTATATATAATGAATGAAAATGCAAGAAACGACTGAATAAAGACGCTAAGAGGAAAAAATTACAAAATAATGACGTCAAATTGAAAATAGAAAATTGCATATAATGACCAAAAGATGATCTACTAAATATCATTTTGATAATCTGGGGTCAATCATAATTATTTATGTAGTTGTACGTTGACAATGCCTATGATGCAAAAAAATCAAAGATGACGTGATCCAGGCGCCTTATCACAGTTTTACTGTATCTACCATGTAATATACCTAGTAAATAGAGAAATGATTCTATTCCCAAATATTTGGATATCGATATTTCACCGTAAACACAAGTTTTGAGTCTTCTAAATCCAAACAAAGGCATTTTCAGGAAGGTTCCGCGTCCATGTGTGTCTAAGAACAGCATAACTCTAAACCGAAATGCTACATAAATGCCAAGGATCATAATTTAAGCTCAGTATCTTCTTAAAATGCAACACCAAGACTATCAAGAAAATCTATGCATGCCAAACTGTCCTTTATATGGAAAAAGTTTCTTTATTTTTCGTTTTCTCAAAAATGGTTGTAACGAGTTTTATTAACAGGCCATATGTTTAAGACACTTGCATGGCAAATAAAATGTATAACTTGAATTTTCTGGAAATAGATTCATTCTGCATACATTTTTATAACTTGTGAACCGTAAGAGGTAGACAAAAACGTCCTTCACAAAAGATATAGATCCCGTTAAACCACACAATTTATGTGAAGTAACTTTTTTGTGGCGTTAACCATTTTCGAGATATTCTTTATTATAGTCTTGAATTATCAGATACTTTTTTTAATTATAAGAGCGGTATTCGTTTTTAATTTTCTACTACGTTTAGCAAGTAGGGGAAGTATTGTATTCCACACAAAAACTCGATGTCGAGATTTCACCGTGAAACATGTTTTGAGGCACCCTGAATGAAAATAAAGTATTTTTGGAAACGCATCTCTGTGTGTGTGTCTGTGTATATGTGTGAACAACATAACTCAAAAACGAAAAGTCCAATAAATATCAAACTTGGTAATTAAGTTTAGTATCTTCTAAGGATGCGACACGAATATTTTAGAAAATTCTTCCATCCCAACTACCCTTTTCATGGAACATCTTTCCAAAATTTTTATTTTATAAAAAATGGCCCTAACGATTTTTATTAAAATGCCATATATGAAAGATATTTAAATTATAAATAGAATGTGTATCTTCAATTTTCTATGAATAACCCAAGAAGTCCTCTTCATTCCGAAGGAATTTATAGAATCTTTTATTGCTTATAAACGTTAAGCCATAGACGAAAACCTACCATACAAAAAATGTAGATATTTTTAAAACGCACAATTTACTTAAAATACGTTTTTTGTAGTATAAGCCGTTTCTGAGATATGCGTTATTAAAGGTTCAAATTGCTCAATACTTGTTCACTGTTTTAAAGTCCCATCGATTTTCAGCTTCAGTTGTTGCATGGAATCAGTGTTGAATTATAAGACCAGTATATAGCGACCAGTTCTTAAACATTTGACTATCGCCCTTCTTTTTGTCTTTATAACGAAATGTGTAATGTACTTAACTAGGTATTTTTGCAAAGGTATATTTGAATGAAATGTAGTAGATAGAAAAATAAGCTTTAGTAAGAATACTTTGTATATCCAGTAATAATGATAGAGTGTAGAGAAAGCCATGTGAATGTATCATATCAGAAATGTTTTTCCCTCACGGTCGTGCAAATAAAACAGAATTTATTTATATTGTACATACAAGGAAATATGTAATAAAACCATTTATGCAGTTTTTACTTTCTCTACTGCGTATAGCAAGTAGGGAAAGTATTGTATTCCACCCAAATTCGATACTGTGATTTCACCGGAAATACATGTTTTGAGACCCCCTGAATCCAAAAAAAGCATTTTTGTAAACATATCCGTGTGTGTGTCTGTGTGTGTGTGTCTGTGAGCAGCATAACTCAGAAACGAACAGTCGGATAAACACCAAACTTAGTATTTAGGTTCAGTATCTTCCAGAGATGCGACACAAAGGTTTTCAAGAAAATCCCCCACATCAGATTACCCTTTACGTGGAACATTTTTCAAAAATGTTAATTTTCTCAAAAATGGCTCTAACGATTTTGATTAAAATATCATATGTTTAAGATATTTTCATGACAAGTAAAATGTATATCTTGAATTTTCTGGGAATGTCTCCAAAAGTATTCTTCATTGTGAACGACTTTTGCATAACTGGTAAACCATAAGAGATAGACAGAATTTTACTACACAAAAATGTAGATCGCGTTAAAATACACAATTTATGTTATATACATTTTCGAGATTTTGCTTGTTATTCCCTTAAACTTTTCAATACTTATTTCCTCAAATGGGAATTCGTTATTCATTTTTTGTCTTGGATATGAAAAGAGTATTAATCTGTGGCAAAGGGAATAGTCCTGCACATAGCAACCAGCTATTAAGGGATATGTCTATGCTTAAAGGCTACTGTATTTCTATATTGCCGTTGCAAATACAAAACAAGGGGAACATAGTACGCCTTAAGCGATAGTCAAATATTTTTAGAACTGGTCGCTATGTGTAAAATGTAATTCTCTTTACATGTCAAAAGATCGTTTCTGCAAATGTTTATCTTGATTAATATGAAATAGATGCAGAATGAGGTTTGTAAAAATAGTTTGTACAAAAGTAGAGAAAGTCATGTGAGTATTACACATTAGATTTTTTTATCTTCACTAGCATGCAGTAAATGGAAAAGCAGGCTTTTTGCTTTTTCTGCCACGCACTTACCAAGTAGAGAAGGTATTCATTCCACCCAACAATTTGATACCGAGATGTAGTTCGGAAATACATGTTATGGGAACCCCTAAATAAAAAAAGGGTTTTAGAAAAAGGTCTGCGTGTGTGTGTGTGTGTGTGTGTGTGTGTGCGCGTATACGTGTGCATAACACAAAAACATTAAGTGGATGAATAGCAAATTTGGGATTTATGTTAAGAATCTTCCAAAGATACGATAAGAATACTTTCAAGAATATCCCCCACCCCAACTGGCCTTTAAATTTAACATGTCTCTATCGATTTTAATTAAAATACTATATATTAAAGATATTTATATGACAAATAAATTGTACATTCGGAACTCTCTAGGAATAGCCTGTGAAGTCCACTTCGTGTGTTTTGAATTTGAATTTTGTATAATCTTGTAGAACTTGATAAGCGTTAAGCGATAGGCGAAATCTCAGTACATAAAAAACACAGTTTATTTCAAATAACTTCTTTTGTGGCATCAGTCATTACCGTGGTGTCTGTTATTAATGTTTCGAATTGTTCAATACTTAGTCAACCTTTTAAATTCTTCTCGACATTCAGTTATTTCCTGCGATGTCATGGAAACAGCATGGAATTTTAAGGCCAGCATATAGCGTCCAGTTATTAAACATTTGACTATCGCTGTTCTCTTTGTATCTATAACGAAATGTGTAATGTAGCTATTTCTGCACAGGTTTATTTGGATTAAAATGCAGCAGATAGAAAGATGGTGAATGTATTACTCGCGCAAAACTTCTGGAATCGTGACCTTGACTGCCACCCCAGCTGCCGAGCCTAGGAATGGTTTATGTTTAGCTTAATCAACGAAAGCAATATAACACCTTTGCTTACTGACAGTGCGTAACACATACAGTCTGCATAGAAAGTGTCCGCATCTGGTTGTAATTTCAAAGAGAGCAGTGCCTAAATAGTGCTTATTTGTGATATTTATAACCATGGCTCCTACATTTTCAAAGTTAAGTGGTAAGATATTACATAGTCAAAGCAGGGAAATAATTACAAATGTTCTCGACTTCATGAAGCAAGAAGCAGAGATGAAGGAAGAAAATATATGTTCATCCGAGTTCCACAAAAGCCTTAAGAAAGTGAAAGAAAGAGTAGCCAAAGCAACTGGTGTTTCACCGAGTTCTGTTTCCAGAGTTCTCAAAGTTAAGAAAAAACACATGGATGAAGGAGTACCATTTCACACACCTGGGAAGACATAAGGTTTCTAAACGTGTTACAGAAATAGACGATTTCGACAAATGCGTCATTCGGCGCACGATTCACAATTTCTACATGGAAGAAAAAACTGTGCCAACAATAAGCAGATTGCTCATCAAGCTGAAAGACAGCATAAATTTTCAAGGTGGTGCTACAAGTCTCAGAAAAGTTATAAAAGATTTAGGGTTCAAGTGGAAGAAAACCAAATCAAATAAAAGAGTTCTAATAGAAAAGCATGACATACGATCTCAGGGGGAAGAGTACCTTACTCTTCTCCGGAGGTACAAATCAGAGGGTCGAACTATAGTATATGAAGATGAATCATACATACACAGCAATCATACAACACCTAAAAGTTGGAGTGACGATAGAGAATTAGGTTTGCGGGCACCTGTTGCCAAAGGGCAAAGACTTATCATCGTTCATGCTGGTAGAAAAATTGGCTTCGTTCCAAATGCCCTTCTCATTTACAAGTCGCAACAAAAAACAGGAGATTTTCATCAAGAAATGAATACAGAAAATTACATGAAGTGGATCAACACCATGTTGATACCTAATATACCTGTTGGGTCTGTTCTGGTTATTGACAATGCTTCTTACCATAACACACATTGACAAACCACCTACCTCAAATTTCTTGAAACAAGAAATGAGAGCTTGGTTACTTAGGCATAGTATAGCTTTTCATGAAAGCATGAGTAAAACAAAGCTATATAACTTAATTAAAGCCAACAGACCGCTTCAGAAGTCCTACATACTTGACCAGATATTAATACAACATGGCCATAATGTACTTAGACTGCCACCATATCACCCAGATCTAAACCCAATAGAATTAATCTGGGCTGATGTCAAAAAATGGGTGGCATGCAGAAATATCACTTTTAAATTAAAAGATGTGGAGCAGTTATGTCGCCAGCGATTTGCTGAAATTGGAAGACCAGAATGGGAAAATATATGTCGACATGTGGAACAAATTAGAATCATTATTTCGAAAAAGATGGAATTGTAGAAAATCAAATAGAAAGAATTCTCATACAGGATAATGGTGCAGAAAGTAGCGACAGCAGTGATGACGGCAATGATAAGTGATTCCGCAGATGAGGAAGGGCTGTCAGGTGTGGAAGAATTGGAGGTAGATGATTGACAGTGATTTTATATTAAGCACTTTTACAGCGTGGATTTAAATATACTGTATATAACTAAGTTTATCAGTGTAGTGCAGTACATAGCCGGTGTGCGTATATTTGACAATGACTGTCCCAGGCACTCCTGCAGCATGATGACGACCGGCAGACACCTGATCCGGTAAGTAACTCGCTTCCTAGCTGTCATTAAGATTTTCACGCGTCTAGAACTGTTGCGCCAGTAATAACACAACGGATATTTTAAGAATAGTTTGTTGAAGAATGAGTAGAGAAATTCGTGTAAATGTAGCACATCAAATGTTGTTTTTTAAACTAAACATCAAAAATTCTATTTGTTTCATTAAAAACAATCAATATTGCATTCTGGTCCTTCCTTAAGGTCAAACAGCTCGTTGTATTGTTATTGCCAATATTTACGAGAACTTCATGCATGAACTGTTTGTACAACATGGAGAAATGTATGATGGTGGTCTATCCACAAAGATAAGGGACCTTGGTAGCGTTGAAATAAATGTTTCAGAGGGCAGTTAATCAAAACAGACTGCATAATTATTCCAACAAAATATTCAAACACAAAAATTAGCATTCAGAGATAACACAAGTTTCTCCCGTCACGCAGAGCCTCTGTTTTTACGGGCGAGCTAACACGCAATGTCTTATCACCTCCATATTGTGGGATTCTCATCCTAACAACTGGAATTTATTTTCCGTGGTTATAATGATGCCAAGTTATCACTTACTGCATTCTTGCTGCAGTGTGGACAGAATGATGGATTTGGTTTCCGAAATGCTTTCATAACAACGGTCCTACACTCAGAAACTTACAAGCAGAGTACACACTCTCACGTTAAAACCACAATAATACTTCAATTGGAAAGAAAATATTACAACTTTTATCTCGAATAACAAATGTGCGAGTCGCATTTGGTTCGATCCCCGGTGACCGCCCAACGGATTTTTCGTGGTTTCCCCGGATCGGAGGGCGAATGCTGGAGTGGTTCCCCTTCTACCATGACTTTCCTGTCCCTCATTTCCTGTATCCATCATCTCCCTCATTGTGATCTGTTTCAGGACCAAGCGACGGTGTTTAGCGGGTTAGGGAGCAAGATCCGGGTTGTAGGGAGGGTGGTCGATGATGTCCCACGGAAGCTGGTTCAATAGTGTGGTGGTCTTCTGGGCTATATGAGGTCGTGCGTTGTCGTAAAGGAAGATAACGCCCTCGGTGAGAAGTCCTGGCCATTCCCTCCTGATGCTTTGTGCAATCGTGTCAAGGTCTCGCAGTATTGATCAGTGGTAACTGTATGATCTCTTTCCAAAAACTCCAGGATTATGACACCCGCACTGTCTCAAAACACTGTGGCCATCAGCTTTCCAGTAGATGGTATCACTTTAAACTTCTTTGTCTTTGGAGAGGAGGGGTGTTTCCATTCCATTGACGACCGCTGTTGCTGGGAGTGACAATGTGGTGAAGAAAACTGTTCCCCTCCGTGGAGAACCGTTTCAAAAGTTGCAGACTTGCCCCCATGCGCTTCTTCTTGTGTTGCTTGGGTAGATTTCGTGGAACCCATCGGGAACAAGTTCCGGTACTGCAGAATATGGTGAACAATGTGACGAACGCTTCCGAACGACATTCCCAATTCTACCATCCTATGCCGTAGCGTAATCCTCCTGCTGTCCTGAATCAGCTCCTCCACGCAAGCTGTGTTCAAATCTGTTGATGCCGTACTGGGTCAGCCACTATTATCCTAGTCGTTTTCTCTACCGGTCGCAAACTTATTGACACTATTGTGCGATATGCCGACGAGACATTACAGTCTCTCCATAAACTTCTCCCAGCTGCCGGTGAATTTCAGCCCTGGTTACATGTTTTGCCCACAGAAATCGAATAACGGAGCGGATTTCTTCGCGAGAGCAGTTTTCCAAACGAGTCGCCAGTTGTTTTACCTACAACTAGCGCTGTAGGTGGCCGGTGACTGAAACTCAGCACAGTTAACAACCGCATGTATTAACTGTATAGAAACTAATTTCTCTATAACGGACGAAACTCCAGGAATATTGAGCTTGTAACCTTAGTTTCTCAACATATTATTATATAATATATTCACTTGCACCTCAAAATATCTTCAGTTTGAAAACATTTACTGAATACACCATTAAATAGCACTATAGAATGTAGACAAATTAAACAGAAAATCATGAATGTACCGGATGGATTGTGGTGGTTTTTATTTTAGTAGGAGAAAAAGAAACTTGAAAACTCGATGAGTGAACATCAAAGGAACATTAATTTAAAACAAGTAGTTAAATCTGATGTTGATAATCATTTTTGGACGTCAAACCATTAGGTAGACAGTGAATAAAGTTACTGGAGATAATTCAAACTACTTTACAACTGGATAAATGAGAAAAAAATATTAATTCATTAAAACATTAACATTAACTTTGAAATTCTGCCATCTGATGTCATGATGCAATTTACCCAATCAGCTCATTGTAGATAGGAGAAGAGAGACAGAGGAGTTATCCATCTGTATCTCAGAGGGCAGTATTACATAAAATAGAAGAAATAGATCCGACTAAGTAACTGGTCACACCAGAGTGCAGCAGATTATTCTTCCACGTCTTATACAGGGGACAAGAGCCTTGCAGTCGACCTTCAGCTGAAGATGGAATGAAAGCACATTCCAAAAACGTTCCTTCCATTCCAGCCGGAACCATGTGATGCATGTTAAAAGTATAGTGTTGACACAGCAAGCTTTGCAATGAGATTGCCATCACTTTGGATACTACTTTACGTGATTATAAAATAGCTAAAGGGTATTCAACGAAAGGGGACACCTCGCGCACTGCAACCTAGATGAGATCTATTGCTACTGTCACCCCCAGGAGGGTAAGTGAAGTAAGCTAAAAGCTGCAGGAGGATGTGAGGTCCGTAACATTCCGAGCTCGAAGACCCGTCCCACTACTGGAACTGCCTAGAGAGTGCAATGAATGACCCGCCGACGAAGCAGCTTTCTAGTGTCTTTGGGGAGTACTCTTTCCTTTCAGCAGTGATGCCCAAGCTTAAGCGAAACAGGGGGCCCTGATTTACCCTCACGCATTGTTCGCAGAGCTGTGACACATTTATGGGCTCATGCCAGTCACGAACTCTAATGGCCTACCTTGGACCATGCCATTGCTATAAGCCGTCTGAGTGAGTGAAGGGGAAATGCTTCATACCACAAAACGGAGGTGGGGTGAAGCGACAATATGACGTCATTAGCTCATTAGATAAAATGTTGGGCTTCGCTGCTTTGAGTAAGCTTCCTCGCTATCCGCTCGGCACCGCCATATGCCACGAAACCTAGAAGTATACCTAAACCATGAGAAGAAAATGGAATTCTTTTTCTACTTCACGGTTTTAGGCCGTTTTTAGCCTGTTCCGGCTCCAAAATCTTGTGCCCATCTCTTTTTTGGTCGTCCTAGGTTTCTGTATCCTTGGTGTCTGTAGTTATGTGTTCCTCGGGGTATCCTATTTAAAGTCATTCTTTCTAAATGTTGTTTACAGTTAGTTCTATATTCTATTATTACTTTATTTAACTCTTCTTCTATTTTTAACTTTTGCCTTATTTCGTTGTTTGCTTTTGTATCCAGCCTTGTGTATCCTGCTATAGGTCTAAGAAATTTCATTTCAGCTGTGGGGATGGCCTTGCTTTATACAATTTTATTACTGAATCTTTTCTAATTTTATTTTTAGTGTTCTCTTTATGGTCCCCGTTATATAATTGAATTTATTTAGCTTTTTATAATGTCTGTTTCAGACCCAATGTTATTTCACATCCTAGAAAATTAAATATTCGCACTTGTTCTATACATTTATTTTCTATAATTATATTAGACCGGACCAAGTGAGTACCTTTGAATGCCATAACTTTAGTTTTTTCAGTTGAAATTTCCATGCTGTATGTTTTTGATATTAAATTTAGTTTGTATAGCATCCTTTGAAGTTCCTCTTCACTTTTAGCTATTAATATCTGGTCATCTGCGAAGACCATTGTCTTTACTGTTTTTGACCCCAAAATAATCCCTCCTACTGTTTGTTGCTTCCATGATCTAATCATGTCGTCAAAATATAAATTACAAAGAGTGGTTGACATTGGCCAACGTTGTCTAACACCTTTTAGAATTATTATGGGTCCTCGATTATCTATTTTATGGAATGAAGAATAAATTATAGAAACAAAATCGTGCTAAATGACAAATCACACATCATTCGCCTACTGACCAGGGAAAAACTCAAAAAATTCCCCAAGGTGGACAAGAATTGATTCTCATTTCGTTCGGTAAATACACGCAATTGTGGAGTTAATTGTTCCTCCACATAAGCCGTGTGTTGGACAAGGTTCTAAAGATAGAATCAGACTAATGAAAAGTTCAATGCTATGGCCGGGAATTGAACCACCGATCCTCCGGTTTCTGTCCGATTGCTCTAACTACTAAGCTACCATAACAATATGCAGGTTACGCATTAAATTCCTCAACTGATTTGCATTTTTTCCGATAAACCACAAGAAGACCTCAAATTGTATTGAGACACATACTCCAATGGCGACTTACAATGCTGTAAGTACTTTTAAGTCCAGACTTCATAATTTCGACCACTATTAGGTCAATTAATGGAGTTAATTGTTCTTCCACGCAAGCCGTGTATTGGACAAGGTTGTTAAGGTATAATCAGACAACTGAAAAATTCAATTTCATAGCCGGGATTTGAATCACGGATCTCTAATTTCCGTTCGGTAGCTCTAATAACTGAGCTACCATAGCAACATACCGGTAGGACGTTGAATTCGCCAACTGATTCGCATGTTGTCCGGTACACCACAAGGAGATCTCAAACTGTATTGAGTTTATCGCGGTAATCTCGTGTTATCTTATTTGCTGAGCGCCTGTTATTGTTTTACTATTTTGAATTTTGGGTTCTTTGTCCTCCGGCTAGCTATTATTATTCAGTCGAGCAAATCTCTTGAACAGGGTGTGTAAACGTAAAGGAGTTGTTACTAAAAGATAACACTGATAAAAGAATTTGTTTTTACACTTTTATTGCCGTCACACTTCATTAATATCACATGTTTACTCTTGATACACGCCCGACTGAAACTGTTGTATTTTCCAATGTAACTATTATCACTTATTTGCCGCACATTATTAATTCGCGTATTTCACATCTTTTAACTAACTTTACAACGCGAGAGATTCTGCAGAACTGCGCGACGTATAACCCGTGAATGATTCTGTTGAACTGCTCGACGTGTAACCCGTGAATGGTTCTGTTGAACTGCGCGACGTTTGCCTTATGAATGATTCTGTAGAACTGCGCGACGTTTAACCCGTGGATGATTCTGTTGAACTGAGCAACGTGTAACTTGTGAATGATTATGTAGAACTGCGCGACGTGTAACGCGTGAATGATCCTGATGAACTGCGCGACGTTTGCCTTATGAATGATTCTGTAGAACTGCGCGTTACTCGTCTCTGGCACGGAATTTATACTCCCTCACCCCAATATGCCTAAACATTATAATCGAGCTGCTATTGGTTAAAAAAGCGCACTAACATTAGCGTCTATTTCTATATCCAATCAAAATTACGAACACACATGCTCTAGGGAAGATATTCCCTCCATTTCTAAAGAAAAGCGCGCTACTCTGACGTCATTTGCTTGTCTCTTCTAATTAATAAACAACTCACCCCCTCGCTCATTGTTATCCGCTCCTATTGTCAGTTTCAGTGAGGCCGTGTAAACTTATTTCCTAACAATGCTTATAATTAACAAACATCTCAAATCATTGTCATACAATGATGTTCATTTACACTACAATCACTCTGGCATTTACAATGTTGTGATATAAAATACTGCCACAAGATACATACTCCAATGGCCACTTAGAATGCTATAAGTACCTTAAAGTCCCGAGCTTCATAGTGTTAACCACTATTAGGTCAATTAATGGAGTTATTTATTTTTCCACACAAACCGTGTGTTGGAAAAGGTTTGAAAGGTGGAATCAGACTACTGAAAAATTCAATGCCATGCCCAGGATTTGAACCACGAATCTCTCGTTTCCGTCCGCTTGCTCTAATCACTGAGCTACCATGGCAACATGTCAGTATGACATTAAATTCCCCAACTAATTCGCATTTTTCCCGATAAACCACAAGGAGATCTCAAATTGTATTGAGATGACATACCCCAATGGCGACTTACAATGCTGTAAGTACTTTAAGTCCCAGGCTTCATATTTTCGACCAATATTAGGTCTGATTCTACCTTTCCACATCCCATTGTGATTAATAAAATACGTTACATAAGCTTCGTGTATTGTAAAATGTTATTTTAAGAACCACTTGTGTCTCAGAGTAGTCTCATTATATCCCCCCCCTCTTTGTTGTGTTTGCTGCAATTTATGTGGCCTTCTTCACAACAACACACCTGCTGGTTGTTCATTTGCTGAAGTGACATTTTATTAGCTGCGTGATGCTAATGCTGATTAAACTTTTGTTGTTTTTTGAGTACTGGTGTAACCTATGCCTTAATAATGTTTTCTTTTGTTACAGGTAAGAAGCCATCTATAAAGCGTGCATAGAAACAGGAATCAAGACTAAAAAGGCAAGGTTATCCACGTTGTTTGTAGAAAGTTTATTTTATTTTAGGTCGCATGAACAACTAGGTCATGAGCGACTGTGTAAAATACATGTAACGTTACATTGTCTTTCAGTAAACGGTATTGAAAATAACAAACAAACAATATAGCACAAGCCAGAATTATAACAGTGTTTTAAAATATAAAAACAAGTATACAATGAAAGTTAAGTATAGCGTTAAAATCTTTACAATACTAATAGTATATTATGCTATGAGACTATAATGGTAGTAACTAAAACGCGCGAAACGAGGTTAATAATTATCATACGAGCGTTTTAATCACCATTATAGTAAAGTTTCATACGACTGTTTATGCTCGACCATGTATCTAAATTAAAGGTTTCATAAGTATTCGTTTCTGGTTTGAGTATGTGTTACAATCGTTATTCCTTTATCTATGGTTACAATACAATGACCTTGTAGCACCTGTGTCAAAGTTGCTAGCGTTGTGAGATGTACTACGCAGAATAATCGATACTTGCGCTTTCACAATGTTACGTGGCCACTTCTGATTGGTCGAATACCAATACTTTAATGAACAGGTGTACTTTAATGAGCCCCATTAAAGTACTGCTACCAGTCGTATAAATACTACATTTTGGTATGGTCGAGCATAAACAAACACATAATACAGTGGGGAAAAAATCACAATGACATTTGATAGTTTAATAACATGGATAAATGTAATAGTTATTGCGTCATTCAGTACTTCCTTTTATCCTGGAGGACCTTTGCATTTTAGTCTATAAGGTTCTAAATGTTTGCATTCAAATATATGTTTTTTCTTTTCGTTTTTTATTTTGATCAGTTTTGATGGTTTTACAACTAATGTACAGAGTGATTATTTTGAAAAATGTGGAAATATCGAAAATGATACATTTTAAAATGTATCAGAACTTAAAATCTCCATAAACTGACCTTAAACTGATCTTCCTTTTTTAATTTATTTAGCGTTTATTTGTAAGTAGGTGTATGATTTAATTTTAGAAATCACTTCATTGAGCATTTATATACCTATACATGGACATTGTAAGGTAGGTATTGCGTGCACAATGCTAGAGATTATTCTAATGGTGTGTTCAAATCTGTTGTATTCAATATACTGTAAAATATTAAAATTTGTTTTTAAAAATCGAGAAAAACGTTTTACAATAGGAATTAAGTGAGCATTTTTACTTTCCCTATTTCTTACCTATGATAGATGAGGAAGTATTGCATTCTATCCAAATTTCTATTACGAGATATAACCGGAATTACATGCTTCAAGGTCCCTTGTACCGAAAAAAGAGCTAAATTACCAGACAGGTGAACGTAGACTTTCAATAAAATGGGACATTTTTTATTATTTTTTATTTTCTACAAAAATGGCTGTAACGATTAAGATTAAAACACCACATGCTTAAGATCTTTGCATAATTACAAAATCTGATGTGTTACATTCACATGACTTTCTTTGCCCCCTTCTCTAATTACTGAGTATACAAATTATTCTTACTTTGTTTTAATCGAGATAAACTTTTCCGGAAATAGCTGCATTATACATTTAGTTACGTATATAAAGGGAATAGCGATAGTCAACTAGAATGGACGCTACATGCTGGCCTTAAAATTCCACACTCTATGATATCACGAGAAGCAAATAAAAGTCGACAGAACTTTGAAAGAATGGCTAAGCATTGGATCATTTGAACCATTAATAACGGTTATCTCGGAAATGGCTGATGCTACAAAAAATTGTTTGAAATAAATTACGTGTTTTAAAGAGATCTCATTTTTTTCTGTAGTACGTTTTTGTCTATCGCTTAACGTTTACCAGTTATAAAAAATTCCTTCTGAATGAAGGGGACTTCCTAGGCTATTCCCAGAAAATTCAATATGAATATTTTGTTTGTCATGTAAATATCAATATATGATGTTTTAATCCAAATCGTTAAACTCATTTTTGACTAATAAAAAATTAAAAAAATATTTTATGTAAAGGGTAGTTTGGGGTGGGGGGTGTATATGAAAATCCTTTTGTAACATCTTTGGAAGATACTGAACTTAAATGCCGAGTTTGGTGTTTATCCGAATTTTATTTTTTGAGTTATACTCTTCACAGACACACACACGGGCTGTTTTCTAAAAATACTTTTTTCTATTCAGGGAGCCTCAAAACATGTATTTCATTTAAATATCGGTATTGAACTTTTGTGTGGAATACGATGAAGAACGTAAGAACGCATATCTTTAATTTTCTGTGAATAGCCAGTGAAGTCCTCTTGGTAGGCCACAACTTACTACCGGAAACATTTTAGAGCTAATATTTTGTATAAAATTAGTTGTTTTACTTTCTCTAGAATGTATAGTAGATAAGTAGCTGAAGTATTGTATTCCACCTAAAAATTTTCATATCGATATTTCACCGGAAATACATGTTTTCGGGTGCCCTGAATCCAAATAAAGCATTTTTGGAAACATGTCCGGTGTCTTTCTGTGAACAGCATAACTCAAAAACAAAAAAAAACGATAAATACTAAACTTGGTACTTGAGTTCAGCATCTTTCATGAATGCGACTTGAAGATTTTCAAAAATCCCCCACCCCAGACTACCCTTTGATGGAACATTTTTCGAAAATTTTGATTTTCTCAAAAATGGCTCTAACGATTTGATTAAAACATAATATATTTAAGATATTTTCAGAACAAATAAAATTTATATCTTCAATTTTCTGGGAATGTCCCCAAAGGTCCTCTACATTCTGAATGACTTTCGTATAACTGGTAAGCCACAAGAGATAGACAAAATGTTACTACACAAAAAATGTAGATTTCGTTAAAACAAAATTTATGTCATATACATTTTTTGTGTGAAGTGAACCATTTCCGTGATATCCCTTGTTATTTGTTTGAATTTCCCAATGCTTATACTTTTTTCAAATAGGAATTGTGGAGAATGGAGTACTCCACATAGCAACCAGCTCTTAAAATATTTGACTATAGCTTAAAGCCTACCATATTCCCCTTACATCTACAAGAAAATTAGCAATAAGATAGTTTCTGCAAATGTTTATCTCGATTAACATGAAGTAGATGGAGAATAAGCGCTTGTAAAAATAGCTTGTACAAGAGTATAGAAAGTCATGTGAGTGTAACACACATTTTTTTTAATTGCAGGAGTTCGTCTGGTTACCACGTCTAAATATGAGAATCCTAATTTGGCATGTTATACGTAACTAAGCGATTATTGGTTAATTGGAAATACTGCCTAAGTAAAAATGCATCGTGAACAACGTAACTTAGATGGAATATCACTTTTTATATTGATGTAATGTATAACTGGTATATGCGAATTTGTTGTGGATAAAGCTATGCATGTTAGAAAGTTTGTATATGATTTTATTTCTCATATATTACTTTGTAAATTGAAATGTGTGAATAGTAATTCTTTTTGCTGCACTTCAGTAAACACGTAATGTGAAATAATCCTGTGTTCCATTCACATGAGTTTCTGTACCTATATTAAACAAACTGTTACTATGAAACCTTATATTTCTATCTGCTTCTTGTTTTACTTTTCAGGTGGCTTCAAAGCGTGAATTTACAATAACATATTCGTATAGAATTTTTGGATGGAATACAATACATCCTCTACTTACTATAGATAAGCAGTAGAGAAAGTAATAACTTAAAGAGTATAGCTTAATTTCAGTTTGGAAGGACGTATGTTTCAAAATAGCATGTGAAATAATGGTTTTTAAGTAGTTTTATTTATAGGAGTGATCAGTGTTTTTGAAACGATTCAATAGTTCCATAAGTTTTTAGAAATTAGGGTTATCTGTGTCAGCAGATGCATTTGACCCCTTAGATTTGATCCGCATAACCTTCGTCAACTTCCAACGTTCACACTATAAGAGGCAGGAACACTGTGGGACTCTGCTCCATTACGAAATCACCGGCAACGTTTGGTTAGCATACACAGGTCCGTCTGCATTAATTGCGTCCTTAGGACAAAGCGGCTGACTATTCTCGCGGTTATCATGTTACGCCACATTGTCTCTTGAACACGTTACCAACCGTTCATGTATGATATTCTCTCCCACTAATGACACAGCTGTGAAACAACGTAAGATGCTAGCCTCCATTTAAAATTGTTGAATGCCTCACTGTTGGAAAGCCAAACTTGAAGTTGTTTATTATGAGGCAGTATTTTTAACACTTAAATGATTTTAGTCAAATTATATAATATGTAAATTCAACAACAGCCCGCCTTAAAGTAATATGTATATGTAACAATATATAAAAAGTGTATACTACTGACATTGTATATGTTTATATTATTGTATCCATGTGTAATAATGTTATGTGAATGTATTACATAATTTAATAATGTAGGAGCTGTGAGAATAATAGATTAAACGTTGCTAACAATGAGGTAACCTTGAGGCAGTAATGAGTAAGAAAGTTTAATAATGCTACTAGTCATTATTAGGGTAACAATAATGTACATTTTGAGATAAGTTTATAAATACCAATCAACAACACGAAAAAGCTTTAGTTAAATGAAGGTATTCTATTGGACTAGGATTAGCCAACCAGAAACTGGCCAATATAAAAATTTACAAATTTATAAGTCAGTTGCTTGTAGTCAGTGCTCATAACTGGACGCGTTGCTTGAAAACAGTGTTCCTAACCGGACGCGAGATGTGTCCTCGAGAAGTATAATACGTATTCAGTGAGAGATGAAAATAGTTTACGTGTTAAAAAGTGCAAGTAATTAATTTAAAAAATCTCACAGCTCTCGCTCAATATCACTGAAGTGTTATTTAAATTGTGCCAATCATTAATAAAAGGAGTGAAGTAAAATTATAATCTGTGTAAGCCTACATTCTTGTCGCATCACAACCCTGCAAAGGGAAACATGTCTCTAACAATAATACTGATACAGCCGAGGCAAAACATAAATATATAATATTTAAAGAAACAGTCAAAATTACAAAGTTAATATTTTTAAACATTTTTGGGGCAAAGGCCACATGAAAGTACATTTGGGGCGAAGGCTACCGGAAAGTTTTTACCATACGTGCGGTTGCAACTACTTCAAGTTCGGCTCCCCAACAGTTGAACTACAATACAACTCCTACTTCAAATTGGCTTTCCATACGTGGGACAGAAACTATCTACTTCAAATTGACGCCCAAAGCATGGGGAAAATAATAATCGCAACAAAATAAACTTCTTCAATTAGAGTACGGTACAAAGTTTCCGGTGGCCTTTGCCCCAACGTTTACTTTCCGGTGGCCTTAGCCCCAAGTTTACTTTCCGTTGGCCTACGCCCCAACGTTTAGAATCAACTTTGTATTTTAATGTTTCTTTAAATATTGTATATATTTATGTTTGCCTCGGCTGCGTCACTATTAATTTATAGAAACATGTGTCTCTTTGCAGGGGGTGATGCGTCTAAAGAATGTAGACTTACACAAATTATAATTTGTTTACTTCACTCCATTTATTAATTCTTCACGCGATTAAATAACATTTCACTGATATAGAGAGCTGTGAGATTATTTATTAATTACTTGCACTTTTTTTAGCATATAAACGTTAATAATATTCTCGCCGTAATGAATTTTTGTCTCACATTGAATACGTACCGAGCGAATGAACTGCTCAGATACGTTGCCTTTTAGCAACTGGCGTTTTACAGCTTAAATTTGTAAATTTTTCTATTTCACGTCTCTGATTGGCTAATTTTACTCTAATAGAATACTTTTATTTAACTTTCAGCTTTTCTAGTATTTGATTGGCCATTTATAAACTGTTTTAAATATTACATTATTGTTTCTAAGAATTACTAGTAGCGTTATTAAACTTTCCAATTCATTATTGTCTCAAGTTTACCTCATTGTTAGCAAATTTCGGCTTCTATTATCACAGCTCCTACATTATTATATTACGTAATACATCCGCGTAACATTATTAAACATGTACAGAATAATATAAACATAATACAATAACTGTTACATACATTATATATATATATATATTGCACTATACACATATGGCTTAAAGGCGGGCTGTTATTATATTTTATATTACATAATTAGACTGAAATCATTGAAGTGTTGAAAATACTGCCTCAAATTTCAACTGTATATTCAAAACATGTGCTCATAACTTCCTGTACTTGCCTACACTTGAATACAGTAAATTTATGTGCCGATGTTTTTTGGGTTGTTTGTTTATGCCTATGCATTCTCTCCCGTTCTTCTCGCAGCTCTGGCCTACAGTTACGAAACTACCACTTTACAGCACAAGCAAAATGACCAGGCTGACAACCAGAAGTTCAAATTATCTACTTAGTAATTAATTAATCTTGCACACAGGGCATGTGTAGGACAAGGCTGTAAAGGTAGAACCAGGCGACTGAAAAATTCAATTACATTGCCGGGATTTGAACCACAGATCTTCCGGTTTCCGCTCTGTTCCTCGAGCTACCATGACAGCTTGCCGGTACGACGTTAAATTCCCCAACTGACTTGCTTTTTCTCCGGTAAACCACAAGGAGATCTCAAATTATTTTAGGATGACATACCAACAAATGTTCGGAAACCGGAAGTTGAAACCTTCTTCTTAATGCGCGAAGGGCCTAGGCCTATTAACCCGTTTAACGACCTCGCGCCCACTTACGCACGGCAGAGGTAGCCGATCATCCAAATGATAAGGGGATGTGATGGCCAGGATCAGCATTCCCCAGCCGGAAAGTTAGCTCACGATGCCAGGACCGCTGCCTATTGCAGCTCCTCACTTTCCTCACAATGCTGAGTGGGCACCAGTACCATAACCGTGACTTAGAATCCGTACTCCCATGGTTGGGATCGAATCCGAGCTCATTCCGTAGCCGAACTCAGGACAGTCTTTAATATCTTAAGTTGTTTTGAAATTAGATGAGCAAATTTAACATTGCCGGGATAGGACCTTTAATCTCCTCTTAATGTTTATCCTCCTGGACGCGAACATCAATGTCACCAACGATACATTTTGCAGAGTATCAAATTCGTGAGTGGAATGCAATATTTCCTCTACTTCCTGTAGATAAGTGATAGAATAGGTAAAAATTATTTTAAGACTGTTAATTATTCCTTTATTTATTACCTTCTCTACCACATTCCACCCAAAAATTCGATACCAACATTTACCTGTAAATGCATTATTTGAGAACCTCTGAATCCAAAAAAGCATTTTAGAAAAAAAGCTCCGTGCGCTTGTGTGATAAAACTTGCTATTAATTAGGTTCAGTACCTTCCAAAAATGCGACACGAAGATTTTCAAGAAAATTCCCCATACTATCTTTTACATGGACTATTTATCGAAATGTTTTCTAAAAAATGACTCCAACAAGTTTGATTAAAATACCATATATTAAACTATTTACATTATAAATAAAATATATACTTTGAATTCTTTTAATAGCCTGTGTAGTCCATTTCATTTGGAAGGAATTTTGTATAATCTTGTATAATTGGTAAACGTTAAGCGATAGACGATAATGTATTACCGAAAAAAATTGTAGATCTCTTTAAAGCACACAAGTGATTTCAAGTAAGCTTTTTGGCATTAGCCCTTTCTGAGATACCGTTAGTAAAGGTTCGAATTGTTAATTACATGGCCATTCTCTTTTAAGTCCTGCAAACATTCACTTGTTTCTCTCGATGTCGTGGAAACATTGTTTTAAGGCCAGCACATAGCGTCCAGTTCCTAAACATTTGACTATTGCTTTTCCCTTCGTATCTATAATGAAATGTGTGATGTAGCTATTTCTGCAAAGGTTTATTTGGATTAAAATGTAGTAGATAGAAAAGTAAGCTGTAGTAAGAATAGTTTGTATATCCACTAATAAAAGATAGAGGGTAGAGAAAGTCATGTGAAGGTATCACATTACTTTCTCTCCTACGTATAGTAAGTAGGGCAAGTATTGTATTCCACCCAAAAATTCGATACCGAGATTTCACCGGAAATATATCTTTTGAGACCCCCTGAATCCAAAAAAAAAGCATTTTTGGAAACATGCCCGTGTGTGGTGTCTGTGTCTGTGAACATCATAACTCAGAAACGAACAGTCGGATAAACACCAAACTTGGTATTTAGGTTCAGTATCTTCCAGAGATGCGACACGAAGGTTTTCAAGAAAATCCCCCCACCCCAAATTACTCTTTACATGAAACATTTTTCGAACATTTTAATTTTCTGAAAAATGGCTCTAACGATTTTGATTAAAATCTCATATATTTAAGATAATTTCATGACAAATAAAATATATATCTTGAATTTTCTGGGATTGTCTCCAAAAGTATTCTTCATTATGAATAATGTTTGCATAATTCGTAAACCATAAGAGATAGACAAAATTTTATTATACAAAAAATGTAGATCGCGTTAAAATACACAATTTATATCATATACATTTTTTTTGTTGAGTGAACCATTTTCGAGATATTGCTTGTTATTCCCTGAAATTTTCCAATACTTTTTCTCAAAGGAAATCGTTATTCATTTTTTTGTCTTGGATATGCAAAGAGTATTAATCTGTGGCAAAGAGAATGGTGCTGCACCTAGCAACCAGCTATTAAGATATATGTCTATGCTTAAAGGCTACTGTATTTCTATATCGCCCTTGCAAATACAAAACAAGGGGAACATAGTACGTCTTAAGCGATAGTCAAATACTTTTAGAACTGGTCGCTATGTGTAAATGTTTATCTCGATTAATATGAAATAGATGGAGAATAAGAGTTTGTAAAAGTAGTTTGTACAAGAGTAGAGAAAGTCATGTGAGTGTAACACATCAGATTTGTTTTTCTTGTTTTCTTGTTGAGAAATGTTTGTGGTAATACATGTATATTCTGCTTTGAGGGGATAACGATTTTTACAGCGCAGAAACAGGCGAACTAAAACATCCAAAATAAATTTTGGTGTAACTTAGGTATAAGTTATTTATAAAGAAACTTGGGCTACATTACTTGTATAGCATTTCGTTACAGTATTCCTAAGTTGGAGAGAGATTTACTTACGGACTTTGTCTTTCTTCATTTATGGGTTATTACCCGGCCAAACATGCTTTTTGGTTCACGCTTTGAATAAACGACTTTTAGAACAATTTCCCACGAAGCACACTGTTACAACTTTTGATTATAAAACTTTGGAATTGCCTTCCACATTGAGTGCCATGGCTAAGCCGGAGGAAGTCTGCCTTTTGTGTTCTGTTATGGATGGCGAGGAAAGGAACGCCCGCATACCAGAATAACTTCCCATGCAGCTATCTTTCCTATACTGCATCCTTCTTCAATGCGTTTCTATATTCCATGTTTCAAAAAAAATTTATGTATTACATTCGTATTATTACCTCTGCCCTCTATCGTTTATTAGTAGCTATACAAATTATTCTTACAAAAGTTTATTTCTCTATGCACTTCATTTTAATCTAGGTAAATATTTGCAGAAATAACTTCGTTATAGATACAAAGAGTGCAGTGACAGTGAAATGTTTAAGAACTGGACACTTCATGACAGGTATTGAACAATTCGAACCTTTAATAACGGATATCTCAGAAACGACTTATGCCACAAAAAATCTTATTGGAAGTAAGTTGTGTGTTTTAAAGGGATCTATATTTCTGGTATGGTACGTTTGCGTCTATCGCTTAACGTTTAAAAGTTATGCAAGTTTATACAAAATTCCTTCCAAATGAAGAGGACTTCCTGCGCTATTCCCAGAAAATTCAAGATATACATTTTGTTTGTCATGTAAGTGTCTTTAATATGTGGTACTTTAATCAAAATCGTTACAGCTATTTTTATAAAATAAAAATTTAAAAGAAATATTCCAGTAAAGTGTAGTTGTGGTGTGAAATTTTCTTGAAAACCTTCATGTCGCAACCCTGGAAGATACTGAACTTAAATACTTATGCTGTTCACAGGAAGACATACATACATACAGACACACACCCGGACATGTTTCCAAAAATTGTTTATTTGGATTCAGGGGACCTCAAAACAAACATCGGTGAAATTACGGTATAGAATGTTTTTGTGGAATGCAACACCATTCTCTGCCAACTATGTGCTTGGTAGAGAAAGTAAATATGTCGAAAGTTTACCGAAAATACGTGTTTTGAGGTCCCGGAATAAAAAAAATTAGAGACAGGTGCATGAATGTGTATGTTTTTATGTCTTTCTGAGAATAGCAAAACAAAACGTTCAATAAATACCGAACTTGGCACTTTAAGTTCCGTATCTTACAATATTATGAAGAAAATCTGATGTGTTACACTCGCATGACATTCTCTACTCTTGTACAAACTATTTTTACAAACGCTTATTCTCCATATGCTTCATGATAATCGAGGTGTTAATCTTATTGCTAATTTTCCTGTAGGTGCAAGGAGAATACGGTAGGCTCTAAGCGATAGTCCAATCTTTCAAGAGCTGCTTGCTATGTGGAGCATTCCGTTCTCTTTGTATGTCCATGACATAAAAAAATGAATAACGAATTCCCATTTGAGAAAAATTATTGGAAAATTTAAGGGAATAACAAGCAATATCTCGAAAATGGTTCACTCAACAAAAAATGTGTATGACATGAGTTGTGTATTTTAACGCGACCTACATCCTTTGTGTAGTAAAATTTTGTCTATCTCCTATGGTTTACCAGCTATGCAAAAGTCGTTCACAATGAAGAATACTTTTGGAGACATTCCCAGAAAATTTGAGATATACATTTCATTTGTCATGAAAATATCTTAAACATATGATATTTTAATCAAAATCGTTAGAGCCATTTTTGAGAAAATTAAAATTTTCCAAAAATGTTTCATATAAAGGGTAATCTGGGGTGGAAGGACTTTCTTGAAAACCTTAGTGTCATATCTCTGAAAGATGCTGAACTAAATACCAAGTTTGGTGTTTATGCGACTGTTCGTTTCTGAGTTATGCTGTTCACAGACACACACAGGCATGTTTCCAAAAATGCTTTTTTTGGATTCAGGGGGTCTCAAAACACGTATTTCCGGTGAAATCTCGGTATCGAATTTTTGGGTGGAATACAATACTTCCCCTACTTACTATACGTAGTAGAGAAAGTAAAAATGACCAGTATCTGCACTATTCTGACCCGGTCAAGGTTTACCTCATCTATGTCTGAATCGCTTGATCTGAGCCACGGTTCAGAACACAACAGATATAATTAAGACAAGACCAAAGGTGGGCAGTGCATGCAGATGCATCTCGTGTTCTCTGGGTTCAGTGCAGCAGGACGTCACTTCGTTCAGCGTGAGTCATTCGCCGCCAAACTTAGCTAGCCCCCAGCCAAGATCTGGCACTCGACACAAAAACACAGTTGCTTTCGCATTAATTAATGTTGCCTTTCTGCTCGCGAAATTCTTGTGACGTTGAAAAACAAAATGATGTGTTACATCCACATGACTTTCTCTACCCTTCATCGTTTATCAGTGGTATGTAAATTATTCCTACAAGAGCTTATATGTCTATCTACTTTATTTTAATCGAGATAAACCTTTGCAGAAATATCTAGATTACATATTTCGAATAGTGATATCAAATAGTTAAGAACTGGACGCTATATGGTGCCTTAAAATTCCATACTGTTTCCATGACATCGCGAGAAACAACTGAATGTCGACACGACTTTAAAAGAATGACAACGTTTTGGACAATCATATAACGGATACTCGAAAATGGCTTATGCCACAAAAAAGTTACTTGAAATAAATTGTCTACTTTAAAGAGATATACATTTTTGTGTTTTACGTGTTCGTCCATCGCTTAACGTGTACCAACTGTACAAGATTATACAACGTTTCTTCATAATGAAGACCTTATAGGCTATTTGTAAAAAATTCAAGATATACATTTTTATTAGTTATGTAAATATCTTTAATAAAGTCGTTAAAGCCACTTTTTAGAAAAATAAAAATTTTCAGAACATGTTTTATGGAAAGAGTAGTTTGGGATGGGGGGATTTACTTTATGTCGCATCCTTAAAAGACACTGAAATTAAACACCAACTTTGTTATTTATCCGACTTTTGTTTCTTAGTTATGCTGTTCACAGATACACACACGGATCTTTTTCTAAAAGAGCATCTTTTTGTTCAAGGGTCTCAAAACATGTATTTCTGCTGAAATCTCGGTATCGAATTTTTGGGTGAAATGCCTTTCTACCTATAGTGCGTGCTAGAGGAAGTAAAAACCTTCGTGCACAAAAATGTAGATCTCGTTAAAGCACAATAATTATGTCTGATCAAATATTTGTGGATTAACTATTTTCAGCATATACTTTGCTATTGGTTTGAGTTTTCAAATGCTTGTATTTTTACTTTCTCTACTACGTATAGTAAGTAGGGGAAGTATTGTATTCCACCCAAAAATTCGATAACGAGATTTCACCGGAAATACATGTTTTGAGATCCCCTGAATCCAAAAAAAGCATTTTTGGAAACATGTCCGTGTATGTGCGTGTGTCTGTGTGTATGTCTGTGAACAGCATAACTAAGAAACGAACAGTCAGATAAACACCAAACTTAGTATTTAGGTTCAATATCTTACAGAGATGCGACACAAAGTTTTTCAAGAAAATCCCCCCAGACCAGATTACCCTTTATATGGAAAATTTTCCAAATTTTTAATTTTCTCAGAAATGGCTCTAAGGATTTTGATTAAAATATCATATATTTAAGATACTTCTGAACTCAAAGGTAAGCACTTTTAACACCGATGATGAAGTCAAATCATTGAACAGCTGGTTGCGAGCACAGGACCCAAACTTGGTACAACACTGGCTTGGAAAAACTTATGTCACGTCCCCAAAAATGCTTGGAAAAAATGTTGACTATGTATAAAAGTAACAGAAGCATTGTACAATATAAATAAAATTAATTTAACATGATCAACTGTGTGTAACGTTTTCTATAAAATAGGGAACCTTATTTATTGGACGACCCTCGCATAATGAAAGTTTATCTGTATAAAAAGAAGTAGACAGGTTTTGTAAATATAGTTTGCTTTCGAGTGAGTAGAGAAAGTCATATGACAGCAGCACATCAGGGGAGTTTATGCTCAACAGGTTGTATTCCGCTTAATTCCACTATGAATTATGGAGAACTTCAGGAAGCATATTGCCTCGTTTAATGTTTCCCTCTAGTGTTGTTGAACACAGGTTTTCATAATTGTAAGCATCCAGCGAATTCCATTAGCTTTTTTTTTTCAAGAGCAGTTTCATTGTCTCGAGCTCATGTCAAGAGATTGTCTGTATTGCACTCGAGATGTTTCTCGACGGAACTTTTCTTCGCATAATGGGCCAGCAGTTAGCACAATTACAAAGCGGTTGGGTCATGAACTTGGGGAGAAGGGGGGTGCATACCTGTGCTGCCCAACTTGCTGGCAGCAGAAACAAAGGAAATGCTACAGCAGTTTCAAGAGCACGAGGCATTTATACGACATTGTCGAGACAATGAGTCATTCCCAAGTAATGTGTCTCATAAGAAATGCTGCACCAGTAAGATGCTTAAATTAAAGGGATTTAGAACAAAAGAGAGCGAGTAATAACGGCGGAGAGGCCATCTACATGTTACTACAGGTATTTAGAACTCTGACTATTTTAATCTTTATGTCTTCTTGGTTTTTAATGCCTTCTATTATTCCTTTTCTACTTGCTCTTTAGCTCCTCGTAAACTTTATTTTTGTTTAAGTGAGTTCTTCAGACTTTTGTGGTAGTTCTCATCAGTAAGACTCGGATTTAAGGAGGCATATAAGACAGGGTATAAACGGCATAAAAATATAGAAACAGTCGTCTAGGAAATTTAAGAGATAGCCGTGTACAGCCGTTTCAGTGGTATCGCCCTAATACGAGTTTTTTTCTTGAAACGCGACTGATAGCCCGTATCTCACGCTACTGCTAAAGGATGTAGGATATTTTAATTGAAGGGGACACATCGCCACTGGGGCCAGCTTGATCTATTGTGGCTACACCTCCCGGGAGGCAGGGATGAGATGAAGGGGCCGTAGGAAGCCTCTGGTCCGCAGGCCGACAGGCTCACAGAGACTCGCAGAAGTTCCTAATATTTCCAGTTTGAACACCTGTGCACCAGTAAAGGCGAAGAATTCCGAGAGAGGGCGACGAAGCGACCCTAACGGTCGGGACCACGCACCCTGGCGTTTTCACGGTAGTCCTCCGTGATGTAATGGTTACCATGCTAGCTTCTAGTTCACGAGGTCGCGGGTTTAAACCCGGCGGAGGGCGATGGATTTTTACGGCCATGGTTTCTCCTTAGTTTGACTTCCTTCGGAAGGGAAGTAAAGCCGGTGGTTCCGTTTCGTAAATTTACGGCACGTAAAAGAACCTCAAGCCTGATATAGAGGTCTCTTAGCCAAATTACAGCTCTTTAAGGCCCAATATAGAATGGGACGCCAAGGACCAACAGCAGTTAAAGAGCGTCCATAAATAAAACTATGTTTACAATGTACAAGCAACTACGCCATCTCCCCGACACTGCCAGCATTGCAGGACCCGAATACACACCCGAAACGTGAAACAGAAAGACAAAATGAGGGAAAATGGGGAAAGGAGAAATTGCGGTAGAACGTACCACTCCGACATTCGCCTAGGTGGCCAGGAGAAAACCACGTTCGAACCCGGTGGCTCCCGAATACGAACCATAGGCGTTGCCGCTTAGTCACGGCACTGCTATGTGAATCCGTTCGTTGCAGCTTATAGTACTGACGATGCGACGCTTTGTTACGACTACCTTGCCTTACAAAATTTTCGTAGTGGGGCCCTTCAGTCTGGCATCCGTTGGACACGTTATTGAACGCTCGGTGAATTTCTGCAGCCGAAATAATGGAAAAACGCACACCGAATACTGTCTTCTAATACCTCCAGTGTATGTGGATTTGTTGCATAAATTTTAAATTTAAGCATTCCCCACGATAAAAATCATATGGATATGGTCTAGAGAGCGAGCAGATCAGTAAATTTTTCTGTCATAGAAAACACGTTGTAATGTGAGGCAGCATCTTCTTGGAATTCTTTCCAGACAGAGTGCTAACTTGTCTAATGTTTCCTTGGTTAGAACTGTTGTCTTTCCATTTCTAACCAACTATATGTTGTGGATTTGCTAGGAATACTGACACAAAGAGGACTTGTATATAAATCAACCTGACAGTCCACATGTTACTCATTTTGAACAAAACATAACACAATAAACACACGCTGTTCTGTAGAATGCACCATGGCAACCAGTAGAGGCTTGTGAGTGTAGATTTTGGGTTTTTACAAACTTTTAGGGTCAAATAGCTCTGAAAATGTGAAATAGCATCTGTTGCATAATAGTTATGATTAAGAACAAATTCATACAACTGCAGCCGCTCCAAACAATAATAATAAGAATTATTATTATTATTATGATAATACTAATCATAATATTAATGTATACATTTTCTGACGAAAGAAAGGTTTGTTTTTATGGATTGTTGTTGTGTACACAATTAAGTACAGCTTTGTTAAAAGGTCTACGAAATTTTTACACTTAAAGCAATTAAGTGTTGTAAGGTACTGTATTGTAATGAAGCCTTACGTAACGTAGGAAATGAAAGGATAGGTTATTAGAAGGTAATAATAGAATTAGCGTAACATTAAAGTGCTAGGCCCGTTTTACGAACACCTCAAATCATGAAGTTCTCCAGAGGTTACAATTATTTAAATTATATAATCAAGTAGGACGGGAATTAAATCCAAGGCTTGTATATGTAAACTTAATAAAGACTTTTCTTATAGCCACAATATAATATTATATTCTTTACCAAAGCTAATAATTTTAAGAAATTTTCCACGTTTTACACTGGCTCAAACACAATAAGAAATTTCACCCTCAAGTTTTAGTTTTTCCTGCAATATTGCGTTACGATACGAAACTTTACAGCGATGGTTTAGAATACATTATTTTCACTATCCTTCCAAAAACTAAATTAGTACGGTACACGCCCCGAATGTTAAATTTTGCAGATTACTTACTGAAAGGTATTTTGCGTAGAATTTAGACAAGGCCAAAAATGGCGTGTGCCTGAAAGCGCTTCCCTAGATCCGGGGTTAAAGCGTTGCTTTCTGACTGCCGGCGAACTTAGGCTATATCTCTCTTCAGCTCGTGCTGTTGATGCCCGGGGTAGCTCCAGCCTTCCCCTACATGATCTGACGTCAGGAACTCAAACAGCGCCACGGTAGTGTCTTTATGCTGCCCTTTGTCGAGTATCCCTCTCTGCAGGGTATCAGCCAATAATGTGTGGCAGTATTTTATATCACAACAATGCAAATGCCAGAGTGATTGTAGTGTAAATAAGCATTATTGTATGACATTGATTTGAGATGTTTGTTAATTATAAGCATTGTTAGGAAATAAGTTTACACGGCCTCACTGAAACTGACAATAGGAGCGGGCAACAATGAGCAAAGGGGTGAGTTGTTTATTAATTAGAAGAGACAAGCAAATGACGTCAGATTAGCGCGCATTTCTTTAGAAATGGAGGGAATTTCTTCCCTAGAGCATATGTGTTCGTAATTTTGATTGGATATAAAAATAGACGCTAATGTTGAAGCGTTTTATTAATCAATAGCAGCTCTGTTATAATCTTTAGGTATATTGGGGTGAGGGAGTATAAATTCCGTGCCAGAGACGGGTAACGCGCAGTTTGACAGAATAATTCACAAGGCAAACGTCGTTCAGTCCAACAGAAGCACTCGCGGGTAATACGTCGTTCAGTCCAACAGAATCATATAAAGGTTATACGTCGCACAGATTAAGAGAATCGTTCACGCGTTATACGTCGCGCAATTCTACAAAATCTCTCGCGTCGTAAAGTTAGTTATAAATGTGAAATACGCGAATTAATAATGTGCAGCAAATATGTGATTATACTGATATTAGAAAATATAACAGTTTCAGTCGGGCGTGTATCAAGAGTAATTATGTGAAATTAATTAATTGTGACGGTAATAAAAGTGTAAAAACAAATTCTTTTATAAGTGTTATCTTTCAGTAACAAATCCTTTCCGTTTACACACCCTGTTCAAGAGATATGCTCGACTGAGTAGTAACAATAGCTAGCCGGAGGACAAAGAACCCAACATTCAAAGTAGTAAAACAATAACAGGCGCTCAGCACAAAGATAACACGAAGTGACCGCGACAAATTGACTCTCATACGTGGGGCAGATAAACATGAAGCATCTTCCAACTACAAAAAAAATATTCTACTTCAAATGCTATAGGATGTAAGATGCTGGTTGTGTTCCCTTCTTGGCAGGCGCAAGGAACATGTAGTATGATGGTCATTTCTCTGCAGAATGTAGTACACGGCAGCGTAATTTATTCTGTGAGGAGGGAGCCAACATGACTCAGTTTAACTAAGAAAAACACATAACACAACATTTGAAAAAAATGTTTTTTTTCATAACATTGTCATTCTAGCCAAAAAATAATATTTCTTGACTTTCTTCACTAACGTATACGTATTTCTATTTATTAATTTACTATTTCTAAGGTGTTTTATTTTGTTATGTATAGGGTATTCTCTGTAGGAGACCACATTTTTTTCTTAATTGAGTTTTTAATTGTATTAAAATTACGTTAATTTTAAATCATCTGAGGACGTTATTAGAAATAAAACATCTACAAAAAGTAGTGAAACTAATTCTAAATTTTCTTTGAGTTGTATATAGGCATGGGGCCATTGTTTCGATTATCTAATTATTTGAAACATGTATATATATATATATATATATATATAATAAAAAGCAAGGTGAAAGGCCACAACCTTATCTTACTCCTGTATGAATTTTTGTCCACTGAGAAAGTTTATTGTATCCCTTACCTTTTTTGTATTTATTTAATAGTCTGACCCAAACGTATAATTTGAGTGGTTTTAAATAGAAAAAAACTGATGTGTTGTACTCACATGACTTTCTCTACTCATGTACAAACTATTTTTACGAACGATTATTATCCATTTACTTCATGTTAATCGAGATAATCTTATTGCTAATTTTCTTGTAGGTGCAAGGGGAATCGCTTTAAGGGATAGTCAAATATTTTAAGAGCTGGTTGCTATGTGGAACATTCCATTTTCTTTGCATGTCCAGACATTAAAAAACGAGTAATGAATTCCCATTTGAGAATAAGTATAAGTATTGGAAAATTTAAACCAATAACACGGAATATCTCGGAAATGGTTCACCGACAAAAAAAATGCTTATGACATAAATTGTGTATTTTAACCAGATCTACATTTTTTGTGTAGTAACTTTTTGTCTATTTCTTACGGTTTACCAGTTACGCAAAAGTAATTCATAATGAAGAGGACTTTTGGGGACGTTCCCGGAAAATTCATCATATACGTTTCATTTGCCATGAAAATATGTTAAACATATAATATTTTAATCAAAGTTGTTGGTGCCATTTTTGAGAAAATCCAAATTTTCTAAAAATGTTTCATGTAATGTGAAGTATGGCGTTGCGGGATTTGTTTGAAAATGCTCGTGTCACATCTTTGAAAGATACTGAATCTAAATACCAAGTTTGGTATTTATCCGACCTTTAGTTTTTGAGTTATGCTGTTCACAGACATACACACACGGTCATTCTTTATAAAAAAATCTGATGTGTTACACTCACATGACTTTCTCTACTCTTGTACAATCTATTTTTACAAACGCCTATTCTCCATATGCTTCATATTAATCGAGATATCGAGATGTCAATCTTATTTGTAATTTTCTTGTAGATGCAAGGGGAATATGGTAGCTTTTAAGCGATAGTCAAATATTTTATCGCTGGTTGCTATGTGGCGCATTCCATTCTCTTTGCATGTCCAGGACAATAACGTAGGGGAAGTATTGTATTCCACCCAGAAGTTCGATACCGAGATTTCACCGGAAATACATGTTTTGAGGTTTCATGAATAAAAAAAAGTATTTTTGGAAACATTTCCGTGTGTGTGTCTGTGAACAGCATAACTCAGAAACGAACAGTCGCATAAACACTAAACTTGGTATTTACGTTCAGTATCTTCCAGAGATGCGACACGAAGGTTTTCAAGAAAATCCCCCACCCCAGATTACTTTTTACATGGAACATTATTCGAAATTTTTAATTTTCTCAAAAATGGCTCCAACGATTTTGATTAAAATATCATATATTTAAGATAGTGTCATGACAAATAAAATGTATATCTTGAATTTTCTGGGAATGTCTCCAAAAGTGTTCATTGTGAACGACGTTCGCATAACTGGTAAACCATAAGAGATAGGCAAAATGTCACTACACAAAAAATGTAGAGCGGGTTAAAATACACAATTTATGTCATATACATTTGTTTTGTTGAGTGAACCATTTTCAAGATATTGCACGTTATTCCCTTAAATTTTCCAATACTTATACTTGTTCTGAAATGGGAATAACATCTCGATATCTCGATTAAATGGAGAATAAGCCTTTGTAAAAATAGTTTGTACAAGAGTAGAGAAAGTCATGTGAGTGTAACACAAAAGATTTTTTTTAAGGTGGTTGTGTTGTGTAACGTTTGGTATGGTATCACAGTGATGTCTACGAATACAACCAGTGAACCTCCTCGTAAACTCCCGTTCCAATTTCACGTATGCATTTGCCAATATGGATCTTATGGTATTGTGTCTCTTAATTCTTAGAAGTTCTCCCTGAGGACATTTTCCAGGCACATGGGGAAGGGATTTGTACTCACTACAGTGTCTGCAGTGGTTTGTACTTGAATATCGTCCGTGGATGCTGCGAACTGGAGTTATCATTGCATTCATCTTAAGTACTTCGACATTTCGACAGCCTAATTTCACCGGAAATACATATTCTGAGACCCCCGGAATCCCAATAAAGCATTTTTGGAAACATGCCCGTGTGTGTGTCTGCGAACAGCGAAACGCCGGATAAATACCATACTTGATATTTGAGTTCAGTATCTTACAAAGACGCGACACGAAGATTTTCAAGAAAATAACCCCAGCCGCAACTGCCCTTTGCATGGAACATTTTTAAAAAATTCTTATTTTCTAAAAGGTGGCTCTAACGATTAATATTAGATATCATATATGAAAGATATTTACATGACAAATAAAATGTATGTCTTTAACGAATAGCCTTTGGAAGTCCTCTTCATTCGGAAGGAGTTTTGTATAACTGGTAAACGCTAAGCCATAGACGAAAACGTACTATATAAATAATATAGAACTCTTTAGAACACAAAATTTATTTTAAATAAGCTTTTTTGTGGCATATGCCGTTTCTGAGATATCCGTCATTAATGTTTTGAATTCTTCATTCGTTGGTCGTTCTTTAAAAGTCCTTTCAACATTGAGTTGTTTCTCGCGATTGCATGTAAACAGTATGGAATTTTAAGGCCAGCATATAGTGTCCAGTTCTTAAACATTTGACTATCGCTGTTCTCTTTGTATCTATAACAAAATGTGTAATGTAGCTATTTCTGCAAAGATTTATTTGAATTAAAACGTAGTAGATAGAAAAATAAGCTATAGTAAGAATAGTCTGTATACTAGATATTTTATTAATTAATCAGATATAGGTATATCTACTATAATATGCAACGAAATATATGTAAATTAGTCATTTAAAAGAAAGTCATGTAAATACGAGTCGTATATCACATCAGAATTTATTCAGACTTTTCTGAATTTCACTGTAAGATCTCATGTAGCAGAACCTTTAAGTGGGAGCACGGAATGTGAGACAGTATTTTTAACATTTAAATGATTTCAGTCTAATTATATAATATATAAATTCAATAACAACCCGCCTTAAAGCAATACTTGTATGTAACAATATATAAAAAGTGTATATTACAATCATTATATGTGTTTATATTATTGTATACATGTGTAATAATGTTATGTGAATGTATTAAGTAATTTAATAATGTAGGAGCTGTGAGAATAATAGGTTAAAAGTTGCTAACAATGAGGTAACCTTGAGGCAATAACGAGTAAGAAAGTTTAATAATGCTACTAGCCATTATTGGAGCAACAATAATGTAAATTTTGAGACAGTTTATAAATAGCCAATCAACAACCAGAAAAATCTTTAGTTAAAAGGAAGGTATTCTATTGGACTAGGATTAGCAAATCAGAAACTAAAATGGAGCAAAATTTACAAATTCAGAAGTCACTTGCTTGTAGACAGCGCTCCTAACCGGACGCGTTGCTTATATACAGTGTTACTAATCGGACGCGAGATGTGACCTCGAGAAGTTTAATACGTATTCAGTGTGAGACGAAAATAGTTTAAGTGTTAAAGAGTGCAAGTAATTAACAAAATAATCTCACAGCTCTCTATATCAGTGAAGTGCTATTTAAATCGTATTAAGCATTAATAAATGGAGTGTAGAAAAGCTTAAAATCTGTGTAAGCCTGCTAAGACATTCATGTCTCTAACAATAATTCTGACGCAGCCGAGGCAAACATAAATATATAATATTTAAAGAAACAGACAAAATTACAGGGTTAATGTTTTTAAACTTGGGACAAAGGCCACCGGAAAATATATTTGGGGCGAAGGCTACCGGAAACCTTTTACCATACGTGTGGTTGCAACTACTTCAATTTCGGCTCTCCAACAGTCAAAATATAATACATCTTCTTCAAACTGACTTTCCATACGTAGCAGCAACAAACCTTCAAATTGGCTCCCAAAGCGCGGGGCAAATAACGTAATAAATACAAAACATCTTCAAATGTTATGCACCAAGCAGTTCTTCATTTCTGAATGAGCAGGTGCCTCTCTATCTCCCTCCTAACATATACGTAATTTAAAGTGACTATATGTAGTCAGATATTTCTGCTTATTCTTGTGCATTACTCTGGGAAGTACGAGGGCTGATCAACAAAGACTGAGACTGATTTTTTCCTGTCGCTTCCGTGATAGTTTCGTATCTGAAACATAAATATTTGAAAAGAGCAGGTTTTTATGTATAATTTTGGTAGGCGGCAGCACTTTTGTATTGGTAGGTTGGTAGTAATGCTCTATTTTGTAGACCCTACGTGCATTTCGCATACCAGCTGCATCTCTTTGCTGATGGAGGGGATGCATTTTTTAAATTGATTATCACCGGTGATGAGTCATGGCTGCATCATTATGATCCTGAAGGAAAACAAGCCAGCACAGTGTGGAAATCGCCAGTTTCTCCAACACCAAAAAAGGCAAAAGTTGATGGTGATCACATTTTTGACTGTAATGGAATGATTTACCACCATGCAGTTCCCCGTCACACTACTGTTACAGTAGCATACTACACGTCAGTATTGTCTACACTGAGGAAGCACATTGCAAAGAAACGACCAGAGCTTTCTCGGACTGGGTGGCGACTTCATGACAATGCACGGCCTCACGTCGCAAATCAAGTCATGCAGTTTCTGGATCGATTCAACATTACCTGTGTACCACATCTACCTTATAGCCCCGATCTTGCACCCTGTGACTTTTTTTATTCCCATCAATAAAGGCAAAGCTTAGGGGTATTCGATTTGAGAACTCTGAAGCAGTGCTCAAGAAAAGTGAGGCGATTCTCATGGACTTGACAAAGAACGGTCTGCAGCACGTGTTCAAGGACTGGCAGAGACGCTACAAAAAGTGCATTGAAGTAGGAGGGGACTACTTTGAAAAAGATCATGTAAACATTGAATTGGAGTAATAAACATCTGTGAAAAAAATCAGTCTCAGTCTTTGTTGATCAGCCCTCGTACATAACATCAGACTAGTCCTGCGCTACCGCATGGGTGTATTACGCCAGGAATGCCGCGTCAGCTGCGTGCTGTCGGTTGCATCACATATAATAAAATCGGCGTTTTATTTTTTCTACCTCTAAAACCCTCTTTGTGTACTAAGAATGCGTTCTTAGACATTAGGCAGCAAATTAAAGATGAAAAGACGACGAGGTTTCACCAGAGAAAGGGAGAAACATGTCCGGACATCCTCAGCAGCGGAAAATCCCTAAGATCTAGCGCTTTGTTCTGTCATCACCAAGATAGCGTTCCTCCAGCACCTAATCCTTTATTCCTTCCCCGTTTTCCCTTGCACTGAGCCTCAAATTAACTCTTGACGTCTCTCTGTAGCACTCTTCCTTTCTCGGATCGAACTCGGCAGCCTTGTTTTCAGATGGAGATGGGATTGCCTCGGCTCTGCAAGAATGAGAAAACTTGTCGGACGGAAGAAATTATCATGTGAGACGGAGAGAAGCGGAAAAGCGAATTTGTGATACGTTCGAGAAAGCCGCACACTCCCCGAATACAAAACCGCAGCGAAATATAGTGTGAGAGTAGCAAAAGATTACCCTCTTATCTTATTGTGTTGTGCGCACAAGTTGGAATCTTGCTTCGCGCAATATTGGAACATGCCTTAGTTAAGTGGCATGCCTTGCTGAGATATCATCCTTTTATCAAAGTATACATTAAGGGGAGGGTTTCTCGTTTGTCACTGACTTTTAATAATTTAAGAGCACTTAGAAAACTATTATTGCGTTTTTACTTTCTCTACTACGTATAGTAAGTAGGGGAAGTATTGTATTCCACCCAAAAATTCGATACCGAGATTTCACCGGAAATACATGTTTTGAGACCCCCTGAATCCAAAAAAAGCATTTTTGGAAACATATCCGTGTTTGTGTGCGTGTGTGTGTGTGTGTGTGTGTGTGTGTGTGAACAGCATAACTCAGAAACGAACAGTCGGATAAACACCAAACTTGGTATTTAGGTTCAGTATCTTCCAGAGATGCGACACGAAGGTTTTCAAGAAAATCCCCCCGCCCCAGGATACCCTTTACATGGAAGATTTTTCGAACATTTTAATTTTCTCAAAAACGGCTCTAACGATTTTGATTAAAATATCATATGTTTAAGATATTTTCATGAAAAATAAAATGTATATCTTGAATTTTCTGGGAATGTTTCCAAAAGTGTTCTTCATTGTGAACGACTTTTGCATAACTGGTAAACCATAAGAGATAGACAAAATTTTACTACACAAAAATTGTAGATCGCGTTAAGATACACAATTTATGTCATATACTTTTTTTGTTGAGTGAACCATTTTCGAGATATTGCTCGTTATTCCCTTAAATTTTTCAATACTTATTTTCTCAAATGGGAATTCGTTATTCATGTTTTTGTCTTGGATATGCAAAGAGCATTAATCTGTGGCAAAGGGAATGGTGCTGCACATAGCAACCAGCTATTAAGAGATATGTATGTGCTTAAAGGCTACTGTATTTCTATATTGTCCTTGTAAATATATATTCCCCTTACATCTACAAGAAAATTAGCAATAAGATAGACTCTGCAAATGTTTATCTCGATTAACATGAAGTAGATGGAGAATAAGCGTTTATAAATATAGTTTGTACAAGAGTAGAGAAAGTCATGTGAGTATAACACATAAAATTTTTTTTTACCTTTTCTATGATTAATCTATAACAGGTTGAGAAAGTATTGCATTCCACTCAAAAATTCGACATCAAGATACGAAATACATATTTTCAGAACCTCTGTATCCAAAACGATATGAAGTGTTGCATTCACGTGACTTTCTGTATTCACTCTTTTACTGCCTATTCTTACAAAACGCATATTTTTCTATTTCTTGTTAATCAAGGTAAATGTTCATTATACATTTCGTTGTAGTGTGATGAATACAAAAGGCTAAAGCCATAGTAAGATTTTTAAAACTCAGGTCCCTATGTGATAGCTTCGAAATTCATTTCTCTTTTATAACCACGAAAAAAAATCGGATATGTTATATTCACAAGCTCTGTCGACACATTCTTCAATAAAATATTATTACAATAGCTTATTTTTCTATCAATTCGTGTTAATCAAGATAAAAATTTGCAGAAATTGTGTTACTACACATTTCCTTGTAGGTAAAAGGGGATTGCGGGCGGCCGCTGCAGCTCGGACTCCAGCCGAAACAGTTATAATATTCTGTACCGCCTTACGTTCTCATAGTTACAATTACAATGTACTGGGAAGATGCTGTATTTGCTAAACTAAATGTAGTTAGGTACTGGTTGCGAATAATTAAAGGTGATCAAACAACTCTGAGAGCAATATGTTATCGTCATCAAGTAAACAATATAGAGCATTCGAAATGGTGGATGGTGGGGTTTCAACGAGAATTATCAGAAATTGGCTTAAACGATATCTGGCAAAGGGGTAACGAAAATACACACAGTGCCGTGAAAAAAATCAAAAGAAGACTATGTGATATAAACAGGCAGAAAATAGAATCTGAATGTAGACAAAGATCAACATTGGAGCTACAAAATGAAATAAAAGCTGGGTGGGGTAAGGAAACATATATTTTGGTATTGAATATAAAACAGAGGACTGGAATGGCATGGCTTAGGCTGGGAGGGTGGAAAGCTCGCAAGATTGTTGATAATGGCAGGAGGATTTGCCCATTATGTGGGGAACAAGTAGAATGGACGCATATTTTGGCAGCATGCGTGCAGACAGAGGGTATTAGGAAAAGATTATTACCGGAAGTATTTTTGGCTTCCAACAGACGGAGGACAGCATGCTGGGACTTGATTCCAAACAGCCAAAACTGGCCAAGTTTGGGCACATACTTAATAGAAGTACGTGTACTAAGAGATAAGATGTTTATGTAAATCTTCTTTAAATATATGTGGTGTTGAGCACTTGTGTGCGTGAGTGTGTGTGTGTGTGATTCAGAATATTTTTCATTTTATATGTATGTATATGGTGTCGCGATTATAAAGTAGTCGTTTCTGGTCGATTCTGCAAGTCACGTTTACAGACCAGGTATTTTTCTAGAGAGCATGTACGGTCATATGACCCATGCCACTGTATTATGTAATTAATGTAATACTAAGAACTTAATAAATACAACTACTCCTACTACTACTACTATTACTAATTACAATGTAAATAAGCATATGCGTTAGCAAAAGAAATATTAGAATTGTTGTCCTTCCCTATTTGCATATTTCTACCATTTTTCAGGAAGTTTTCAGTTACACTCCAGAGTTCAATATCTGAAACTGAGTGAATTTCTGACCCTGATGTTTTCTTTTAGTTCTTCCAAGTATGGGGTTTGTTGCAAACACCTTATTCTTCATGAAACTATGTAACCATCAGGTAAATTTCTGTAATTGTATTTTACAAAATGATAGAGTAATTGACCCACCTAAATATTCTCTCTGATGAAGTATGGTTCCATTTATGGCTGTTTCGTCACAAAATAACAGATATTGGAATACAGAGAAACCGGATTTTATACTTGAGATTTCCTCGAAAATTGGTGTGAGGACTTATTTTAAAAAAATACAGAGAGGTACAGAAATTACGTACACCATTTCTTGAACACCAGGTGGATGCCGAAAGTTGTCTGAATTTTTCCAACAAGACTTTGCTATCGCGCATACAGCTAATGAGTCTTTAAATTGAATTCAAACAATTTTGAATGTAGGATAATTAGTAAATAATTATCGCCCTCGCGATCCGCTGATTTAACTTAATGTGATTTTTATCTATAGGATAACTTTAAAAATAAAGTGTATGCAACAAATCCCATGCAACAGATGAGAAATTCAGTCAATTTCTACTGATCTCCCCAGTGTGAATGAAAATTTCCTGTGAATATGCCAGAAATATGCAGATATAGAAGGACAATATTTCGAACATCTCTTATTGTAAGGTATGTGCTTATTATCATTGTAATTGTAACTGTAAATATGAGAACGTGAGGCGGTTCCGTGGGATTACAACTATTTTTACAAACTATTATTCTCCATCTATTTCATATCTCGATTAACATTTGCAGAAACGATCTTTTGACATGCAAAGACAATTACATTTCACACATAGCGACCAGTTCTAAAACATTTGACTATCGCTTAAGGCGTACTGTGTTCCCATTGTTTTGTATTTGCAAGGGAAGTATAGAAATACAGTAGCCTTTAAGCACATACATATCTCTTAATAGCTGGTTGCTAGGTGCAGCACCATTCTCTTTGCCACATATTAATACTCTTTTCATATCCAAGACAAAAAAATGAATAACAAATTCCCATTTGAGAAAAGGTATAAGTATTGGAAAATTTAAGCGGATAACAAGCAATATCTTGAAAATGGTTCACTCAACAAAAAATGTGTATGACATAAATTGTGTATTTTATCGCGGTCTACATTTTTTGTGCAGTAAAATTTTGTCTATCTCTTATGGTTTACCAGTTATGCAAAAGCCATTCACAATGAAGAATACTTTTGGAAACATTCCCAGAAAATTCGATATACATTTTATTTTCCATAAAAATGTCTTAAATATATGTTACTTTAATCAAAATCGTTAGAGCCGTTTTGGAGAAAATTAAAATTTTCGAAAATTGTTCCATGTAAATGGTAATCTGGGGTGGGGGGAGTTTCTTAAAAACCTTCATGTCGCATCTCTGGAAGATACTGAACCAGGGAACTAGCCTACAAATCTTTAGTGCGGCCGGTTATGGAATATGGAGTAGCATGCTGGGACCCATACAGAGTCAATCAGATTGATTTCTTAGAAAAAGTGCAGAGAAGGGCTATAAAATTCATAAGGGGAGGTAAAGATTTTGGGTTTACAAAAGGCGAAGAGAATGAATGGCAACCGCTAAAAGTTAGGCGTAAAAAATATAGATTAGTTGCGTTATTTAAAGCTTATACTGGTTCAAATGCTTGGGCGGATGTTAGAGAAAGGTTAGAGAATCCAGCACACTACGGTCGAAACGATCATCTGTTTAAAATTAGGGGTAGAAAGTGCAGAACCGACGTGGGAAAATTTTCTTTTGTTAATAGAACCATTGAGGAATGGAATGAATTGCCTGTAGCAGCCTTTCAGGGCTGTCCTCTGACCTTAAAACAGTTCAGAAATAATATTAGCAGAATAAATGTTGGTTAATTAACTAGTGTACTCATTTCACAAACTATACTATTAAAGTTGACACTACCAGGTTGAAAATACTGGTAACTAAATATAAGGACCAATTGTAAATAGTTAAGTACCTCGAAAATAGTTACGTACTTTGTAAATTGTTAAGAACTTTGTAGATAGTTAAGTAAATTGAGAATAGTTAAGTAAATTGTGAATAGTTAAGTAAATTGTGAATAGTGAAGTAAATGGTGAATAGTTAAGTAATTGTGAATAGTTAAGTAAATTATAAATGGTTCAGTAATTAGGGTTTTTAAAAGCTTTGTTAATATTTAAAATTAATCATTTTGTACTGTTAGCCTTGTTTATTATTATTATTATTGTAAGCTAGTCATGGTGATGTAAATTTTGTACGGATTAATTCTGCCACCGGGAAGTACCCAATTGCAGAACAAATAAATGCATAAATACATACATAAATACCAAGTTTGGTGTTTATCCGACTGTTCGTTTCTGAGTTATGCTGTTCACAGACACACACATATGTGTAAAAATTCTGGTTACAGTTTTACTTTCTCTACTACGTATAGTAAGTAGGGGAAGTATTGTATTCCACCCAAAAATTCGATACCGAGATTTCATCGGAAATACATGTTTTGAGACCCCCTGAATCCAAAGAAAGCATTTTTGGAAACATGTCCGTGTGTGTGTCTGTGTGTCTATCTGTGAACAGCATAACTCAGAAACTAACAGTCGCATAAACACCAAACTTGGTAATTAGGTTCAGTATCTTCCAAGGATGCGACATGAAGGTTTTCAAGAAAATACCCCGATCCCAGATTACCCTTTACATGGAAGATTTTTCGAAAATTTTAATTTTCTCAAAAATGGCTCTAACGATTTTGATCAAAATATCATATGTTTAAGATATTTTTATGACAAATAAAATGTATATCTTGAATTTCCTGGGAATGTCTCCAAAAGTATTCTTCATTGTGAACGACTTTTGCATAACTGGTAAACCATAAGAGATAGACAAAATTTTACTTCACAAAAAATGTAGATCGCGTTAAACTACACAATTTATGTCATATACAGTTTTTTGCTGAGTGAACCATTTTCGAGATATTGCTTGTTATTCTCTTGAATGTTTCAATACTGATTTTCTCAAATGGGAATTCGTTATTCATTTTTTGGTCTTGGATATGCAAAGAGTATTAATCTGTGTAAAAGGGAATGGTGCTACACCTAGCAACCAGCTATTAAGAGGTATGTATGTGCTTAAAGGTTACTGTATTTATATATTGCCCTTGTAAATATATATTCCCCTTTCTCTTAGCAATAAGATAGAGTCTGCAAATGTTTATCTCGATTAATATGAAGTAGATGGAGAATAAGCGTTTGTATAAATAGTTTGTACAAGAGTAGAGAAAGTCATGTGAGTGTAACACATCAGATTTTTATAAATAACTTTAAATAACTTATCTCATTTTGCCAATTGGGAAAGTTTAATCAACTAATTCAAAACATACACAACTTCTGTCAAATAAATGTCAAAATCATAATAAACGAGAACGTATCGGGGATTCTTCTATTAAATGCTGATCCTTTTAGCTTCCTTGAGTTTTGAATTACTTCCAGAGTATTTTTCTCTTTTTGCATTTAAAAAGTTATGCTTTGTATCGTATTTCTGTAGAAGTAGAGCACAAAACGAGTGTTTTTAAAGTTTTATCCTTCAACCTTTCGGGAATTTGAAGTCATGTACGTGTATAGTTTGTGGATATTGTTAAAATTGAATGTAAAAGCTAATAAGTGAATATATATGCACTTGGGACAGATATAACCAAGAGGAACGCTGAATGGGAGCTCTTATAAAGAAATATTTCGTGTCTCAAAGCTCTTTGAAGTCCTGTTACTAACGGTTAAGTGAATACACAAAGGAATAAGGCAGTTACGTAAAGAACGCAAATTCGCAAGATGTCTACCCATGTTTGAGGCTGAACGTATAGTCGTTTTATGTGCAGGTCAGGAAGAGAAACATCTCTTATTGGTTACCGCAAGCTAGGACGCATCGATTCCTGAAATGGAAAAAGATAGTAGACTTAATCGTGTCCTCTTTACTTTCTCAACGAGTAACTAGTATGTATTGCATTTCATCCAAAAAATTTATACCGAGATTTGACCGCAAATATAAATTTACAGGCTTTCTCAAAAATATAAGAATTCAAACTAATAACAACGGATGTCTCGGAAATTGCCAATGCCACAAAAAAGGCATTTGTCTCTTAAAAAGATCTACATTTTTAGTAGGTACAGATCTTTTGTACCTAGACCCCTGACGGGCGCCCCCGGGAGGGGGGAATGAGGTGGGAGGAGACAGAGGGGACCGGACCAAGAGGCACGACAGCCTGAGGGCAGGGTCCCTACCGTGCAACCGGCTGCTTTCCCCCGAGGGCTTACACATCCTCTGGGGGACCTGAGACCCGGAGACGGCCCCCATTCCGGGGGGCGAAGTTTCTCTTAGAGTATTCCGCCGAGACCTCCAGCCAACACTTGCAACCATGAAAGAGACCAAGCAGATGAAAGGTAAAATAAAATGAGAACGGAGGTGAAATGGAGCGACAGGAAACTCAGGGGCTGTAATAATCCTTTCCAGTATTCGCCTAGCGACCCGGGAAAACCCCCGAAAAAACCATGGGTCGGGGAGCCGCGGAAATCGAATGCACGACCTTACGAATGTCTGAGCCATTGCGCTCAGTTGTGTTTTTGTGTATCTCTTATGGTTTATCAGTTATACAAAATTATAAAAAAAATTCCTTAGGAATGAAGAGGATTTCATATATTACTTCCTGAAAATACAAGACATACATTTTATTTTTAACTTAAATATAATCTAAATGTAATAATTAATCAATGATTTTTTAAAAAGGTAAAGTTTTGAAAAATCCACAATGTAAAGTGTATTTTATGTGGGGAATTTTCTTGAAAATCCTTTTTCGCATTTTGGAAGATATTGAATCCAAATACTAAATTGATATTCATGCACATTTCGTTTTTCGATTATATTGTTCACAAATACACATCCTTAAACATGCGACTTTTTCTAAAAATACTTGGACCTTAAAAAAATGCACTTCATGTGAAATCTCAACTTTGAAAGTTTGGGTGGAATACAATACTTCCTCTCTTCTTCTAAGGGTAGATAGCAGAGAAAGTAAAAAGTACAAATATTTGAAAATTCAAAACAATACAAAATATCTCGGAAATGGTTTATAGTACAATAACTTTTGTTTAACATAAACTGTCTGATTCAACGAGAATAAACATTTTTTGTGATGTAAGATTTTGACTATTTCTTACGCCTTACCAATTACACAAAAGTCATTCAGAATGAACCGCTCCTCTCAGACTGCCCACAGAAAACTCAAGTCATACATGAAACATCTTGAACATAGGGTATTTTGGATAAATATTAAAATATTCCAGGCTGAAAGGCCGAGGTTAAAATTATTTGTACTTGACGTTTCGGTCAACTCTTTGGTTGCCACCTTCAAGAGAGTAACACCCTGGCAGTCGTTATCACTGTCCAGGGTGTTACCCTCTTGAAGATGGCAACCAAGGAGTTGACCGAAACATCGAGTCCAAATAATGTTAACCTTAGACCACGGCCTTCTAGCCCGGAAGATTTCAATATTTTATCCATTAATTCCGGCCGTGAAAGCCTTCGCACCTATAGGGCATTTTAATCAAAATCGTTTTACCATTTGGGGAAAATAAATAATTGAATACATTTTCTTGAAAATCTTCGTGAAAGTCTTAGATGATAAAGTAAATAATAATGACCCCGTGGTATTACAGCCCATGAGGATCTAGACCTCCCAACCCAACTGCTCACGTACGCACACATGAGGCGGGCGATCATCCAAGCCATACGGGGAGCGGATGTCGCCAGCAACATCCCGCAGCCAAAAGGGTGGCCTCCATTGCCGGGATCGCTGCCTATCGCAGTTCCTTACTTCTGAGTGGGTTCTACTCCAGGGACATGTGGAATCAAACCCGGGCACATTTCGTGGCCAGGAATCGGAGCTCTATGCTCTAGCCCACAGACCCATGGCGAAGGCCTCCTTAGAGGATGCTGAACTTAAATACCAAGTATAGTATTTAACCGATTGTTCATCTTTGAGTTATGCTGTTCACAGACACCCATAAACACACAACAAAGAACCTTTTGCCTAAATTGTTCCTTTTTTGCTTTCTCTACTACGTATAGTAAGTAGGGGAAGTATTGTATTCCACCCAAAAATTCGATACCGAGATTTCACCGGAAATACATATTTTGAGACCTCCTGAATCCAAAAAAAGCATTTTATAAACATGTCCGTGTGTGTGTGTGTGTCTGTCTGTCTGTGAACAGCATAACTCAGAAACGAACAGTCGGATAAACACCAAACTTGGTATTTAGGTTCAGTATCTTCCAGAGATGCGACACGAAGGTTTTCAAGAAAATCCCCCCACCCCAGATTACCCTTTACATGGAACATTTTTCGAAAATTTTAATTATCTCAAACATTGCTCTTGCGATTTTGATTAAAATATCATATGTTTAAGATATTTTTATAACAAATGAAATGTATATCTCAAATTATCTGGGAATGTCTCCAAAAGTATTCTTTATAGTGAACGACTTTTGCATAACTGGTAAACCATAAGAGATAGACAAAATTTTAATAGACAAAAAATGCAGATCGCGTTAAAATAGGCAATTTATGTCATATACATCTTTTTTGTTCAGTGAACCATTTTCGAGATATTGCTTGTTATTCCCTTAAATTTTCCAATACTTATGCTTTTTCTCAAATTCGTTATTCATTTTTTTTTGTCCTGGACATGCAAAGAGAATGGAATGCGCCACATAGCAACCAGCGCTTAAAAGATTTGACTATCGCTTAAAACCTAGCATATTTCCCTTGCATTTACAAAAAAAATTAGCAATAAGATTGACATCTCGATATCTCGATTAACATGAAGCATATGGAGAATAATCGTTTGTAAAAATAATTTGTACAAGAGTAGAGAAAGTCATGTGAGTGTAACATAGATTTTTTTGTTCAAGGTATCTCAAAGTGTGTATTTCCTGTGAAACATGATATGGAATTTTGGCTGGAATACAATACTTTCTCTACCATACCCCTAGATCGACATAGTGTTTTTCCCTCGGTAAGGTTTGAACCTTTAGGTAACCAAATTTGAATCCATCCAGCCGGTATCAGTTCTCTATGTAAGTGCCTGAAAAACAATACAGGGAAATACAAACTAATCAATGAACTATGCTTATAATCTATGTGGAGTAGAGTGGTGCTTAGGATCTCTATGAAAGTTTCGCCACGATTGTTATACAAGAAAAGCTCAAACAATTACAATCTAATTCGGCCTTGAAGAGGAAGAGATGAAGAATTATTTACATAACTAAGAGCTTTCATTAGCGACATGAAGACGAAGGTTAACGTTGTTGCTAACACTAAACGGCAATAAGAAAATGGTAGCATGAAAACATAGGGTTTAAGTTGTAATGTTACGCTTCGGCCATACTTTGGGGGAGGTAAAGTACCATTCCAATCAAGTGGCTAGAAGTATGCTGAAAAGCAGAGATAGTCAGCTTGCACGGGTTGTGTACCAACATAAACAGCTCCGTCTCATTACGGGTCACCTTTTGTACGCGCTATTATACGTAGTAGAGAAACTAAAAAGTGGTCGGTTTCCAAAGCATATAATTATGTTACTGTGAGCGCGTCTGGTAAAAGAAAATGAAACAGTGGAATCACTCCATATAAATGCTTGTTACAAGGATGATTTTCTCGTGGGGGATGAGGGTAGACGAGATTGCCGTGACAGTGTAGGTCTCTGTGGGGAACAAAAGGACAAACAGATGCTAGTGACATCTAGACATAAGTAATCCAGCACCAGCCTTTGCTACAAAGACAACTTGCCAAGAAACTCTAAAACTGAGACAGCGCTTTGTCAAGTGAGGTAAAAATTAGAGACAGGCATCTCTAAAACCCTCCCCTCTACAAGGTTTATCTCCGTAATAAATGCAATATCTCTGCCTCGCAATCGTGCTTTTAAACTATAAACCTTTCTGTAACGCTTTAATTTTGCACAGAAACTAGTTATGTTCAAATAGTTCTAGTAATATAAACTTCCTTCCTTTAAAGTAAAAATAAAATTATCATTCACACGAGTTTCTCTATCCATCATAACCTTCCTATATATTATTCCAGTTAGGACTGCACGCAGTTTGAAACAAATATCAAGAAAAATCTGATGTGTTACATTCACATGACTTTCTCTAACCTCTATCGCTAATTATTCGGTATACAAGTTATTATTATGAAAATTTTAATTAGGATAAACCTTTCCAGAAACAGCTGCATTACATATTTCGTTACATACAAGGCGAAACACAATTGAAAATCAACAGGATTTTGAAAGAGTGACTACATATTGAACAATTCGAACCAATAATAACAGATACCTCCGAAATGGCTGATGCTACAAAAAGGTTATTTGAAATAAATTGTGTGTTTTAAAGAGATCTGAATTTTAGGTGTAGCACGTTCTCTATCGCTTAAAGTTTACCAGTTATGCAAGGTTATGTAAATTTCCTTCTGAATGAACAGGAGAGCTATTCCCAGAAAACTCAATATATAAATTGTGTTTGTAATGTAAATATTTTAATTGTTATAGTTATTTTTACTTTCTCTACTATGTATAGTAAGTAGGGGAAGAATTGTATTCCACCCAAAAATTCGATACCGAGATTTCACCGGAAATACATGTTTGAGACCCCCTGAATCCAAAAATAGCATTTTTGGAAACATGTCCATGTGTGTGTGTCTGTGTGTCTGTGAACAGCATAACTCAGAAACGAATAGTCGGATAAACACCAAACGTGGGATTTAGGTTCAGTATGTTCCAGAGATGCGACACGAAGGTTTTCAAGAAAATCCCCTCACCCCAGATTACCCTTTACATGGAACATTTTTCGAAAATTTTAATTTTCTCAAAAATGGCTCTAACGATTTTGATTAAAACATCATATGTTTAAGATATTCTTATGAAATGAAATGTATATGTCGAATTTTCTGGGAATGTCTCCAAAAGTATTCCTCATTATGAACGACTTTTGCATAACTGGTAAACCATAAGAGATAGACAAAATTGTACTGCATAAAAAATGTAGATCGCGTTAAAATACACAATTTATGTCATATACATTTTTTTTTGAGTCAACCATTTTCGAGATATTGCTTGTTATTCCCTTAAAGTTTTCAATACTTGTACTTTATCTCAAATTCGTTATTCATTTTTTTGTCCTGGTAGTACAAAGAGAATGGAATACTCCACATAGCAACCAGCTCTTAAAATATTTGACTATCGCTTAAAGCCTACCAATTCCCCTTGCATCTACAAGAAAATTAGCAATAAGATTAACATCTGGATATCTCGATTAACATGAAGCATATGGAGAATAAGTGTTTGTAAAAATAGTTTGTACAAGAGTAGAGAAAGTCATGTGAGTGTAACACATCATATTTTTTAGAAAATCAAAAATTTCAAAAAATGGTCCATGTAAAGGATAGTTTGGGGTGGGGGATTTTCTTGCAAATTTTGTATTGCATTTTTGGAAGATACTAGACTTAAATACCAATTTTGATATTTATCCAAGTTTTCGGTTTTGAGTTATGCTTCACATGCACGCGCGGACATTTCTCCAAAAATGTTTTTTTTATTAAGGAGGGCCTCAAAACATGTATTTCCGGGAAACCTTAATATCGAATTTTTGGGTGGAATGCAATACTTCGTATGGCAGAGGAAGTAAAAATGCTTTAAACCTATAATTTCAAAATGCATTTTAGTTTTGATATTATGGATATTTATGTTTATATAAAGTAAATACAAAATCTGGAATAAATTTTCTTCCAGTTTAGTTTTTTGGTAATTATTTTTTTCGCCACATTCACTTTCTTCAAACTGTTGCACATTATGCAGTTTATGTCCAGCTCTTCTTAAGGGGGACTTCGCACGTCGGCCTAGATAGATCTTTTGTACCTATGTCCAGAAAGGGGCGCCCCCGGGAGGGATGAGGTGAGAAGAGACAAGAGGGTGGTCGAACCAGGGAGCACGACAGGCAGAGGGCAGGGTGCCTACCATTTACAGACTTAAACTCCCCCGATGGGCACTGGTGTAGCCTGCTCCCCTCTCCCTTTATGGACTTACACTCCATTGGGGGGCCGGGAACCCGGAAACCGCCTCCATACCATAGGCCGAGACCTCCAGCCGACAGGCACATCCCTGAAAGAGACCAAGCGGATGAAAGGTGAAGTCAAATGAGAATGGAGGTGAAATGGAGGGACAGGAAATTCGGGGGGCTTAACTATCTTCCCAACATTCGTCTAGCGATCCAGGAAACTCGCGAAAAATATTCCGAATGCGGCCCATAGACGTTATCGCCTGAGTCATCCCGCTCGGTAAAGGAATTAAAAATATAAAATTTTATCTTGTGAACGATTTTTGAATTATTTCTTTTTAGGTAATACAAAACTTCAAAAAACTAAAAATTTTAAATTACGGAAGTTTAAAAATTATTTTCTTTTAAACTAAGGCTAGGAAAAACAGTTGTATTACATTTCTGTGCGCTATAATCAGATAAGTGGCATAGACATTAAAAAAAACTTATTTTTAAAGTTTCATGTGGAACATTTGACATAGGGTAATAAACTTCGGCTTGAAATGCAATAACCCGGAAACTAAAAGGATATCAAACTAAAATTTAAAACCATTGAGTATATATGTAAGACAACATTAAAAGTAAATCTTCAGATAAATTGGCCAAAAATTTACAAAAAAAAATCACATTCTCAGTGTCATTACAAGCGTTAGGACACGGAGTATAACAAATTTATTGTATAGCATTTTACGACTGCATGTAATAATAAAACCGAATTTAATTACATTTACAAACTTGCATCCCCCAGGAGAGCCGCGCACATTCTGTCGTTAAGTTTATATAGGCATAGTCTGCCATGCTTAACCATACTGGCGGGCTATGGTATAGGACACTGCATCTGTTTCCGTGGTGTAATGGTTATGTTTGGCGTCTGTCGCGTGAGTGATCGGGGTTCTCCACCACACCGATCTTTCTTTTTCTTCTTCTCCTTTCAAGGGATAAGTAATATCACCTGTTCCGGTCTCTAGCCATCTCTTGCGTGGTCTTCCTAAACTTCTCTTCCCTGTCGGTTGGTAGTTCATTGTCTTTTTTGGTATTCTATCATCTGCCATTTTATCAACATGTTGTTTCCAATTTCTTTTATTTCCATCAATCTTATCGTTTAGTGATACAATATTCAAATCTTATCTTATTGATTCAATTCATATTTTGTCAGCTCTAGAGCATCGTCTTATATACCTCAAAAATTTCATTTCGGCGGACTGAATGCGTGATCTCTCTCTCTCTCTCTCTCTCTCTCTCTCTCTCTCTCTCTCTCTCTCTCTCTCTCTCTCTTTGTTATTGTCCACGACTCGGAAGCATATAATACAGTAGGTAAAGCCATAATCTTATAGAACTTAATGTGTGTTTATTTTCTAATCCTTATATGGTTAATTCTGCAAGTAGTCCAGGAGTAAGATGTGGTCCAGATGCATGTCTAACCGTTAAAAATAAATAAAATAATGTGAAATCTCATAAACTTATAAAACATTCTATTACACAACACAGCCGTAAAACCTCCACATGGATAAATACTAGGGATGGGACCTCGATACTCGGTGGTATTGAAGTGTGTCTAATACTTCGAGATAAATCTCATAGTTTTTGGATAGTTTAAACGTTTAAGTTTTGCATTATTGAAAGTTGTTGCGTTTAACTTTGTGCTAGACAAGGAATGAAAGGAGTCCAAACTTCGTTATTGCCTCGTATATGTCCCCAAAGAAATTCTGGACTACAGTTCTTGATAGAACTTGACCGCATTTCCTGTAGGTTAATGAATACAACATTCCAAAGACACTTGCGTCTAAATGGAAAACAATTGGAAGGACTAAAGGCACACATGCAACATGCAGCGTTAACTGACTTGTGAATGAAGCTGATTTAGCTGTCGCACTAAATCACGTTACTGCAATAGCTGTAAGCGATAGTCAAATATTTTAAGATCTGGTTGCAATGTGGACTATTTCATTCTCTTTGCATGTCCAGTAACTAATTCCCATTTGAGAAAAAGTATTATAAAATTAAAATAAATAAGAAGGAGTATCCCGGTAATGGTTTACTTCACAAAAAAAAAAATGTACGTGACATAAATTGAGTGTTTTAACGAATTTGACATTTGTTGTCCAGTAAAATTTTGTGTGTCTCTTCGGCTTACAGTTATGCAAAAGTCATTCCGAAGAAGAGGGCTTTTGGGGACATTCCCAGAAAATTAAAGATATACATTTCTTTGCCATTAAAATATCTTAAACATACGATATTTTAATCAATATCGTTAGAGCCATTTTTGAGAAAATTAAACTTTTCAAAAAAAAATTTCTGTAAAGGATAGTCCGGGTAGGGGAATTTGGTTGAAAATCTTTTTATTGCATTCTTGGAAGATACTTTCGTTTTTAGTTATGCTGTTTCCAGACGGACACACAGGTTCACACACGGAAATTTTTCAAAAATGCTTTATTTGGATTCAGGGCACATCAAAACGTGTATTTCCGATTAAATCTCCCTACCGAATTTTTGGTTGGAATACAATACTTGCCCTCTTTACTGTGCGTGGTAAACGAAGTAAAAATGTGATGTGATACATGCACATGTGAGGAAATATTTTATATTATAACATGCTGTGAATGCCAGAGTGATTGTAGTGTAAATTAATATTATTCTATGTACAGGATTTTAGAGGTTTGTTAGCCATAAGTATTGTTAGGAAATAAGTTTACACGGCCTAACTGAAACTGACAATAGACGTGGGTAACAATAAACCTAGGGGGTGAGTTGTTTATCACTAAGAAGAGATAAACAAATGACATCAGGGTAGCGTGCCTTTTTTAGAAATGGAGGGAATATCTTCCCTAGAGCATATATGTTAGTAGTAGTGATTGGCCGACCAAAACAGACGCTAAAGTGCGCGCAATTTGGTAACCAATAGGAGCTATATTATAATGTTTAGGCAATTCGAGGTGAAGGAGTATATATTCTTGAGCCATAAGCAAGTGTCGCACAGTTCTGAAGTATCTCTCACGAGGTGCACGTCGCAGAGTTAGTTACAAAAATGTTAAGTACGCAAAGTAATTGGTGCGCGGCAACTAAAACGACTGTTGTTACATTCGGAAATATCACAGCTTCAGTCAGGCATGTATAAAGATTAAATATGTCAATTATTAATTAAGCGTGACGGCAATAAAAGTTTAGATTCAGATTGTTTTTATCAGTGTTATCTCTAGTAACAACTCCTTTCCGTTTACGCACCCTACTTAGAGACACGTGCTCGACTGAGTTATAATGGCTAGCCGTAGGACAAAGAACCCAAATTAAAAATAATTAAACAATAAGCGCGCAACAAATAAGATAACACAAGCCATTGAGAACTGCAACACATGACATTCCGTATTCTCTGAAAACAGAATTCCTCCAACAAAAGCGTACAATATTTGCTTGGAATTCTCTCCAGCCACACGTGCGTGAACCTCACTGACAAGCGTGCCTGGCTCCCGTGGGTTTTTGCTCTGTTTCAGAACGCGGTCGTTCCCCGCAGGATGAGGACATTTGGAACGAGGTAATTAGCATGCTTATTCATTGGAATTGAAACATCCGTGCTTTGATCGTGTCCACTTGTGTCGATTAGCACCTGGGAACAATCTCGATTAGTGCAGGAAAGATACGGTAGCACATTCTGGTGCGTCCTCTAGCTTGCATGAAACTAACTTATCTGTATCAAACAATTAATTAAAATATTTAGTCGCTCAAACGAACCCCTGACATGGGAACCGCGCCAGTGTGCAGAAGTATATAAAACCACAAAGCGCACAATAAATTAATTAATGCGGAGATGAACCCTTTCGCTGTCTGTGTCGCACTGCGTAGAGAGTTCAAAATCTATAACGCTAGGAATGTACACCAACTGTTAATTTTAACTACGACACTACATAATAATTAAAATGCAACGGTTCTTTTTATTGTTTGGCACCTACTTATAGTAGATAGATGAAGTATTGTATTCTACCTAAACATTTTATATCGAAATTTTTGAGGTTCCTAAATCCCCCCCCCCAAAGGCATTCTTAATTTCTCTGCCAGAAATTATTGTACAGTAAGTAAAACTTTTGTGTTAAGATTCCACCGAAAATGCATATTTTGAGACATCCTGAATAAATAAAAAAAAGAGTTTTAGAAAAAGTAGATAAACTGTAATGGAACTAAATAAATTAATACGTGTGCACCGGTTTGCGTGAAGCGGCAATCCTGAATTTTTGTAAATAGGCGAATTGCTTATTAAATAACCGATAACACATCCCTTCTCACACACACATACATAGGTACTCTCACATTCAAACACCAGACTCTGCATATACCGTGAAATGTTTTTGTTTAAAGGCTCGAATCCGGAACACCGCATATAGCAGGCAATTTCTCTACCAAAGGAACTCTGGAATCAGTAATAGCAGTTAAAATGTTCGTTTTCAAGCATTGGTATTTCATTTAGCGATCTCCTCTCTGTAGAAATGGAGTCATCTTTGCAGTTCTGCTTAGGTAAAACTTTAGGCATCCGCGCTATAAACTAATTTCAACTAAGGACGGCTTCTATGGACCACCTGGTACAACGAATAGAGGTGAAGATGGTGAAGATGTAGATCCCGCACTCACAGGCCACCAAGTTAATCTCTTTAGATAAGATACATGGTCTGTAACCATCGATAAAAATAGTCTTGTTAGTTAAAAAAATATAAGTTAACTGATTTGTTATGTCAGCAATTTTCTCTGTTTATACAATTATTTAAATACCCTACTAACGAAGATCATTATACCATATGTACAAAGGAAATGCAGCAAAACATTCTTATTGCAATGTTGTTGCATACGTATCGTAACATAGCATATAGTCGATTCTCTTTCTGTTTTGCTGTTCTTAATCCTGACCATCTATACATAGATGAAATATTCGAGACATTTGTCTTATTTTACATGCATATTCTATGGAGTAATAATTATTTTCTACTCCATGGCATTCTCAACTAAACGTCAAGGCCTTCAATGCAAGTGTGTTTTTCATAATTCTAATGTTTTTGTATTCAAGAACTTTATACATCCCTGATACCACACACACACATATATATAATATATATATACATATATATATATATTAAAATATTTAACAACCAAAAATTGTACAAAGCAGATTGTAAGAGACGGGTGAGCTAGCAAATTCCAGGTAAAAGATAATTCTAGGTAGAGCCCACTTTCACCAAGCTAATGAACAGGGAGCCGGTAGCGGTAAGGAGAAATAGAAAGAGACAGAGATACATCCGCTTCCTGATGCGTCATGGGGACGCGTGTGCGCAAAACTTTGGAGTAGGATATTCTCATACATGTTAAGGTAACACGGTCTGAGGACAAATTAGAAATGTCGTTATACTTTGATGCGCGGAGGTAAGCGTCACCGGGCTTAGGTATATAAAGGGGAACAAAGCCCCAGATTTTCACTCTCTTCTAGAATCTCGTCGACACAAAGTACTACTCTCTGGACGACAAATGCACGTGTGTGCATATGGGTGGGAAGACGTGTGCAGTTAGTTTAGTCTCCTGATTTATCCTAAGAGTGGGAATTGGTATAATGGAAAAAAGCTAGCCGCACATAAATATTTGAATTGATGGTAAACCACATTTATTAAGGGAAATTCAGTATATTTTAATGTAGTTCACCTACAACATCCCTGAGACCCAAGAATTAGCTATATATGTAAAGATTAGGAATGGTAAACACCCCACGCCGACGAGCAGCAATAGCCGAGGACAAGAAAACTGCAGCAGAGCGCATCAACCAGAGGAACGACGCTTTCCAGATATTACTGATCACCGATTTCCCGCTAAAAATGGCACCCTACAACTTTTTTCCGCTACATCCTGTTTAATCTTTTAGTAATTTATGAAATGAAATCAGGTGTTTAACAGCCACATGCCCTTCAGCACGAATTGGGCTTTTCAATGGTGAAACAATTGCCAAAATCAGTAAAGAATAGGGATGGAACCGTGATACCATCGATACCTCGATACTCTCGATTCTTTGGGGTATCGAAGTGTGTCTAATACTTTGAGATGAACCTTAGATACTTTTAAATTGTTAAGTTTGTATAATTAAAAGTGGTTGCGTTTAATTATATGCTAGATAAGGAATGAAAGGAGTCGAGGCTTCACGTTATTCCCTTGCACGTATCGCCTAAGTGTTGCTGGACTATAGTTCTTGTTATATCTTGACTGTGTTTCCTATGGGTAAATCAATGCAACATTCCATAGGCCCTTGTGTATAATGGAAACATGCAAAACAATGGGGGAAGAAGTAGAGATATACTCGTGCAACATGCAGCGTTAACTGAGTTGTGAATAAAACTTATTTAGCTGACCCACTAAATCACGTTTCTGCAACAGCCTGGCTTGGTGACTCACTCTCAGCCATTACATTTACCTACTCCTTTGACCCAAATCTATGAATCCAGCAGAAACAAATCAGAACCTAAGACATGATATAATATAGCGCATGGAAATATTTGTTCTTTCCTTCCATCTGTTAGTTTGAGTTTACGCAAGTCAAATTCGAGTCAGAAGCGTAGCTCCTTTAAAAGAAAGCTTTCAGCACAAATATAGTTGCGTAAAAACGTAAACAAAGAAATTATTATTATCAACCTTGACTAACAATAATGGAAATGTAATCTATGACATCAGAATATAAAATTGCTGCCAATTGAAGAATGTCAAAAAGGAACAGTTTCGGAATTAGCATACAACACAAAGTTGGTTACACGCTTTTATACACAGAAAACTACTAACAAGAACAAAATTCGGTGAACAAGCTATCGCTTCGTCGTTTTCTATAAAACGAGTAGCGAGTATTAACCCATCACTAGTTGAGAAGTTTTTGAGATTACATGGACCATTTAAGTTGAGACCGTACAATATCTCCAAAACTAAGCCTTGTAGAAAGAAATGTCTTGAATAAAAGTTGCTTGATATTATGGGGGAAAGTAAATACCACCCGTCGTGTTTTATTTGGAGGACGTTGTGGTGGTCATTTTAGGGTCAGTTTAATTTTTACTTTCTCTACTACGTATAGTAAGTAGGGGAAGTATTGTATTCCACCCAAAATTAGATACCGAGATTTCACCGGAAATACATGTTTTGAGGCCCCTGAATCCAAAAAAAGCATTTTTGGAAACATGCCCGTGTGTGTCTGTGAACAGAATAACTCAGAAACGAACAGTCGGATAAACACCAAACTTGGTATTTAGATTCAGTATCTTCCAGAGACGCGCCACGAAGGTTTTCAAGAAAATCACCCCACCCCAGATTACCCTTTACATGCAACATTTTTCGAAAATTTTAATTTTCTCAAAAATGGCTCTAGAGATTTTGATTAAAATATTATATGTTTAACATATTTTCATGACAAATGAAATGTATATCTCGAATTTTCTGGGAAGTCTCCAAAAGTATTCTTCATTGTGAACGACGTTTGCATAACTGGTAAACCATAAGAGATAGACAAAATTTTACTGCACAAAAAATGTATATTGCGTTAAAATACACAATTTATGTCATATACATTTTTTTGTTGAGCTAACCATTTTCAAGATATTGCTTGTTATTCCCTTAAATTTTCCAATACTTATCTATACTTTTTCTCAAATTCGTTATTCATTTTTTTTGTCCTGGTAATGCAAAGAGAATGGAATACTCCACATAGAAACTACCTCTTAAAATATTTGACTATAGCTTAAAGCCTACCAATTCCCTTGCATCTACAAGAAAATTAGCAATAAGATTAACATCTCGATATCTCCATTAACATAAAGCATATGGGGAATAAGCGTTTGTAAAAATAGTTTGTACAAGAGTAGAAAAAGTCATGTGAGTGTAACACATCATATTCTTTTTAATGGGAACCTACCTTTTTTATGTTGTTTTCTCACTCCTCATAGAAAAACTAAACATTGGTAGAAAGCATTTCACAATTGTTCTTACCCAACGCAAATAACAAAAATTCTGAACGGTTGTGTGCGAAGAGCGCAATGAATAGTCGGTCCATCCTGGGATGGTCACTGAGGGTCAAGTTAAGTTTCATTTATTATTTTGTTTTTTTATTCATCACAAAATAAACAGCTTTTGATAAAGCATTTTCTAATGAGAAAAAACATACAAAATATAGGCTCCCTTTAAAATAAATTAAATTGACCCTAAAATGACAATCACAACGTCCTCCAAACGAAACACGACTAATGGCATTTACTTTCCCCCATAATATCAAGCAATCTTTATTAAAGCCATTTCTTTCTACAACGTTTAGTTTTGTAGATATTGTACGGTCTTAACTGCATATACACACAAATTTACGTACAAATGTTCTCTATAAATAATATTAATGTAAACAATATAACACAATCGTATAACTATATGGCATAAATATATACGCCACATAGTGCCCAGCTTGATAAAGATTTTACTTTCTCATCATCTTAGTGTTTCCCATACTATTGTATAATGACACTACGAGGGCGGATCGAAAAGTAACGCACAATAATTTTTTTACCAAAAAGTGTAGTAGTGAAAACAACAACAAAAATCACAAATGATCTTCCAGGTTTTACCTACTTTTCGACATATTCGCCAAGTATCTCAACACATTTCTCCCATCGTGATACCAGTTTCAATATGCCCTGTTCGTTAAGTCCGTTTCCTTGGAGTATAGTCATCGGCGCACTCCTTATTTCACTTCCGCATCTGTTGCAAAGCTTTGGCCGGCCAGGAATTTCCTCATAGGACCAAACATATGAAAGTCCGACGGTGCAAATCCGGACTGTGTGGTGGATGCTGGAGCATCCCAACCAAATTTGGTGATTTTCTGACAAACAGCAGCAGCAACATGGGGGCGAGCATTGTCATGAAGAATTTTGACATCGTCAACATTCATGTTGTGGCGTTTGTCACGAAGGGCATGACGCAACTTTAAATACAACACCATGCATAACCCAGAACACCGTCACAAGCACTTTCCTAGCAGATTGAGTCACTTTGATTTTTTTTCACTGGGGAACCAGCATGTTTCCACTCCATACTTGCCTTCTTGGTTTCGGGCGTATAGTGGTACGCCCACGACTCATCACCAGTGACGATTCCTTTGGACCACAAATATCGAACAACACCTATCTGCTCTTCACACGCGGACGACAGTAACATGCGCGCCATCTTTGTTGCGTAGTTCACGCTTCTCTCGCTAGAGCTGCACATGAAACAAAACATACTCTCTGTAGTGAAAACTTCAACCCTATATGTGTGAAATTGCAACATTCCCTCTGCAGTACCAAAGAAGAAAATAATTATTGTGCGTTACATTTCGATCCGTCCTAGTATTTTTGAAAACGATTATTGCCATTAACGTGAAGTAAAAGAATTATATTTTGTAGGAATATTTGTAGAAACTATATCATGATAAACGATAGTAGTTAGATAAAACCAGGGATATGTAACACGTCACAATTTTGCTTTCTCTACCGTGTACATAGTGGGTCGAGAAGGTATTGCATTTCACCCAAAAATCGATGCCACCGGGGAGAGGCTAAACAGTTTGCAGCTAAAATATTAAATTTAGTTACCCCGGCATAAACATTGGGGAACGTAGCATCAGTGGCAAACGAAAGATACCAGGAACCTGCTGCCCAAAACTAAGCGGGGGTGGAATATTTAGAAGATTAAAAAATACTAAATTCACATTTACCTCTCATTTGTTATACTTAACAAGATGCCCTACATTATACACAAAGGGTTACAGAAGAATACTAGGGGAGATGTCCCACGCACACATTCCCATTACACACGCGCAACCAATCCCTCTGAAGACCTACACCAGACTCTGGCTACAAGTGAAGCCAAGCCACCACACAAAGAGGCTCTTCCCTCGACTTCCCTTCACCCCCCAACTAGGAAGATGGAATTGCCGCGCCGGACAAGAACTTAACACACAACAATTATTTCAATACAGCAATAATGTGTCCGACGCGACAATACACATACATACGCTACAATACGTGCGTTGAGGCCTTTTTAATAAAAAAAGCATATTTAGAAGAAATTCCATATGGTATGTCTGTGAACAGCATAACTAGAAACGAAACTTCGGATAAATACCAAACTTGGTATTTAAGTTCAGAGTCTTCCAAAGATTTTCAAGAAAATCCCTCACCCCAGACTACATTTTATATGGAAAAACTTGTCGCAATTTTTGATTTTATAAAAAATGCTCTAACCATTTTTATTAAAATTTGAGATATTTACATAGCTAATAAAACCAATAGCTGTGTAGTCCTGTTATCTCTGAAGAATTTTGTATAATGTTGTACAACTGGTAAAATTAAGCGATTGACGAAAACGTACCATTCAAAAATGTAGATACCTTTAAAACACACAATTTACCCTTAAAATAAGTTTTTCTGTGGTATAAGCCATTTCTGAGATATGCGTTATGAAAAGTTCAAATTGTTCAATACTTGTCATTCTTTTAAAGTCTTGTCGATTTTCAGTTGTTTCTCGTGATTGCATGGAAACAGTATGAAATTTTAAGACCAGCATATACCGTCTAGTTCTTAAACATTTGACTATCGCTGTTCTCTTTGTATCTATAACGTAATGTGCAATGCAGCTGTTTCTGCAAAGGTTTATTTGGAATAAGAGAGCAGAGAAAGTCATGCAAGTGTAACGTATCAGATGTTTTATGAACCATTTTGTCTATTCAGCTGAGACTGGCCAAGAACAGCGGTGAGAGTTTCAGATCTATTACAGCGTGTGTCTGCCTTGTTCTGCATATTGTCCGCTCTTCTCAACTGAGCCGTTTCCCGTTTGGGTTTCCTTCGCTGTTTGCATGTTCAGTGCTTTCACGAGCCTTTCGTGTTGGTTTTAGATTCCGTTTGATGTAGACGTGGTCCTTTGCATACTCTTCTTCCCCGTTGTTAACTTGTTTTTTCTTTCTTGTTTTGATGCTGACTACCACAAAACAGATCATGCAAATGCATTATACATCCTTAGTGTTTGTGTGTGGCGTTTTTACAGGGGTGGCCAAATTTACAACGCTTACTTAATTTCTCTACCATGCACATGGAGTGGAAATGCACAACAGAGGGGATTCGGCACCGATCCAGAGAATCCTGATATTGTACCTATGCCCCCATCTCTCCCCTGGAGGAAGATATGAGGTGAAGGGATACATTAGGCACCCGGAACCAGGAGATGCAGCACAGCAATGATCGGGTCCCTAAGCGTCCCCAGATATAATCGCCCTGGCAGATGGACAGGTAGACCGGGGATCCCGCCCCATATGGTGCCCAACGCCCCCGTCGAGGGAGGTTCTTATGCCACGCATCACCGAAATTTATCGCTGGCACTTCCCTGAAACAGACCAAATGGGGTGAAGGATGAATGGAATAATTAATGGAATAAAATCGTATAAATTATGCTTCCCAGCATTCGCATGGCGACCCGGGGAATCCCCCAAAAAACCCATGGGTCAGGAAGGTCAGCCACAACCGCCTGAGTCATTCCGCTCGGTACCACGTACTTAGTAGGTAGAGAAGTTATTGTATTCCACCTAAAAAGTTGATACCAAGATTTCACCGGAAATACATGTAATGAGGCCCCCTAAATCCAAATGAAGTATTAGTAGAAACAGGTCCGTGTGTGTCTATGGACAGCATAACTCAAAAACGAAAGGTCTGGTAAATACTAAACTTAGTATTTAGATTCAGTAGCTTCCAAAGATGCGACACGAAGATTTTCAAGAAAACTATCCTATCCCAAACTATTCTTTAGATGTGACTTTTTCGATTTTTATTTATTTTCTAAAAAATGGGTCTAAGATTTTGATTAAAATATAATATATTAAAGAATAAAATGTACATCTTGAATTTTCTGGGAATCACCTATGAATTCCTGTACATTCGGAAGGAATTGTGTATAATCTTGTATAACTGGTAAACGTTAAGCGATAGACGAAAACGTACTACACAAGAAATGTAGATCTCTTTAAAAAACTCAATTTATTTCAAATATATTTTATTATGGCATCAGCCATTTCCGAGATATCCGTTATTAATGGTTCGAATTATTCAATAAATCAATATGAGGGTTTCTGTCCTTTGTAGTTAGTGGCGTGAGGTAAGATTAGGACAAGGTTTTCTATCGTGTAATGAGCAGTACTTCAGGTAAGCAACAGAGAACGTAAAACTGAGTGATATTGCGGTATTATTTGAAGTGCAATTGAATAAATAAGGTATAATGGAAGTATAATTGAGCAGGGTGATAAATTTAATTATATGGATTGATCAATTTTATGCACAGTGAAGCATTTAAGTTGAGACTGTACAATATCTCTTTAACTAAGCCTTATGGAAAGAAATGTCTTGAATAAAACTTGCTTGATATTATGGGGGGAAAGTAAATGACGCTAGTCGTGTTTTGTTTGAGGATGTTATGATGGTCATTTTAGGGTCAATTTAATTTTTTAAAATGGAAACCTACATTTTTCTGTTGTTTTCCCACTTCTCATAAAAAACTAAACATTTGCATAAATCACCTTACAATTGTTCCACCACCAACGCAAATAGCAACGAAAATGCTGAATGGCTGTGTAAAGAGCGCAAGTTACGTTTCGTAATTGGAAACCAATATTTTTTATTTTGTTTCCCTATTCCTCATCACAAAATAAGCATATTCCTATAAACCATTTCCTAATGAGAAAACAACATACAAAATGTACGTTCCCGTTTAAAAATTGGTCCTAAAATGACCAGCATAACGTCCTCCAAACAAAACACGACTAATGGCATTTACTTTACCCCATAATATCAAGCAACGTTTATTAAAGGCATATCTTTCTACAAAGTCTCAACTTAAATGGTCCACCCTGTATAATGAAGACCGTGATTTAGAACAAAAGCTATCTATATTTCAATATATGTGTGGTACTATATACAGAATCTTGAAAAACAAAACAAGAATAGAGAAAATTTAAGATTTTATAAATTTCTAGCTGTTGCACTTCTGACACACGGCAGTGGGAGCTGGAACCTAAATAGAGTAAGAGAAAGGAAAATTGAATCTGCAAAGTTGTGAGTTTTAAGACGAATACTGGGATTTACTCCAAGAGATCACAAGCACAATACTCATATAAGAGAACAATCACAAATCTATAACTTACAAGAAATAATTGATTCCTTAAAAAAATGGTATTTCTTTACACTCCATGAGGGGAAGCCAGTGTTTGAGGCATAACAGACTTAAGCTTAGAAAATAGACTTGAAAATCTACCCTTGAGGTAGAAGAAGAAGATGTTATGCAGTTGAGAATCCTGAATGGGCTTAGGAATTAATACAAACCACTTCCTGATTGCGTATTGAATGCCATTTGAATGTTGTCGGCATCTCTGTACACCCCTGTGTGTGGCTTTGGGGCGATAGAGGAGCAAAAAATTGAAAATTCTACCAGTAGAGATGAAATTATTGTTAATATAAAACTTCCATCATACATGGGTGGTATAAAAGAGACATCAATTTGCCATTGGTATATGTGGCCGCAAATACAAACATCAAACTTTGATCTCACTATGGTTGTGCTGCTTCAAAAGGCTTGATTAAACACGTGGTCTTTATACACACTACAGCCCAGGGAAAGATAACTCCAGAATGATGTGATATATGCAGTGGTACTTAAGTCTTTTAGCTACGTACGAAAATAATAACAATTTTAAAAAGGACTCCTGTAAGTAGAGTTTGAGGGTTAGATGAAGGATTTCGTGGTATTTTGAATCGTAAAAATTATTTAAGGAGAGCCTAAATGGCAAAAATTGCCCAAAAATGCAATTTTGACTTTTTCTACTACAGTAAGTAGAGGAAGCATTTTATTCCACCCAAAAATTCGATACAGAGATTTCACCGAAAAAAAAACACGTTTTAAGACTGCCTCACTCCGAAAAAGAATTTTTAGAAGAAGGTCTGTGTGGGTTTATGTCTGCCTGTCGTCACTTTCGTCCTTTGTGGTCTTGGGTTACCATGCTAGCCTCTAGTTTCCGAGGTTGCGGGTTCAAACCCGGCGGAAGGCGTTGGATTTTTTCGGGCGTAAAAATGCTTAGCAAGGCTTCCGTCAGAAGGAAAGTAAAGCCGGTAGTCCCATGTAGTAGATGCGTCACGTACACAAAAGAACCTCAAGCCTCTTTCACGCCCAATATAGGGTGGGGCGCTAAGTACCATAGTAGTTAAAGAATGTCCATATATTAAAAAACTGATGTGATACACTTACATGACTTTCTCTACCCTCAATTGTTTATTAGTGGGTATACTATCTAATTTTACTAAGGCTTATTCTTCTATCCATTTCATTTTGATCCAAATAAACCTTTGCAGAAACAGCTGCATTACACATTTCGTTATAGATGCAAAAAGAACAGCGATAGTCACATGTTTAAGACCTGGAGCTATATGTTTCCATGCAATCGCGAAAGAATTGCATTTTGACAGGACTTAAGAAGAATGACCAAGTAATGAACAATTCCAATCATTAATAACGGATATTTCAAAAAGGCATATGACACAAAATAATCATTTGACATAAGTTGTTCCTTTTAAAGAGATCTAAAACTTTTGCGTATATAAAACTTCTTCCGTTGAAGAGAACTTCATAGGCTATTCCTAGAAAATTATACACATATATACATATATATATATATATATATATATATATATATATATATATAGTTACATGTTGGGGTGAAGGCCGAAAAAGTTAATTTATTCGCAAAAACGTTTGGCTTCTCTACATACGAGTAGTTAACAAATGAAACAGAATGAGGAGAGATGCCACTGACCGTAGACCGGTCACAAACGACTGCTTCCAACGACCACTTACTCTCGAATGACGCTATCTTGCCCCAACGTGTGTAGCCAAAGCCAGACAGGGTTGACGTCATACCAGACAATTTTAAACAGATCCTTCCCTTTGGCGCGGTCCGCGCCAAAAGGAAAGACCCTTAAACGAAATATAACTAAGGAGACCCAATAATGCTACATCTGGATGCAGTACAATAATGCATCTGATAAAGACAAGAAAATTAATATGCCGCAATATTTTGTTTGTCATGTAAATATCTTTAATATTTGACATTTTAATCAAAATCATTAGAGCCATTTTTAGAAAATGGGGTCGCAGTTTTGGAAAGTACTGAACGTAAATACTAAGTTTGGTGTTCATCCAAATTCTCCTTTCTTTGAGTTATGCTGTTCATAGACACACACACACACTCACACGAACCGTTTTCTAAAAATGCTTTTTTTGGGTTCGGGGCCTCAAAACAAGTATTTCTGGTGAAATCTCGGTATTGATATATGTGTTGAATGCAATACCTTCTCTACTTACTATGTGGTAGAGAAAGTGAAAATGTCTGTGTGTCTATGTGTCTGTCTGTGAACAACATAACTCAAAAGCAAAAAGTGATCAGCTCTTCAAGAAAATCTTCCCATTACAAACTGCGATTTACGTGGGAGAATTGTCCTTATTCCTTTCTTAAAAAGTGACTGTAACGATTTTGATTAAAAACCCATATGATTTAGAATACTGAATTTTGGAGCAATTAGGTTGTGAAGTGCTCTTCATTTTGAATGAGACAGTATTTTTAACACTTAAAAGATTTCAGTCATATTATAAAATATGTAAATTCAATAAAAGCCCGCTTTGAAGCAATATATGTATGTAATAATTTGTAAAATGTATGTAACACTCATTTCATATGTTTATATTATTGAAAACATGTTCAATAATGTTATGTGAATGCATTATGTAATTTAATAATGTAGGAGTTGTGAGGAAAATAAGTTTAAAGTTGCTAACAATGAGGTAACAATGAGGAAACCTTGAGGCAATAATAAGTTTGAGAGTTTAATAATACTACTTGTGATTCTTGGAGTAACAATAATGTAATTTTAGTGACAGTTTATAAAATAGCCAATCAACAACCAGAACAATCTTTAGTTAAAAGAAAGTATTCTATTGGATTAGAAATAGCCAATCAGAGACTTGAAATACAGAAATTTACAAGTTTAGGAGGTTGAAATCTATTCAGTTGCCTGCAGACAGTGTTCCTAACCAGACGCAAAAAGGTGTCCTCGAGAGATTTAATACATATTCGTATGAGACGAAAAATAAGTTTACGTGTTAAAAGTGTAATTAATTAATAAAAAGAATCTCACAGCTCTCTATATCAGTGAAGTGTTATTTAAATCGTGTCAAGCATTAATAAAAGGAGTGAAGTAAAATGATAATCTGTGTAAGCCTGTATTCTTGTCACATCACAACCCTGCCAAGAGATACGTGTCTCTAAAAATAAATACTGACGCAGCCGAGGCAAACATAAATATGTAATATTTAAAGAAACAGTCAAATTACAAAGTTAATATTTTTTTAAACTTGGGGCAAAGGCCACCTGAAAGTATATTTGCGGCGAAGGCTACCGGTAACTGTTTAACATACGTGTGGCTGCAAGTACTACAAATTCGACTCCCCAACAGTTGAAATATAATACAACTCCTTCAATACAAACTACTTCAAATTGATGCCCAAAGCGTGGTAAAAAAATAACGTAACAAACCATCTTCTTCAAATTGGCGTCCATACGTGGGGCTAATAAAATATATCTACTTCATGAATCACTTTTATATAATTGGTAAACCCTAAGAGATAGACAAAATCTTACTGCCAAAAGATATAGATCTCAAACCTCACATGATATATAAAATAAATTGTTTGTGGATTAAACAATTTCCAAAATATTCCTTGTTAGTGGTTTGAATTTTAAAATTATACTTTTCTCAAATGGAAAGACGTTATTTCTTTTGTTTTCTCTCTCTCGGTCATGCAAAGAGAGCGGAATTTCAAAGCTATCATATAGCGACGTGAGCTATAAACATCTGACTATCTGTTGTATCCTGCAACGAAATGTGTAAATGATAGGTGAATCTGCTTCTTCCCGTTTTGGAGGTTGTAGCGTGCAGTTTCTTCCCAGCTAGGAAGGGGGAATTTTTCTCTAGCTAAGATTATTCGTTATTCTCCTCAGAGTCTGGAAATATGAATCAGAGTATATGTGTGTGTGATCTAATGCATAAATCACAAAGAGAAACCAGACAAGAGTATACGAGCTATATTGTAAGTATCGAGTATTGTCGATAGACGATATGTTCCAAAGGTAAAAGGCTTCGGTATGACCATTGCAGTTAAAGTTGGAGTATGGGAACAACAAAAAAGTCTGATGTGTTATATTCACATGACTTTCTCCACCCTATAACACTTATTAGTGTGTACAAATTATTCTTATGAAGGTTTGTTTTCCTATCTACTTTATTTTAATGGAAATAAACCATTCCGGAAACAGCTAATTATGCATTTTGTTATAGATAAAAATCTTATGTGTAACACTCACATGACTTTCTCTACTCTTGTACAAACTATTTTTACAAACTCTTACTCTCCATCTATTTCATATTAATCGAGATAAACATTTGCAGAAACGATCTTTTGACATGCAAAGAGAATTACATTTTACACATAGCGACCAATTCTAAAAATATTTGACTATCGCTTAAGGCGTACTATTTCCCCTTGTTTTGTATTTGCAAGGGCAATATAGAAATACAGTAGCCTTTAAGCATTGACATATACCTTAATAGCTGGTTGCTAGGTGCAGCACCATTCTCTTTGCCACAGATTAATACTCTGTGCATATCCAAGACAAAAAATGAATAACGAATTCCCATTTGAGAAAATAAGTATTGAAAAATTTAAGGAATAACAAGCAATATCTCGAAAATGGTTCACTCAACAAAAACATGTATTTTTTAACGCGATTCTATATTTTTGTGTAGTAAAATTTTGTCTATCTCTTATGGTTTACCAGTTATGCAAAAGTCGTTCCCAATGAAGAATACTTTTGGAAACATTCCCAGAAAATTCAAGATATACATTTTATTTGTCATGAAAATATCTTAAACATATGATATTTTAATCAAAATCGTTAGAGCCATTTTTGAGAAAATTAAAATTTTCGACAAATGTTTCATGTAAAGGGTAATCTGGGGTGGGGGATTTTCTTAAAAACCTTTGTGTCGCATCTCCGGAAGATACTGAACCTAAATACCAAATTTGGTGTTTATTCGACTGTTCGTTTCTGAGTCATGCTGTTCACATACACACACAGACACACACACGGACATGTTTCCAAAAATGCTTTTTTTTTTGGATTCAGGGGGTCTCAAAACATATATTTCCGGTGAAATCTGGGTATCGAATTTTTTATGGAATACAATACTTCCCCTACTTACTATACGTAGTAGAGAAACTAAAAAGGGAATAGCGATGGTCAAATGTTTAAGAGCTGGACGCTATATGCTGGCTTAAAATTCCATACTGTTTCCACGACATCGCAAGAAACAGTTGAAAATCGACAGGACTTTAAAAGAATGGCTAAATATTGAACAATTCGAACCATTAATAATGGATATCTGAAAAAATGGCTGATCCATCAAAACGTCATTTTAAATAATTGTGTGCCTTAAGTACCATTTTTGTCTATGCCTTAACGTTTACCTGTTATACGAGATTATACAATGTTCCTTCCAAATGAAGAGGAACTTTACAGGCTATCCTTAAATATTTCAAGATATACATTTTATTTTTCATATAAATATCTATAATATATGGTAATTAATCAAAAGAGCCCTTTTTCAGAAGATCCAAAATATCGAAAAATGTTTTATGTTTGGTATGGGGATTTTCTTGAAATTCTTCGTGTCCCATCTTTGGAAGATACTTTATAAATTTTGGTATTTAATCGACATTTAGTGTTTAAGTTATGCTGCACTTAGTTGTACACACGGACATATTTTTAAAAAAGCTTTTCTTGGATTCAGGGTGCCTCAAAACATGTATTTACGGTGAAATCTCATTATCGTATTTTTGGGTGAAACGCAATACTTTCTCTACCTACTATGTACATCCGTGGACAAAAATATGTGTAATCCCCAGATTCTATGTGATGATCGGGAGGCCTTCGTGTACCTTCGTAACAGTTGTGTACACAACGCACATGCAGGAACTGTAAAATTGTGTGTTTGTGAGGGCAAGATCACCTTAAACGGTATTTCTTGTTGACGCTTATAAGCTATTGGAATCAGAGCACAGAGCAACGTTTCGTTGGTCGAGAGGTTAAGAAGGCATTGCTTGCCCTCATAACCTCTTCGGTTTAAGTTTCGTAGTAGTCATTGTAATTCTTATGCTGTTAATTTTATGACTAGATGTGTACAATATAATATTCTATTAATATATCTTTAGAATTTTAAGTTTTAGACATATATGCACAGAAGAACATAATTCTATTAAAACACTCGTTTTAAATAGGCAACTAAAGAAATTCGTGCAAATAAACTACATGTTCTAAAACTAAAACAGATAAAAAATAAACAAAATTAATATAGGGTGTATGAACCTTGAGTGGTACAACTGCCCTCAAGTTTCTAGTAGATTAAATTAAATCCTTGTTCTAAGGTTGTCGCAGTTCTCATGGCTCGTGTTATCTTATTTGCTGGGCGCCTCTTGTTTTATTATTTTAAATTTGGGTTCTTTATCCTCCGGTTAGGTATTATAACTCAGTTGAGCAAGTATCTCTAAGCAGGGCGTGTAAACGGAAAGGAGATGTAGCTAAAAGATAACACTGATAAAAAAATTGTTTCTACACTTTTATTGCGGTCACACTTAATTAATAATTCACATTTTTAATCTTTATACACGCCTGACTGAAACTGTGATTTTAATGTAACTACAGTCGTTATAGTTGCCACGCACCAATTACTTGGCGTACTTTACATTTTTGTAACTAACTCTGCGACGTGCACCTCGTGAGAGATTCTTCAAAACTGCGTGAAACTTGCTTATGGCTCGAGAATTTATACTCCTTCACCTCGAAATGCCTAAACATTATAATATATCTGCTATTGGTTACCAAATCGCGACAACATTAGCGTCTGTTTTGTCAGCCAATCACTACTACTAACATATATGCTCTAGGGAAGATATTCCCTCCATTTCTAAAGCAAGGCACGCTACTCTGACGTCATTTGTTTGTCTCTTCTTAGTGATAAACAACTCGCCCCCTCGGTTTGTTGTTACCCACTTCTGTTGTCAGTTTCAGTGAGGCCGTGTAAACTTATTTCTAACAATACTTATGGCTAACAAACATCTAAAATCCTGTACATACAACAATATTAATTTACACTACAATCACTCTGGCATTCACAGCATGTTATGATATAAAATACCACCTCAAGGTGGATGAAAGCTCCAACCTCACAGGCTTCTTGGATTTATGCGCAGAAACCATCTTTTGTCCTTCGTTCATGTGCAGGAAAATTTCAGCGCCGCTCCCTTTTCCCCTCAGCCCACAATTTTCAATAGGGTTCAAATCTGGTGATCAGGGAGGGCAGTTTATCCATCTGATATCCTGCCTCTCTGAGAACCAATTTGAAACCTTTTGACATATATGGACAGCGTGATTATCCTGCCAATTCAACAACTCCATCAGGATATCTCGTCCTCACAGAGGGAATCAAAATATTCTCAAATATTGCCGTGTATTACGCACTGTTCAGTGTGTCGTCAAGCTGCCACAACATACATAGACCGTCCCTTGACACCCAACAACATACAGATACCCGACCATGATGAAATTGTGAAGCCACGTATTTTGCATTGTAGTAACTATACTATTATGAAATTTACAAAATACTGTATTACAAAAATAAGTAATCACTACGTGTTGATTAAACATTATTAACACAAGAAAGATAAAAAGAGCTTGTTTTATGTGATAAGCGAACGTAAACCACAAAGTATCTACGCTTTGCCACAGTGCTACAGAACACAATGGAAGGTAGTGTGTTTAATAATGCCATGTAACTTGTTGCAGCGGCTACACCACTGTCTTGCGTATGGTGTAAACAAGGCGCTGTGACGTGTAGGACCTGCCAAGTTAGAAAAACTTGGCGTTCAATATATGACCTTTTTTTGTCCACGGGTGCACATGGTGTAGAGATTCAAAACACAAATTTGTACACTCACTTGACTTTCTCTACACTTGTACAAACTATTTTTACAAACGGTTATTCTCCATCTACTTCATGTTAATCGAGATAAGCATTTCCAGAAACTTATTGCTAATTTTCTTATAAGTGCAAGGGGAATATGGTCGGCTTTAAGCGATAGTCAAATATTTTAAGAGCTGGTTGCAATGTGGAGCATTCCATTCTCTTTGCCTGTCCAGGACATAAAAAAGCTAATAACGAATTTCCATTTGAGAAAAAGTATAATTATTAGAAAATTCCTAAAAATAAAAAGGAATATCTCAGCAATGGTTCACTCCACAAAATAAATGCATATGGCATAATTGTGTGTACAAAATTTTTTTTTCTATCTCTTTACGGTTTACCAGTTATGCAAAATCCATTCAGAAAGAAGAGGTCTTTTGGGGATTTTCTCAGAAATTTCAAGATATACATTTTGTGTTATAAACATATCTTAAGTGTACGATATTTGAATAAAAATCCTTAGAGCCATTATTGAGAAATTCAACATTTTGAAAAATGTTCCATGTAAAGGGTAGTCTGTGGTGGGGTATATTCTTGAAAATCTTCGAGTTGTATCTTTGAAATATACTGAACCTAAATGTCACTTTTTCTAGAAGTGCTTTTTTGGATTCAGAGAGCCTCAAAATATGTATTTCTGCTGAAATCTCGATATCGAATTTTTGGTTGGAATGCAATACTTCCCCTACTTACTATAATTATTAGGGAAATTAAAAAGAGTTTATGTATAGGTTTATAAATAAAATATGGTCACATGGCACAAGCTAACACTGAGAATAATAATAGTAATAATAATAATAATTCCTTTGCCATACTGCCCATGAAGGGTCTTGACCTGCAAACCAAACTGCCGGGCTCACGTCAGAGGTGGGTAATCATACAACCAATACGGGGAGATGATATTGTGGATAGCCTCAAAGTTAACATGAAAATTAAACTAATTTTGAGTACTGAGGCAGCATTTTATATCACAACACTGTGAATGCCAAAGTGATTGTAGTGTAAATTAACATTATTGTATGACAATGATTTTAGATGTTTGTTAACTATAAGTATTGTTAGGAAATAAGTTTACACGGCCTCACTTAAACTGACAATAGGAGTGGGTAACAATGAAGCGATAGGGTGAGTTGTTTATCACTTAGAAGAGACAAACAAATGACGTCAGGGTAGCGTGCCTTTCCATAGAAATGGAGGGAATATCTACCCTAGATCATATGTGTTAGTAATTATGATTGGCTGACAAAACAGACGCTAATGTTGACGCGATTTAGTAACCAATAGCAGCTCTATTATAATGTTTAGGCATTTCGGGGTGAGGGAGTATAAATTCTTGAGCTAAAACAAGTATCGCGCAGTTTTACAGAATCATTCACGAGGTACACGTCGCGCAGTCTTGAGGAATCTAATACGAGAGTAATTACATTCGGAAATATAACAGTTTCAGTCAGACGTGTATCAAGATTAAAGATGTGAAATTAATTAAGTGTGACGGCAATAAAAGTGTAAAAACAAATTCTTTTATCAGTGTTATCTTTTAGTAACGACTCCTTTCCGTTTACACGCTCTGCTCAGAGATATTTGCTCGACTGAGTAATAATAGCTAGCCGGAGGACAAAGAACCCAAATCTTAAAATAATAAAACAATAACAGGCGCCCAGAAAATAAGATAACACGAGAGGTTACTGCGACAGTATCCAGCACGTACATTGAGGGACGTATACTCACTTGACTGCGGAGGACCGAAACGTGGTGTGGAGGTTAAGAGGAAAGCGTGGGTTTTTCACTGTACAAAACCCATAACACTAATCTACTCACAAATACGTAGATTTATTTCCCAACCGTTTTGGGTTCCTTCATTATTAAAAATGGAAGGTGGGAGGGGATGTCCACCGATCCAAAGCCTGGCTTGCACACGCGATCCGTTTCTCACAGAATCCTAAGACAGACGCTATATCCCCACCACTCGTGGCTAGCAAAGCTACCAGCCAAGAGTGAGTAAACAACAATGTGTTGTTAATGACAATGTAGAACAATAATGTAACCTCCAAATTATTAATATGCCACCACATGACCAACATCAGCCATCAGCCAGCCAGATGTTGGCCTCTGTGGCTGAGATCACTACCTATGAGAAAGGAGCATTTTAGAAGGAGTATTTCGACTGTTGGGAAGCCGAACTTGTAGTACTTGCAACCGCATGTATAGTAAACAGTTTCCGGTAGCCTTCGCCCCAAATGTACTTTCAGGTGGCTTTTGCCCCAAGTTTAAAAAAAATATTAACTTTGTAATTTAACTGTTTCTTTAAATATTATATATTTATGTTTGCTTAGGCTGCATCAGTATTTGTTAGAGACACGTTTCTCTTAGCAGGGTTGTGGTGCGACAAGAATGTAGGCTTACACAAATTATAATTTTACTTCACTCCCTTTATTAATACTTGATACGATTTAAATAATACTTCACCTATATAGAGGGCTGTGAGAAATTCTTTTATTAATTACTTGCACTTTTTAACACGTAAACTATTTTTCGTTTCAAACGAATACTATTAAATCTCTCTAGGATGTGTCTCGCGTCCAGTTAGGAACACTGTCTGCAGGCAACTAAACTGATTTCAACCGCCTAAACTTGTAAATTTCTGTATTTCAAGTCTGTCATTGGCTATTCCTAATCCAATAGAATACCTTCTTTTAACTAAAGCTTTCTCTGGTTGTTCATTGGCTATTTTAAACTGTCTCAATATTGACATTATTGTTGCTCCAATAATGACTAGTAGCATTTAAACTTTCAAGTTCATTATTGCCTCAAGGTTATCTCATAGTTACCTCATTGTTAGCAACTTTTAACCTATTATTCGCACAGCTCCTACATTATTAAATTACGTAATACATTCATATAACATTATTAAAACATGGATAGAATAATATAAACATTTACAATGACTGTAATATACACTTTTTATATATTATTGCATATACATATTGGTTTAAGGCTGGCTGTTATTGAATTTATATATTATATAATTAGACTGAAATCATTTTAGTGTTAAAAATACTGCCTCACCTACCGCAACTTCTCACTTTCCTCGCTATGCTAAGTTGGCACCGGTCACATACCCCGGACTTAATATCCGCAACCGATTGGGTGGAATCGAGGCCGGGAAGCAGAGCTCTACGCTCTAGCCCACAGCTAGGTTTCTACTGAGTGTAGTGATATATATATTTTTACAGCCTGTATAGCTTCATCGTTCTGTTTAGTGAGTTTGTTTTCCCCAGTCCAGAAATAATAATTTCGTAAATTTTGCTTTATGGTTTACATACGGTAGGTGTATGAAAAGTAATAAATTGAGTGCAGCTGTGGGCTCTATGAAAAAAAAACATTCATGTGTACCTAAACTCTAGAACCTGAACTAAATGATTCATTACATTAGCCTAGCTTCTCTTTATGTCCTCTAATAGGTACCTTAGTACTTTTACGGCTTTCCATAAGGAAGTATTCCCTTTTTTTACCCGCTGTATGCTTCTCTACAAGGGAATTGCGATATTACTCCTGAGAGGGCGTCTACATATTTCGATTAGCAACTTTTAGTGTCCGACATTGGCTAGAAAACCAATAAAACATCGGCACAGGGCTATAACAAAGTTGCTTTTATGTGTAGGAGTAGCGAAGAGGGGGTTTGCAAGCTTCTGTTAACCTGCCCTGAAATTACGGTTCAGTTAATTTCACGTCGTATATTCTTCAAGCACCGACAAGGAAATGCCAGGCTAATCAAAACGCTTTCCATCGTTATACGTCCTGTCGTTAAAAACTATGGTAGATTACGATCTCCTTAGCTCCTACACAGTTTACCCAAGAAATTAGATTTGCTCCAGCGGCAGCGAAAATGAGTCCTTCGTAAGAGACATCCCATCAATTGCCTCATTTATCTTCATACACAGCCGTGCTCTTTAAGGGATACACCGTAAACCTAAAATAGTTTAGCATCAATACATCGCCCAGTTGTAATATCACATATCTGATGTGCTGCATTCATATGACTTTCTGTATCCATTTTTATACAAATTATTCTTACATAACCTTATTTTTACATCTACTTTTTGTAGAAGTAATTTTATTATCTACACATTTCGTTAGTCTTACGTCGTGGCGCTGTGGGCTAGAGCGTGGATCTCTGGTTCCCGGCCAAGGTTTGCGCTTGGGTTCGATCACACCCATGAGGGTGCGGATTTTAAGTCTGGGTATAGGACCGGTGCCCACTAAGCATCGTGAGGAAAGTGAGGAGCTGCGATAGGCAGCGATCTCCGCCACGAAAGCAAGCATTGCGTATGGGAGATGCCTGATGCTGTCCATATCACCTCGTCATTGTTTGGTTGATCGCCCACCTCTGCCGTACGTACTTGACTATGAGACTGGTAATTGGTTTGGAGGTCAAGGCCCTAATGGGTTGTAGGTCCACGGGGTGATTATTATTATTATTGCACATACTGAGAGGGTACAAATTAATACATCGGCCAAAGCGATAGTGAAATATTTAAAAAGCGGGTCTCTATTTAAGAGTCCTTAAATTCGAATCTTTGCATTGTCACGAAACAATTCAAGCCAAAAAACAAAGAATACCTAAGAAAGATTTAATGCCAAAAATGATTTGGCATAAACTCTATATTTTAAGGACACATCCCATTTTTGAGTCGTAAGTATTTTACTACTGAGCGAGATGGCGCCCGGTTAGGTGTGCGACTCGCATTCCGGAGGTCCGGGTTCCAATCCCCGGGGCCACCTACCTGATCGAAGGTTTTTTCGCGGTTTTCCTCGGTCGCTAGGCGAATGCTGAATTCAATAATTTGATCCTAGAATTTTCCTATCGTCCCTTATATAACATTTTATTTTCTTCACCGCCATACCAGGCATTAACCTAAAGCCGTCAGCGTGTCGCTTCAAATTTTCGATGCTGTTAACTCGATGTTGCATCGATTTTATAATGTTTAAGGTTACCTGCTTCTTGTTGAGTTCTCCGATGTCGTCGTCTCCTAGTTCGTTCTGCTTTGTCTACTTCAGTGGTATAAGTATGAGTTTTTTGTCTCAGCGCATGCGTGAGTGTGTTATAAGAGGATAACGCCAGCTTAGTCAACTTATAAATTTTAATGTTCTCTAAAATATTCTGTTTGAAGAGAGTCGCCTACTGTTGAATTAAATTACTAATTCATTTCTGTAATAGTAATGTGGCGAAACGTCGTTGCCGTAAGAACGCAGAAATTTTTCTCTGAAAGATCCCCCACAATAGCCGCCAAATCTTTATAACTCAAGCGCGTCACTGGGCGCTACAAAGCTTTAAAAGTAAAACTAAAGATCACACCAGTAGTCATAAGAGTATTCACAGGAGTAAATAAGTAAGTCTAAGTAAACATCATTCTGATTTAGAATGCCCACTTTTTTACTTTCTCTACTACGTATAGTAAGTAGGGGAAGTATTGCATTCCACCCAAAAATTCGATACCGAGATTTCACCGGAAATACATGTTTTGAGACCTCCTGAATCCAAAAAAAGCATTTTTGGAAACATGTCCGTGTGTGTGTCTGTGTGTGTTTGTGTGTGTGTGTGTGTGTGTGTGTGTGTGTGTGTGTCTGTGTGTCTGTGAACAGCATAACTCAAAAACGAACAGTTGGATAAACACCAAACTAGGTATTTAGGTTCAGTATCTTCCAGAGATGCGACACGAAGGTTTTCAAGAAAATCCCCCCACCCCAGACTACCCTTTACATGGAACATTTTTCGAAAATTTTAATTTTCTCAAAAATGGCTCTAACGATTTTGATGAAAATATCATATGTTTAACATAATGTCATGAGAAATGAAATGTATATCTCGAATTTTCTGGGAATGTCTCCAAAAGTATTCTTCATTGTGAACGACTTTTGCATAACTGGTAAACCATAAGAGATAGACAAAATTTTACTACACAAAAAATGTAGATCGCGTTAAAATACACAACTTATGTCATATACATTTCTTTTGTTGAGTGAACCGTTTTCGAGATATTGCTTGTTATTTTCTTTAATTTTCCAATACTTATACTTTTTCTCAAATTTGTTATTCATTTTTACTTTCTCTACTACGTATAGTAAGTAGGGGAAGTATTGCATTCCACCCAAAAATTCGATACGAGATTTCACCGGAAATACATGTTTTGAGACCTCCTGAATCCAAAAAAAGCATTTTTGGAAACATGTCCGTGTGTGTGTCTGTGTGTGTCTGTGTGTGTGTGTCTCTGTGTGTGTGTCTGTGTGTCTGTGAACAGCATAACTCAGAAACGAACAGTCGGATAAACACCAAACTTGGTATTGAGGTTCAGTATCTTCCAGAGATGCGACACGAAGGTTTTCAAGAAAATCCCCCCACCCCAGACTACCCTTTACATGGAAGATTTTTCGAAAATTTTAATTTTCTCAAAAATGGCTCTAACGATTTTGATGAAAATATCATATGTTTAAGATAATGTCATGAGAAATGAAATGTATATGTCGAATTTTCTGGGAATGTCTCCAAAAGTATTCTTCATTGTGAACGACTTTTGCATAACTGGTAAACCATAAGAGATAGACAAAATGTTACTACACAAAAAATGTAGATCGCGTTAAAATACACAATTTATGTCATATACATTTCTTTTGTTGAGTGAACCGTTTTCGAGATATTGCTTGTTATTTCCTTAAATTTTCCAATACTTATACTTTTTCTCACATTCGTTATTCATTTTTTTTATGTCCTGGACATGCTAAGAGAATGGAATGCGTCATATAGCAACCAGCGTTAAAATATTTGACTATCGCTTAAAAGCTACCATATTTTCCTTGCATCTACAAGAAAATTACCAATAAGATTAACATCTCGATATCTCGATTAACATGAAGCATATGGAGAATAGGCGTTTGTAAAATTAGGTTGTACAAGAGTAGAGAAAGTTATGTGAGTGTAACACATCAGATTTTTTTATGTCCTGGACATGCAAAGAGAATGGAATGCGCCACATAGCAACCAGCGTTAAAATATTTGACTATACGCTTAAAAGCTACCATATTCCCCTTGCATCTACAAGAAAATTACTAATAAGATTGACATCTCGATATCTCGATTAACATGAAGCATATGGAGAATAGGCGTTTGTAAAAATACATTGTATAAGAGTAGAGAAAGTCATGTGAGTGTAACACATCAGATTTTTCTTAACTTAAGTTCTGCCTACCTATCACTACCTCTACCAACGTTCTTACTTACGCAGTCCAATCCTGAATCTCTACGTATGCGTATCTGATACTGTTTTTATGTTGTGTCTTGTTCAAATCTAAGAGCATTTCCCGTTCTAACTTAGAGAATTCCTCATGACTTTGCAAACATACTAAACTTAACACTAACTGTATTTCAGGAACCTTTACCTTAATGTGTTCTCTACTCGGCTGTTTCTAATGTGTTTCCTTAACATGATTCACTAATGAGCTTTTTCTTCGGATAAATCTTTTAACTCAGGTTTTTTACATTGATTTAATATACGGAAATTATTTATTGCAATTATTTTTCTATTTTACTATTTTTACTATACAAAAAATGTACATCTCCTTAAAACATACAATTTATGTCAGATACATTTTTTCGTATCTACATTTGCGGCGGTATTTATGTTATATTTAATTTGTTGAGCCCCACGTTTGGGAGCCAATTTGCGATGGTAAATTTATAATGTTGTTTGTGTATGTGTGTTTACTTCACGTGGTGAAGCCATTTTGTGACGTAATTCTTTGTTAGGTTTGTAGCTCCATCTGGTGTTAGCAATTTGCGGTAGTATTAGTGTTTGTTTGAAAGAATGCTACTGTTATTTTATTTGATTTTGGTTTACTGTCCTCCGGCTAGCTATGATCTTTTCGGTCGAGCACTTCTCTTTATACAGGTTGTGTAAACGGAAAGGAATCTTTTATCCAAAGATAACACTGATGAAGGAATTTGTTTTACACTTTTATTGTCGAATACAGTCACTATCACATTTACACATTGATCTTGACACTCGCCAAACTGAAACTGTTATAATAACTTCTTACTGATCACTTTTAATTCACGTACTTCAACCTTTGTATAATTAACTTTACCATACTTGAGATTTTTCATAACTCTTATACGCGTAACTTGCGAATCGATAGCCGACGTGTAATATTTCTGCTGGACTGAAGGCGACGTGTATCATACAAATATTTTCGACGAACTGACGGGAATGCGACGTGTAGTGTACAAAGAATGTTGATGAACTGACGGGGTCTTTACCTCTAACCTACCTTTTATACTCCTACACCCAGATATGCCTAAAGATTATAATTGAGCTGCAATTGGCTAATAAAACGCGCCAACATTAGCGTCTATTTTTATATCCAATGAAAATTATGAATACATATACTCAAGGGAAATGTTCCAGCAATTTCTAAAAGAAAAACGCGCCAATATTACGTAACTTCCTCGTTTCTAATAATGATAAACAGCTCACCCCCTCGCTGCATTATTGCACGCTATTATTGACAGTTTCAGTAAGGCAGTATAAACTTACTTCCCAACAATAATTACAATCAACAAACATCTCAAATCAATGTCACATAAAAATGCATATTCATATTACAATCATTATTTACATTTAAGTAATTTGTGATAAATGAAATTGAAATTGAGTTTTATTTATGGACGCTCTTTAACTACTATGGTTCTTAGCGTCCCATTCTATATTGGGCGTGAAACACCTGTAATTTTGCTCAGAGGCCTCTTTATCAGGCTTGAGGTTCTTTTACGTGCCGTAAATCTACGACACGGGACCACCGGCTTTACTTCCCTTCCGAAGGAAGCCGTGCTAACGATTTTTACGCCCGAAAAAATCCATCGCCCTCCGCCGGGTTTGAACCCGCGACCTTGGGAATTAGAGGCTAGCACGGTACCACTAGTCCACGGAGGACAACGATTTGTGATACAAATTACTGCATTACATTTGATCTACATTTTCTGTGTAGAAAAATTTGGTCTATCTCTTAACGGTTATGCAAAAGTCATTCAGAATGAGGAGGACTTTTGGGGACATTCCCAGTAAATTCAAGATATAAATTTTATTTTTCATGAAAAAATGTTAAATATATGATACTTTAATCAAAATCGTTACAGCCATTTTCGAGAAAATAAAATTTTTTGAAAAATGTTTCACGTAAAGTATAGTCTGGGGGTATTTTCTTTAAAATCTTCGTGTCGCAACTTTGAAAGATATTGAACCTAAATACCAAGTTTGGTATTTGTCCGACTTTTCGTTTTTGGGTTATACTGTTCACAGTCGCACACACGGACCTTTTTCTAAAAATGCTTTCTTTTTGGATTCAGGGGGCCTCAAAACAAGTATTTCAATTTTTTGGGTGGAATGCAATACTTCTCCTACTTACTATACGTAGCAAACAAGTAAAAAGGGTTGTGGTACAGTTGCACCACTAGGACATTTAAATGTTTAATGAACTTATAGATAGAAAACAAACAAAATATTATTAAAATAATATTAATAAAATAATAACTCTTTTAAAATGCCTAATCTATTAAATAAAAATGTGAGAAAAATTCTGTGGTTTCAATAATTTGCTTTCAGTTCCCTTAATTTAGTGGCTGGAACAATTCAGAATCCCTTTGATATTGCATATTGTTCAATATAAACTGCCTGGTATCTGAACGGACAGTCCTTTTATGTCCAGTATACCCATAATTTAACATTAATAATGTAGTATACAATATAAAGGCTTGACCTACTTTTGATAGAGAATTAGTTTCGGGTTTGTTTTGAAGTACTGAACCTTACTGCATCACGTTACCTAATAACGTCGCCTGTAGATCTCTTAAAAAGTCGACAGCTATGAGTCATAAGCGATAAACGCGGTGGGCCAGCGGTTAGATAGCTTACCTTCCTCCTAGATGACCCCAGTTCAATCTCAGCAACCGTAATTGGAATCTGTGGCTGACAAAGGGGCACCCGGGAGGTTTCCGGCAGATACCGCGGTCTCCCCTGCCATTCATAACGTTACTGCCCCGTCATTATCCTCATCATCATTATCATCTGCACCATGTATCTCCGTCAACGGGCATGCAGAATGTGCCTATACTAACGTCAAGCGCGGAAACTCACTGGGTGTTAGGCAAGCGTGATGGGAGGTACCTTCCAGGTTATAGGTGGTAAGTTATTTGTTTAGACACCAATCGAGGAATATTCCGAAATTTCGCAAAAATCACGCACCATTTACTTTAGACTGAGCCCATCCCATCCGAAAGAATATAACTGCAATGATTGTGTAGAAAGCAGAGTGAAGTTGTCGCAGTAATCGGCTCGTGATATCTTATTTGCTGGACGCCTGTTATTATTTTATTATTTTAAAATTTGGGCTCTATGTCCTCCGGCTAGCTATTATTACTCAGTCGAGTAAGTGTCTCTGAGCAGGGCGTGTAAACGGAAAGGAGTTGTTGCTAAAAGATAACACTGATAAAATAATTTGTTTCTATACTTTTATTGCCGTCACACTTAATTAATATTTCACATATTTAATCTTTATACGCGCCTGACTGAAACTGTATATTTCCGAATGTAATTACAGTCGTTTTAGTTGCCGCGTACTTCACATTTTGTAACTAACACTGCGACGAGACATTCTTCCAAACTGTATGACGTGCACCTCACGAGAGATTCCTTAGAACTGCGCGACGTGTACCTCGCGAATTACTTTTCAAGACTGCGTGAAACATGCTTATAGCTCGAGAATATATACTCCTTCACCTCGAAATGCCTAAACATTATAATAGAGCTGTTATTGGTTACCAAATCGCGCCAACATTAGCGTCTGTTTTGTCAGCCAATCACTACTACCAACATATATACTCTAGGGAAGATATTCCCTCCATTTCTAAAGCAAGGCACGCTACCCTGACGTCATTTGTTTGTCTCTTCTTACTGATAAACAACTCACCCCCTCGTTTTATTGTTACCCACTTCCATTGTCAGTTTCAGTGAGGCCGTGTAAACTTATTTCCTAACAATACTTATGGCTAACAAACATCTAAATTCCTGTACATACAATAATATTAATTTACACTACAATCACTCTGGAATTCACAGCTTGTTATGATATAAAATACTGCCTCAGAGTAAATAGTTTCGTTGTAATTTTAACAGTCGATACGAACTTGGTAAACAGTGCCAACGCGCGTTTGTTTATATGAGATAGTTAAAAGTTGCAAATTGATAACTTCTCGGTAGCCACAATATCATGTGTTCAATAGAACAACACGGCTTAGAAAAGCTATTACCTACTCTAACATGTTGTGGAACTAATGAGTAAATTAGGGCTTGCTTTGTGTTCTTCGCTAGCATCCTTATAAATAGATGATACAAAAAGGAAAGATGAAAAACATAAAAATGCCGTAAACGTTTTTTGTTCTAATCATATCTAAATGTTTTGCGAACTAAGCTTTTGTCCATCTTATAGTTTTCAGTATACAAACTTCTAGAAAATTCACTCCAAATGAAGTGGATCTTCTGTATTAAAGATGCATATTTTATTTCTCATGGAAATATCTAAACATATAGTATTTGAATCAAAATCGTTAGAACCATTTTTGAGAAAATTCAAATTAACAAAAATGGAATGGGAGATTTTCTTGAAAACCTTCACATAACTAAACTTAAATACCAAGATCGATATTTAACCAGCTCTTTCGTTTTTGAGTTATCCTGTATATAAACAGACAAACGCGCCCGCCCGCGCGCGCACGCGCGCACACACACACAACACACGCATATACATACTATTTTTTCTAAAAGTTCTTTTTATTCAGAGCCTCCAAACATGTCTTTCCGATGAAATATCCGCGGCATTTGTCGCATTTTATATGCATATTCTGTGGAATCTTAACCAAAAAAACAAGGCGTTCTTCTCAAGCATGTTCATTTATAACTCCAATGTATTCGTATCCAAGAACAAGGGCTTTGTAAGCCAATTTTTAATCATTAGTAGTTTATAAAATTATACTAAAAGGTATTTAATAGGCATGTCCCTCAGAAAGACTTGGACTTTTCAGTGGTGAAAGGGTTATCAAAATCGGTTGAGTGATTTTTGAGAACAGCCTACACACCCACACACACACTTATTTTTTCTCTTTATAATATTAAGAAAGGTAATAATTTTACTTCCCCACAAGCCTTGTGCAGAACAAGATTGCAAAGGTAGAATTAGATGGCAAAAAATTAATTGCCATAGCCGGGATTTTAACTACATATCTTCTGGTTTCCGTCCGGTTGCTCTAATAAAGTGACCTACCATGGCAACATGCCGGTACTACATTAAATTCCCCAACTTTCTTGCATTTTTTCGGTAAACCACGAGGAGATATCAAATTATTTTAAGATGACATACACCAATGGCGACTTACAATGCTGTAAGTACCTACTTTAAATTCCGAGCTTCATAGTTTAACCAACTATTAGGTCGATCAATTGTTCTTCCCGGTAGGTACTTAAGTCCTACACACGGCATATGTGGACGCTTCGACACGAGCCCACAGAGACCTTAGTACCCGGCAAGTATATCTCTGCTTCTACACGTGACGGACAGATGGCACTTAGGGTGCCGTCCAGTCTACCTGTTTTCATTTCCTGTGGTTGAATATTGCCATTATTTTCATTTTTACTTTCTCTGCCACCTAAATAGTAGGTAGAGAAGGATTTGCATTCCACCAAAGAATTCCATACCGAAATTTCACCGCAAATACATTATAGATGCCCCCTAAATAAAAAAAGACATTTTTAGAAAAACGTCAGTGTGTGTGCCTATGAACAGCATAACTCAAAAACAAAAACTTGGATAAACACCAAACTTGATATTAAGTTCAGTATTTTGAGGGATGCGAAATGAAGATTTTCAAGAAAATCTCTTGAATCTCCACTCCAACTACCCTTTACTTTTTTGTTTTCTAAAAATCCCTTTAATGATTTTCATTAAAATACCATATATTAAAAACATTTACATGATAAATAAAATAATATCTGGAATTTTATGGAAATAGTCCTTGAATTTCTCACGTTTGAAAGGAATTTGGTATAATCTTGCATAGCTGGGAAATCTTAAGCGATAGACGAAAACGTACTACACAAAAAATGTAGGCCTCTTTAAAGCACACAATTTATTTCAAATGAGTTTTATTGTGGCATAAGCCATTTCTGAGTTATCGCTTATTAATGGCACGAATTGTTCATTTCTTGGTCACAAAGTACTTTCAACATTCAGTTGTTTCTCGCGACTGTATGGAAACATTATGAAATTCAAAGGCTAGTGTGTAGATCTTAAACGTTTGACTATCGCTGTTCTCTTTGCATCTATAACGAAATGTGTAATGTAGCTATTTCTGGAAAGGTTTATTTGGATTAAAATGTAGTAGACATAAAAAAAGCTGATGTGTTACACTCACATGACTTCTCTACTCTTGTACAAACTGTTTTTACAAACGTTTATTCTCCATATGCTTCAAGTTAATCGAGATGTTAATCTTATTGATAATTTTCTTGTAGATACAAGGGGAATATGGTAGGTTAAAAGCGATAGTCAAATATTTTAAGCGCTGGTTGCTATGTGGTGCATTCCATTCTCTTTGCATGTCCAGGACATAAAAAAATTAATAACCAATTTGAGAAAAAGTATAAGTATTGGAAAATTTAAGGGAATAATAAGCAATACCTCGAAAATGGTTCACTGAACAAAAAATGCATATGACATAAATTGTATATTTTAACGCTATCTACATTTTTGGTGTAGTAAAATTTTGTCTATCTCTTATAGTTTCCCAGCTGTGCAAAAGGCGTTCACAATGAAGAATACTTTTGGAGACATTCCCAGAAAATTCGAGATATACATTTCATTTGTCATGAAAATATCTTAAACATATGATATTTTAATCAAAATCGTTAGAGCCATTTTTGAGAAAATTAAAATTTTCGAAGATACTGAACCTAAATTCCAAGTTTGGTGTTTATCCGACTGTTCGTTTCTGTGTTATGCTGTTCTCATACACACACATGGACATGTTTCCAAAAATGTTTTTTTCGGATTCAGGGGGTCTCAAAACATATATTTCCGGTGAAATCTCGGTATCGAATTTTTGGGTGGAATGCAATACTTCCCCTACTTCCTATACGCAGTAGAGAAAGTAATAAGCTTGAGTAGGAATAGTTTTTATACTCACTAATAAACAATAGAAGGTAGAAAAGTAGGTGGAACTTTGAGTCGTGGTATTAAACATCCAATCTGGTATTTACTTGACGATTGAGGGCAACCATGGAAAAAAACCACTCAGATTGGGCGGACCATGGCATTTTAACCCGAGACCTTCGAATACGGGTCGCAGACTTTACCGCTTGTGCCATCCCACTCGGAAACACTTGGTGTAATATACATATATGTCTAATAGTAATTTGATTATTTAGAGCAGAATGAAAAATAAAAACTTTAATCTCCGTCTATTTAATGTTACACTTTTAAGTGTGAGTGGTGTCTCGATTTCACTGCTTCTTTCACCGGTTTGTAATTAAAATTTGGTTTGGAACTGTGATGGGCCTGTTTTTATAAAGAAACGCACATGAAAAGCAGCAAAATGAATAATAACAATAATGGTCAAAATAATAATAAAGTAGTATTCATACTGCTTTCGCTGCCAGGAACGATGCATCTATGTAACAGAGGAACGACGAATGAAATTGTGGACGATTTTTGCCCTTCCCCTTTCTCTTTTAATTAAAGCTGCCTTTTAATTAGCAAAAGGAACGTTCGGGGCTATACAAAAATGATGAAGCTCAGCGGATTTCAAAAGAATTGTTTGTCCAAAGCGATATTTTAGTTAAAACCGAAGATTAAAATAAGCTTCTAGAGAAAGTACGCGTTTGTAAACGCTAACCCACGTTGTTTCAAACTAAGAGGCTGGTATTACCATGCATAACTGATAGGGGAAATTTTCAGGCCCACCTCGCTAAATCTGAACTCTTTGAGTGCATCTCCTATCATTTTAAAGCTTGATGTGACACATTTCAGTAATATAAAATTCATTTATAAAATGTTTTCGGGTTATATATTTGCCTTTACGCTATTGATAGGACGAAAACCATTACTTCTCGATACGCGATACTCACTTTATAAAAAACTGTAAACAGATAGTTTGTTCACTGAATTATCTTCTTATCAATAATTTTCTGAGTATAAACGCATCTAATTAATTTTATACCGTATCCTAATACCGAAATTTTTTCAGTTTGATATTTTCTAATTAGCAGAAATATATTTTTACTTTCTCTACTACGTATAGTACGTAGGGGAAGTATTGCATTCCAACCAAAAATTCGATACCGAGATTTCACAGGAAATACATGTTTTGAGGTGCACTGAATGCATATAAAGCCTTTTTGGAAACATGTCTGTGTGTGTGTGTGTCTGAACAGCATAACTCAGAAACGAACAGTCGGATAAACACCAAACTTGGTATTTAGGTTCAGTATCTTCCAGAGATGCGACACGAAGGTTTTCAAGAAAATCCCCCCCACCCCAGATTATCCTTCACATGGAACATTTTTTGAAAATGAAATGTATATTTTGAATTTTCTGGGAATTTTCCCCCAAAATCATGTTCATTCTGAATGAATTTTGCATAAATGGTAAACCGTAAGATATAGACAAAATGTTTGTACATAGAAAATGTATATCTTGTTAAAACACTCATTATATGCCATATACATTTTTTTCCGAACCATTTGAACCATTTTCAAGATATTCCTTGTGATTTGTTTGAATTTTTCAATACTTATACTTTTTCTCAAATGGGAATTTGTAATTCGTTTTTTTATGTCCTGGACATACAAAGAGAATGGAATGCTCCACACAGCAACCAGCGCTTAAAATATTTGACTATCGCTTAAAGCCTACCATATTCCCCTTGCATCTATAAGAAAACTATGCGATGGTATACTTGTAATGTTATTTATTTTTTGTTGAGCTCCATGTTTGGGAGCCAATTTGATGTGGTATGCTTTGTAAAGTTATATTTAATTTGTTGAGCCCCACGTTTGGGAGCCAATTTGCGATTAATGTTATTGTTTGTATTTGTGTTTACTCCACGTGGTGAAGCCATTTTGTGACGTGATTCTTTATTAGGTTTGTTAGCTCCATCTGGTGTTAGAATTTTGCGGTAGTATTAGTGTTTGTTTGAAAGAATGCTACTGTTATTTTGGTTCACTGTCCTCCGGCTAGCTATGATCTTATTGGTCGAGCACTTCTCTTTATACAGGTTGTGTAAACGGAAAGGAATCTTTTATCCAAAGATAACACTGATGAAAGAATTTATTTTACACTTTTATTGTCGAACACATTCACTATCACATTTACACATTGATCTTGACACTCGCCAAACTGAAACTGTTATAATAACTTCATTACTGATCATTCCTAATTCGCGTACTTCAACTTTTTGTATAATTAACTTTACAACACCTTAGACTTTTCATAACTCTGCTACGCGTAACTTGTGAATCGATAGCCGACGTGTACTTTACAAATATTTCTGCTGAACTGAAGGCGACAGGCGAACTGTAGCATACAAATATTTTCGGTGAACTGACGTGAAGACGATGTATAGTGTACAAATATTTTTGATGAACTGACGGGGTCTATCTCTAACCTAGCCCTTTTTATACTCCTACACCCCGATATGCCTAAAGATTATAACTGAGCTGCTATTGGCTAATAAAACGCGCCAACATTAGCGTCTATTTTTATATCCAATGAAAATTGTGAATACATATGCTTTAGGTAAAATGTTCCAGCAAATTTCAAAGAAAAACGCGCCAACATTACGTAACTTCCTCGTCTCTAATAATGATAAACAGCTCACCCCCTCGCTGCATTATTGCACGCTATTATTGTCGGTTTCAGTAAGGCAGTATAAACTTACTTCTCAACAATAATTACAATCAATATACATCTCAAATCAATGTCACATAAAAATGCATATTCATATTACAATCATTCTTTACATTTAAGTAATTTGTGATACAAATTACTGCATCAATTAGCAATAAGATTTTTAGCAATTTTTATATCAATTAACATGAAGTGGATGGAGAAATAGTTTGTAAAAATAGTTTGTACAAGAGGAGAGAAAATCATGTGAGTTTTACACATCAGATTTTTGTTTAAGAACACGAGCAATCATGAAAGAACAAATATTTCCACACGCTGTATTATCTCACGTCTTAAGTTCTGATTTGTCTCTGCGGGATTCATGGATTTTGTTACCGGAGTAGTGGCTGAGATTGAGTCATCCAATTAGACTACTGCAGAAACGACAACAAATCAGTTTATTCACAACTCAGTTAACGCTGCATGTTACATGAGTACCTCAACTCCTTCCCCCGTTGTTTGACATGTTTTCATTTTACACAAGAGTCTATGGAATGTTGCATTCACCTACAGGAAATGTAATCAATGTCTATCAAGAACTACAGTCCAGCAACAACGTGAAGTCTCTGAAAGGGGATACATTATACATATAAAGGAATTGTACGTATGAAAGGGGAACCATACATATAAGAATTGTACATTAATACTTTAATTCACTAACATGTTAAAATATTCAACACCTAACATTTGTATAGAGGTGATTGTAAGAAACGGGCGAGCTAGCAAAATTCCAGAAAAGCATAAAGAGCGTACCTTTCACCAAGCCAACAGGCAGGGAACCGGTAACGGTACGGAGAAATAGAAAGAGACAGATGGAGAGAAGAAAGAGACGGAGACATGGAACTGACGCTTCAGCGCAGGGATTTGAAGCCACACATTCTCATACATGTTAAGGTAACGCGGTCTAAGGACCAATAGGGAATGTCGTTACATTTTTAAACGCAGAGGTGAGCGTCACTAGGCACCCGTATATAAGGGCAGGCAAGGCCTCAGAGCCCACACTCTCTCCAACTAATCTTCAAGAATTCACGTCGACACGAGGTGCTACAGATGCACAAGGGTGGGAATGCGTGTGCAGATAGCTAGGCTCCTGACTAATTTAAAGTGGTGGGATTATAATAATGGGAAAAGCTAGCCGCCCAGAATTATTCCAAATGTGAATGAACTTCATTGATTAACGGAAAATAGCAGTGTATTCTTTAACTTGCATCACCCACTGTAACCTGAGAATTAATAATTAGATATAGTTAGGAATAGAATACGCAACATCCGACGAGCACCAATAGCCGAGGAAGAAGAACGCCGCAACAGGCAACAACAACCCAAGGAACTACGATTTCCCGCTACAAATGTCGCCCAACGACAATTTCCCGTTACATCTCGACTCCTTTCAATCCATATCTAGCAGAAAGTTAAACATAACAACTTTCAGTGATGCAAAACTTACAAATTTAAAAGTACCGAAGGTTTATCTCAAAGTATTAGACCTACTTCGATACCAACGGGTATCGAGAATATCGAGGTATTGAGGCCCAATCCCTACTTTACGCAAAGAGTGGTGTTTCATTTTATATACAGAGTGATTGGGGATATCTGCAAGAAACTTTGAGGAATGGTAGGTCTTACAAAGAGCAGCTTTATTGTCATACAACCGATGTTCAGGACCCACATGTTTGAGTAGACAAGATGCAGACATATTATTGCTGTAAAAAAATGCATCCCCTACAAATCTTAAAATGCTAGACAAAATACACTTCACCTCTCTAAGCCCAGCTCTTGGTACCTACATGGCAAGCCTATAGCCGCAAAAAGCTTTTTAACTCTCTCCTATGCCATCAAGATTGCTTCAGATCTATCTAATGCGGTATATCCCTACATCTTTCCAACAAACTCATTGACACCACCGAAACAGCATCCAATGTTGTCTTTTTCATGCCAGAATTAAAGAGTAGTGCAATGAAATGCAGTAAAAATGCCTAAGATCCGTCCTTGTCATCTCGAAACGAACATACATCTGGCACCTTCTGCCCCCAGCAATCGACATTCGGTTTTATTATAACACAAACCCTCAAACACTTAAGTTCATCTATAAGCAAATGTAATAAAGGGTCTTTCAACAACAGTGTCCTATCTTTAACATGTGATAGCTGCCGTTGTTATTCGGTTACAGCACTCATTTTTTCATGTGGTTACAGTAGTTATTGGAACGTTACAGCATTCAGCAAGGCGTAAAAATTGTGAAAGCTTATTATCAAAATGGATCATCTGTTCGCCAAACTTTCCGTGTATTGCGTGAAGTTTACGCTGTGCATAATCCTCCCTGCGAGAGAACGATTCGGCGTTTGATCGATAAATTTGAAAGAAGTGGTTCTGTCAGCGATCAAAGAACGGCTGTATGTAATCGACATAAGCGCTCCAACGAAAACATAGGCGCCGCTCGTGAGAGTGTACGCAAGAACGGAAACAAATCAATTGCTCGTCGAGCGCAAGAATTGGGGCTTTCGCCGACTGCAACTTGGCGAATTCTGCATATAGACTTGAAAATGGTGTTAACTCAAGAACTAAAGCCCAACGACCAGAGGTTGCGCCGTGTATTCGCTGACTGGGCTATGGAGCAATTGGAAGCTGACCCTGATTTTTGATGAAAAATCATCTTCAGCCACGAAGCCTACTTTTGGATGGATGGTTGTGTTAGCAAATAAAATTGCCGCTATTGGAGCAATCACAATGCAATGCAGATTCAAGAACGACCACTTCATCCCTAAAAGGTTGCTGTGTGGTGTGAATTTTGATATTGTGGAATCATTGGTCCATATTTTTTCCAACATAAAGATGGAGAAGCTGTAACTGTCAATGAAGAAAGATACCGGGCTCGTATAAGGGATTATTTTTTGCCTCAATTCGATGGTATGGATATCAGAAACATCTGGTTCCAGCAAGATGGTGCCACATGTCATACTGCTTTCGAAACAATTTATCTTTTGAAGGAGAAGTTCGGAGGTTTAATCATTTCCCGTGGTGGTGATGTTAACTGACTTCCGAGGTCATGCAATTTAACCCTGTTGGATTACTTCTTGTGGGGTTATATTAAATCTCGAGTTTATGTCAACAAGCCAGAAACAGTAAATCATCTTATGAATAACATCACAGGTGTTATTCGTGAAGTTGGACCAAATTTATGTTCTTCTATCATTGAAAATTGGGTAACCATATACGCGCAACCTAACGAAGTCGCGGCCGTCACTTAACTGATGTACTCTTCCAAACGTAATGACATTAATTAAGAATAAAAAAATAAATAAACCTCTATCATTTATAGAACGTGTTTTATCTAAGTTCAAAGCTAGGACACTCTTTTTGAAAGATCCTATACAACGACAGTCGCAGAAACGCTACAGAAATCTTCACGGATATCTCACAACACTCGAAGGACGCGATTGTGCTATATGCTACTCACACTGTGCTCTACACATTAGCACAATATTTTTTCATTTTCTCCTGTAAAACTGAAATTAAATTGAGTTTTATTTATGGACGCTCTTTAACTGCTGTGGTTCTTAGCGTCCCATTCTATATTGGGTGTGAAAGACTGGTAATTTTGCTCAGAGGCCTCTTTATCAGACTTGATAAATCTACGACACGGGACCCTCCTTCCGAAGGAAGCCATGCTAAGGATTTTTACACCCAAAAAAATCCATGGTCTTCCGCCGGGTTTGAACCCGCAACCTCGGGAATTAGAGGCTAGCATGGTAACCACTACACCACGGAGGACGACTTCTCCTGTGAAGTTTTGCAATTTGCAAAGATGGAAGCAGTTTAGTATATCATTCAAAATGCCAATCAAACAAACTATGTAATTTACACTGATTCACTAAGTACAACTCTTGTTACTCGGAAGCTAAGTCCTAAACTACCTTTAATAAGTGATATACTACCATTCAACACTCTAGGAAACATATAATTGAAGGGAATGAAAAAGCTGATAAAGCTGCAAAGGAAACTACTCGACGTCCTATCCCTGATCACTATTAACAACACCCCATGATGTCATTAGCTATGTCAAACAACTACTTATGGAAAAATTCGATGCGAAACCTTCACATGACTTTTCTATCCTGTATCTTTATTAGAGGGTATATAAACTATTTTACTAAAGCTTACTTCTCTATCTACTATATTTTAATCCAAATAAAGCTTTGAAAAAAATATCTGAAACATACATTTCGTTATAGACACAAAGAGAGCAGTGATAGTCAAGTGTTTAAGAACTGGACGCATTATACTGCCTTAAAATTCCATACTGTTTCCATGCAATCGCGAGAAACAACGGCTTATGTCACAAGAAACACCTTATTTTAAGCAAAATGTGTGTTTTAAAGAGATCTACATTTTTGTACAAGTTTATACAAAATTCCTTACGGATGTAGGGAACTTGAAAGAGTATTCCCAGAAACAAGATATACATTTTATTTGTAATCTAAGTACATTTCATATATGGTATTTTAATCAAAATCGTTAGGGCCATTTATTATAAATTGTTCGAAAAATGTTCTATGTAAAGGGTGGTTTGCGGTGTGGGGATTTTCTTGAAAATCATCGTGTCGCATCTTTAGAAGGTACTGAATCTAAATAGCAACTTTGTTATTTGTCCGAGTTTTTATTTTTGAGTTATTCTCTTCACAGACGCACACTGACAGACATATGGACCTTTTTCTAAACATGCCTTTTTTTATTCAGGGGTCCCCTAAGATGTATTTTATCCTTTATATGGAACATTTATCGAAAATTGTTATTTTCTCAAAGATGTCTGTAACGATTTTGATTAATATATGTTTAAGATATTTTCATGGCAAACGAAACGTATATCTTGTATTTTCTTGGATTATCCCCAAAAGTGCTCTTCATTCTGGATGACTTTCGCATAATTGGTAAACCACAACAGGTAGATAATTTTATTACATAAATATATATATATATATCGTTAAAACACACAATTTACGTTATACACGTTTTTTGTGTAGTGAACTATTTCCAAGACAGTCCTTGTTATTTGTTTGAATTTTCCAATACTTATACTTTTTTTATGTCATGGACACACAAAGAGAATGGAATGCGCCACATAGCAACCAGCTCTTAAAAGATTTCACTATCGCTTAAAGCCTACCACATTCCCCTTGCACCTACAAGAAAATTAGCAATAAGATAAAGTAATGGAAAATAAGTGTTTGTAAAAATAGTTTGTACAAGGGTAGAGAAATTAATTTGGGTGCATCACATCAGAGTTTTTTTATATAGCATCTACAGACTTTTCTTACGAAATCTTATTTTTCTATCTACGTAATATTAATCCAGAAAAATGTTTGCAGAAATAGTTCCATTATACATTTAAGTGTAGGTACAAGGTGGCTTGAGGAAAGTGAATTGATAGTCGGGTATTTAAAAACAAGTCGTCATATGTTAGTCTTGAAATACACCCTTTCCATGACATCGCAAGAAACAACTGTTTAGCTACAGCACTAAAATAACAAACCAGTAATAACGGATATCTTGGAAATGGCTGATGTCACATAAAAGTTTATTTGAAATAAATTGTGTAGTATATATTTGCCTATCTGTTATATTATACAATTTCTTCGGAAAGAAGAGGGCTTCATATGCCCAGAAAGTTTAAGCTGTACATTTTATTTTCCCAATATAAATTGTGACTTTGTCCAGTTTTTCATCCCTCATTTTTCTCGGTTCTCAATGCCACTGTTTCGATTTTATACGGTTCACCTCCACTAAAAGTTCATTTCACTAAGATGAACTAGTTCAATTCTCTGTCACTCTACTTCCTTCGTGATGTAGCCTCTTCACGCCGGACGGTTCACTTCACTCGGGAGTCGATCACAAAACCTCCACAACACTCCGCAGCAACATTCGCTGTACGTCATAACATCCGTCACTAACTCGCACCAGAAACATGCACATAACTCGCTCGCACATTGACTCAACAACTGTCGCCACTGACTCACTCCCGCAAGAGCGCTTCCTTATATAAGCAGTGAAATCTTTCCACAAGGTTTTCCAACCTTCTAGAACTATTTCAGATGGGTAGAAGAAGCTTCCAGAAAGTTATCTTGTTTACACAGACCGCCCGGAGCCGACCTCCTGATAACCTTGACCCATAGCCGCTAAGTCACAATATCTTAAATATACAGTATTTTAATCAAAATATTTAGACCAATTTTTGAAATAATAAAAAATTTCGAAAGATTTTGCTTGCCCTAAAGGTTAGTTTAGGGTTAGAGAACTTTTTTGAGAATCTTCGTGTTGCGTCCTTGAAAAATAGTGAACTTAAATCTTTTTTTAAAATGCTTTTTTGGAATCTGGGGCCTCAAAGCATGCATTTCCGGCGGAATCTCGGTAACGAATTTTTGGATGGAATGCAATACTAATTCTGCTTACTAGATCTGTCGTAGAGAAAGCAAAAGAGATCAAAATGATTAACTTTAATTTTTTCAAAGGAAATACAACACATTCCAAACTGTAGATATTCTTCATTAGAGTGAAATAGCACCGCTACAATTTATTGGAATTCATCGCGAAGTTTTCTGTTAAAGCACGATGCTTCTGTTATGGCATGCACTCAGTTTGTTTGTTCTTAATAAATACGCTCAGTTAAATTTAGATGGAATTCTCAAAGCAATACCGTGTTGAAGCATCCCAATTTGTCTGCGTATATTGCCATTATGGACGCATGTACTTGTCAGTTACAATAGACACGTGGGCGGGTGCATTCCAGCGATGATTAATTATGATCATAGACGCTAGATGGTGCGCATTATAACATCCCCCCTATCAGTCTGGCAAACTGTTACTCTGAAGCCGGTAGAGTTGTGTACTTCTCTCTCAGATCCTTAACGACACGTGGACTCGTTATGGACCTTAAAGAACAGCCATAATGCATGATGTTTATTCTAGTGACGTTTATAAATATTCTAAAATTGGAAAGGTAGAATCAGACTAAAAATTTCAGTCTGAGGTCGTTAGAACATGGACTATTGAACGGAAGATCCACACTTCAAATCCCTCCAGAACCATACTCTCTAACTGAGGTTTTCTCTAGGTTTTCCTGATAACTGGCAAATGCCAGGTAAGTGTCTTAAATTTAAGCCTGGAACCTTTCCTTTCAAAATTTCATCTCCAAATTATAATTCCAAGTAACATTAGTGTCCACCACCTGCGGTTCCATATGTTGTGAGCACGGACGTTAAAAATCTGATGTGATGCATTCACATAATTATTCTCTACCTTCCATCGCTGATTAGTGACTGTACAAACTATTCTTACTAAAGCTTATTTTTATATCTACTATATTTTAATCCAAATAAACCTTTGTAAAAATAGCTACATTACACATTTTGACAAAGAGAACAGCGATAGTCAAATGTTTAAGAATTGGACGCTATATGCTGGCCTTAAAATTCCATATTGTTTCCATGCAATCTCGAGAAACAACTGAATGTTGAATGACAAATAATGAACAATTGAAACCATTAATAACAGATATCTCAGAAATGGCTTATGCAACAAAGAAAGTTATTGGAAATAAATTGTGTTTTAAAGAGATCCGCATTTTGGGAGAAGCACGTTTTCCTCTTTAGCTTAACGTTTACCAGTTATACAAGATTATACAAAATTCCTTCCGAATGATGAGAACTTCAAAGACTATTCTCAGAAAATTCAAGTTATGCATTTTATTTGTCGTGTAAATATCTTTAGTATAGTATTTTAATTAAAATCGTCAGAGCCCCTTTTAGAAAATCACAAATTTCAAAAAATGTTCCATGTAAAGGGTAATTGAAGCTGGGGGGGGGATTTTCTCAAAAATCTTCCTGTCGCATCCTTGAAAGATACTGAACCTCAAGACCAAGTTTGGTATTTATACGACTTTTCGTTTTTGAGTTATGCTGTTCGCAGACATACACACAGACTGTTTCCAAAATATGCTGGATTTTATGAACTAGGAAATCGTTCCTATATTTGCAGTAATTCTTTAGTAATATGTCTGTAACTGTAGAAACTGGAGTTTTTACTGATATAATGCTTGACACAATACAGTCAGACACAGAGGCAATGAAGTAGACTCGGAAATTCCCCAATTTTCAATAGCGGTAAATACTTTACTACTGTTTTAATTATTGTATGTATATATATATATATATATATATATATATATATATATAGTGTGGACTTGGTAAGTGAACTTGAAAATTCAATGCCACAGCCGGGATTATAACACGGTTTTTCCGCTCTCTGTGCGGTCGCTCTAACCAGTGAGCTACTATGAAAGCATGCCTTTGAGACATTGAATACCACAAAATTGTTTCCCAGATAGAATTGTTTCCACCAAGCATCTCATTAAAGATGATAATCTCAATGGCGACCTGCCATCGCTAGTAATTTAATACTGGGTACTTATAGGCTTCTTGAGATTTTCTTTTTAATTATTATTCTACATATAATTAATTGAAGTTAATTATATTTTTGGAGACCTTAGCCTGGTCTTGGCAAGTTATTAATATAGAGTCAACTTTACTAATGTTTGCTTTTTACATTTTATAAATTATGTTTCAAATTCCACATGAATTAATGTCTGGAATATAAGACACTGTTTCGGTCACTTTGTGTACAATATATCAAGCAATATAAATCAGAGTATTTTTTGTTTCATCCACTTTTATGCAGTCTACTAAATTTTTCATGCTCTCCTACAACTCATCTACATTGTCTTTATTTTGTATTTTGCACTGAGAGGGTTATATTTACGTTATTAGCACCACACTTTGGGCGCCAATTTGTAAGTGTTGCAGCCCCACGTATGGGAGATAAAACTTGAGAGAGTTGTTGCCCCACGTATTGCGGGAGATATGTTTCTTGAGTGTTCGCCCCACCTACGATACAAACTTTCCGGTGGCCTTCGCCCCACGTTTAAAAACAATCAAGTTTGTAATTTTAATGTTTATTTAAATATTACATATGTATGCCTCGGCTGCGTCAGTAGTAATTTGCAGAAACACGTATCTCTTAGCAAGGGTAGTACGGCTAAAGAAAAAGGCTAACACAAATTATAATTGTATTGTACTTTGTTTATTAATCTTTCATACGATTAAATAACACTTCACTGATGTATCCTACTGTAGAGCTGTGAGATTATTGTTGTTTGTACTTTTTTAACACGTAAACATTATTCTCGCCGTAATGAATTTTTATATCTCACACTGAATACGTATAAAATTGAACTGCTCGGGAACGCTGCCTTCTAGCGTCTACCATCTACCGCCTAAATTCGTAAATTTACTTTATTTCAAGTTTCTGATTGGCTAATCCTAATCCAATAGAATACCTTTATTTAACTTAAGCTTTTTATAGTTGTTGATTGGCCATTTATAAACTATTTTAAATATTACATTATTGTTTCAAGAATTACTAGTAGCATTATTAAACTTTCTAATTTATTGTTGTCCCAAGGTTACTTCATTGTTAGCAACATTCGGCTTCTATTCTCATAGCTCCTACATTGTTAAATTACGTAATATATGTACATAATAATATAAACATAATACAATGACTGCCACATACATTTTATGTATTACGTACACATATTGCTTTAAGGCGGGTGTTATTACGTTTTATACCATATAATTAGACTGATATTATTTAAGTGTTAAAATTACTGCCTCAACACTGATTGAGGAATGTAGTTTCATTAAGATTACTAGCTTTAATTTCTTTTCTGATTCTAGGATCTGCTTCACAGAGACATGGAATCCTACCTCCCACTCATTCGCCTGTACTGACTAAACATACTTTCCAAATTGTCAGTTTTAAATTTTCTTAACAGGTCATATTTCGAGTTTAGTTGGGAAAGCCATGTACCCTGAAGAATATTGTTTGTTGCTTCACGTATGGAAAGCCTATTTGAAGTAGGATTTGTATTGTAGTTCAACTGCTGGGGAGCCGAGCTTGAAGTAGTTGCAACCGAACGTATGGTAAAAGCATCCGGTAGCCTTCGCCTCAAGTTTAAAAACATTAACTTTGTAATTTGACTGTTTCTTTAAATATTATAGGATTTATGTTCGCCTCGGCTGCGTCAGTATTATTTTTAGAGACATGTTCCTCTTTGCAGGCTTGTGGTGTGACTGAAGAATGTAGGCTTACACAGATTATAATTTTACTTCACTCCTTTTATTAATGCTTGTCATGATTTAAATAACACTTCACTGATATAGAGAGAGAACTGTGAGATTTTTTTATTAATTACTTGCACTTTTTAACACGTAAACTATTTTTCGTCTCACACGCATACGTATTAAATTTCTCGAGGACTTGTCTGGCGTCCGGTTAGAAACACTGTCTACTACCAACGCGTCCAGTTATGACCGCTGTCTACAAGCAACTGACTTGATTTCTAGCGCCTAAATTTGTAAATTTCTGTATTTCCAGTGTCTGATTGGCTATTCCTAATCCAATAGAATACTTTTATTTAACTTAAGCTTTTTTCTGGTTGTTGATTGGCTATTTTATAAACTGTCTCAATATTTACACTATTGTTGCTCCAAGGGGAATTTGTAGGATTTATTTTGTAGTCAAATATTTTAAGACTTGGTTGCTATGTGGAGTATTCCATTCTCTTTGTAATACCAGGACAAAAAAGTTAATAACGAATTCCCATTTGAGAAAAAGTATAAGTATTGGAAAATTTAATGAAATAACAAGCTATATCTCGTAAATGGTTCACTGAACAACAAAAATGTATTTTAACGCGATCTACATTTTTTGTGCTGTAAACTTTTGTCTATCTCTTATGGTTTACCAGTTTTGTAAAAGTATTTCACAATGAAGAATACTTTTGGAGACATTCCAAGAAAATTCGAGATATACAATTCATTAGCCATAACAATTGTTTAAACATATGGTATTTTATTCAAAATCGTTAGCCATTTTTCAGAAAATTAAAATTTTCGAAAAATGTTCCATGTAAAGGGTAATCTGGGGTGGGTGGATTTTCTAGAAAACCTTCGTGTCGCATCTCTGGAAGATACTGAACCTAAATACGAAGTTTGGTGTGTATCCAACTGTTCGTTTCTGTATTATGCTGTTCACAGACAGAAACACACACACACACACACACACACACACACACCTACACACACACGGACATGTTTCCAAAAATTCTTTATATCATTCCGTTTACCTCAAAGCATGTATCTCCGGTGAAATCTCGGTATCGAATTTTTGGGTGGAATGCAATACTTCCCCTACTTACTATACGTAGTAGAGAAAGTAAAACTAAAATTAAAAAAACACGATTAATGAATTTTCGTTTGGAAAAAGTACCTACAAGTATTGGAATATTCAAACAAATAACAAGGAATATCTCGGAAATGGTTTACTACACAAAAAATCTTAGGACATAATTTGTGTGTTTTAACGAGATCTACATTTTCTGTGTGTAAAAATTTTGTGGTCTCTTACGGTTTACCAGTTATGAGAAAGCCATTCAGAAAGTAGAGGACTTTTGGGAATATACTAAAAAATTCAAATTATAAATTTTATTTCTCATGAAAATATCTTAAACATACGACATTTTAATGAAGATCGTTAGTCATTTTTGAGAAAATCAAAATGTTCGAAAAATGTTCTATGTAAAGGCTAGTCTAGGGTGGGGAATGTTGTTGAAAATCTTCGTGTCGCATGTTTTAAAGATACTGAACCTAAATACCAAGTTTGGTATTTATCCAAATTTTCGTTTTTGGGTTATGCTGTTCACAGTCACACCTTTTTGGATTCGGGGAATCTCAAAATATGTATTTACGGTGAAATCTCGGCATCGATTTTTTGGGTGGAATGCCATACTTTCCCTACTGAGTATATGCAATAAAGAAAGTAAGAAGCTTTTGTAAGAAGAGTGAGTAGGAAAGTCATGTGAATTATGTTGTGTTTTCTTTTGCTTTATTTAGAAACTATATACTGTATAATTAGCGCGGAAATGTTTTTATAGGTCTGTTTATTTGTGGTAAACAGAAATTCAAGGTAGAAAAAGAAAGCTTGAAAACTCCCATTATGTCGTTATTTTTAGTGAATGTAGACCAAAAGGGTATGAACCCTGACTTGTATAGTTAAGGGCAGCATGGTAATGATGAGGTTATTACGTTGGCAAGCTTTGTCGGCATGTTAACAATCCGGTCTCCCAATTCTTTGTTCCGGCAGCCGCTGCATTTCATTATTTCCTCTTTGCTGTCTTCGGTGGGATGACAAAGTGAGATAGATGAACAGTGAAAGGTTAATCCGCATTAGCCAGTTAGGATAATCCTATCAGCGGGATGATGATGCAATTATATGCCCTTTTGATATTCACAAATAGCCTGCATTTGCCCTTTACTTCCCCCGCTTTAAGGGGCTTGCATTTTAATGATGGAAAGGAAAATAAGAGACATAGGATATTAAACAACCTTCAGTATATCCGTGACCGGTGTACAAAGTCGGCGCATTAAAATGCAAGGCATCGGATGAGTGGTAGCGCTGATAATAGAATGTAGGATACCCTTTAAGGGGTGGGGTGGGATGGAGGAGGGTAAGAGACGTCGGCATGCTGGCTCCCGGCCCTTATGACCTTTACATTCAATTTTATGGCATTCTTCTTTCCGAAGCTAGCTCTTTCATAGCCTTCCACATCCGCCAGCGTTGCCAACATTGCAGTAGCATGTAAGGCTTACCAACATTGGGAATTAGGTTTCTCTAGTCTTGCCAACTCCTTCCGGTTCGGAACTTTAGAACTAGTCCATTCTGAATGGCAAAGGTCAACCGCACTTGGAACATAATAGAATTCAGAAATAGCTCAACTCTAGTAAAGGTAACTTATGTGTAATAGCCACACTGCTCTAACCATTTCCATTTCACAGTGGTCTCATGAAGTGTTTGGGTATACTGTGAAGAAGGTTTTATTTTAGGAGTTGTATTGTTTACGTTATTTTCACCACACTTTGGGCGCCAATTTGAAGGAGGATTCAAATTTCTACGTTATTAGCCCCACATTTACTCTGTATTCACTCTTAAATTGATCCGCGTCAAAACAAACCCAGGTGACCAGTGCACCGCTATAATGTATCCTTCCGCCATTCGTACTAGAAATACTGTCACACTTTCAGACCATGTGGCCAGTACAAGCGGCACGTAGTGCAAAAAAGAACAGTCTTTATTTCGACAAGTGAAACAGTGACTAACATATTCTGTTAAGGGTTAAAGATGATAAGATTGATGGTTGCAACAAAATAAACGTTTGCACATATAATAATAGTTAATTATAAAATAAATAAGCGAAAAATAAAGTAACAGGTATGCGATAACCTAATTTATTCGCTCTCTGGAAGCGGCACTTTATTAACTGTTGGCGGCTCATTTTAAAAAATATATCGTGCACTGTTACGCGAATTGCATTCTTCTCAAAATCACCACATTCTTGCATCGCGTATTTCATATGCTTTCCCCTCCCCCGGGTGTAACCACTTTTGCCGTTTCAGATTTTCCTGCACAAGCACTGATTATATTTGTACTCGAAACACCTGAACTTAGAAGTTAATTTCACCATTTCTTTCGCGGAAAGTGTTGGATATTTCTCACATAACTTATAATAAAGATTCAACACTATTGTTTTTTCACCACTAGTCAATGGTTTGCGCGGCTAATGCTTTACGTAATTCGACGAAAACAAGAGCGAATTCACCCTCCATGATACTGAACACAACTGCTGGTTTCTGGCTGTAAACAATATTCTGCGCCTACCCGGATGCCAGGTGACTCATACGAAATGCATCATGGGACTTGTAGCTGTGTTTTACGGTATAAGTCAGCGTTAAATAAAACCTTAGGTATTTGTATAGAATATTATACTATTTAAGGATAAATTCATTCTAAAATTCAGAGTATTAGCATGGGACTACTTTCCTGCGCGCATTGCTACCGTTTTGCACCACGGTGCACTGACCACGTGGGTTTGTTTTGCCGCGGATCAACCTAAGAGTGAATACAGAGTAGGTGCCAATTTGGAGTAGGTTGTATTGTAGTTCGACTGTTGGGGAGCCAAAAACATGAGATAGTTTCTTGGAGTGTTTGCCCCACGTTTAGAAATCAACTTTGTATTTTACTGTTTCTTTAAATATTATATATATATATATATATATATATATATATATATATATATATATATATTTATGTTTGCCTCTGCGTCAGTAGTAATTTGTAGAAACATGTATCTCTTTGCAGGGGGTGATGCGGCTAAAGAATGTAGGCTTACACAAATTATAATTTTTACTTCACTACATTTATTAACCCTTGACACGATTTCAATAACACTTCACTGATATAGAGAACTGTGAGATTATTTATTAATTACTTGCACTTTTTAACACGTAAACTTTATAATATTCTCGCCGTAATGAATTTATATGTCTCGCTCTGAATACGTATCGAGCGAACGAACTGCTCAAGTACGTTGCCTTCTAACGACTGCCGTTTACCGCTTAAATTTGTACACTTTTCTATTTCAAGTCTCTGATTGGCTAATCCTACTCCAATAGAATACTTTTACTTAACTTTCAGCTTTTCTGGCTTTTGATTGGCTATTTATAAACTGTTTTTTTTTAAATATTACATTATTTTTTCAAGAATTACTAGTAGCATTATTAAAGTTTCCAATTCATTATTGCCTAAAGGTTACCTCATTGTTAGCAACTTTCAGCTTCTATTCTCACAGCTCCTACACTATTAAATTACCTAATACATTCACATAACATTATTATACATGTACACAATAATATAAACATATACGACTGTAATATACTTTTTATATATTATAGTATACACATATTGCTTTAAGGCGGGCTGTTATTGAATTTATATTTTATATAATTAGACTGAAATCATTTAAGTGTTAAAAATACTGCCTCAACTGCTAAAATATATCTGAGGTAATGTAGCGCAAGCTGCAGATTAACCATTATTCCCCAGCAACGGACCTTTATCTAAAATGTTTTTGTTTAGTCAGGGAACATCAAAACGTGTACTTCCGGTGAAATCTTGATATCGAATTTTGTACGGAATACAATTGTTCCTATATTATCGAGCGAGGTATCGCCGCGGTAACGTATGCGACTCGCATTCGGCAGTTCCGGTTCGATCCCGGTGACCGGCCACTCTGAACCAAGGGTTTCTCGTGGTTTCCATGGGTCGGCAGGCAAACGCTGGGATGGTCCATCTTCCTGCCCCTCATTTTCTGTACCCATCATATTCTCTGGGTCGCTTCGTAGGTCCAGGCGACGGTGTTCGGCGGATTGTGGCTGGGCGGTGGCTGCCGCTCCGTAGAGGTTTATTCCCTTGCGTCGTTGCGATCTGCTCACTTCGGATCCGTTTCCGGGTGCTCTCGGGCAAGCCCCCTCAGGGGCCCCCGGGGGGTAGGGGTTGTAGGTGTGCCCGGGCGGCGTGGAATGCATTCGATCTGTAAAAGTTAAGGATCTCTTCTTTACCAGGTTCTTCATAATCCAGATCCTGCCGCTCTTTGGGAATCTCCCTTCATCCTTCCCAGATGTTACGGTAAAAGTAAGAAGGGCCATTGTGGCCTATTTCCGGTGTTCTGGCCTGGTTTCGGGGGTACCTCCTTTTGTCCGTAGCTTTACCGTACCTTTTACTTAGATATTTTACGTAAGTAGTTCAGAAAGTATCAAGCATTAGAGAAAAAGCTTTTGTTTTAAAGCAGCATTCTCAAAATTTGGCTCATTAACTGAAGCAGACTGAGGGAACATAACAGCTTATATTTTAAATACATATATACAACTAACCTACTTAAAAAATAAAACTCTCTCTAAAGGAGTCTTTCCAACGTGTCTCAAAGTTTCTAAGGTTTACACCAAGTTACAAACGAGGAGATAGGAAACATCCCTCAAATAATCGCCCAACTTCAATAATTCCTATATTTAGCAAGATAATCGAATCTTATATATTATTACAGTGATATCATTTTCACTAAACAATCTATTGTACTCTGAGCAATTTGATTTTAAACCTGTCTTTCACAATAAAAGCTATAGACAACTTGTTAATGATGTGTTATTAGGTTTAGAAAATACATGCCATACAGCAGCCTCTTTAGTTGATTTAACAAAGGCTTTTGACTGCAGTAATAATAAAATATTAATGGAAAGCTTATTGGAATCATACTTAAGCAACCATTTACAAATGGTTGAATTAAATACAATTCGATCTACTTTAAAGAGAAACATTGCTGGGGTACCTTAAGAATTTGTGCTAAGTCTCTTCTATTCACAGTTTTTATAAATTGTTTGGAAGTAAATATGCCCTCTCATTGTATATTTTATGCCGATGACACAACTTTCTATGCAAGGGAGAAACAAATATAACAAATGTAAAAACCAACCTAAAAATTCTTCTGAGGCTACTCAGGACTGTGTAGCGGAAAACGGTTACCGGGCGACATTTTTAGCGGGAAATCGTTGGTCAGTAGCATCTGGAAAGCGTCGTTCCTCTGGTTGATGCGCTCGGCTGCAGTGTTCTTGTCCTCGGCTATGGATGCTCGTCAGCTGCTGTGTTTTCCATTCCTAATCTTTCCCTATATAGCTAATTCTTGGTTCTCAGGGTTATCGTGGGTGAGAAAAATGAAAAATATGCTGCATTTCCCTTAATAAATGTGGTTTATTATTAATTTAAATATTTATGGGCGGCTAGCTTTTCCCACTATACCAATTGCACTATTTGAGTAAATCAGCAGCCTAAACTAGCTGCACACGTCTCCCCACCCATATGCATCTGTCGTCAAGAGCGCATCACTTCGTGTCGACGAAATTCTAGAAGAGAGTGAAAATCTGGGGCTGTGTTTCCCTTTATATACCTGAGCCTAGTGACGCTCACCTCTGCGCTTCAAAATGTAACGACGTTTCTAATTGGCCTTCAGACCGCGTTACCTTAACATATATGAGAATATTCTATTTCAATGTTTTGCGCTTACGCATCACCATCTTTTTTTAAGTTCCCTAGTTTACCCAGTTTATAATTACTGTGTTTTACTGTCTATGCTACCGCTTATTAACGCAATTACACACAAACACCCATGCCCATGGCGGGACTCGAACCTGCGACCCTCAATTTGGCGGAGCGCCGAAACCACACGCTCCAGCGACCACGTCTACGAGGGCCGGCTCCATAGCGCGTTATGAAGCTGATTTCTATATCTCCGTCACTTTCTATTTTTCCTTGCCGCTAACTGCTCCCTGTTCATTAGCTTGGTGAAAGGTGGGCTCTACCTAGAATTATATTTTACCTGGAATTTGCTAGCTCACCCGTCTCTTACAATCTGCTTTGTACAATTCTTGGTTGTTGAATATTTTAACATGTTTCTTGGTGAATTATATTATTACTATGTACAATTCTTATATGTGTATGGTATATCCCCTTTCAACTGGTTCCTTTCAAATCAACAGACAATTAAATCAAGTAAAGCTGAAAAATTAATCTTTTCTTTAAATTTCGAAATTAGATGTATTGAAAATAAAACACCGTGTTAAATTATTAGGTTTGTTTGCGGGTAGCAACTTCACCTTGGAAGATTAGCAAGAGCTGTGCATCTGTCAAGAAAGTTAAAAGCAACTGTTTCACGTTTTATGTTAATAATTTGCATATAATACCTTCTTCCATTCAATTATAAATTATGGAATCAGATTATGAGGAAATCCTTCCTCTGCAGCAAAAATCTTTGTAAGGAAAACAATCTAACGTGATACACTCACATGATTTTTTCTACACTCTATCGCTTATTGGTGGGTGTACAAACTATTTTTACTAAAGCTTATCTTTCTATCTACCACATTTTAACCTAAATAAAACATTGCAGAAATAGCTACATAACATATTCTGTTATAAATAAAAATGAAACAGCGACAGTCAAATGTTTAAGATCTGGACGCTATATGCTGGCCTTAAAATTCCATACTGTTTCCATGCAATCGCGAGAAGCAATTGAATGTCGACAGGGCATTAACAGAATGACAAAAAAATAAATAAAGAATTCGAACCCATAGTAACGGATATCTCAGAAATGGCTTATGACACAAGCAAACTTATTTGAAATAAATTGTGTATTTTAAGGAGATCGTGTATGGCACGTTTCCGTCTATGGTTTAACGTTTATCAATTATACAAAATTTCTTGAGAATGAAGTGGACTTCACAGGCTTTTTCCATAAAATTAAAGATATACATTTTATTTGTCTTGTAAATATCTTTAATATATAGCATTTTAATAGAAATCCTTATGGATGTTTTTTAGAAAATAAAAAATTTTGAAAAATGTTCCATGTAAAACCTTGAAAATCTTCGTGTCGCATCTTTGGAAGGTACCAAAACTAAGTACCAATTTTGGTGTTTCTTCGACTTTTCGTTTTTGTGTTATACTGTTTATAGACACATACACGGACCGTTTTTCTAAAAACTTTATATATCGAATTTTTTGGTGTAATGCAATACTTTCTCTACTTACCATGTACGTGGTAGCGAATGTAAGAAGGCAAAACAATGTATTCAAGGGTTTTCTAAAAAGGTTTATGTAGGGAAAGTTTTAAAGAGTTACAAACACTGACTTTGCCTTCACTCTGTTTAAACAAAATAGACTTGAATTTACAGAACGCTTACATTATCGCAATAATGAACCAAGAACACAGGAAATATGTGAATTTAAATTAATATAGATCAGCTAAAACAATAAACAGTCATAAATACCTTCAAATCCAAATTTTAATGCCCTGGCTGAATCTATTAGGGAGTTGTCCACAAATATTTTTAACAAACCAGCATCCAAATGTCTAAAGAGTCGAAAATTTTATACTTTAGATGAATTTATGTCGAAAAAATGTACACATATAGATTTAATTTAATGCTTCTACATACTTTTATGCAGTATTGTTTCATTTGTTTTTATTGGACAATGCCTATTTAATATTGTGTATGATTAATGGTTGAAAACTGAGGCAGTATTTTTAACACTTAAATAATTTCAGTCTAATTTTAGAATATGTAAATTCAATAACAGCCCGCCTTAAAGCTATATATGTATGTAACAATATATAAAAAATGTATGTAACAGTCATGTTTGTATTATTGTATTTATGTGTAATACTGTTATGTGAATATATTACGTAATTTAATAATGTAGGAGCTGTGAGAATAATAGGTTAAAATTTGCTAACAATGAGGTAACCTTGAGTCAATAATGAATTAAAAAATTTAAATGTTACTTGTGATTCTTGGAAGCAATAATGTAATTTTAGTGACAATTTATAAAAATAGCCAATCAACAACCAGAAAAAGCTTTAGTTAAAAATGAAGGTATTCTATTGGATTAGGAATAGCCAATCAGAGACTTGAAATACAGAAATTTACAAGTTTAGACGGTTTAAGTCAATTCAGTAGCTTGCAGTCAGCGTTACTAACCAGACGCAAAGAATGTCCTCAAGAGATTTAATACGAATTCGTGTGAGACGATAAATAGCTTACGTGTTAAAAAGTGCAAATAATTAATAAAATAATCTCACAGCTCTCTATCAGTGAAGTGTTATATAAATCGTATCAAGCATTAATAAAATGAGTGAAGTAAAATTATAATCTGTGTAAGCCTACATTCTTAGTCGCACCACAACCCTGCTAAAAGAAAGTATCTCTAACAATAACACTGACGCAGGTGAGACAAACATGAATATATAATATTTAAAGAAACAGTTAATTACAAAGTTAATATTTTTTTAAACTTGGGGCAAAGTCCACCTGAAAGTACATTTGGGGCGAAGGCTACCAAAAACTGTTTACTATACGTGCGGTTGTAATATGATGCAGTAATTTGTATCATAAATTATTTAAATGTAAAGAGTGATTATAGTATGAATATGCATTATTATGTGACATTGATTTGAGATGTTTGTTGATTGTAATTATTGTTGGGAAGTAAGTTTATACTGCCTTACTGAAACTGACAATAATAGCGTGCAATAATGCAGCGAGGGGGTGAGCTGTTTATCATTATTAGAGAGGAGGAAGTTACGTAATGTTGGCGCGTTTTATTAGCCAATTGCAGCTCAGTTATATTTAGGCATATCGGGGTGTAGGAGTATAAAAGGGCTAGGTAGTGTCCGTCAGTTCACCGAAAATATTTGTATGCTACATGTCGCCTTCAGTCCAGTAGAAATATTACACGTCGGCTATCGATTCAAAAGTTACGCGTAGCAGAGTTAGGAAAATTCTCAAGTGTTGTAAAGTTAATTATACAAAAAGTTGAAGTACGCGAATTAAGAATGATCAGTAAATAAGTTGTTATAACAGTTTCAGTTTGGCGGGTGTCAAGATCAATGTGTAAATTGTGATAGTGAATGTGTTCGACAATAAAAAGTGTAAAACAAATTCCTTCATCAGTGTTATCTTTGGACAAAAGATTCCTTTCCGTTTACACAACCTGTATAAAGAGAAGTGCACGACCGAAAAGATCATAGCTAGCCGGAGGACAGTAAACCAAAATTAAATAAAATAACAGTAGCATTCTTTCAAACAAACACTAATACTACCGCAAATTGCTAACACCAGATGGAGCTACAAACCTAACAAAGAATTACGTCACAAAATGGCATCACCACGTGAAGTAAACACACATACACAAACATTATAAGTAAAACCATCGCAAATTGGCTTCCCAAACGTGGGGCTCAACAATAAATTAAATATAAATAACATTAATACCACCGCAAATTGACGCCCATACGTGGGGCAGTTAAAATTATGTAACCAAACAAAAACAAAAGCAACAAAATAAATAAGATTACAAGTATACTACTCTCAGTTTACGTGTTAAAAAGTGCAAATAATTAATAAAATAATCTCACAGCTCTCTATCAGTGAAGTGTTATATAAATCGTATCAAGCATTAATAAAAGAAGTGAAGTAAAATTATAATCTGTGTAAGCCTACATTCTTAGTCGCACCACAACCCTGCTAAAAGAAAGTATCTCTAACAATAACACTGACGCAGGTGAGACAAACATGAATATATAATATTTAAAGAAACAGTTAATTACAAAGTTAATATTTTTTTAAACTTGGGGCAAAGTCCACCTGAAAGTACATTTGGGGCGAAGGCTACCAAAAACTGTTTACTATACGTGCGGTTGTAACTACTACAAGTTCGGCTCCCCAACAGTTGAAATACAATACAACTCCTACTTCAAATCGGTTTTCCATACGTGAAACAATAAACTTTCTCAAATATCACAATTGCAGCGATACGTGTGTCCTATTACACCTCAAAGAGTGCAATCTAGAACGCAAATGCAAAAAGCATCTTTTCGTGGGTATTCAAGTGAATAAATCAAGAGATAACGCGCTTGGCTGTGTAAGGCAACGGTAGATATTCAAAAAATATTATACACACATGATGCATATTGGGACGTCAAGATTGAAACGCGAGGTTTTGTCGCCTCATTGTGTAGCAGAACGGGTTTCCATGGCAACCATCGCCGATGGTGGTACCGGGTTTCCGGGCTTTTGAGCATATCCTGTTCAGTCCCACCACTCTCTTCGCTCGGCTCTGCAAAGGGAAAACTTTTCGAATTAGGTGTCAGGAATCCACAAGGAGTTTAATTCTAACGGCCGCTTATTTGTTGTGTAGTGAAGGTTGCATAATTCGTGTGCTAGTCTCCCGATATTGCCCGTTCAAACGGATTTGTATCACACGTCCCCTATTCTTCTACACTCCATGCTCTGACGTTTTATCTGATGTGTAACAGTCACATTTTCTTTGCCCTTCGCAATTTAGTTTCACAGCTAATCTACAGGTCATTCAAACTCAAATCGAATTAATTTCCCTGCAAGTGTTTACAGTAATACAGGATGTATTGTATTCCACCCAAAAACTCTAAACCAAGGCTTCACCAAAAAAATATGCTTTGAGGTCCCCTTGAACCCAAGCATTTTTAGAAAAAGCTCCGTGTGTATTAAAGTAGATATTGTCTTAGCCCCAAATGTACTTTCAGGTGGCCTTTGTCCCAGGTTTAAAAAAATATTAACTATGTAATTAAACTGTTTCTTTAAATATTTAATATTTATGTTTGCCTCGGCTGCGTCAGTGTTATTTTAGAGACATGGATATCTTGGCAGGGCGTTGATACGACTAAGAATGTAGGCTTACACAGATTATAATTTTACTTCAGTTCTTTTATTAATACTTGATACGATTTAAATAACACTTCACTGATATAAAGAGAGAGCTGTGAGATGTTTTATTAATTAATTACACGTTTTTACACGTAAACCTTTTTCGTCTCACACGAATACGTATTAAATCTCTTGAGGACATTATCGTTACTCCAAGAATCACAAGTAGTACTGTTAAACTTTCTTACTTATAATTGACTCAAGGTTTCCTCATTGTTAGCAACTTTTAACTTATTATTCTCACAGCTCCTACATTATTAAATTATGTAATATATTCACATAACATTATTAAACATGGATATAATAATATAAGCATATGCAATGACTGTTACATACATTTTACAAATTATTACATACACATATTTCTTTAAGGCGGGCTGTTATTGAATTTATATATTATATAATTAGACTGAAATCATTTGAGTGTTAAAACTACTGCCTCAGTAAGTGTGTCTGCAAACAGCGTAAATCAAAAACGAAAAGTAGTGAGGATTTTTAAGAAAATCCCCAACCCAAACTACACTTTACGTGCCAATTTTCGCTATTTTTTTCTCAAAACTGGTTGAAACCATTTTGATGAAAATATGAAATGTTTAAGCTATTTTCATCGCAAATAAAATGTATGTCTTGAATTCTCTAGGAATAATTTGTGAAGTCCTCTTTATTCTGAGTGACTTTTTAGTAGTAGTAGTAGGACTTTTATTGTGAACAGTTTCAGTCTACACTTGTACAACACAACAATCGCATGGACCTCATTGGCGTACATGCTTTTCCTGTCCCTTTACTCTAACACTGTGTGTGTAATACTAAATATATTACTCACTTGTATATATACTAAGAACTAACTTAATGAAGGAAGATAAAAACAAAATAATAATATTAATAAGCATGAATTACAATTATATAACAAATACATACAGTTTTCCGACCCTTAAGAACTCGCTCTTATGTATCGTCCTCCCGTCTTCCGTTCCCCAGGGCAATTAACCTCCTTTGCCGAATTTCGACAAAAAAGAGCGTATTTTATGACAGCCCGCGTCCAACATTACACCCAAGCAGGTCACCATTCCTCTACTGGACTCCAGAAACTATGGTAGTTAATATTACTTTCTTAGCAATTCCGTTTCCTTGCACTCAACCAGAATATGATTCAATGTTTCTCTTTCACCACAGAGTGGGCATATTCTCACTCCGGTGTCATCAGTTAATTTGTTGCCTTTCTAAGCGCCCAATATTAGCCACGCCACACCACTATACAATTATTAATCGTAATTCAACGAAGGGGGGCACCACGCCACTGCGACCAACTAGATCTATTGTGACTATGGAGGCAGGAATGAAGCGAATGATCCGGAGGGAGTCGCAGGTCCGCAGAGACGCTCGGAAATCCCTAACTAATAATTCCAGTTTGAATCACCCGCCTTCACCAGCAGAGGTGAAGATCCCGCGAGTGGGTGACAAAGCGACCCTAGCAAGCGGGCCAACGTATCCTGGCGATTTACGGACGGGGAGTAATCCAAAGTGCAATAACCATGCCATCTACCCGACACTAGTCGCACCATGGAACCCGAAGACATTTCTTGAAAGATGAAAGGGAGAGAGGTGAAATGATGGGAAATGAGAGAAAGGAGAAATTGTGGTAGAATGCACTACCCCAGTATTTGCCTAAGCAATCGAACATTACTAATCCGTAACGCAGGGTTTGCCAAACAGGCCCGCGAGCTAATTTTGGTCTACATACAAACTGTCATTCAACAAGAGTGTCCTATATTTAACATGTGGTAGCTGCCGTTGTTATTGAGTTACAGCAGTTATTTTTTTCATGTGGTTACAGCTGTTATTGGAAAATAGCTATGGAACGTTACAGCATTCAGCAACGCGTAGAAATTGTGAAAATCTATTATTAAAATGGATCATCTGTTCGCCAAACAGATATATTGCGTGAAGTTTACGGTGTGCATAATCGTCCCTGCGAGAGAACGATTCGGCGTTTGATCGATAAATTTGAAAGAAGTGGTTCTATCAGCGACCAAAGAACGCCTTACGTAATCGACGTAAGCGCTCCAGTGAAAACATAGGCGCCGTTCGTGAGAATGTACGCGAGAACGGAAACAAATCAGTTGCTCGTCGAACGCAAGAATTGTGGCTTTCGCCGACCAAAACTTGGAGAATTCTGCATCTAGACTTGAAGTTGGTGTTAATTCAAGAATTAAAGCGCAATGACCATAGGTTGCGCCGTGTATTCGCTGACTGGGCTATGGAGCAATTGGAAGTTGACCCGGATTTTTGTCGAAAAATCATCTTCAGCGCCGAAGCCAACTTTTGGACGGATGGTTGTGTTAACAAATAAAATTGCCGCTATTGGAGTAATCAAAATCCAATGCAGATTCAAGAACACCACTTCATTCTCAAAAGGTTACTGTGGGGTGTGAATTTTGGTATGGTGGAATCATTGTTCATGTTTTCCAAGATGAAGATGGAGAAGCTCTGTCAATGGAGAAAGATACCGGGTCCTTATAAGGGACAATTTTTGGCCTCAATTGGATGGTATGGATCTCAGAAACATCTAGTTCCAGCAAGATGGTGCCACAAGTCCTCACTGCTCTCGAAACAATCTATCTTTTGAAGGAGATGTTCAGAGATTTCATCATTTCCCGTAGTGGTGATGTTAACTGGCTCCCAAGGTCATGTGATTTAACGCCGTTGGATTACTTCTTGTGGGGTTATGTTAAATCTCGAGTTTATGTCAACAAGCCAGAAACAGTAAATGCTATTATGAATAACATCACGCGTGTTATTCGTGAAGTTGGGCCTAGTTTACGTTCTTCTGAACTGAAAATTGGGTCAACTGTATACGCGCAACCCAAAGAAGTTGCGGCGGTCACTTAACTGATGTTCTCTTCCACACGTAATGACATTAATTATGTTCCAAAATAAAAAAGAAATAAACCTCTATCATTAATAGAACGTGTTTTATTTAAGTTCAAAGATAGGACACTCTTGTTGAAAGACCCTATGTAAGGAAAATTTGCTACTGTATTAGATTAATTAATTCAGGAATTCCGAAAGATTACGTAAAATTAATTGTTCCGGTTTTTCATGGATATGTAGTGTATTGAGCTACTAAACGGTTGACTTTTACAGCTGCCGTATGACAGCTTTCCTCTTTTGAAAGACACGAGCACTAATATCAATGTTTGCATCAACGTCTTTCTGTAAAGACCTTTTCAAAAATGTAATACGTCAAATCAGAATATAGGTCTGTTATGAATGACAAGCATTTAGAGTCCGTTTTGATGAAAGCACCACAAAATCAGAACCAAAAATATCTGTAATTATAGTACAGAAAAGCCAATCTCATTCTTCTCATTGAATATGAACTAAAATTAACATAAAAATACTTCTTGTGTTAATATATTGCCTATAAGTTACATTGTCATGAGACTATAAATGGAAGGTTAATCTTTTGTTAAATATTCCATTACATTAGTTATTATTATGAAGGAGTAGGACTGGTTGCAGAGGTGAATTTAGCATCACGGCCTACAAGATCTTTGGTGCCTAAGCTCTTGATGGGGTGCCTCGAAAAGGAGGGGTGAGGAGAGAGGAGACAGAGGGCGGCTGGATCAGGATGGGGCATGACAGGGCAGAGGGCAGGGCCCCTACCTTTTACAGATTAAAGCTCCCCGGATGACAGATGGTGCAACTGACTCCCCCCTGCATTGCATATCCTACTGGGGGGCCCAGGACTAGGAGGCCACCCCCATTCCGGGGAACGAAGGTTGCATAGAGCATCCTTTTCCCCTGCCATGCAACGCCGAGGCTCCCGCCGACACTTTCAACCCTGAGACAGACCAAGTCAGATGGAAAGGTGAAGTGAAATGAGCACGGAGGGACAGGAAATTCCGGGAATGTAATGAACCATCGCAGCATTCACCTAGCGACCAGGGGAAACCCATGGGTGAGGAAGGTCGGCCACAGGAATCGAACCTACGACTTCCCAAATGTGGGTCACATGCGTTACCGCTCGGTTCATTAATATTTAAGTATAGATTTTAGTTCAATAAAACACTGAGTTTAAAAACTAATCTGATCAATGCGCCTGATACCTGGGAGTTCATTGCTCCTATCTTGAACTTATGCGAATTCGTCCGCGATTTAGTCTCTGTTGACCCCCGCTATGAAACATTTGGTTAACCCCGCCGTAGACAGAACAACTGAAAATCTCGTTAAAGCACAAAATTTATGTCATAAAGATTTTTTGTACCAATAACCATTTTGTTATTGGTTTGAATTTTCAAATACTTCTTACTTTTCTTAACTAAAATTTACTATTTTTGTTTTTACTTTCTCTACAACGTAATTAGTAGGTAGAGGAGTTATTGCATTCCACCCAAAAATTCGGTACCGAGATTTCACCGGAAATACATGTTTTGAGGCATTTTTAGAAACATGTCCTGTGTCTATGTGTCTGTGAACAACATAACTCAAAAACAAAAAGTCGAATAAATACCAAATTTGGTATTTAAGTTCAATATTTTGCAAGGATAAGACAAGGATTTTAAGAAAATCGCCCCAACACCAACTACCCTTTACATGGAACATTTTTCGAACATTTTTATTGCATAAAAAACGGCTCTAATGATTTTCATTAAAATGGCATATATTAAAGAAATGACTAATAAAATGCATATCTTGAATTTTTGGGAATAGCCTTTAAAGTCCTCTTCAATCAGAAGGAATTTTGAATAATCTTCTATAACTGGTAAACATAAAGCCATAGAGGAAAACGTACTACACAAAAAGTGTGGATCTCTTTAAAACACACAATTTATTTAAAATAAGTCTTTTTTTCTGTCATAAGCCTCTTCGAAGATATCCGTTATTAATGGTTCGAATTGATCATTATTTGGTCATTTTCTTCAAGTCCTGTCAAGATTCAGTTGTTTCTCATGATTGCATTGAAGCAGTATGAAATTTTAAGGCCAGCATATAGCGTCCAGTTCTTAAACATTTGACTATCGCTGTTATCTTTGTGTATATAACGAAATGTGTAATGTAGCTATTTCTGCAAAGGCTTATTTCGTTTAAAATTAAGTAGGTAGAAAAATAAGCTTTCGTAACAAAGTTTTTATACCAACTAATAAAGATAGAGGTTACAGAAGTTATGTGAATATATAACATTAGAATTTTTTTCTTTCTTTCCTTTTCGTTGAAGTAGTATTGTTCTTTGAGTTTATTTATTAATTTAGCTCCACGTATGGACGTCAATTTTGAAGTGGATTGTTTATTACGTAATATGCTGCTACGTATGTAAAACTTATTTTGAAGATGTATTTTTATTGTTACGCTCCAAGTTTTAAAATATTATATTAACTTAGTTATTAAACTGGTTCTATAGATATTATTTGTTTGTTTTTGCCTCGGATGCGTCAGTATTGTTTTAGAAACACGTTTCTCTTAGGCGAGTGCGGTGCGACAAGGATGTAGGCTTACACAGGTTTTAAGTTTAAATTGACTTCTTTTTATTAATCCTTGACACAAATTAAATATCACTACACTGATATCAAGAGCAGTGAGATTCTTTTATTTAATAATTGCACTTTGTTAACGCGTATACATAGTTTTCGTTTCACTCGAATACGTAATATTTCTTTAGAGAACACATTTTCCATCCGGTCACTACGAAGGTCTGCAGGCAACTGAACTATTTCAACCGTTCAAACCTGTAAGCCTCTGTATTTCAAGTCTCTGATTGGCTAATCCTAGTCCAATAGAATACCTGCATTTAATTAAAGCTTTTTCTGACTGTTGATTGGCTAATTTTAAACTGTCACAAAATTTACATTATTGCTGCCCTAATACTGACTAGTAGTATTCAAACTCTCAAAGTCATTATTGCCTCAAGGTTACCTCATTGTTACCTCATTGTTAGCAACTTTAAACTTATTATTCTCACAGCTCTTACACTATTAAATTACTTAATGCATTCACGTAAAATTTTAAAACATGTTTTCAATAATATAAGCATATGCAATGACTGTTACATAATTTTTTTTACAAATTGTTACATACATATTGCTTCAAGGCGGGCTGTTATTGAATTTACATATCATATGATTTAATTGAAATTATTCAAGTGTTAAAAATACTGCCTCATCGTGTCCATGCAAAGAGAACGAATTTCAAACCACCACATAGCGATCGGCTTTGAAAAAGATGTGACTGTTACTTTCGCTTACTGTATTCTTCTTATACCTACAACGAAATGTTTAAATGAGTAATGAAGGTTTATCTGCTGCCTCTGTGATGTGGAGGTAAAGTGTCTGCCTCACATTGAAGGGGTTTCGAGTTGGAATCTCGACTAATTACCCGGACAAGGTTTTTTCGTTGTTTTCCCTTAACCTGAAAAGATTAATGTCGGATAACTTTAAGCTCTATGGTCTCCGGGCTCATTTGGGCATCATTTCAACCAATTCATTCATTCAGCGTCCAATATAACCTAACCGGTTAAACAAAACTAAACTAAACTTAAAAAAATCTGATGTGTTACACTAACATGATTTTCTCTACTCTTGTACAAAATATTTAATGCAAACGCTTATTCTCCATATGCTCCATGTTAATCGAGATATCGAGATGTTAATCTTATTGCTAATTTTCTTGTAGATGCAAGGGGAATTGGTAGGCTTTAAGTGATAGTCAAATATTTAAGAGCTGGTTGCTATGTGGAGTATTCCATTCTCTTTGTATGTCCAGGACATAAAAAAATAATGAATTCCCATTTGAGAAAAAGTATAAGTATTTGAAAATTTAAGGGAATAACAAGCAAAATTGTGTATTTTAACGCGATCTACATTTTTTGTGTAGTAAAATTTGGTCTATGTTTTATGGTTTACCAGTTATGCAAAAGTCGTTCACAATGAAGAACACTTTTGGAGACATTCCCAGAAAATTCGAGATATACATTTCATTTGTAATGAGAGTATCTTAGTTATATGATATTTTAATCAAAATCATTTGAGCCATTTTTGAGAAAATTAAAATGTTCGAAAAATGTTGCATGTAAAGGATAATTTGGGGTGGGGGATTTTCTTGAAAACCTTGGTGTCGCATCTCTGGAAGATACTGAACCTAAATACCAAGTTTGATGTTTATCCGACTGTTCGTTTCTGAGTTATGCTGTTCACAGACACACACACGGACATGTTTCCAAAACTGCTTTTTCTGGATTCGGGGGGTCTCAAAACATATATTTCCAGTTAAATCTCGGTATCGAATTTTTGGGTGGAATACAATACTGCCCCTACTTACTATACGTAGTAGAGAAAGTAAAAAAGAGAGAGAGGCGGTCTCACTGAAAGTTTGAGAATAGGCAACAATGCGTAGTGGTAAGCCAAAGCAGCTGTTCTTAACTTCAGATAGCAACATGTGCAAGTCAGGGCGCGCTCCAACAATGTGCATCGCCAGCACCACGTGTGTATACACAGCAAATGTTGCTACGCCATACGCTAGGCTGGATCTCAAGCAAGAGTTTCCCTGCTATGATTTTCTATGATTTTAAAGTCGGTTTAGGGGAGAGAGACTGCCTTGAAAGACTGCATCGTGCACTTGGGGATCTTTGCCCTTCGCAATCCACCATTTATGGATGGTATTCAGAGTTTAGAAGAGGAAGGGATTCCCTCGAAGTTGAAGACCGAGCAGGACGGCCGGTTACAGCAGCAATGGATGAAAATGTGGTGAAAGCAGAGCGCATGTTGAGGGAAGATCATCGTTGCACATATGGTCAGATTCAAGAAACCCTAAATATTGGATCGGCAGCAGTGAAAACAATCCAGAAAGAAAACCTTGACGTTAGAAAGCTTCACAGCCGCTGGATCCCCAACCACCTCATAAATGAGCAGAAACAAGCACGTGTGCAATGGTGCCAGGAAATGATTGAAAAATTCAAGGGAAGAAGACCCAAAAATATACTTAACATTGTAATAGGTGACGAAAACTTGATTACCAGTATGATCCAGATACTAAGCGACAGTTATTGGTCTGGGTCTTCCCAGGAGATCCCCCAACAAAAGTGAAGCACGAGAAGTGTTGGCAAGATGATGATCTGTTCCTTCTTCTCAGCAAGTGGGCACATTGTGACGATTCCGCTTGAAGGACTGTTACTGCCAGATGGTACACCACAAAATGTCTGGTACAAGAGTTCAATTAACTGAGAAAAAGCGTCCTAAGATGGGTCTACGTTGATAAGATGCTTGCTTCACGTATGGAAAGCCAATTTGAAGTAGGAGTATTATATTGTAGTTCAAGTAGAAGTAGTTGCAACCGCAGTATGGTAAAATGTTTCCGGTAGCCTTCGTTCCAAAATGTTTAAAAAAATATTAACTTTATAAGTTTGACTGTTTCTTAAAATATTATATATTTATGTTTGCCTCGGCTGCGTCAGTATTATTTTGTAGAGACATGAATATATTAACAAGACGTGATGCGGCTGAAGAATGTAGGCTTTCAGAGATTATAATTTTTAATTCACTCCTTTTTATTAATTCTTGACACGATTTTAATAACACTTAACTGATATAGATAGCTGTGAGATTCTTTTGTTAATCACTTGCACTTTTTAACACGTAAACTGCTTTTGTCTCACACAAATTACGTATTAAATTTTTCGAGGACACATCTCGTGTCCGCTTAGGAACACTGTCTACAAGCAACTGACTTGATTTCTACCGCCTAAATTTGTAAATTTTTGTATTTAAAGTCTCTGATTGGCTAAACCTAGTCCAATAGAATACGTTCATTTAAGTAAATTACATTATTGTTGCTCCAAGAATGACTAGTAGCATTATTACACTTTCTTACTCATTATTGCCTCAAAGTTACCTCACTGTTACCTCATTATTAGCAACTTATAACCTATTATTCTCACAGCTCCTACATTATTAAATTACGTAATACATTCACATAACATTATTGCACATGTATACAATAGTATAAAGATTTACAATGACTGTAATATACACTTTTTATATATTATTACATACACATATTGCTTTAAGACGGACTGTTATTGTATTTTTTTATTATATAATTTGACTGAAATCATTTAACTGTTAATTTTGTTGCACCATCTCTGCCCACACTGCACAAGAAACAACCCATTTCTGCAGGAGTCAGGACTCAGATATTTGTCCCATCCTCCTTATAGTCCAAATCTGGCCTCATGCGACTTTTTTCTATTCCCAAAAATGAAATAAAAAATTCGAGGTAAAAAATCTGAGTCAACTGAAGCCGCAGTAGCTGCTTACGAGGAATGTATTTGCACTCTCTCCAGAGAAGAATGGCTTCAGCATTTAAAAAATGATTTGAAAGGATGAGACGGTGTATAGAATGCAATGGAGAATATTTTGAAAAGATGCACTGATTTGATTTATATTTTTAATATTTTATTGCTTTCATTCTCAAAACCTTTGGGGTGACCCTATGTAGTGTGTCTGCCTCATTGAAGAGGTTCCGAGTTCGAATCTCGTTTAATTACCCTGATAAGATTCTTTTGTAGTTTTTACCTTAATCTAAAAAGATGAATGTCGGATAGCCTTAAGCTCTATGGACTCCGGGCTCATTTAAGCATCATGTCAAGCAATTCATTCATTCAGCGTCCAATATAACCTAACGGGTCAAAGGAAGCTAAACTAACCTTAAAGAAATCTGATGTGTTACACTCACATGACTTTCTCTACTCTTGTACAAACTATTTTTTACAAATGCTTATTCTCCATCTACTTCATGTTAATCGAGATATCGAGATGTTAACGTTATTGCTAATTTTCTTGTAGATGCAAGGGAAATTGGTAGGCTTTAAGCGATAGTCAAATATTTTAAGAGCTGGTTGCTATGTGGAGCATTTCATTCTCTTTGCATTGCCAGAACAAAAAAAAAATGAATATCGAATTCCCATTTGCGAAAAATTATAAGTATTGGACAATTTAAGGGAATAACAAGCAATATCTCGAAAATGGTTCATTCAACAGAAAATGTATACGATTACGCGATCTACATTTTTGTGTAGTAAAATTTTGTCTATCTCTTATGCTTTACCAGTTATGCAAACGTCGTTCATAATGAAGAATACTTTTGGAGACATTCTCAGAAAATGCGAGATGTACATTTCATTTGTAATGAAAACATCTTAAACATATGATATTTTAATGAACATTGTAAGAACCATTTTTGAGAAAATTAAAATTTTCGAAAAATGTTCCATGTAAAGGATAATCTGGGGTTGGGGGATTTTCTTGAAAACCTTCGTGTCGCATTTCTGGGAGATACTGAACCTAAATACCAAGTTTGGTGTTTATCCGACTGTTCGTTTCTGAGTTATGCTGTTAACAGACACACACATGTGCTTTTTTTGGATTCAGGGGGTCTCAAAACATATATTTCCGGTGAAATCTCGGTATGGAATTTTTGGGTGGAATACAATACTTCCCCAACTTATATGTAGTAGAGAAAGTAAAAGGACAGATAGAAGAATAAGGTTTTGTAAGAATAGTTGGTAGGATAGTGAGTAGAGAAATTTGTGTGATTTTTGTATCTACTTCCTATTAATTCTTTAACAAAACTTCCCAAGAAATTATTTGGTACTATACACTCTTTTGCTTCCATAGAAAGAGTTTTTAGCGATACACTGCTCTTCACGAGGAAGACCTATTGCAGAAAGGAAGTTTTTACAAAGGCAGACCCGCACCAGAAACCGCTGCAATTGTCGCGCTAGTGTGTTCTGGAGATTGCTTCAAATAAAACATAGCTCATTGCTGCTCATGTGCGTTATACAAACTCTCTTTTGTTGTGTTACACGTATCGACAATGTTTTGTTGACTCGAGGCCAGGCCCGAGGGAAGAGCCACGGCACAAATACTGTACCTGATGCTGACACTGTTGAGATTGCATTAAAAATAACCGCTCGATATCTCTGATCTACAATGGAAGAGTCAAATATCAGTCCATGGGGAAGTGTAATCATTCACATACATATGGTTAATCAATAGATGTTCTGAATAGTTTCAGAGCTAATTAATATTTTTATACTTCCACTTTGACAGGTTATTTTATTGTTGTGTAGCAGCAGGGTTTGAATTTCTGGTATTTTTGCTTCCAATTTGTTTCAACATCACAATGCAATTCGGCAGCATACATAGAATGTTACTATTAGTATGTAGGATGCTTACTTATGCACACAAACTGTTAAATTCTCTCCTGTACCTCTCAAAACGGCAATAACAAAACAATTAGCACTGGAGGTTCTAATGAGCACTCGAGAAAAATTCAGAAAATTTGCTGTCGTTATTTAATTTGGTCTGTGTATTTAAATATTTCACTAAATTTGTTCTCTATTCAATGTTATGTTTACAAATAATATTTTTCCAGTAAAAATGTGGAATAAAATATTGTAATAGAAACATCAGATTCCTAACACCATTGTTGATGGTAACCCTTGAAATTTGTAGTCGTTCCTGATAAAATACACCTACAAATTGGTTCAATTGGCAAGGAGAGAAGGTATTTGGATAGAAGAGCAAATCCTGACCTATGAGGTACAAAAATGATTTATTCGTGAGACTTATGAGGAATGAAACAATGAAATTAAAGTTAAGAGAATCTCCTTGGTTCCAAAAATGCAATATAAACAGGAATAGCATATTATGCAATTGTCATTAAGACACAAGTTTAATCATTCTCATACGAACGTTTTACTTAAGTGAAGTTCCATACGACTTTTTCGGTCTACCACTATAATTTCAAAACCTCTGACCTATTTGCGAGTAATGCAACAGATGGCAACACTGTTTAATCCACGCCGTATTTATGGGTTTTTACAGGTAATGTGAAAGAAACACATTTTGAAACAAAAGAAATGAACTTAATTTTACTATAATATTCAAATTACAATAAACAGAATTTATTTAATTTTAAATACACATATTTCTCTGTTCATCTGGGGAATAGATCCCATTGGACTGCTGCTTTGCAAGTGTTGAAAGGTATGGGCAGGCATGGGCGAGCTGCGCCCGCCGCCGAGATCATAAATTCATAAGGAGTCGTTGAAGTATTATGAGCGCCATAACAGTTCAGTTACGTCACACGTAAGCAGCGTATTATATTACGGGTGACCAAAGGCATATTAAAATGGTTACCAAAATAATAACCCTGAAGAAGGTGTATTGTATTTTATTACGTTATTTTTAGCATCACACTTTGGTAGACAATTTGAAGAAAATGTATTATATTTCGACTGTTGGGGAGCCGAACTTGAAGTAGTTGCAACCACACGTATGGTAAAAAGTTTCCGGTAGCCTTCGCCCCAAATGCACCTTCCGGTGGCCTTTGCCCTAAGTTTAAAAAGTTAACTTTGTAATTTTGACTGTTTCTTTAAATATTACATATTTATGTTTACCTCGGCTGCGCCAGTATTATTGTTAGAGACAAGAATCTTAACAGGGCGTGATGCGCCTGAAGAACGTATACCTACACGGATTATAATTTTTACTTCACTACATTTATTAATCCTTGACACAATTTAAATAACACTTCATTGATATAGAGAGCTGTGAGATTCTTTTAAAAAATACTTGCACTTTTGAAACACTATTTTCGTCTCACACGAATGCGTATTAAATTTCTCGAGGACACATCTCGCGTCCGGTTAGGAACACTGTCTACATCCAACGTCCAGTTATGAGAGCTGTCTACAAGCTACTGACTTGATTTCTACCGCCTAAATTTGTAAATTTCTATATTTCGAGTCTCTGATTGACTATTCCTAATCCAATAGAATACTTTTATTTAACTTAAGATTTTTTTCTGGTTGTTGTTTGGCTATTTTATAAACTGTCTCAAAATTTACATTATTGTTGCTACAATAATGACTAAGTAGTATTGTTAAACTTTAAAATTCATTATTGCCTCAAGGTTACCTCATTGTCACCTCATTGTTAGCAACTTTTAACCTATTATTCTCACAGCTCCTACATTATTAAATTACGTAATACATTCACATAACATTATTACACATGTATACAATAATACAAACATATACAATGACTGTAATATACACTGTTTATATCTTGTTACATACACATATTGCTTTAAGGTGGGCTGTTATTAAATTTACATATTATATAGTTTGATCGAAATCATTTAAGTGTTAAAAATATTGCCTCAACCCTCACTCATTAATTGCATAACATAAGTGTTGAACAAGACTATTAGCGTGAATGTGGGAAAATTACCAAGTGTTAATAGTACTCTAAAGTTTAGGTTTACCTGGCCCTGTTAAAATTACAAACGTTATTAGTTACAGTTCTAACAGAGTCCTCAAACATATTCTGAGCCACATTAATAGTAGATTATAACACAAGTGTTAAAACTAGGGTTATATTTTGCGAGTAGGAATGTTTGCGAAACAAAGACCGTAGGCCGAATTTTGCAATCCTACGATCAAAATAATACCCTAGTTTTAACACGTATGGCATATACTATCTTCAGACTGAAGAAGGTGTTTTGTTGTATTGTTATTTGCCCCAAGCTTTGGGAGCCAATTTGAAGTAAGGTTATGTTATGGTGGTGTTGTATTGTATTTCGACTGTTGGGGAGCCGAACTTGAAGTAGTTGCAACCGCACGTATGGTAAAAAGTTTCAGGTAGGCTTCGCCCCAAAAATGTACTTTCCGGTGGCCTTTGCCCCCCCAAAATGTTTAAAAAATATTAACTTTGTAATTTTGACTGTTTCTTTAAATATTATATATTTACGTTTGCCTCGGCTGCGTCAATATCTATATTTTTTTAGTTTTTCTTCACTCCATTTGTTAATGCTTGACACGATTTAAATAACATTTCACTGATAGAGAGAGAGAGAATGAGAGAGTGAGCTGTGAGATTTTTTTATTAATTACTTGCACTTTTTAACACGTAAACTATTTTTGTCTCACAAGAATACTATTTAATATCTCGAGAACGCATCTCGCGTCCAGTTAGGAACACTGTCTACATGCCACTGACTTCTGAATTTGTAAATTTTGCTCCATTTTAGTTTCTGATTGGCTAATCCTAGTCCAATAGAATACCTTCATTTAACTAAAGGCTTTTCTGATTGTTGATTGGCTATTTTATAAACTGTCACTAAAATTACATTATTGCTTACAAGAATCACAAGTAGCATTATTAAAATTTCAAATTCATTATTGCCTCAAGGTTACCTCATTGTTAGCAACTTTTGACCTATTTCTCACAGCTTCTACATTATTAAATTACGTAGTACATTCACATAACATTATTACACTGTATACAATAATATAACACATACAATGACTGTAATATGTACCTTTTACATCTTGTTACATACACGTATTGCTTTAAGGTGGGCTGTTATTGAATTTGTATATTATATAATTAGACTGTAATCTCCTTTCTCTTCCTTTCCGTTCTCAAAACCGCCGCTACTCCGCTACGGCTACAGACAGGGCCTTGTGCCAAGCCTATGGCCTAGCCACAAAACTTTACTGCTTGCTGCCGCCCTAAAGACTCCGCGATAAGGAGGTGCAATCTGCGGTATTCACCAAATTCTCGTGACTCCCTGTTGTCCTCCTTATTCTATCCTGTCTTCTTTCCCTTGTTTTCCAAAAAACAAAAAAAAATTTGAAGTGTTACAGTCAAATGACCTTCTCTACTCTTGTACAAACTATTTTTACAAACGCTAATTCTCCATATGCTTCATGTTAATCGAGATGTTAATCTTATTGCTAATTTTCTTGTAGATGCAAGGGGAATTGGTAGGCTTTAAGCTATAGTCAAATATTTTAAGAGCGGGTTGCTATATGGAGTATTCCATTGTCTTTGATGTCCAGCACATCAAAATATTAATAACGAATTTTAGAAAAAGTATAAGTATTGGAAAATTTAAGGGAATAACAAGCAATATCTCGAAAATGGTTCACTCAACAAAAAAAATGTATATGACATAAATTGTGTATTTTAACGCGATCTACATTTCTTGTGTAGTAAAATGTTGTCTATCTCTTATGGTTTACCAGTTATGCAAAAGTCGTTCGCAATGAAGAATACTTTTAGAGACATTCCCAGAAAATTCGAGATATACATTTCATTTGTCATGACAATATCTTAAACATATGATATTTTAATCAAAATCGTTAGAGCCATTTTTGAGAAAATTAAAATTTTCGAAAAATGTTTCATGTAAAGGGTAATTTGGGGTGGGGGGATTTTCTTGAAAACCTTCGTGTCGCATCTCTGGAAGCTACTGAACCTAAATCCAAGTTTGGTGTTTATCCGACTGTTCGTTTCTGAGTTATGCTGTTCACAGACAGACACACAGACACACGTACGGACATGTTTCCAAAAATGCTTTTTTTATTCAGGGGTCTCAAAACATGTATTTCCGGTGAAATCTCGGTATCGAATTTTTGGGTGGAATACAATACTTCCCCTACTTACTTATACGTAGTAGAGAAAGTAAAAAAAGAAATACTGTCAAACGGAGGGCCGCCGGTTTACTGGTTTTTTACCCAAAGTTTGTAAATTTGTATGTGACGACTTAATTATCTATGAGATGTAGCTTCGTAGGAACAAAACCAGGTAAGTTTAGCTGTTATGCTAACCTATCAAACTTGCTGTGTCAGTACGAAATGGAGACAGCAAGAAGGTCAGACATTTTGCTTCTCAGTCACTTGTAGCTGTTACAACGAGATTCCGACATGAAATGGCTCTAGGAATCTTCACGAAAGCCACGCATTAAGTCGGATTTGCTCTCTGATTGCTATCGCCTCGGAACAAGAGTGGAATGAAACTCTCAATGTAATTCTTGCGTTTTCCAGGTTAAATTCTTTTGCTAATGGTTGTTCAATATATTCATTTCATAATCATTGTAGAGTGAACATTTTAAACGGTCCAAGTAACAAAGTATTCTCTGTGCAAGATGGCTCCGCGGTAACCTGTGCGACTCACTTGCGGGAGATCTCGCGTTCGATTCCGGGCGAATTCTAAATTTGACCATAGATTTTTTGGTTTCCCAGTACTGGTAGGCGAACTACTGGTCCCTCATTTCCTATACCCATCATCTCCTCCACTGACATTTGTTTCAGGATTGAAGAAACTGGTATTCGGTGTGTTGAGGCTGGACAGGGGAGGTGCGCTTTGTAGATTTTTCTTGCTAGTGTCGGTCTGACCGCTCAGCTAGGTCCCGCCTCCAGGTGTTCTCAGGAGGTCGCTCCTTCTTTGGGGATCCCGGGGCTGGGGTCTGGGGCTTGTGTGTGAGCTTGAGCGGTGTCGGATGTATTCAAACTTGTAACATTTAAGTCCAGTCCTTCAAAATACTTGCAAATTACAAAATAATTCCCTATCCCTTTGCATTTAGGAAGATGTACGGTGGAAGCAAATGTGCTGTTTCAGGGATCTGACTGGTGGCAAATAGGAATTATTATTCTCAAGAATTCCCAAAGCAAGAGTTATAAGTAAATAATTATATATAAGGGTCATTCAAATGAAACCCGGTCACTTGTGTAAACTAACGGTAACGATTTTATTAACTCAAAAATAGTTACCAAAACTGTTGGCACATTTATCCCATTGTGACACTAGCCGGCCGATTCCATCTTTGAAGAAGCTAGTAGGCTGCTGTCGGATCCAGGTCTGGATCCATTTACACATTTCGTCGTCCGTTGTGAATCGATGTCCGCGAATAGCTTGTTTTAGAGGTCCATAAACTTGAAAGTCGCACGGTGAAAGGTCTGGACTGTACGGTGGATGTTTCAACGTTTCCCATCGAAACTGCTGCAATGTCGTCTTCACCGCATTGGCAGTATGTGGGCGGACATTATCATGCAGGAGAATAACGCCATTGGACAACATGCCTTGATGGCTCGTCTAAGGTTCTGTAAAGTGGCTTGATAACGGTGGGCACTGATGGTGGTTCCCCGTTCCAGGAACTCGACAAGCAGTGGGCCCTTGTGGTCAAAAAAGGACATCATTAACTGGTGTGCACGGCCTTTGATTTCTTTGGAGGTGATGAAGTCGCATGTTTCCACTGCTTGCTCTGACTCACTCCTCGTTGTTCCTGCTTACTCGCCTTCATGTTCAGTAGTGGACGACAACTTGTGTGACCACCTTCTCTTCGGCGTGAAACCACACTGTCGCTAAGCAACGTCAAACGTAGCACACGCTGCAGTCATTCTACCAATAGATGGTGCCACCATACACGCAGTTGCAGTGGCAAAGGATGGAGCTTTGTCGCCAAATGTGGAAGTTAGTTGTTCGATGCACTCTTGTCTTGATAATCCACGTCGAAAGTCGTAATAAATCATTGCACGATCATTTTCACGAGTTAATTCCATGTTGCTGTTGACACACAATTTTCAAGTTAAAGTAAACAACACAAATACGCTCTATTTACAAAATGTTTGAAGTAGATTATGGTCAAAGATGTCAAAATTTCCATTAGAAACGTCAGATGGCATCTTCATTCATGGTTGCCAAGGTTCAAAATATAAATAGTGCCCCTTTTATTTTCATGTCAATAGAAACGTATACCTTAAATTTACTAAGAATAGCCTCTGAAGTTCTCCTTATTCTGAATGACTTTTGTATAGTTCGTAATTTCTAAGATATAGACAAAATCTCACTACGCAAAAAAATGTAGATCTCATTAAAACACACAATTTATTTCAAATAAATATATTTTTTGTGCAGCTAATCACGTCCTTGTTGTTTGTTTTAATTTTCAAATACTTATTCATGCATTACTCAAATTGAAAATAGTCATTCATTTTTCTTTCTTTTTTCTCGTGGTGCTTAAAAGAGCATAGAATTTCAAAGCCCTCAAATGATGACCTGCTTTTAAAAATATGATTGTCGCTCTAGGCTGCTGTATTGTTTTTAAACCTAGAACGAATGTGAATAGGAAATGAAGTTGAACAGTTACTGGAATTTACGCAGTGAAATTTGTGGGTAAAAAAACCCAGCCCTCATACAGTCTGTTGGTGCTTGCAGACAGCACTCATCTGCCAGTCAGTGACTCCTGACTTCTGTTGTTTACGTTCTTTGTATTGTCATAATGGTTTATGTATAAATAACTGAAAGCCAACTTCTTAAGAATTCCCATGCCCATTATGACCTGCGTGGGCATAAAGGAAGAATCACTATGGTGCTTTATACACGACGTATGACAGTTTCACTTGGAAAAAAGTGAAGTTGTTATTGTTTCACGTATGGAAAAGCCGATTTGAAGTAGGAGTTGTTTTATTAGCTCCACGTATAGACGACAATTTGAAGAAGATGGTTTGTTACGTTATTTGCATCACGCTTTGGGCGTCAATTTTAAGTAGGTCGTATTGAAGGAGTTGTATTATAGTTCAACTGTTGGGGAACCGAATTTGTAGTAGTTGCAACCACACGTATAGTAAACAGTTTCCGGTAGCCTTTGCCCCAAGTTTAAGAAAAATATTAACTTTGTAATTTGACTGTTTCTTTAAGTATTATATATTTATATTTGTCTTGGCTGTGTAAGTATTATTGTTAGGGACACGTTTCTCTTTGTAGGGTTATGGTGCGATAAGAATGTAGGCTTACACGGATTATAATTTTACTTCACTTCCTTTATTAATGCTTGACGCAATTTAAATAACACTTCACTGATATACAGAGCTGTGAGATTCTTTTTTATTAATTAATCACACTTTTTAACACGTAAACTTATTTTTCGTCTCACACGAATACGTATTAAATCTCTCGAGGACACTTTTTTGCGTCTGGTTAGTAACGCTGTCTGCAGGCAACTGAACTTTAAATTTGTAAACTTTTCTCCTTTTCAGTTTCTGATTGGCTAATCCTACTCCAATAGTATACCTTCATTTAACTAAAGCTTTTTCTTGTTGTTGATTGGCTATTTTTAAACTATCTCAAAATTACATTATTGCTTCCAAGAATCACAAGTAACATTTAAACTCTCAAACTCATTATAGATTCAAGGTTACCTCATTGTTAGCAACCTTTAACTTATTATTCTCACAGCTTCTACATTATTAAATTACGTAATATATTCACATAACATTATTACACATGGATACAGGAATATAAGCATATGCAATGACTGTTGCATACATTTTTAGAAATTATTACATACACATATTGCTTCAAGGTGGGCTGTTATTGAATTTACATATTATATAATTAGACTGAAATTATTTAAATGTTAAGCAAAGATTTAGCAACGAATTTTTCGAAAAGAGCTAATGCTACAAAAACTGTTGTACATTTCAACAATATCCCCATTTATTGTTTAGTAAACATTACATAAGAAATATTATACCTACAAAAATCATTCCGAATGAAGAAGACCCCACGCTGTTTACAGAAAATTCAAGATGTACTTTTCATTCTTCACGAAAATATCCTAAACATGTGGTATCTTAAACTAAATGGATGGAGCCATTTTTGAGAAAACAAATTTTCGAAAACTTTTCCGTGGTTTAAAGCCATAACAGATATTTAATTGTTTCTGTGCCATTAGTTTATTTAAAGTACTGCACTGAACTTTAAATTCCATTTTTCTCAATTCCTTTCTTTCAGCAATTTTCAATATTCAAATGTTCCTTGCATCATAGTTTATAACTTATGAATTGAAATGCTGAGAGAGCTTCACAGATTCTAGATTTAAATATTCTTGTGCAGTAGTTAGAAATATTAAATAGTTCAGTTGAAACTATTTACTTTTCATAACTAAATTTAAACAGTTGAGAATTCAGTAATATTTACGTAAAACAAATTCTGAAACAATTAAAATTAATAAATACCTGCACAACGATGTCTTTGTACACTAATCTCAGATTAAATATTTGGTAGCGATAGAATAGGCTCTACTGTCCAAGAAGCATTTCCTATTAATATAATAGAGATTAATTATGAATAAAAATTAAGATCTTAACAAATTTTTTACATAGCTCGTTAAATTAATTTTTGTGCACTGCGTTTTAAGTTAACTATACGGCAAAAACGTCAAAACAATCAGATGAAAACTATGATTTTTTTTCACAGATGTGTGAAGGCTGGCATTGTAATAGAAACAAAATTCTACTTTAAAAATCTAATGTGTTACACTCACATGACTTTCTCTACTCTTGTACAAACTGTTTATGCAAACGCTTATTCTCCATCTACTTCATATTAATCGAGATAAACATTTGCAGAGTCTATCTTATTGCTAATTTTCTTGTAAATGTAAGGGGAATATATATTTACAAAGGCAATTCGGAAATACAGTAGCCTTTAAGCACATACATATCTCTCAATAGCTGGTTGCTAGGTGCAGCACCATTCCCTTTCCCACAGATTAATACTCTTTGCATATCCAAGACAAAAAAATGAATAACGAATTCCCATTTGAGAAAATAAGTAATGAAAAATTTAAGAGAATAACAAGTAATATCTCGAAAATGGTTCATTCAACAAAAAAAATGTATATGACATAAATTGTGTATTTTAACGCGATCTACATTTTTTGTGTAGTAAACTTTTGTCTATCTCTTATGGTTTACCAGTTATGCAAAAGTCTTCACAATGAAGAATACTTTTGGAGACATTCCCAGGAAACTCAAGATATACATTTCATTTGTCATGAAAATATCTTAAACATATGATATTTTAATCAAAATCGTTACAGCCATTTTTGAGAAAATTAAAATTTTCGAAAAATCTTCCATGTAAAGGGTAATCTGGGGTGGTGTTTATCCGACTGTTCGTTTCTGAGTTATAGTGTTCATAGACAGACACACACACACACACACACACACACACACACACACACACAGACACACGCACGGACATGTTTCCAAAAATGCTTTTTTTGGGATTCAGGGGTTCTCAAAACATGTATTTTCGGTGAAATCTCGGTATCGAATTTTTGGATGGAATACAATACTTCTCCTACTTCCTATACGTAGTAGAGAAAGTAAAAATTGAGAAAACGTAACGTAAAGTGTCCTGCAGGGTATTTTTACTTTCTCTACTACGTATAGTAAGTAGAGGAAGTATTGTATTCCACCGGAAAATTGATACCGAGGTTTCACCGGAAATATGTTTTGAGGCCCCCTGAATCCAAAAAATGCATTTTTGGAAACATGTCCGTGTGTCTGTCTGTGAACAGCATAACTCAGAAACGAACCGTCGGATAGACACCAAACTTGGTATTTAGGTTCAGTATCTTCCAGAGATGTGACACGAAGGTTTTCAAGAAAATCCCTCACCCAATTACCCTTTAAATGGAACATTTTTCGAAAATTTTAATTTTCTCAAAAACGGCTCTAACGATTTTGATTAAAATATCATATGCTTAAGATATTTTCATAACAAATGAAGTGTATATTTCGAATTTTCTGGGAATGTCTCCAAAAGTATTCTTCATCTGAACGACTTTTGCATAACTGGTAAACCATAAAAATAGACAAAGTTTTACTACACAAAAAATGTAGATCGCGTTAAAATATACAATTTATGTCATACATTTCTTTTGTTGAGTGAACCATTTTCGAGATATTGCTTGCTATTCCCTTAAATTTTCCAATAATACTTATAGTTTTTCATCTCATGTCTCGATTCATATGAAGCATATGGAGAATAGGCGTTTGTAAAAATAGTTTGTACAAGAGTAGAGAAAGTCATGTGAGTGTAACACATCAGATTTTTTATTTGGTTACTTCATTCATATAAAAACTAAATTTCCAACGGAGGTTTATGGAAAATACAAAGCATTGTCAGCAGCAGATACCACAAATTTTTAATTATTAATGTCAGGGAATACATTCCTCTAAGAGCAGACAAAGATGTTTAGAAGTACACTTTGTTTTACGGTTTGCTGTAGTTTACTTCTCCATGTCAGAGCTTTTCATTTGTGCAAATTGTTATATTCGCGATCCTCTCAAAATGAGCAAATCTTAATTGCAGAGTTTTCCATCATCTTCTCTGCCTAAAATCCACACAATTTCAACCGTTGTAGTGACGGATTTCCCTTGAAACCGCACATAATTTTCGCTTCTCGTCTCATGAATGTTTCAGAGAGAGAGTAAGGCTTTTGTGTTACAAGTTCTAGAAATGGAAGTGTTTAGTGTTTGTCTGCCAGAAACACTCCTCGCCAGAGATATCACGAGAACACGTGAACAAACATATGGAAATACTAAGTCGCATTCTTTTATACATACAGGGTGAAGCAAAATATGTTGGAAGGCTCAGTGAGAAATTTGATTGTAGTTTGTTTATAAACCCATTTTCAGAAACTCTGAATTCGCGCTAGAGTAGGTAAACAAACCCTATAATCCCGCCGGCCTTAGAAGGGATCTTGATGTAAACAAAAACAACGCGGGAAATAGTGGTCTGCAAATTATACGATACTACTATCCCTAGGTGGAGCTTTATCTGAAGACACGTGCTTCTGACCTGAACCACTTGATCGGCTTAAATGCACATCAGCGGTGTTTATTTCTGAACGATCGCATTATTTTTCGTTAACACTGCTATTTACTTCGTTTACAATTTTACATCTCTTGTGCTGTAACCTATGAAATACTTTGGTATTGGTGCATTGGAATAATGATCAGATTTAATCAACAGTTTTCCTGCATAAACTATTTAAAGTATTGAAGTAGTAATACAAACAGTATGGAATGATAGAACCGGAATGACAATGAAGTTTGAAAATAAAATAAATATTCTATTTTGTTAAATTAATAATATCTTTAATGGCTATACTTCTCACAAGCTTAATGAACACATTCAATACAACAGTTTTTTCACTACTTTTTAAAACGTTCCCTTTGGGATGTACAATAATAAAACCTTAACCACGTTAACCATAGTGAAATAAACAATTTGAAAACAAGCGAGCGCCGCTAGATATAACAAAACTGACCGACTGTATTTTAGTAATAGAAAATGGTTCATACGCATATCTGCATTCATTAAGCTTTTATTAATTAGATATATAGGATGAACCATTTAAGTTGAGACTGTACAATATCTCCAAAACTAAGCGTTGTAGAAAGAAATGTCTTTAATAAAAGTTGCTAGTATTATGGAAGAAAGTCAATGCCATTAGTCGTATTTTGTTTGGAGGTGAAGTTGGTTTGTTGTATTACTTTTGCACCAGGCTTTGGGCGTCAATTTGCAGTAGTTTGTATTGAAGGAGCTGTATTATATTTCAACTGTTGGGGAGATGAATTTGTAGTAGTTGCAACCGCACGTATAATAAACAGTTTCCGGTGGCCTTCGTAAATATTTTTTTTTAAAATATTAACTTTGTAATTTGACTGTTTCTTTAAATATTATACATTTATGTTTGCCTCGGCTGCGTAGTATTTATTTTACAGACATGGATGTCTTGTCAAGGTTGTGGTGCGACTAAGAATGTAGGCCTACACAGATTATAATTTTACTTCACTTCTTTTATTAATGCTTGACACGATTTAAATAACACTTCACTGATAGAGAGCTGTGAGATTCTTTTTATTAATAAATTACAATTTTTTAACAGGTAAACTTATTTTTCGTCTCACACGAAAACGTATTAAATCTCTCGAGGACGCATCTCGCATTCGGTTACAACACTGTCTGTAGGCAACTGAATTAATTTCAACCTCTTAAGGTTGTAAATTTCTGTATTTCAAGTCTGTGATTGGCTATTCCTAATCCAATAGAATACCTTCATTTAACTAAAGCTTTTTCTGGTTGTTGTTTGGCTATTTTTAAACTGTCTCAAAATTTACATTATTGTTGCTCCAATAATGACTAGTAGCATTTAAACTTTCAAATTTATTATTGCCTCAAGGTTACCTCATTGTTAGCAACTTTTAAACTATTATTCTCACAGCTCCTACATTATTAAATTACGTAATATATTCACATGACATTATTACACATGGATAAAATAATACAAACATATACATTGACTCTTACATACAGTTTTTATATATTGTTACATACACATATTGCTTTAAGGCGGGCTGTTATTGAATTTACATGTTATATAATTAGACTGAAATTATTTTAGTGTTGAAAACACTGCCTCAGAGGACGTTATGATGGTCATTTTAAGGTCAATTTAATTTTGTTAAATTGGAACCTACAATCTGTATGCTGTTTTCTCATTAGAAAATGGTTTATAAAAATCTGTTTATTTTGTAATGAGGAATAAGGAAACAAAGTAAAAAATGTTGGTCCCAAATTACGAAACGTAGCTCGACCCTCAAGTGACCATCCATGGATGATCCAACCATTCATTGCGGTCTTCGTACACAGCCATTCAGAATTTTCATTGTTATTTACATTAGTGTAAGAATAATTGCAAAGTGCTGTATACAAATGTGGTTTAGTTTTTTATGAGCAGTGAGAAAACAACATAAAAAGGTAGGTTCCCATTTTAAAAAAATTAAATTGACCCTAAAATGACCATGACCAACATCTTCCAAATAAAGCACGACTAATATAATTTGCTTTCTCGTATATCAAGCAACTTTTATTCAAGACATTTCTTTCTACAACGCTTAGTTTTGAAGATATTGCACTTAAATGGTCCACCCTGTATATATTTTTAAATGCAGTATGAACTAAAATTTAATTACAATGCTTTTTAACAAAGTAAACTCTTAAATAATATAAAAAATCGATGTGTTACACTCACATGACTTTCTCTACTCTTGTACAAACTATTTTTACAAACGCTTATTCTCTATATGCTTCATGTTAATCGAGATGTTAATCTTATTGCTAATTTTCTTGTAGGTACAAGGTAAATATGGCAGGCTTTCGATAGTTAAATCTTTTAAGAGCTGGTTGCTATGTGGAGCATTCCATTCTCTTTGCCTGTCCAGTACATAAAAAATGAATAACGATCTACATGTTTTGTGTAATAAAATTTTGTCTATCCCTTATGGTTTACCAGTTATGCAAAAGTCGTTCACAATGAAGAATACTTTTGGAGACATTCCCAGAAAATTCAAGATATACATTTCATTTGTCATGAAAATATCTTAAACATATGATATTTTAATAAAAATCATTACAGCCATTTTTGAGAAAATTTTAATTTTCGAAAAATGTTCCCAGGGTAATCTGGGATGGGGGGATTCTCTTCGTGTCGCATCTCTGGAAGATACTGAACCTAAATACCAAGTTTGGTGTTTATCCGACTGTTCGTTTCTGAGTTATGCTGCTCATAGACACACAGACACACACACGGGCATGTTTCCAAAAATGCTTTTTTTTTGGATTCAGGGGGTCTCATAACATATATTTCCGGTGAAATCTCGGTATCGAATTTTTGGGTGGAATACAATACTTCCCCTACTTACTCTACGTAGTAGAGAAAGTAAAAATTAATTTGGGTAGTCCGACATGGAACCTCGTAGTTGTAATCTGCGGTCGATGCACACAGCTTGCCACGTGCTTTTGTTTACATCAGGTTCTCTGCTAAGGTCGTCAGTCTGTAGACTCGCAACAAGCAGTAGAGGTAGCGTTCGTTAGTTACTGCATCAGCTATTACAGCAGTTCTTCACTATACCTACAGCCAGCCGGAGTGTTTAAGGTCTTATTACGCTTAGTAGATTCATGCTTTACAGTACTCATTTGTGTGGCTATCGACAAGTGGGAATGCACAACGGAGCCTTGAATACACCGAGCTGCCTGAAGGAATGCAAGAGAGTCTTGCCGTCGCTATCAACAACCTACCCTAACAAGCGTCACCCAGCCCACAACATACTTACAAGATTGGAGAGGCGTTTAATTGAAACAAGCAGCCTACGTCCTAATAAGCATTCCTGTGGACGTCCGCGGAAACGTCGTAACCTGGGTTTGAACTCTTATTAAGATTTGGACATCATAACCAGGCGTTGCACAGAATATATCGAAGTTGACAGCAAACATGAAGAACACCTTCAGTAGTTGATTAAAATGATATGTTTACTTATCGTATTTCAGTTTATTTTCTTCCTTCTTTCCTATCTTTTGTGACCCGTACTGCCTATTCTTACTCCTGATTTCAGAGCCCCTAGTGGATAAACAAATCGTTTCAGAACATCAGTTTATTAACACAATATGATTACGATGTGCCCTTCTAGACACCACCGAGCCTTGTAAATATTTATGTATGCACTGCATATTAAAGTAAACTAAATTTTTGTGCAGTTTTTTATTTTGGATAAATAACTGTTGTGGTGTGTTGGGTGTATTGTTTATCTGTATGTGGCCAGCTACACACTTATTCATCCATTGCTGAAAATTTCACACCACTTTCTCACATTTATTTCCTTCCTTTCTATATCACCATACACTCCCTTCAGTTGATGGTAAATTTTTACAGGTCTCAACTTCCGAGTATTCAAAAATCCAATACCTCTAACCTCGCAGTACTTTGTACCACAGAGTTCACTTTGATCAATCACAGAATGCACAATAACAACTTGTTTCCACTAACACTCACACAACACTCAGAAAAATGTAGAGGAAACCATTCCATCTTTGATAAAAGCCCGATAGCGACCTGCGCAGCGCTATACGCAAACTGTCGTTACTTCCTGAATAACCCTCGTAACTTCTTAGGACACTTAATGAATAGGCTGTATCACATCTTAGTTACTATTGGACGGGTTCTCAGGGACAGGAACGCAAATATTTTGATGTATTATATTCACACTCCTTTCTCTAGTGATAATATTTATTTCTATATCTTACTTACATACTACAACAGCTAATTTTTTCTATGTGCTTCAGGTTAAATGATACAAACGTTTTCAATTGTAGTGTGGCTATGTATTTAATTGTTTAGAAGGTGTATACAGGAGACCGAAATAATAGTCAAATGTTTAAAGAGCGGGTTACTATAGATTACCTTTGAAATTCCAAACTTTGTATGACATCACCAGGAACTAAGAAAGGTATTTAAGAACTTTAAACTGTACGATAAATTATTGGAAAATTCAAAGAGCAACGAATATCTGGAAAATGATTAATGTAAATAATAATAATTAAAGTTATACACTATTACTATGGTAAGTATTTATTTATGCCTTATGTTTAACCAGTTATAGGATTTATATATAAAAATCATTTAAAAGGGGAATATGGTATGCTTAAAGCGATAGTCAATTTTTTTAAGAGCTGGTTGCTAAATGGAGCAATCCATTCTCTTTGCATGTCCAGGTCATTAAAAAACAAATAACGAATTCCCATTTGAGAAAAGTATAAGTACTGGAAAATTCAAACAAGTAACAAGGAATGCCTCGGAAATGGTTCACTCGACAGGAAATGTATATGACATGAATTTTTGCTTTAACGAGTACTACATATTTTGTGTAGTAAAATGTTATCTATTTCTTACAGTTTACACATTATATAAAAGCCATTCACAATAAAAAGCTTTTAGGGACATTCCCAGAAGATTCAAAATATACATTTCAATTGTCATGAAAATTTCTTAAGCATATGATCTTTTAGTGAAAATATTTAGTGCCATTTTTGAGAAAATCAAATTTTTTGAAAAATGTTCCATGTAAAGGGTATTCTGCGATGGGGGGATTTTCTTGAACGTCTTTGTGTCGCATTTTTGAAAGTTACTGAACCTAAATACCAAGTTTGGTATTTATCCGACTTTTAGTTTTTGAGTTATGCTGTTCATAGACTCATACACGTACCTTTTTCTAAAAATACCTTTTTTGGATTCGTGGGACCTCAAAACATGTATTTCCGGGGAAATCTTGGTACCGAATTTTTGGGTGGAATGCAATACTTACTACACGTAGCAGAGAACGTAAAAAATCACACGATACATTGAAGGTTTGTTGCTGCTACGTATGGAAAGTCAGTTTGAAGAATGTGTATTATATTTCGACTGTTGAGGAGCCGAATTTGAAGTAGTTGCAACTTCACGTATGGTAAAAAGTTTCCGGTAGCCTTCGCCTCAAGTTTAAAAATATAATCTTTGTAGTTTAACTGTTCTTTAAATATTATATATTTATGTTTGCCTCGGCTGCGTCAGTATTATTGTTAGAGAGATGGATTTCTTTGCAGGGAGTAGTGCGGCTAAGAATGTAGGCTTACACAGATTATAATTTTACTTCACTCCTTTAATTAATGCTTGACACGATTTAAATAACACTTCACTGATATAGAGCGAGAGATGTGAGACTTTTTTATTAATTACTTGCACTTTTTAACACGTAAACTTTTTTGTCTCACAGTGAATACATATTAAACTTCTCGAGGACGCATCTCGCGTGTGGTTAGGAACACTGTCTACAAGCAACTGACTTCTGAATTTGTAAATTTTGCTCCATTTTAGTTTCTGATTGGCTAATCGTAGCCCAATAGAATACCTTCAATAAACTAAAGTTTTTTCTGTTGTTGATTGGCTATTTTATAAACTGTCACAAAAATTACATTATTGCTTCCAAGAATTACAAGTAGCATTGTTAAACTTTCAAATGCATTATTGCCTCAAGGTTACCTCATTGTTAGAAATTTTTTACCTATTTCTCATAGCTCCTACATTATTAAATTACGTAATACATTCACATAACATTATTACGCATGTATACAATAATATAAGCATATATAATGACTGTAATACACACTTTTTATATATTGTTACATTCACATATTGCTTTAAGGCGGGCTGTTATTGAAATTATATATTATATAATTTGACTGAAATCATTTAAGTGTTAAAAATACTGTCCCAACATTCACATCACCTTCGCTATCCTCTATCTTCATTAGTGGGTATATAAATTATTCTTACGAAAGCTTATTTTCTATCTACTTCATTTTAAGCACTTAATGCTGTTCACAGACGCACTCACAAAATATACCGACCTTTTTCTAAAATGCTCTTTATTTATTCTGAACGCCCCCAAAACATGTATTTCTGTTAAAATCTCGATATAGAATTTTTGAGTGGATCGCAATACCTTCTCTAACTATTTTGTACGTGGTAGACAAAGTAAAATAAGTTAATGCACCACATTATACGTATCTTACCTTATTCTTCGTAAGAGTCAGAATACCGAAAACGTCCGCAAAATAGAGTATATTTATAACTCTAAATTATCAAATTTCACTGTTAAATAACAAGCAAGTTCACACAAACCCACTCTGCTACTGCACATCGGAGTTGTTTCGTGACGTAGTCTCTAGTACCCGCCCGTGCCTTCTCCTTCCGTCTACTTCCGGGTGCGTCAATTTGCTTTCAAAATAGTCGATCAAAGCTATAGAAGTTATGTACGCACTTAAAACGAACACATCTGACCCCATCTACATCTATTACGTTGTCTCATAAGTAATGCCGGTTTTTTTAGCTTAGTTTGTGTCGTAGGGATATGTGTTTTTATTTTTGTCAAAACTTTTATAGGGTGTTATGGTTATTTTTCCGTATTGTTAACATGTTAGCAATCAGCAGTTGGTAATACAATATTTTAAAATAGAGGCAATAAGGTTTGAGGTTAAGAGTCCTTCTGAAGCACTATTGGGAACGAGTAGTACAATAATGGTTCCAGAGTTTCAATAATGGAGACGAGAACATTAATTATTTTAGCGGCCTGAAAGACCCAAGTTATGGAATATTGAAAATACACGCAGAGTTTTGAAAGAAAATACACAGACAGGCATTCAGAGGTTGTCAGAAGAACTTGGTGCTTCAAAAGTGATGTACATCGCCATAGAAAGACACTTAAAAATCCTTCAGAAGCTGTAAATTTGTACATGAATTGAACACATGATCAGGACCAAAGTAGAGTAAATATCTGTCGTCAACTTATCATGATTCGGGATGATAGATTTTTGAGGAGAACTGCCACATGTGATGAAAAGTGGGTGTATTACTGCAACCTTGAGACCTCGAAACATTGGCTCGATCCCCGTCAGCCTGAAGGCGTCGTTAAAAAGTGCAGTTCGGTTCCAAAATAATTAAGGCGCTTAGAATAATAACGGTATATCCCAACCGACATTGAATTTTGAGATAGAAGCATGACCATGCACAGCTGCCATCTACCTTTCATGTGATGAAGTATCAAACTAATTGGAATATGCCAAAGCTCTCATTTTCCATCTTTAAAATTTGTCCGCAGTGAAAACGAGCGTAAAAATGACATACCAACTAAGAGTGCTTTACTTTATGGCCGCTACACTTTCATGGCGTTGTAGTGAACGACAGTGAATATGGCGCCGTCTGCAGATGCTATTCCTGAATCTCCAAAAAAAGGAAAGAAACGAGTGAGAAAGGCAACTGAGTGGGTAATAAACAGAAGAAAGTTGTGGAGAAATAGTGGTAAATCGTATGTAACAAAAAAGTCCATAGATGTTGATGATGCTTCTTTGTTTTTACATCCATTATTGTAGATCCTGAGATTGCTAAATTTGGTCTATGCTATTCTAACTCTGAAGTGTATCAAAGAGTTAATTTTAGGAATATAATTATTAGGTAAAATTCACATGTTTCATTGTTTAAGCTACAGCAGAAGTACAGTGAACAGGGAAAGCTATATACGATGACCTGATGAAATTACGGAAGTATATACCATCCATCTATCATGATTTTTACAAGCATCTTCGTCATGCTGGTGTTAATGATGACGAAAAATGTGAAGATTTGGAAATAGAGCTGGATTAGCTGTTTAAAGAGGTTAAATGAAAGAAGAGTCAATTATACAGCACTTTTTATGTTTTGTATAGTTTTTTGTTCTAATAAAGAACACAAACTCAGGAAAACTATTAATCACAATGGTTCAAGAATTTGCGCATAAACTTAAAATCCCTTAATTTAAATACCCAGAAAATATCAAGTCGTAATATTAACTACTTTCCACGCTTTGGAAAAAAAAACAGAAAATTACATTTATCTCAAAATGAACTTTGGTTGGGGTCTGCCGTTATTATTCTAAGCGCCTCAATTATATGTGTCTGGTGAATTTTGAAGGTGGATTCACTGGGAATTTGTTCCAAATGGACGTGCACTCGATGCTGATCTTTATTATGAACAATTGGAACGAGTTCATCAAGTTTCGAGAGAGAGGTACCCGGCATTAGTTAATAGAAACAGAATTCTTTTGCAGCAGGACAATGCAAGACCTCATACGGCTCAAAGAACAATGGACAAAATTCAGGAATTGGAAGGAATCGAACTGCTACCCTGTCCAGCATGTAGCCCAGATCTTGCGCCATTAGATTACCATTTTTTTAGTTGCATGGTCCTTTCTTATGCGGAAGAAATTTTGAAAACACTGAAGCAGTTGAAATGGGTATCAACGAATTCTTCCCACCAAAAACCAGTAACTGGTACCGTTTCCGGATAGCAAACCTAGCTTAAAGATGCTCAAGAATATAGAATAATTTCCTATAACAATGCATTTCAAATAAAATTCTGCTTAAAAACCGGCATTAGTTATGAGACACTATCTATATAAAAGATCTACCTGTAAACTGAAAATTTACATATGTACTTACAGATTTATACTTTTACACCTAACAACTTGTACAAATTTTTGACTGGCTTATCTGAAGGTTATATTTTTATTAAAAGGTCTCTGGAGGGATCAGAATATCCTATTGCAATAACATTCACTTGTAAATCGCCCTGTATATAAGAGTAGATATCTCAGGATAGGTAGGCGTAAATAGGTATTAGTAATGCATTACATCTGAAGCCCTAATTTTGTTTAAAAATATGCCCAGGGAATTTAATTTTAGAATTAAACATCATTGCATGTTTAAACTGCAAGGCAATTTTTGGCTTGCAGAAGCATAGGTTTAGATGTAGGACGTCTAACCGTGTCATATTTAGTAATATAAATTTGGTAATATTTTTTCAGATATTTACAGTTGACGTAATATGAACAGCATCGTGGGCGGTGACCAAATTACGGCCAGCGAGATCGCTACGGTAATGTACCAGAATATTTAGTGTCAAATTAACACTCACATCCGCTTGGATATAACTACTTACTTACTCAAATAGGAGCTTTGCTTGCTCATTATGTTTGTATGCTATAAGTGCAGTGAGTTTCGTCTGTATGTATGTATAGCATATGGAATGGACCTTCAATGCCAAATACTTTAAATTATAGTAATACAAATGATTTCCTTTGCCATAACTGTTATTTATATAATCCAGAACTTATTCCTCTCCACTTTAAAAAATCCGATGTGTTACATGACTTTCTCTACCCCATATCGCTTATTAGTGGCTATAAAAAGTATTCTTACTAAAGCTTATTTTTCTATCTACGTCATTTTAATCCAAATAAACGTTTGCAGAAATAGCTACATTATACATTTCGTTATAGATACAAAGGGAACAGCGATAGTCAAATATTTAAAAACTTGACGCTATACACTGGCCTTAAAATTCCATGCTGTTTTATGCAATCCCGAGAAACAACTGAATGTTAAAGGGACTTTAAAGAATTAACCAGTAAAGAACAATTAATAGTGGAAATGGCTGATGCCACAAAAAAGTTATTTGAAATAAATTGTGCGTTCTAAATATATCTACATTTTTTTTTGTGAGGTATGTTTTTGTCGCCTAATGTTCACCAGTTATACAAAATAATGCAAAATTCCTTCTGAATGAAGAGTACTTTACAGGCTATTCCCAGAAAATTTATGATATACATTTTCTCAAGTAAATATCTTTAATATATTGTATTTTAATCAAAATCGTTAGCCATTTTTAGACAATCAAAAATTCCTAAAAATTCTCCATGTAAAGAGTAGTCGGTGTGGGTGATTTTATTAAAAATCTTCGTGTCGCATCTTCAGAAGGTACTGAACCTAAATACCAAGTTTGGTGTTTATCCAACTTTTCTTTTTGAGTTATGCTGTTCCAGACGCGTACACACATAGACCTTTTTATATTCATAGGACTTCAAAACATGTATTTCCGGTCAAATTTCGGTATCAAATGTTTGGGTGGAATGCAATACATTCTCTACCTACTACGTACAGAAACGACAGGAAGAAATCAATACGACTTCCTTGGACAAACCGCATTTGTTACCATTTCTAGGTTACTTCATGACGTCATGACTTCATTTTATTGGGTGGTGGTGTCATCTGGTAGGTGCTATCACGTCTTGTGCTGTGTATCACACCAATAAGCGTACCTGTGCTAATTCTGTTAACTCAATTGGTAAATTACGAATAGGTGTAAGTGAGGAATGGCGACCGATTTTGTCGATCTTTCGCGAGGTTAATTGCGAATACAAAGCAAATGTCTATTTGGAAATACTCTTGAATATGAGTCAATATTTGAGATGTTATAATTTTAGATTTAAACATCAGTTATAGGTTCTATAACTATAACTATATAAATTAGCCTTTCCTAGCTATTTACATGTTCTTAATCAGGCAAGTTATAGCCCTCTTCCTCCTTCAACGCACTAAGGGTGAAGGAGGTGCCGCGGATATCATAAATCGCGCCCTATCAATGCCTTTACATACGATCAGAAACTAAATGAGTGAAAAACCTTTCGAAAAATGTAGAAATTCAACTCATACACAATATTATAGTGAACTAAACTGCTATAAACCGTCAGTGCAGGAGCACTACAACCGTAACTCCCCCTTCCCTCGCAGCAATGCCTTGCTTCCGTGCTTATTGTGAGGGTTGCGTTGTGTTATGTTGTCGGCGCAAAACTGACATCTGCCCACCTCTGGCTTAGACTGAAATATCCGCGGCATTTGTCTTATTTTGCATGCATTTTCTGTGGAGCAACACCTGTTTTGTACTCCATGGCATTCTAAACTGAGTCAAAGCCTTCTTCGCAACGATGCTGTTTTATAACTCCAATGTGTTGGTATTCTAGTACGAAGGTTTTGTAAATAAATCTCTTTTAATCTTTTAGTAATTCAAATTAAATTCAAGGTTGTATGTATACAATTACTAAGGTGAAGTCTAAGTGCAAGAACACGTATATATACTCTTCTATTCTGTCATATCTGCCTATTAAAAGGACATTTTCTATTCGTCAATTTCAGTGGCATAGTCAGAAAATATTAAAAGCAGAGTTATGTATAGAGATCCACTTTTTAAACAACTTTATCAATTCAAAAAATAAATATGAATTAATCCGAGTTGAAATATTTAAATAAATCAATTGTATATTTGGAGGTTAAGATGCAGCAATTAGAATTAAAATTAGGATAGGATGTTTTGCGTATTCTAAGCGATAAATGTGTTGTGACATGAGAATTAATGGCCATTTTATTTCATTACCAAATAGGGTTTCTAGTTATGTCCTAAACTGGGAGATATTCCACTCATCGGGGAACCACTCAATTTAGCATAGGAACGAAAACATGTCCTTGATATCTTAACATGTCGCACCCACGCCATCTGAAGTTCAGCTTCTGTTGCTGTCACCTTTGGCGATACTAAGACTTGCGGGTAAACAGCGATTAGAAATTATCTCTTTGCAGCCAAACCTAGGAAAATGCTATTATTTTAACAAAGTTAATTTTGCTATTAATTTTTTACTTGCTCTACTACGTATAGTGAGTACGGGAAGTATTGTATTCCACACAAAAATTCGATACCAAGATTTCACCGAAAATATATGTTTTGAGGCACCTGAATCCAAAAAAAGCATTTTTGGAAACATGTCCGTGTGTATCTGTGCCTGTCCATGTAAAGGGTAATCTGGGGTTGCGGGATTTTCTTGAGAACCTTCGTGTCGCATCTCTGGAAGATACTGAACCTAAATACCAAGTTTGGTGTTTATCCGACTGTTCGTTTCTGAGTTATGCTGTTCACAGACATATACACACGGACATGTTTCCAAAAATGCGTTTTTTGGATTCAGGGGGTCTCAAAACACATATTTCCGGTGAAATCTCGGTATTGAATTTTTGGGGTCAAATGCAATACTTCCCCTACTTACTATACGTAGTAGAGAAAGTAAAAATCTTATGTGTCGCAATCACATGACTTTATTACTCTTGTACAAACTGTTTTTACAAACATTTATTCTCCATCTACTTCGTGTTAATCGAGATAGACATCTGCAGAAAATGCAAATTTTCTTGTAGATGCATGGGGATTATGGTAGTTTTTAAGTGACAGTCAACTCTTTTAACGAATTCCCATTTGAGAAAAATTATAAATACTGGAAAATTCAAACAAATAACAAGAAATATCTCGGAAATGGTTCACAGGACAAAAAAATGTATGTTACATGAATTGTGTGTTTTAATAAGCTCTACATTTTTTGTGCAGTAAAATTTTCTCCATCCCTTACGGTTTACCAGTTACGCGAAAGTCATTCAGAATGAAGGGGTCTTTTGGGGACATTACCTGAAAATTCAAGGTATACATTTAATTTACCATAAAAATATCTTAAACATATGATATTTTAATCAAAGTCGTTACAACCATTTTTGAGAAAATACAAATTTTCGAAAAATTTCCCATGTAAAGGGTAGTCTGAGGCGAGGAAATTTTCTTGAAAATCTTTGTGTCGTATCCTTTGAAGATGCTAACTCAAATACCAAGGTTGATATTTATCTGAATTTTCGTTTTTAGGTTATGTTGTTCACAGACAGACACACACATTGAATGTTTCCAAAATGCTTTATTTGGATTTAGGACACCTCAAAACATGTATATCCGGTGAAATATCGGCATGGAATTTACTATTTTCTACTTACTATATGTAGTAGAGAAAGTTAAATATATATAAGTAACAAGTAAAGAAAGAAACTACATATATATATATGTAGTTTCTTTCTTTACTTGTTACTCTTTTTATATTTATTTATTCCTTTGCGTTTTGTTTGCCTCCTCTATTGTAAAGTGCAGTATGCTGATTGGGATACTCTTTATAAATAAATAAATATTACAGTATGGATGTTACAACTGGCATCGTGAATGCTAACATTCGCGGAAAATGCGATAGATGGCACAACAACTCCGAACTGATCTAATAACAGTTGCAAAAACACTAAACTGTATTCACTCTTAGGTTGATCCGCGTCAAAACAAGCCCCAGGTGACCAGTGCACCGTTATAATGTATCCCTCCGCCATTCGCACTAGAAATACTGTCACGCTTTCAGACCAGATGCGGTGACTAGCATATTCTGTTTAGGGTTTAAAATGATAAGATTGATAGTTGCAACAAAACAAAGTTTGCGCATACAATAATAGTTAATTCTAAAATAAATGAGCGAAAAATAAAGTAACAGGTATACGATAACTTAGTTTATTCGCTCTCTGGAAGCGGCAGTTATTAACTGTTTGCGGCTCATTTTAAAAAACAAATTGTGCACTGTTACGCGAATTGCATTCTTCTCAAGATCACTACATTCTTGCATCGCGTATTTTATATGCTTTCTTTTTCTTTCTTTTTTTCCGGGTGTAACCACTTTTCTCTTTTCAGGTTTTTCTGCACAAACACTGTTTATACTTGCACTCTAAACACCGGTAAACGCAGAAGCTAATTTCACCATTTCTTTCGCGGAAAGTGTTGGATATTTCTTATATAACTTATAATAAAGATTCAACACTAATGTTTTTTCACCATTAGTCAATGGTTTGCGCGGCTAATGCTTTACGTAATTTGACGAAAACACAAGAGCGAATTCACCGTCCTCCATGATACTAAACACAACTGCTCGTTTCTGGCTGTAAACAATATTCTGCGCCTACCCGGATGTCAGGTGACTCATAAAATTGCATCATGGGACTTGTAGCTGTGTTTTACGGTATAAATCAGCGTTAAATAAAACCTTAGATATGTGTATAGAATATTATACTATTTAAGGATAAATTCATTCTAAAATTCAGAGATTAGCATGGCACTACTTTCCTGGGGGCATTGCTACCGTGTTGCAACACGGTGTACTGACCACGTGGGTTTGTTTTGCCGCGGATCAACCTAAGAGTTAGTATAGTGTAGTCTGTGGATCGGCGGACAGCGGACGGTTGATTTCCAGAAAAGGTAAAGCTGTGTTTTGTTTATCTTTTTCCGAAAGAGAATTATAGACATTAAGAAACAAAAGTGAGCTCTTCAAATAAATACTTAAGACTTTCACAACAATTTGAAACTAATGCATCCGTGTTGGAGTGAAACAGGGTTTTCGCCTGAAAAGAAAAAAAGAAAGTTAGGTTTCCAACAAGTTGTGAGGAACAATAGTGGTCATAGTGAATATGTTACTCCTTGGGAAAGTATTCTGGTTCATAATTATTAATTATGTAGCATTTTAATTCATAGACGTACATGTTATGTGTAAAAGAAATCATAAAGCATTCCGCTACTCATTTTCCGGTCATTGAGGCTTTTAACTATAAGATATCGTATTTTGTTGGATTTGTAACAAACAATAAAGACATTGTTTTAAAATTCAGGTTTTAAACATTTAATAGAAGCTTGTTTAATGAGTAATGCTTGAAATTCTAACCTTCGTTTACATATTGGTATATGTAATATCGCGTGCTTGAAGGAAAACGTATTTCTGCTCCATACGCCGGTGAAAGCATATAGTATATATTTTGATCTTTCAAAGACTATAAAACTGCAGTTCTAGTTGTATTTATTAGCTTCATTTTATACAACAAACATGATTGTAATTATTAAACAGATCAGCGTTACACAACAAACAGGTCAATTATTGAATCTTTACTGCTAGCTTTATAACATTATTGTTGCGGCTAAAAATACGTGGCCAAGAAAAGCAACTGACTAATTATTGGGAGAGTAAGTTATGTGTACCACATTTGTTGCGTTTAACTGAAGCTAAAATCTGAACGTTTCTTTAAGCTGGCACCAAGGGAAATAATTAGTAATTGTCTTCTTTCCATTTCCCTCGTTTATGTTTTCTGCAGTGGCAGAAGATTTTCAACCGGAAACGAACTGCAGAGTCTGCGCATAGCCTCTTAAAGTCTCTGCTATTAGGGTTGCCAGATTGAACCAACCAACGGGCAACGTACATTTGAGTAAATGGGGACAGAAGTTGTTAAACATATTTTTACTTTCTCTACTACGTATAGTAAGTAGGGGAAGTATTGTATTCCACCCAAAATTTCGATACCGAGATTTCACCGGAAATACATGTTTTGAGACTCACTGAATCCAAAAAAAGCATTTTTGGAAACATGTCCGTGTGTGTGTCTGTCTGTGTGTCTGTCTGTGTGTCTGTGAACAGCATAACTCAAAAACGAAGAGTCGGATAAACACCAAACTTGGTATTTAGGTTCAGTATTTTCCAGAGATGCGACACGAAGGTTTTCAAGAAAATCCCCCCAACCCAGACTACCCTTTACATGGAACATTTTTCGAAAATTTTAATTTTCTCAAAAATGGCTCTAACGATTTTAATTAAAATAACATATGTTTAAGATAATGCCATGAGAAATGAAATGTATATCTCGAATTTTCTGGGAATGTCTCTAAAAGTATTCTTCATTGTGAACGACTTTTGCATAACTGGTAAACCATAAGAGATAGACAAAATTTTACTACACAAAAAATGTAGATCGCGTTAAGATACACAACTTATGTCATATACATTTCTTTTGTTGAGTGAACCGTTTTCGAGATATTGCTTGTTATTTCCTTAAATTTTCCAATACTTATACTTTTTCTCAAATTCGTTATTCATTTTTTATGTCCTGGACATGCAAAGAGAATGGAATGCGCCACATAGCAACCAGCGTTAAAATATTTGAGTATCGCTTAAAAGCTACCATATTCCCCTTGCATCTACAAGAAAATTACCAATAAGATTGACATCTCGATATCTCGATTAACATGAAGCATATGGAGAATATGCGTTTGTAAAACTAGATTGTACAAGAGTAGAGAAAGTGATGTGAGTGTAACAGATCAGATGTTTTTTACATATGAGGATAGTTTGTGATGGGGACTTTTCCTATAAATCTTCGTGTTTCAACCTGGGAAGGTCCTGAACTTAAATATGAAGTTTGGCATTTAACCGACTGTTCGTTTTTGAGTGATACCTTTCACACACGCACGTGCGCGAACTTTTTTACTTTCTCTACTACGTATAGTAAGTAGGGGAAGTATTGCATTCCACCCAAAAATTCGATACCGAGATTTCACCGGAAATACATGTTTTGAGACCTCCTGAATCCAAAAAAAGCATTTTTGGAAACATGTCCGTGTGTGTGTCTGTGTGTGTGTCTGTGAACAGCATAACTCAAAAACTAACAGTCGGATAAACACCAAACTTGGTATTTACGTTCAGTATCTTCCAGAGATGCGACACGAAGATTTTCAAGAAAATCCCCCCACCCCAGAGTACCCTTTACATGGAACATTTTTCGAATAATTTTAATTTTCTCAAAAATGGCTCTAACCATTTTGATTAAAATATCAGATGTTTAAGACATTTTCATGACAGGTAAAATGTATATCTTGAATTTTCTGGGAATGTCTCCAAAAGTATTCTTCATTGTGAACGACTTTTGCATAACTGATAAACCATAAGAGATAGACAAAATTTTACTACACAAAAAATGTAGATCGCGTTAAAATGAACAATTTATGTCATATACATTTTTGTTGTTGAGTAAACCATTTTCGAGATATTGCTTGTTATTCCTTTAAATGTTTCAATACTTATTTTCCCAAATGGGAATTCGTTATTCATTTTTTGTCTTGGATATGCAAAGAGTATTAATCTGTGGCAAAGGGAATGGTGCTGCACCTAGCAACCAGCTATTAAGAGATGTATGTGCTTAAAGGCTACTGTATTTCTATATTGCTCTTGTAAATATATATTCCCCTTACATCTACAAGAAAATTAGCAATAAGACAGACTCTGCAAATGTTTATCTCAATTAACATGAAGTAGATGGAGAATAAGCGTTTCTAAAAATAGTTTGTACAAGAGTAGAGAAAATCATGTGAGTGTAACACATCAGATTTTTTTTTTGTATTATTACGTTCACAATTTTTACTAACATTATAAAAATAACTTACTACTATACTACTACTACTACTACTACTACTCGCCTACTTATGTTACCATTACCACTAATCGAACTACAAACTAAGTAAAAATAGTAGTAAAAATTACTGTTATAAAAGCGTACCTTATTATTCATATTTTTTTGAGGATCTCGCTACATTCAGAAGTGTCTTGTTTTTAAGAACCGTGCTGTAAAAATCTTCACATGTTATTTTCAAATTCATTTGAACACAAATCTCGGCTTTCACAACTTCCGTTGACATTGTTTCTAGCATTCGACCATAATGCATTTATTGCACCAAACACTCGTTCAACGTGCAAGGACATGCTGAATTATTTTAAACAGATTTGGTGCATGTGCTTTTTCGAAAACGTCACTGCACATTTTACAATTATTATCCTTCCTATCAAGATTTGATACTACCGATTTTAAAACAGTAAACTCATAATACAGTTCGTTTCCATCGAAACTAATTTTCAACTTCTTTTCCACTTCCGCCAAGTCATTAAATGAAAATTGTTTTGGTTGACATAAATCTAGTACGGACACAATTATTTACCCATTGTCATTCCCAGTAAAGTTGTACCGTTTATTAAGATAGTTTAATAATTGTCGTAATTAAGTGTGCAATCTTTTACTAGAATATTCTTTTCTTCGTCTGTAAAATGTTCTAAAGACATGTTGACTTCAAAGCCATAAAACTTATCCTCCTTACGACCCTCTCTTTGTTTCTTCACTTCCAACATAATCTCGTGAACATCTGTGGAAAATAAAAGTCTAATTGCTTTAGCAAATACGGGTTGAGCTGCATTTAAAAATACAGAAAACACTCTGGTAGTGTTAGTGATTTCATCTTGTTGTGAACTAATAAATTTCCAAATTAGGGGGAGCGTTTTTTCTTCGCCCCGTGCTACATAATACATCTTTAAAACTCGCCACATCTTAACAAGAAGCTCCACAGCTGACTACAAAGACAACCATTACACAATAATGTGTCCCAATATTTCACTATAGTCATGCTGAGCAAACTCCCAAAATGTTTTTAGTTCCTCGGAATTTTTTAATGATGAAGAAAAGTCTGAATAAATTTTAAGAACTAGACTTTCTACATTATATTTTAGAAGCTTGAAACCAAATTTAACACAACTATGTAATATATGGCAACAACAATTGGCTCTGATTAAGTTTGCGTTTTTTTCTTGTAATCTAGTAAAGACAGAATTATGTTTGCCGAAATTAACTGAAGCATTGTCGGCTGAATAAGAAACTACATTGTTAAGTGTTAAACCATTTTCCAACAAAATATATTTTAGTTTATCTGAAATGGCTTCTGCAGATTCGTTTACATCTTCATTGAAATCAAGAACTTCGCTGCATTTTCTTTCATCTTTGTAAAAGTACGTTATAACTATCGGGTAATGTTTTAATTGCCCTTATTTGAAGCGTAGCTTCTCTTTAGCATAAGGCAGAAGCACATTTTTACTTTCTCTATTACGTATAGTAAGTAGGGGAAGTATTGTATTCCACCCAAAAATTCGATACCGAGATTTCACCGGAAATACATGTTTTGAGACCCCCTGAAACCAAAAAAAAACATTTTTTGAAACATGTCCGTGTGTGTGTCTGTGTGTCGGATCAACACTAAACTTGGTATTTAGGTTCAGTATCTTCCAGAGATGCGACACGAAGGTTTTCAAGAAAATACCCCCACCCCAGATTACACTTTACATGGAAGATTTTTCGAAAAGTTCAATTTTCTCAAAAATGGCTCTAACGATTTTCATTAAAATATCAAATGTTTAAGATATTTTCTTGACAAATAAATTGTATATCTTGAATTTTCTGGGAATGTCTCCAAACGTATTCTTCATTGTGAACGACTTTTGCATAACTGGTAAACCATAAGAGATAGACAAACTTTTACTACACAAAAAATATAGATCGCGTTAAAATGAACAATTTATGTCATATACATTTTTTTTGTTGAGTGAACCATTTTCGAGATATTGCTTGTTATTCCCTTAAATTTTTCAATACTTATTTTCTCAAATTGGAATTCGTTTTCATTTTTTTTGTCTTGGATATGCAAAGAGTATTAATCTGTGGCAAAGGGAATGGTGCTGCACCTAGCAACCAGCTATTAAGAGATATGTATGTGCTTAATGGCTACTGTATTTCTATATTGCCCTTGTAAATATATATTCCCCTTACATCTACAAGAAAATTAGCAATAAGATAGAGTCTACAAATGTTTATCTCGATTAACATGAAGTAGATGGAGAAAAAGCGTTTGTAAAAATAGTATGTAAAAGAGTAGAGAAAGTCATGTGAGTGTAACACATCAGAGTTTTTACTAAGGCCTTGCTTTTAGTTCGGCCGCATCTTATTTCCGTTGCAGTGATTTTGTCATCTTCTGCAGAAAATGGTTTTGGTAAGAATTTAGGAAGAGATTGATTTTGCTTTTGTGTGATAATATTCGCTTTGTGTCTTTCTGATTGTAAATTTTTATTCAGGCCTTCACGCTGTCATATTTAACAGTAAATGAGATACTGCATATTCTGCACTTACACATACTCTATCAAATTCTTATAACCACTATTTATAATTTTCGTCCTTGCAACCATTCTTCACGGAACAAACCTACATATCGCCTCTTCGTTTCACTGTTATTACTCACTATCACAAAACAACAAACTATTCCGAATTATGAAAGGATCCGACCGTTCCAATAATTGCCGGTAAGCTGACAAGTGACTAGCGACAATGAACGATAGAACACAAAAAATTGACGTTACCGCGGCTTGCCAGTGTTTAATAATGTAGGCGAATACTACAGACGCAACAATGAAAAGTTGCTAGAATAAGAATAGAGACATAGCGTTTTGTTACAATTAGAAATCAGCATTCGAACCAAATTATTCAAAATGATTAATGAGTAAGCTGATATTCAAGCCCGTAGACTAAAGTCATTGGCCCGTTAACCCGGTGAATTCATTCCAACCCGGGCACTCCGGGCGACGCCCGGAGATCTGGCAACCCTATCTGCTATAACTGTTCATGTAGTTATGGGTGAATCTGAACAAACATTTAGTTTCATAAATTTAACTGTTAGAATAATGAGTTTTTTAAATTTACCTGCACGAGAATAACCACAAAATGTTACGATCTGAACCGAACTGTTTTTTGCAGAGGAAGAGACGACATGGTAAGTGGGAAAGGTGGTTTGTCCACCACTCAATGAGGTGAGAAATCTGATGTGTTACACTCACATGAATTTCTCTACTCTTGTACAAACTATGTTTACAAACGCTTATTCTCCATATGCTTCATGTTAATCGAGATGTTAACCTTATTGCTAATTTTCTTGTAGGTGCAAGGGGAATTGGTAGGCTTTAAGCGATAGTCAAATATTTTAAGAGCTGGTTGCTATGTGGAGTATTCCATTCTCTTTGCATTACCAGGACAAAAAAAATGAATAACGAATTTGAGAAAAAGTATAAGTATTGGAAAATTTAAGGGGATAGCAAGCTATATCTCGAAAATGGTTCACTCTACAAAAAAAATGCATATGACATAAATTGTGTATTTTAACGAGATCTACATTTTGTGTGCAGTAAAATTTGGTCTATCTGTTATGGTTTACCAGTTATGCAAAAGTCGTTCACAATGAAGAATACTTTTGGAAACATTCCCAGAAATTTGGAGATATAAATTTCATTTGTCATAAAAATATCTTAAACATATCTTTTAATCAAAATCGTTATAGCCGTTTTTGAGAAAATTAAAATTTTCGAAAAATGTTCCATGTAAAGTGTAATCTGGATGAGGGGATTTTCTTGAAAACCTTCGTGTCGCATCTCTGGAAGATGTTGAACCTAAATACCAAGTTTTGTATTTATCTGACTGTTCGTTTCTGAGTTATGCTGTTCACACACACACACGGACATGTTTCCAAAAATGATTTTTTGGATTCAGGGAGCCTCAAAACATGTATTTCCGGTGAAATCTCGGTATCAAATTTTTGGGTGGAATACATTACTTCTACTTTCTTTACGTAGTAGAGAAAGTAAAAAGGTATTGAATATTATGAGACGTCTGTAATCTGTGAGCAGCAATATTTATTCGTAGTAGGTGCTAAAAATGGCGATATCATCACCATAACTGGTAGATTTGGCTTTAAAACTTACATGTATAATACTTTGGGATTTGTTTTTCATATTTTGGCATATATAATCATGTTTTGCTAGCCCTAATCATGAGTAGGGGAAAGTAAACATATCTCAATTGACTTTCTCTGATGTGAATGTTTATCTAAATATAAGATGAAGTGGTTTTTGTTTGTTGGTATGTGGAAGATGGTTCACGTTTATCTGCACCACGTATGGAAGCCAATTTGTCGCGGTCACTTCGTGTTATCTTTTACTGGGCGTCTGTTATTGTATTACTACTTTGAATGTTGGGTTCATTGTCCTCCGGCTAGCTATTGTTTCTCGGTCAAGCACATCTCTTGAACAGGGTGTGTAAACGGAAAGGATTTGTTACTGAAAGATAACACTGATAAAAGAATTTGTTTCTACACTTTTATTACCGTCACAATTAATTAAGTTCACATATTGACTCTTGATACACGCCAGACTGAAACTGTTATGTTTTCTAATGTTATTATAATCACTTATTTGCCGCACTTTATTAATTCGCGTATTTCACATTTATAACTAGCTTTACGACGCGAGAGATTCTGTAGAATTGCGACGTGTAACTCGCGAACGATTCTGATGAACTAAGCGACGTTTAACTTCTGAATGATTCTGTTGAACTCAGCGACGTGTAATGCGTGGATGATTCTGTTGAACTGGGCAATACTTGCCTCTGGCTTTAGCTTTTTATACTCCCACACCCCGATATGCCTAAAGATTATAACCGATCTGTTATTGGTTAATGAAACGCGCCAAGATTAGCGTCTATTTTTATATCCAATCAAAATTACGAAAACATATGCTCTAAGGAAGATATTCCCTCCATTTCTACAGAAAAGCGCGCCAATCCGACGTCATTTGTTTGTCTCTTCTAATTGATAAACAGATCACCCCCTCACTACATTGTTGCCCGCTCTTATTGTCAGTTTCAGTGAGGTCCTGTAAACTTATTTCCTAACAATACATATAATTAACAAACATCTCAAATCAATGTCATACAATAATGCGTATTTACACTACAATCACTCTGGCATTTACATTATTGTGATACAAATTACTGCCACAAAGATGACTTTCAAAATAGGTTGCGTAACAATCGACAATGCACCTGCACTGTTACTGCAGGAATGTCGCGACCGTACTGTACTTCGTATGCGGTTACGTTCTTTTACAAAAAAGAAAATAATCCGTGCAGTTGGCGGTTTTTAAATGAAGTGAAGTATGTACTGTGAAGCGGTTTCTCAGGTTGGTACTTCTGGAAACTCCATTAGGGCGCTACGCAATAAACATTTTCGCGGTTCATGTTGTTGCTCCATGCACCGGGGGAAAGCTCGCTCGGCACAACGAAGTTCTGAAGATTCGCAGCAGCAAAAAAACAAGAGGAGAGTTGTGACCTGAGGGAGCAGCATTGTTATGTATACACATGTAGCCTCGCAAAGCTTTAATTGTTTAACGAATGCGAGCGCCGCTGGTCTTGCCGCGTTTGTAATTACTTTGTGGCCGTCTCGGAATATGGGGAAGAAATGAACGTGAACCACGTTTAGTTGGGGTCAGATCCAGTCTATAGCATGAATTAGGCTCTACCTGCCATACCTGGTTGAAAAAATTTCACTCTCTATTAGGCTAGGGCTCCACTGGTAGTATTCTAGTGTTTTTATGCATACTGCTATTCTGCAGTAAAACACGTTGGCCACATTTACTGCTTTATAAACCCCTGAGATATCAAGCAGTGTACAGTATCAAGTGGTAGTGCATTACAAGACGATTGTCACTTTTCATTGTTGGTTTATGACATTTTATTAAATTAAACACATGGCGCACCAGCCCAGAATCGGACCAAGGCCTACCGCCCCAGCTACTGCATCTCCCACTTCTGTTCACTACAGGCAGTATTTAGTATTTATTTATTGTGCTAAGACATTTACAATTTGATATTCTACTGAACTTTGACCCTGACCACTCATTCTGTAGACAATCACTACAGTTTATCTACATTTACAATTTCCCGTCAATAAATTATCTTGCTTCAGTTTTTCATGTCCCATTTCCACTTGTTTTTCACTTGTTACTTATTGATTACGTTACCATCACGCATTCACCATAGTTTTCCATTCAAAGTAAGATACACTACCTCTTACTTTTCTCTAAGCACTGTCCAAAGCCATTTATTTTTTACTTTACACAAAAACTGTCCATTGCTCCTAGCGTCCTTGCACATCATTTCGATTATAAACGTATTTCTATGCTCCTTCAACCACTTCTTTTTAATAATTTATCTTCTCCAATTTTCTGTTCCTTGGCACTTAAATACTATGTTCAATGTTTTCATTACCACCACATATCGGACATTGGTTCTGAGGAATACCCTGTCTTAACCCTCTTAGCCTCCATGCTCCGGTTCTTACCCATGCAATAGATACTCTCTTCTTTATATACTATGTCTATATATTTTTCTCTACCCCATGTATTTTCATTGGCCTATAAAAAACCTATGAGCTCTTTTCGGCAATCTCACTGAACATGTTTTGTATTTCTGTATCTTTCAGTCTTTTCCTTGCTTTTTGCCAAAAAAATTTCACGTTATTTTCTCTCCTTCTCCACATGTCTCCTAACCCATTTTTCTCCAAAATGTTAAATTACTTACATCCATCATTTATTAAACTATTCTCTTGGTATGCTATACATTGTCCTAACACATTACTTTTTCCTAAATTTAAACTTCTAGACCAAATTTCAAAGCTCTTTCTGTTATCTTCCCCTTAGTGCCACCCTGCCCATCTTTAATTGCACTACCTGTCTTACAATTGACTCCGGTAACCCTAGTATTTCTCTACAAAACATCCTGTGCACCTCATCTATACTTTCCCATCCTCTATCTAATCCCCATATTTCTATACCATACATCATTTTTGCCTCCACAACCATCTCGTAAACTTTTTCCAGCCATTTAACATTTATATTGGGTACTTTATATTTTCAGCTTACAGGCAGTAAGTAGTGAGTGGCATTACTGGGAGGCGGGACGTGGTCAGCGTCCCAGGTCCCTCCCGACCAGTTAAGACGGTCATTAGGTTTATGACATACTATAACCAAAATAGCAAGACTACATATCTTCTTTTTCTTTTACTTTCTCTATCACGTGCATAGTAGGTAGAGAAGGTACCTATAGCATTGCACCCAAAACCTATATACCGGAAATACATGTTTTGAGGTGCCCTGAATCTAAATAATGCATTTCTGGAAACATGTCCGTATGTGTGTCTGTGAACAGCATAACTCAAAAACGAAAAGTTTGATAAAAACCAACCTTGCTATTTGAGCTTAGTATCTTCCAAAGATCCAACACGAGGATTTTAAAGAAAATCCCCCACCCCAGACTAGCCTTTACATGGAGAAGTCTTGAAAATTTTGATTTTCTAAAAATGACTTTAACTATATTCATTAAAATATCTTACATATGTTTAAGATACGTTCTGGCAAATGAAATGGATATCTTGAATTTTCTGGTAGTGTCCCCAAAAGTGCTCTTCATTCTGAAAGACTTCTGCATAACTGGTAAACCGTAAGAGATAGACAAGATTTTACTACACAAAAACTACAGATCTCGTTAAAAACAATTTATGTCGTATACATTTTGTTGTCAAGTGAACCATTTCCAAGACATTCCTTGTTATTCTTTTTTAATTTTCCAATACTTATACTTTTTCTCAAATGGGAATTCGTTATACCTTCTTTTTTTGTCCTGGAACTGTAAAGAGAATGAAATGCACCACATAGCAACCAGCTCTTAAAAGATTTGACTGTCGCTTAAAGCCTACCATATTCTCGTTGAAGATACTTACAAGAAAATTAGCAATAAGATAAACATCCCGATTAACATGAAGTACACGGAAAATAAACGTTTATAAAAATACTTTGTACAAGAATACAGAAAGCCATGTGAGTGCAACACAGAATTTTTAAAGTTATTTTGTGCGCATTGTTGGTCTTTCGACGTGTAAAGCTGCGTCAGAGAAATAAATAATACATTTATTGTTTTAAAAACTTTCCAGATGCAATCTGTAAATAAACTTCCACGAATAATTGTATATTGTTCTTATAGTTACTTTCCAATGTTACTTTTGGTTTTCGTCTAATGTCTGGTACAGTTCACCGACGATGGCCTGTTATTTTCTTTCAGGCTTCAACTTTAGCATTTCTGTTCTTGTGTAATTTTTGTTCTCTGGATTGTAGAAAACCGGATATTACTCATCTTCATTTATTATAAATTCACTATCAACCTCAATTTTATTAACAAAAATTAAAGTCACAATGAAATAACAGCTGAATGACACATGTGGTGTTCAAACTTCGTTTTACTTTCTCTACTACGTAGAGTAAGTAGGGGAGATATTGTATTCCACCCAAAAATTCGATACCGATTTCACCGGAAATATATGTTTTGAGACCTTCTGAATCCAAAAAAAGCATTTTTGGAAACATGTCCGTGTGTGTGTCTGTGAACAGCATAACTCAGAAACGAAATGTCAGATAAACACCAAACTTGGTATTTAGGTTCAGTATCTTCCAGAGATGCGATACGAAGGTTTTCAAGAAAATTCCCCCACCCCAGATTACCCTTTACATGGAACATTTTTCGAAAATTTTAATTTTCTCAAAAAGGCTCTAACGATTTTGATTAAGATATTTTCATGACAAATGAAATATATATCTTGAATTTTCTGGGAATGTCTCCAAAAGTACTCTTCATTGTGAACGACTTTTGCATAACTGCTAAACCATAAGAAATAGACAGAATTTTACTACACAAAAAATGTAGATTGCGTTGAAATACACAACTTATGTCTTATACTTTGTTTTGTTGATTGAAGCATTTTCGAGATATTACGTTATTCCCTTAAATTTTCCAATGCTTATACTTTTTCTCAAATTCGTTATTCATTTTTTTGTCCTGGTAATGCAAAGAGAATGAAATACTCCACATAGCAACCAGTTCTTAAAATATTTGACTATCGCTTAAAGCCTACCAATTCTCCTTGCATCTACAAGAAAATTAGCAATAAGATTAACATGTCGATATCTCGATTAACATGAAGCATATGGAGAATAAGCGTTTGTAAAAATAGTTTGTACAAGAGTAGAGAAAGTCATGTTAGTTTAACACATGAAGATATTTTTTTTTTGCATGCATCATGCAGTGACAATAGTATCGAACTGATAAACAGACCTTCAGTATACACAATTGCAATTCTACAAAGTTTATGTAGAAACCTTCCTATAATCTAAGATAGCCTAATCAAGAAATCAGTCATTTAAGGCAGTCTTTGGTGTCTTGTGTATTATGTAATGATTAACATTCTAGTTTCCAAGTTTCGTACTATGGCATTTGGACTTAATTGAAGACAATGATAGAAATCTTGTGTATGACGGGAAATATACGAGTCGCACGCAGGGTACTGACAAGTCGTCGTGGATTTGTTCAGTATTGGTGTACCAGCCATAAATAATCCTTAAAACCTTATTTTGTGCAACCTATAGTGGATTAAGTGTTGAATCGTGAATACATGCCCATGCTGGAGCCGCATGAATCAATATTTGTAGAATCACAGTTTTCAAGATCCGTAATTTCTCTTTTATCGGTATACATTCTGACTTGAGTAGTAGATAAAGATGGATTGTCCTGGTTTTAGCCTTCCCTTTTGTTTGTTTTACGTGTTTATACCATAATAAACGTTGATCTAATGTCACTCCAAGGCATTTGACTTAGCTGCTTTAAGGTAGTTCCTTATTTTGACTAGTTGCAGTGAATTATGAGATGGATTATCTTGACGTTATTAGCACCACGCTTTGGGCGCCAATTGGTAATTGGTTGTTGCCCCACGTACGATACAAACTTGAAGTTGTTTACTACTGCTGTATGCACCACGTATTGCAGGAGATATGTTTCTTGGAGTGTTCGCCCCACGTACGATACAAAGTTTGCGGTGGCCTATGCCCCACGTTCACTTTCTGGTGGCCTGCGCCCCCCACGTTTAAAAAATCAACTGTGTATTTTAATGTTTATTTTATTTATTTATGTATGCCTCGGCTGCGTCAGTAGTAATTTGCAGAAACACGTATCTCTTAGCAGGGGTGGTGTGGCTAAAGAATGAAGGCTTAGACAAATTACAATGGTATTTAACTTCGTTTTATTAATATTTCACACGATTAAACAACACTTCACTGATGTATCCTACTGTAGAGCTGTGAGATTATTGTTACTTGTACTTTTTAACACGTAAACGTTATATTATTCACGCCGTAATGAATTTATGTCTCACACTGAATACGTACGAAGTGAATTGCTCGGGAACGCTACCTTCTAGCGTCTGTCGCCTAAATTCGTATATTTCCACTATTTCAATTTCTGGTTGCCTAATCGTACTCCAATAGAATACTTTTATTTAACTTTTAGCCTTTCTAGTTGTTAACTGGCTATTTATAAACTGTTTTAAGTATTACATTATTGTTACAAGAATTATTAGTAGCATTATTAAGCTTTATAATTCATTATTTCCTCAAGGTTACCTCATTGTTACCTCATTGTTACACTGTATTCTTACAGCTCCTACATTATTAAATTACGTATTACATTCACATAGCATTATTATACATGTACATAATAATATAAACATAATACAATGACTGTTACACACACTTTATATATTATTATACACATATTGCTTTAAGGCGGGCTGTTGTTATATTTTATATTATATAATTAGACATATCATTTAATTGTTAAATATACTGCCTCAATTACTACAGTGGAGCCAGAATAGGGGCACCTAAATTAATCAAAGAGAAAAGGAATGGAACCCAGCATATTCTGACAGTACGACCTTGAATATGCCACTGAATTTCATATTGTTGCAATAAAATAATGCCTATGAAGCCTCCTCCAGCTTGCTTCTTATGTTTAGGCAGTATAATGTATACTGCACATAAAAGCAGTAAAATACTGCCATGGATCCCTAGCCTTAGGCTGACTTTCAATATCTAGCCGCAAAAATAAGCACTTTTTACTTTCTCTACTACGTATAGTAAGTAGGGAAAGTATTGTATTCCACCCAAAAATTCGATACCCAGATTTAACTGGAAATATATGTTTTGAGACCCCCTGAATCCAAAAAAAGCATTTTTGGAAACATGTCCGTATGTGTGTCTGTGTGTGTCTGTCTGTCTGTGAACAGGATAATTTAGAAACGAACAGTCGGATAAACACCAAACTTGGTATTTAGGTTCAGTATCTTCCAGAGATGCGGCATGAAGCTTTTCAAGAAAATCCCCTTACCACAGATTACCCTTTATATGGAACATTTTTCCAAAATTTTAGTTTTGTCAAAAATGGCTCTAACGATTTTGATTAAAATATCATATGTTTAAGATATTTTCATGACAAATAAAATGTATATCTTGAATTTTCTGGCAATGTCTCCAAAAGTATTCTTCATTGTGAAGGACTTTTGCATAACTGGTAAACTATAAGAGATAGACAAAATTTTACTACACAAAAAATTTAGATCGCGTTAAAATACACAATTTATGTCATATACATTTTTTTTTTTGAGTGAACCATTTTATAGAAATTGCTTGTATTTCCCTTAAATTTTTCAATACTTATTTTCTCAAATGGAAATTCGTTAGTCATTTTTTTGTCTTGCAAAGAGCATTAATCTGTGGATAAGGGAATGGTGCTGCACCTAGCAACCAGCTATTAAGAGATATGTATGTGCTTAAAGGCTACTGTATTTCTATATTGCCCTTATAAATATATATTCCCCTTACATCTACAAGAAACTTAGCAATAAGATAGAGTCTGCAAATGTTTATCTCGATTAACATGAAGTAGATGGAGAATAAGCGTTTGTAAAAATAGTTTGTACAAGAGTAGAGAAAGTCATGTGAGTCTAAGATTTTTAAGTATACCCATCTGTGAACAAAGAGCAAATAATATGTAAATGTGGACTTTAGTGTTATTAAACACTACAAATCTTCCACTTTAGTTCTATGCAGTTTTATACCCCTACGACCTGCTAAAGCATGTTATGCATATAGCAATTTAAATGTCTGCCTGTAATCGTAGCTTCCTATAAAGTTGTAATTAAAATCTGATTTGTTCTATTCGTATGACTTTCTCTACCCACCATCGCTTATTAGTGGGTATACGGATTATGCTTACAAACATGTTTTCCTATTTACTTCATTTTCATTGAAATAAACTTTCCATGCTGCATTACACATTTTGTTAACATAAAAAGTGACCAGAGATAGTAATTTATTTAAGAACTGGACGCTATATGCTGGCGTTAAAATTCCATACTGTTTCCATTCAATCGCGAGAAACAGCTAAATGTTGGCAGGACTTTAAGAGAATGGCTAAGTATTGAGCAATTCGGACCATTAATAACGAATATCACGGAAATGACTAACGCCACGAAAAACTTATTTAAAATAAATTGTGTGTTTAAAGAGGTTAATATTTCTGCTCTAGTACGTTTTGGTCTGTGGCTTAATGTTTACGAGTTATACAAGGTTATACAAAATTCCTTCCGAATGAAGTAAACTTCACAGGTTATTTCTAGAAAATTCTAGATATACATTTTGTTTGTCATATAAATATCTTTAATGTAAGGTATTTTAATAAAATTAATAAAAAAATTCGAAAAAAACCTTCATGTAAAGAATAGGTTGTGAGGAAGTAGTTATTTGCACCACGCTTTGGGCGTCAATTTGAAGAAGTTTGTATTGAAGGAGTTGTATTATATTTGAACTGTTGGGGAGCCGAACTTGTAGTAGTTGCAACCGCAAGTATAGTACCCGCTTTCCGGTAGCCAACGCCCTAAGTTTACTTTGAGGTGGCCTTTGCCCCAAGTTTAAAAAAAATATTAACTTTGTAATTTTACTGTTTCAGTCAGTATTATTGTTAGAGACACGTTTCTCTTAGGAGGGTTGTGGTGCAACAAGAATGTAGGCTTACAAAAATTATATATTAATGCTCAATACGATTTAAATAACACTTCACTGATATCGAGAGAGAGAGCTGTGAGATATTTTTACTTTCTCTACTACGTATAGTAAGTAGGGGAAGTATTGCATTCCACCCAAAAATTCGATACCGAGATTTCACCGGAAATACATGTTTTGAGACCTCCTGAATCCAAAAAAAGAATTTTTGGAAACATGTCCGTGTGTGTGTCTGTGTGTCTGTGTGTGTGTGTGTCTGTGTGTGTGTGTGTCTGTGTGTGTGTCTGTGTGTGTGTGAACAGCATAACTCAAAAACGAACAGTCGGATAAGCACCAAACTTGGTATTTAGGTTCAGTATCTTCCAGAGATGCGACACGAAGGTTTTCAAGAAAATCCCCCCACCCCAAACTACCCTTTACATGGAAGATTTTTCGAAAATTTTAATTTTCTCAAAAATGGCTCTAACGATTTTGATGAAAATATCATATGTTTAAGATAATGTCATGGGAAATGAAATGTATATCTCGAATTTTCTGGGAATGTCTCCAAAAGTATTCTTTATTGTGAACAACTTTTGCATAACTGGTAAACCATAAGAGATACACAAAATGTTACTACACAAAAAGTGTAGATCGCGTTAAAATACACAACTTATGTCATATACATTTCTTTTGTTGAGTGAACCGTTTTGGAGATATTGCTTGTTATTTCCTTAAATTTTCCAATACTTATACTTTTTCTCAAATTCGTTATTCATTTTTTTTATGTCCTGGACATGCAAAGAGAATGGAATGCACCACATAGCAACCAGCGTTAAAATATTTGACTATCGCTTAAAAGCTACCATATTCCCCTTGCATCTACAAGAAAATTACCAATAAGATTGACATATCGATATCTCGATTAACATGAAGCATATGGAGAATAGGCGTTTTTTAAAAATAGTGTGTACAAGAGTAGAGAAAGTCATGTGAGTGTAACACATCAGATTTTTTTATTAAATGCTTGCGCTTTTTAACACGTAAACTATTTTTGTCTCACACGAATACGTATTAAATCTCTCGAGGATGTGTCACGCGTCCGGTTAGGAACACTGTTTGCAGGCAACTGAACTCTAAATTTGTAAAATTTTCTCCTTTTCAGTTCCTGATTAGCTAACCCTACTCCAATACAATACTTTCATTTAACTAAAGCTTTTTTCTGGTTGTTGATTGGCTATTTTATAAACTGTCACTAAAATTACATTATTGTTACTCCAAGAATCACAAGTAGTACTGTTAAACTTTCTTACTCATTATTGACTCAAGGTTACTTCATTGTTACCTCATTGTTAGCAACTTTTAACTGATTATTCTCACAGCTCCTACATTATTAAATTACGCAATAGATTCACATAAGATTATTACACATGGATATAATAGTATACAATAATATAAATATATACAATGACTGTTACATACATTTTACAAATTATTACATACAAACATTGCTTCAAGGCGGGCTGTTATTGAATTTACATATTATATAATTAGACTGAAATTATTTAAGTGTTAAAAATACTGCCTCATTTGGGACGGGCGATTATCTTGATTATGTTTGTGCCCCATCTTTGGAAAATATGAAACTTAAACACCAAGCTTTGTGTTTATGCTGTTCACAGACACACACACAAACACAGCATGCACTTTTTCTAAAAATTCCTTTTTTGAGTTAAGGGGCCTCAAAACATATATTTCCGGTGAAATCTCGGCGTCAATTGTTGAGTGGAATACAATACTTTCTCTAGGTAGTAGAGAAAATAAAGAATTATTTTAAATAAATTATATGTTTTAAAAAATCTACATTTTTTGTGCAGTACGTATTCGCCCATCTCTTAACGTTTATCCGTTATTCAAGATTATATAAGTTTCCTTTCGGATTAAGAGAACTTAACTGGCTATTTGCAGAAAATCAAAGATATACATTTTGTTATCTAAATACCTCTAATATATGGTATTTTAATCAAAATCGTTACAGCCATTTTTGAGAAAATGAAAATGTTCGAAAATTGTTCCACGCAAAGGGTAGTCTGGGGTGGGAGATTTTCTTGAAAATTTTCTCGTCGAATCTTTGAAAGATACTGAACCTAAATACCAAGGTTCCTATTTATCCGACGTTTCGTTTCTGAGTTATGCTGTTCACAGACAGACGCACAGTTAAGGGAGTCTCAAAGCATAAATTTCCAGTGAAATCTAGACATTGAATTTTTGGATGGAAACGTAGTAGAGAAAGTAAAAGGGTTAATATGCGCCCCTATCATTCCAAAATCCTACCTGAAGCGTTGTGTGCATTTATTTAAATATTTAAGTGATAAAGTAAATCCGATAATATGATTTATTCAGTAGCTAGTGCCTCCGTGTTGACTTAACAGTAACAAAACTATCTGAGCCCGCGCCGATATCACGAGGTTGTAACTAAATTCTGCTTGAACAAACAGTGTAATTAGTGTAAGCAAGCTTACAATGAGTGCGATAACAATACTCTCATCCGGTTTGCTTGATGCAGTAGATAATTTGTGCTTTCATCATGTCATAAATATAGCCTCATAGAAGGCACTGCTTGCTTTGGTTGTGCTGTTATGAAGCAAGAAACACCATACAGTGGGCGCCTGTCTGTTTCGGGCAAGTTTTCAATGAGTTACGGTTGCATTTTTCGCTTAACATCAGTCATTTTTACTTACTCTACCGCGTATACCTAATAGGTAGAGGAAATATTGCATTCCGTCAAAAAAAATGATGGAGATTTCATCAGAACTACATGTTTTGAGACCCCTGAAACAAAAACGCATTTTTAGAAAAGGTCTTTGAGTATGTGTCTATGTGTGTGAACAGCGTAACTCAAAAACGAATTTGTCATATACATTTTTTTTATTGAGTGAACCATTTTCGAGAAATTGCTTGTTAGTCCCTTAAGTTTTCCAATACTTATACTTTTTTCTCAAATGGGAATTCGTTATTCATTTTTTTATGTCCTGGACATGCAAAGAGAATGGAATGCGCCACATAGCAACCAGCTCTTAAAAGATTTGACTATCGCTTAAAGACTACCAATTCCCCTTGCACCTACCAGAAAATCAGCAATAGCATTAGCATCTCGATTAACATGAAGCATATGGAGAATAAGCGTTTGTAAAAATAGTTTGTACAAGAGTAGAGAAAGTCATGTGAGTGTAACACATCAGATTTTTTACTGTAAAAGACTAAATAATGTTCCTGTGCACTTATAAATCTATATGAACTCGGGAATCACAGACATTTTTACTGAATAGGCGGCAATCACACTTATACTTCAGCACAAAACGGACACTACTTGCGCGCCAACTTTGTATTACGGAGTAGCGTGAACTCCTTGTCTGTTACTGCAAATCAGATCCTTAAATTCTAAGTGGGGGATCGTATCCTGTAACTAGTCAATGTTTACCCCAAACACGTACTCGGTTTAAATCCCCTCATCTGATTCAGGCATCCCACTGAAGCTTAAGGTGATCCTAAATATTCGAGATGTTATGCTCCAAAGGTATGGTTTAAGGGGTAATGCTGCAAGTGTTTTATGTATTTATTTTTAAATTTCTGGGCTTTATAGATGATGAACTCTAAACTTGAAGCTTACCGCCTGCATGTGACTAGTGTGAAAGAACACTTATAAAAACACAATGAATCCTAATACTGGTTACCTATAAAACCAGGGAATGGAAAAAGAAACAAAGAAAAAAAAGATCGCCTTGAGGTTTTACTGAAACAGATGAGGTTTATTGCGCGTAAGGATAAGGAAATCGTGTTTCAGACTGTCCAAGAACTGTTTTGAGTCTAGCGGTCGTATTGAATCTTCAAATCTGATTCAACTTTCCAATTTAATGCAGCTAGCGAGAAAGAAAATTATCAAAACACCTTTATAACTTAGTTAATATATCTAAGGAAAAGAGCAAATTAACTAACAGTTTCGGTTCCATGTTTTTAAATAAAGCGAAAAACACATATTGATTACTTAACCCCCCTTATAGTTATCCCAGTTACATAAACTTATACGGCTGGGCCGTAGCGGAGTGATTAGATAGCTTGCCTCCCACCAAGGCGGCCTGGGTTTTTCCGGTTTCCCCCCGCCGTTCATCATTCCACCGGTGCTCCATCTTCACCTTACTTTCAGTCATCTCTCCCATCTCATCTATCATCTCCTTCTTCGCTCTCATCCCGGGCGTCAGGCTGATCCCCAACCCTGGTTGTCACTCTTTGATCCATAGACCGTCAGCTCCCCGACAGGCATCTGACCACAGGCGTTGGCTTGTAAGTCCTGGGGAGTGTAAGCCCTACGAAGGGGAGGATAATCAGAGATTGCTTTGCTTTACATAAAATTATACACAAATCAGTATGGAGAGGACTTCAGTGGCTATTTACAGAAACTCGAAATGTGTATCTAATCACAAATGTGTTTTTCCATCTAAAGAATAGTCTGGGATTGAATAATTTTCCTGCAAATCTTCGTCTAAAATGCTCTCTATTCCATCAATGTTAAATCTACTAAATTCATGGTCCAATAACTCGAAAACTATTTAATATATTGGACCTAATTTTTTTACAGGATATAGATCATCCTACAAAGTTCACTGGTTTGCTTTATACATTAAGTTTATTCGTTAATTAAGATAGGATTATTTTCTTAGTTATACAATCTTTTGATTAAAATTTACGAGAAATTGTTTTTTAAAAAGTAACTAGCTATGTTTTAATACCAAAGTAGATCCAAAATAGCAACTAGAGGTTGTTTTTATCATCCTAAAACTTAACCTATCTATTTCAGCAGTTTCTGAGAAAACGAATCATTCATACCAGAAGATGGCATTCATAGGAATAGCTGTTCAAAGTAAACCAGGAAAAAACAAGTTGAAATCTCGGTATATAATACATCATTTCCTCCACCTATTACTGCTAGATCCATTCTAAGCTTCTATTACCAACATAAACCAGTATTATTTATATCGGCACGTTTTCCTTCACTCAGTGTTCATGTTACAGCAAGATAATGGCTTCACTCAGCCAAGCTTTGTACTTGTATGTTAGTAACCTGGAGAAGAAAAGGTGCGAGTCTCTCGATCTCCAAACTGCTATCCTATCCAACCTTTATGGGATCATTTGCGACAGAGTAGTTCGGGACACTCAGTTAAAACAGCTATTGCATTCTGTAAGGAAGACAGAAAGATTGCGACAGAAAACGTTCAGAGGTTAAAGAAAGAATGTCTACCTTGTACCAAAACAGCTATCGAAGCAACGGTTGATTATTCCAATTACAGCAACCATATACTTCCCTCTTTTTGCGTTCTCGACTATGATAATAATAATAATAATAATAATTTATTACAGCCTTTAAATACAGTGTACAATAGGCAAAGTCAGTTAGGTGGATACATATGGTCTAAATTAAAGTATACAAGGACATTCTGTAAATTCATTATTGGTATAAAATGAATTCTCGCACAATCATAATTTGACTTTACATTTTAAGTTATTTTCATTCAGCAAAATGTTCATTAATAGGCTGGTATGGCCAAAAAAAAAATAAAATATACTTACGTAGAGAGGCTTTCAAATAGTGCACAATTATCTTTTTCAAGTAATTCACCGAAATTATATTATAAGTACTTCTCAGAAGACACACCACTCGTGATAGTCTTTTGCAAACATTACCTATATGGTCATTCCAATTTAATTCTGGGTCTAAAACATTTCTAGTAGCCTTACATTTTCATAGTCAAACTTCCTGGAACTTATCTAAGGCTATAAACAATTCTTTGTATCTTATCTATGTTTACCAAGAACCCATTACAGTAAAACCACCTATTTATATCATTCATTGTGTCGTTACAATATTCATTGAGATTATAAATAGCATTATGTGTCATAATGTAATTCGAATCCTCTCTATATATCACTGTTTGAAGAGGTAAACCATTTATCACAATGAGAAATAGAAACGGTCCCAGAGCGGATCCTTGGGGAACCCCATACTTAATGGGTGTTTCTAAGCTATTCTTATACTATTTACGTAAACTACATGACTACTCCAGTTAGGTAAGATAAAAAGTGTTTGTTATTTTGTAGTAATGTAATTTTTACTTTCTCTACTACGTATAGTAAGTAGGGGAAGTATTGTATTCCACCCAAAAATTCGATACCGAGATTTCACCGGAAATACATGTTTTGAGACCACCTGAATCCAAAAAAAGCATTTTTGGAAACATGTCCGTGTGTGTGTCTGTGAACAGCATAACTCAGAAACGAACAGTCGGATAATCACCAAACTTGGTATTTAGGTTCAGTATCTTCCAAGGATGCGACACGTAGGTTTTCAACAAAATCCCCTCTCCCCAGAGTACCCTTTACATGGACGATTTTTAGAAAATTTTAATTTTCTCACAAATGGCTCTTAACGATTTTGGTTAAAATATCATATGTTTAAGATATTTTTATGACAAATAAAATGTATATCTTGAATTTCCTGGGAATGTCTCCAAAAGTATTATCCATTGTGAACGACTTTTGCATAACTGGTAAACCATAAGAGATAGACAACATTTTACTACACAAAAATGTAAATCGCGTTAAAATACACAATTTATGTCATATACATTTTTTTTTGTTGAGTGAACCATTTTCGAGATATTGCTTGTTATTCCCTTAAATTTTTCAATACTTTTCTCAAATGGGAATTCGTTATTCATTTTTTTGCCTTTGATATGCAAAGAGTATTATTCTGTGGCAAAGGGAATGGTGCTGCACCCAGCAACCAGCTATTAAGAGACATGTATATGCTTAAAGGCTACTGTATTTCTATATTGCCCTTGTAAATATATATTCCCCCTTACATCTACAAGAAAATGAGCAATAAGATAGAGTCTGCAAATGTTTATCTGGATTAACATGAAGAAGATGGAGAATAAGCGTTTGTATAAATAGTTTGTACAAGAGTAGAGAAAGTCATGTTAGTGTAACACATCAGATTTTTTGAGAAGTAAGGTTGAGATGTAAGATTGAAGGCGGTAAATTGTAGAAGGTATGCAGAGCATGTTTGAAGTATTTAATTTCACAGCCCTGCTGTTAGAATGCATATAGTGTACCAGAACATGCCAGTTGAAATAGCAACTACATTAGAAAGAAAGCATTGAATCTTAATAAAGCAATAGAAATTGATGTTTATTTTCTCTACTACGTATTCTGGTAGAAGTATAGGGAGATCCCTTTGAGATGTCAGAAAAGTAATATGTAATATGTAAGCGGAAAGAATGGAGGTTAACAATGAGTTATGTTTGAAACTTCACCCTTGTGGCATGGCAGCGTTACCGTGCATAGGAGACAAAATGGCGGTCATGCAACAATAGCCCATGTAAGTCCACCACTTGTCAGCACAGAAGAATGTGCCATACAAAATGTATCATAGAATTGATAGACAGTGCCTTTAGATATTTCCATACCATATTCTGCAAAAGTAAGCTTTGATGGATCGTAATTACGAAGCAATCGTAATGTGTGAGAGGCAGGAAGCGGACGATCAGTGGTTAAATCGATGGCTGTTTGTGGACAAAGCCACATTTCATGTGAGTGGCCGAGTCAGCAAGTTTAACTGGATTATTTGTGGAACCGAGAACCCACACATCTCATATGACACATTTCACATATTATACTACACACTAAGCACGCTGTTGTGGTGTTATCACCATTTTGTCTCTTATGCACGTTTGTGCTGTCATGCCACGCGGATGAAGTCTGAAACATCACTCATTGTAAAATTTCAACAAACTTACAGAGATGCTTTTCTGGCATCTCAAACGGTTCACTCTTCCACCTAAAAATTCTATATCGAGATATAGCACCGTCACCAAGTAGCTCCTCAAGTAAGTATTTGGTCACAATTATTTTGTTTCCGTGAGTAGGAAAAGAGTATGGAAACTAAACGCCAACATATAGTGAGCCGCTTTATAAATATTTGAATATCGATTCAGCCTCCTGTTTCCCCCTGGTAGCTTGAAGAATTTATTTTGTTGTAGGAGTTGTATTGCAGTTCAACTGTTGCGGAGCCGAACTTGAAGTAGTTGCAACCGCTACTTACTATACGTAGTAGAGAAAGTAAAAATAATGGAAATATTGAATGCTCTGTGATCTATCCACAGATAATGAAAGCAAGTAGGCTGTACGGCACCCTAATACCATCTACCTGGAAGCACAGGTACACTTGCTGTGCGCTAAAGTCGGTTTGGACACTTGTCAAAACTGGCATCTGCCGTCACAGAAGCAGAGGTACAATTGCTATGCATATGCCTCTGTGGACATGTAACGAAGCAAGATGGTATGGTGTAGGGATGAGACCTAGAGGTTAACTGTCCGTTACACACCGACCCACGAGGTATCTGCTATCAGATCCGTCGCGATATAACTACTAGTTAAAGCGACGTAAAATTAAGAGAGAATAAATATGTAATGTAGCTATTTCCCTAAAGCTTTTTCTTGATTAGAATAAAGTAGATAGAAAAATGAGCTTTTGTAAGAGCACATGAAGAAAAATAAAGTGTAGAGAAAGTCGTATGAATGTAACACAGAATTTTTAGGCAAAAACAGGGTTGTTCAAAAATCAACTGGCTGAAGTGGAAGAGGTTTTAAAACTAACACGAGCTTGAGTGCAAGCACTACAGCTTATATAGCAGATTTGGCCATGGTAGTTTACCCAAAAGTACTGTACTGCATAATTACCTACCAGCTGCAATGGTGGGGAACAGTGGCTCCATGCTAGGTGTGCGGATTTTCTCAGCACTAATTACTACACTCGGTCATTAACATGTATACCTAGGGCTGCATTGGTCATCACTATCATTCACGAGCGGGGTACATGCACGAGGTGGCAATCAATTTCTTGGATGTGACTTTCATTAACTATAGGCATTAGCATCCACACACCATTATACCAGGCACCATTCATCACACTCTCCTGACACCTGTCAACTATATCAGCTGTGTGCCACAGTTTCCAACTATGGAGATTACGACCATCCCCGTCTTCATAGCGTTAATACAGTTTGCAAGTGGCAGGGTGATTCTGTGAGAATAGCACGTGACATTCTCTACTCTGACATATCCGTTTTAAAATACGGCTGGTCACCTGCAAAACAGAGTCCATTAAACCGGCGATGTGTCTTCCCCAGCTTGTAGCATCACAAACAGCCATTCCAGATACACTGGAGATTTCACTGGCAGTTACTCTTCACAAGTAATAGGTATACAACACTCTAAATTGAAGCATTTTTAACACTTAAATGATTTAAGTCAAATTATATAATATAATTCAATAACAGCCCGCCTTAAAGCAATATATGTATGTAACAATATATGAAAACTGTATATTACAGTCATTGTATATGTTTATATTATTGTATACATATGTAATAATGTTATGTGAATGTATTACGTAATTTAATAATGTAGGAACTATGAGAATAATAGGTTAAAGATTGCTAACAATGAGGTAACCTTGAGGCAATAATGAATTAGAAATGTAATAATGCTACTAGTCATTCTTGGAGCAACAAAAATGTAATTTTCGAGACAGTTTATTAAATAGCTAATCAACAACCATAAAAAGCTTAAGTTAAACAAAAGTATTCTTTGGAGTAGGATTAGCCAATCAGAAACTAAAATGGAACAAAATTTACAAATTCAGAAGTCAGTTGCTTGTAGACACTGTTCCTAACCGGACGCTAGGTGCGTCCTCGAGAAATTTAATACGTATTTTGTGTGAGACAAAAATAGTTTACGTGTTAAAAAGTGCAAGTAATTAATAAAAAGCAAATCTCACAACTCTCTCTCTCTCTCTCTCTCTATATATATATATATATACATGTATAAGTATATCAGTGAAGGTTATTTAAATCGTGTCAAGCATTAATAAAAGGAGTGAAGTAAAATTATAATCTGCGCAAGCCTACATTCTTCAGGCGCACCACTAGCTGCTAAGACATTCATGTCTCTAAAAAAAATATAAATACTAACGCAGCCGTGGCAAACATAAATATATAATATTTAAAGAAACAGTCAAAATTGCAAAATTAATATTTTTTTAAACATATGGGGCAACACCGGAAAGTACATTTGGGGCGAAGGCTACCGGAAACTTTTTACCATACGTACGGTTGCAACTACTTCAAGTTCGGCTCCCCAACAGTCAAAATATAATACAGCTTCTTTAAACTGGCTTTCCATACGTAGCAGCAACAAACCTTTTTCAAATTGGCTCCCAAAGCGTGGGGAAAATAACGAAACAAACTACTTCTTCAATTAAAAGTCGTATAATGCCAATGTTAAATCTGTTAAATCTTGACCCATTATCTCGGAAACTGTTATAATATAAGACTGACATTTTTACATGATATAGATAAAATAAATAAATTGAGTTTTATTTATGGACGCTCTTTAACTGCTGTGGTTCTTAGCGTCCCATTCTATATTGTGAATGACCTGTATGCATATATATCATGATCGTCCTCCATGGTCTAGGGGCACCATGTTTCTCTAGTTACCGAGGTCGCGGAGGGCGTTGGATTTTTTCGGACGTAAAAATCCTTAGCATTGCTTCCTTCGGAAGGATAGTAAACCCAATGATCCCGTAGATTTACGGCATGCAAAAGAACCTCAAGTCTGATAAAGATTACTGGTCTTTCACGCCAATATACAATGGGACGCTAAGGACCATAGTAGTTAAACAGCGTCCATAAATAAAACTGAATTTCAATTTCATTGTTTACAAAACAAACAAATACCCGTCCCTAAGCCACTAACCCTCTTCCTCCCACCCTTGACCCTCTTCCTTTCACTCTGTTCTGAACTGCATAACCTTCTGTAAAAATGTACCAATTGTTTCCCTTCACCCCTCCCAACCAGCAAGGTCCACCATGTTTGTAACATGTTGTTCTATACCCTATTCTGTTTTTAGTTTCGACAGGACATTAGGCCGTTTGCTAATGGTCATTTTAAATGGTTGAAGCTTTAATTCTCTTTGAGAGCAAAAGCCATACTATGTAACTGAAGCTATAGGTTCAAAGTATTTGTGAACATAAAAATTACTTTTTGAGTCACCGTTTAAGCTCCCCTTAATTCAAAACAGCACATTACCTGCACTGGATACTGTATTCAAAGTAATTTGATTTATTATTATCGTTTTATGTGAAACGAAACATTTAAAACTTTTAAGAGTTGAAAAGTTATCCTGTATGCAACATTGGTTTGACATCATGTACTTCAATACCAGTAGTAGCTTTCTAGATGCGCTCACTAAAGGGCTCTTGTTTTCGTGCTTGCTTTTTGGCCATAATTTTTAATTTTCTTCCCGTCTCTCATGAGTTGTCATCGCTGGCACATATTCGGCCCCCCGGGTAGGGCGGGGGAGCTAGTTTCGAAACTAATTTACCGAGCTGCAGCAGCACCTTCCTCGATAAATGTTTGTGAATTATGTACATGGGGAAAAACAGAAGAGTATACTATATGAACTATAATATCAGCCTGGCTCAAGGAGGCGTTAGAAATGAAATCTATGATCCGTTTATATAGCTACAAAAAAGTAATACATGCAAATAGTTAATTACCTAAATTGAAGCCAAAAATATCTGAGGCAGTATTTTTAACACTTAAATGATTTCAGTCTAATTATATAAAACATAAATTCAATAACAGTCCGCCTTAAAGCAATATGTGTATGTAACAAAATAAAAAAAAATGTATGTAACAATCATTGTATATGTTTGTATTATTGTATCCATGTGTAATAATGTTATGTGAATATACTACGTAATTTAATAATGTAGGAGCTGTGAGAATAATAGGTTAAAAGCTGCTAACAATGAGGTAACAATGTGGTAACCTTGAGGCAATAATTCATTTGAAAGTTTAAATGCTACTAGTCATTATTGGACCAACAATAATGTAAATTTTAGACAGTTTAAAAATAGCCAATCAACAACCAGAAAAAGGTTTAGTTAAATGAAGTATTCTATTAGATTAGGATTAGCCAATTAGAGACTTGAAATACAGAAATTTACAAGTTTAGGCGGTTGAAATCAATTCAGTTGCCTGCAGACAGCGTTAGTAATCAGATCTAAAATGTGTCCTCGAGAGATTTGATACGTGTTCGTGTGAGACGAAAAATAAGTTTGCGTGTTAAAAAGCGTAATTAATTAATAAAAGAATCTCACAGCTCTCTATCAGTGAAGTGTTATTTAAATCGTGTCAAGCATTAATAAAAGGAGTGAAGTCAAATTATAATCTTTGTAAGCCTACATTCTTGTTGCACCCCAGCCCTGCCAAGACATCCATGTCTCTAACAATAAAATTGACGCAGCCGAGGCAAACATAAATATATAATATTTAAAGAAACAGTCAAATTACAAAGTTAATATTTTTTTAAACTTGGGGCAAAGGCCACCTGAAAGTACATTTGGGGCGAAGGCTACCGGAAACTGTTTACTATACGTGCGGTTGCAACTACTACAAGTTCGGCCTCCCAACAGTTGAAATATAATACAACTCCTTCAATACTTCTTCAAATTACCTTTCCATACGAGGGGCAAATAACTACAATGAATATACATCAAACTAACCTCTCACATGACTTCCTCTACTCTCGTACAAACTATTTTTACAAATGCTTATTCTCCATCTACTTCATGTTAATCAATATAAACATTTGCAAAAACTATCTTAATGCTAATTTTCCGGTAGGTGCAAAGGGAATATGGTAGGCTTTAAGCGATAGTCAAATCTTTTAAGAGCTGGTTGCTATGTGGAGCATTGCATTCTCTTTGCACGTCCAGGGCATAAAAATTAAACAAAACGAATAACGAAATCCCATTTGGGAAAAATTAAAACGATTTGAAAAGTCAAACAAATAACAAGCAATATCTCGGAAATGGTTCACTCGACAGAAAAAGTACATATGATAAAATGTGTGTTTAAACGGGATCTACATTTTTTATGTAATAAAATTTTGTCTATTTGTTACGGTTTACCAGTTGTAGCCATTAAGAATGAAGAGGACTTTTGGAGACATTCCCTGAAAATTCAAGATATACATTTTATTTGCCATAAAAGTATCTTAAACATATGATATTTTAATCAATATCGTAACAGCCATTTTTGAGAAAATCAAAATTTCCGAAAAATGTTCCATGCAAAGGGTTATCTGGGGTGGAGTATTTTCTTGAAAATCTGCGAGGAGTATGTTTGAAAGATACTGAACCTAAATACAAGTTTGGTATTTATCCAACTTTTCCTTTATGAGTTATGCTGTTCACAGACACACACACACAGATACACACCAGGACCTTTTCTAAAATGCTTTTTTTTTCGGATTCAGGGGCCTCAAAGCTTGTATTTCCGGTGAAATCTCGATATGTAATTTTTGCATGGAATGCAATACTTCCCCTAATTACTATATGTAGTAGAGAAAGTAAAAAAAAGGCTTATTTTTGCAGCTAACGCTACGGTAACAATTTATCAGAATGATTATTCCAATAGTCCTCGTGATTGTCTTTTTGTATAGAAGAAACATTTTGTGTTACATTTACACAACCTTTTCTACCTACTATACTGCAAACTATTCTTATAAGGGCTTGTTCTACTTAATATTAATCCAGGTAAACATTTGCAGAAATGGTTTTATTAAGTCTTTCGTGGTTGGTGCAAGTGGGCTTAAGCGATTGTCGCATCTTTTTAAAAAGGACCACTAGGTAACGGCATTGATATTGCGTTCTCTTTGCATGCCTACGAGAAAATAACGAAGGGCTGCTTAACACTTTTAAGTACTTGACAGTTCAAACCAATAACAAATAATATATCTGAAATGGTTAACGCCACAAATAATTTATGTAACATAAGTTGTCTACTTTAACGAGATCTACCTTTTTGTGCAGTGCATTAGGCCTATCTCTTACGTCGTCCTCCGAGGACTAGTGGTACCGTGCTAGCCTCTAGTTCCCAAGGTCGCGGGTTCAAACCCGGCGATGGATTTTTTCCGGCGTAAAAATCCTTAGCATAGCCGGTGGTCCCGTGTCGTAGATTTCGGCACGTAAAAGAACCTCAAGACTGATAAAGAGGCCCTTGAGCAAAATTACCGGTCTTTCACGCCTAATATAGAATGAGACGCTAAGAACCATAATAGTTAAAGAGCGTCCATAAATAAAATTCAATTTATTTTACCTATCTCTTACGGTGTACAACTTATAGAAATTTAATATGTAACACTCACATTACTTTCTCTAAATTTTATCGCTTATTAGAGGGTATGCAAATTATTCTTACGAAGCTTTATTTTTCTATATTTTTCATTTTAATTAAGATAAACCTTTCCGGAAATAACTGCATTACATATTTCGTTATAAATATAAAGCGAATAGCGACAGTCAAATGTTTTAGAACTGGACGCTATATGCTAGCCTTAAAATTTATACTCTCTCCACGAATTGCAAAAAACAGCTGAAAATCGACGGGACATCAAAAGAATGGCTAAGTATTGATCAATTCAAACCATTAATAACGGATATCTCATGGCTGGTGCCACAAGAAAGTTATTTGAAATACTTTGTTTTAAAGTGATCTACAGCTTTTGTGAAATACTTTTCCTCTATCACAACGTTTACCAGTTACACAATATTATACAAAATTCCTTCTGAATGAATTTTTTAATTTTCAGAAAAGGGCTCTAACCATTTTGATTAAAGATATTAACGTAGGAAATAAAATGTATATCTTGAATTTACTGGAAATAGCTTTTGAAGTTCTCTACATTCGGAAGGAATTGTATATAATCTTGTATAACTGGTAAACCTTAAGCGGTAGGCGAAAACGTGCTATACAAAAAATGTAGATCTCTTTAAAACGCACAATTTATATCAAATAAATTTTTTGTGGCATCAGCCATTTCCGACATATCGGTTATTAATGGCGAATTGTTCAATACTAAGCTATTCTTTTACTGCTGTTCTTTTTCAGTTGTTTCTCGCGATATTATGGAAAGGGTGATGATTTTTAAGGCCAGCATATAGCGGTGTTCCCCTTACTATCGGTGCTCCCTTTGTATTTATAACGTAATGTGTAATGCAGCCATTTCCAGTAAGGTTTATCTCGATTAAAACTAAGTAGAATAGGAAAATAAACCTTCGAAAGGATAATTTGTATACCCACTAGGAAGCAATAGAGGGTAGAGAAAGTCAAGTGAATGTAACGCTTCAGATTTTTACTTTCTCTACTACGTATAGTAAGTAGGGGAAGTATTGCATTCCGCCCAAAAATTCGATACCGAGATTTCGCCGGAAATACATGTTTTGAGACCTCCTGAATCCAAAAAAAGCATTTTTGGAAACATGTCCGTGTGTGTGTGTGTGTGTGTTTGTGTCTGTGTGTGTGTCTGTGAACAGCATAACTCAAAAACGAACCGTCGGATAAGCACCAAACTTGGTATTTCGGTTCAGTATCTTCCAGAGATGCGACACGAAGGTTTTCAAGAAAATCCCCCCACCCCAGACTACCCTTTACATGGAAGATTTTTCGAAAATTTTAATTTTCTCAAAAATGGCTCTAACGATTTTGATGAAAATATACGTTTAAGATAATGTCATGAGAAATGAAATGTATATCTCGAATTTTCTGGGAATGTCTCCAAAAGTATTCTTCATTGTGAACGACTTTTGCATAACTGGTAAACCATAAGAGATAGACAAAATTTTACTACACAAAGAATGTAGATCGCGTTAAAATACACAACTTATGTCATATACATTTCTTTTGTTGAGTGAACCGTTTTCGAGATATTGCTTGTTATTTCCTTAAATTTTCCAATACTTATACTTTTTCTCAAAAGCGTTATTCATTTTTACTTTCTATACTACGTATAGTAAGTAGGGGAAGTATTGCATTCCACCCAAAAATTCGATACCGAGATTTCACCGGAAATACATGTTTTGAGACCTCCTGAATCCAAAAAAAGCATTTTTGGAAACATGTCCGTGTGTGTGTCTGTCTGTGTGTCTGTGAACAGCATAACTCAAAAACGAAGAGTCGGATAAACACCAACCTTGGTATTTAGGTTCAGTATCTTCCAGAGATGCGACACGAAGGTTTTCAAAAAAATCCCCCCACCCCAGACTACCCTTTACATGGAACATTTTTCGAAAATTTTAATTTTCTCAAAAACGGCTCTAACGATTTTGATTAAAATATCATATGTTTAAGATATTGTCATGACAAATAAAATGTATATCTCGAATTTTCTGGGAATGTCTCCAAAAGTATTCTTCGTTATGAACGACTTTTTCATAACTGGTAAACCATAAGAGATAGACAAAATTTTACTACACAAAAAATGTAGATCGCGTTAAAATACACAATTTATGTCATATACATTTCTTTTGTTGAGTGAACCGTTTGCGAGATATTGCTTGTTATTCCCTTAAATTTTCCAATACTTATACTTTTTCTCAAATTCGTTATTCATTTTTTTATGTCCTGGACTTGCAAAGAGAATGGAATGCGCCGCATAGCAACCAGCGTTAAAATATTTGACTATCGCTTAAAACCTACCATATTCCCCTTGCATCTACAAGAAAATTAGCAATAAGATTGACATCTCGATATCTCCATTAACATGAAGCATATGGAGAATAAGCGTTTGTAAAAATAGTTTGTACAAGAGTAGAGAAAGTCATGTGAGTGTAACACATCAGATTTTTACTTTCTCTACTACGTATAGTAAGTAGGGGAAGTATTGCATTCCACCCAAAAATTCGATACCAAGATTTCACCGGAAATACATGTTTTGAGACCTCCTGAATCCAAAAAATCTGATGTGTTACACTCACATGACTTTCTCTACTCTTGTACAATCTAATTTTACAAACGCCTATTCTCCATATGCTTCATGTTAAACGAGATATCGAGATGTCAAACTTATTGCTAATTTTCTTGTAGATGCAAGGAAAATATGGTAGCTTTTAAGCGATAGTCAAATATTTTAACGCTGGTTGCTATGTGGCGCATTCCATTCTCTTTGCATGTCCAGGACATAAAAAAAATGAATAACGAATTTGAGAAAAAGTATAAGTATTGGAAAATTTAAGGAAATAACAAGCAATATCTCGAAAACGGTTCACTCAACAAAAGAAATGTATATGACATAAGTTGTGTATTTTAACGAGATCTACATTTTTTGTGTAGTAAAATTTTGTGTATCTCTTATGGTTTACCAGTTATGCAAAAGTCGTTCACAATGAAGAATACTTTTGGAGACATTCCCAGAAAATTGGAGATATACATTTCATTTCTCATGACATTATCTTAAACATATGATATTTTGATCAAAATCGTTAGAGCCATTTTTGAGAAAATTAAAATTTTCGAAAACTCTTCCATGTAAAGGGTAGTCTGGGGTGGGGGGATTTTCTTGAAAACCTTCGTGTCGCATCTCTGGAAGATACTGAACCTAAATACCAAGTTTGGTGTTTATCCGACTGTTCGTTTTTGAGTTATGCTGTTCACAGACACACACACACACAGACACACACACAGACACACACACACACACGGACATGTTTCCAAAAATGCTTTTTTTGGATTCAGGAGGTCTCAAAACATGTATTTCCGGTGAAATCTCGGTATCGAATTTTTGGGCGGAATGCAATACTTCCCCTACTTACTATACGTAGTAGAGAAAGTAAAAAAGCATTTTTGCAAACATGTCCGTGTGTGTGTCTGTGTGTGTGTGTATCTGTGTGTGTGTGTGTATCTGTGTGTGTGTGTGTGTGTGTGTGTCTGTGTGTGTGTCTGTGAACAGCATAACTCAAAAACGAACAGTCGGATAAACACCAAACTTGGTATTTAGGTTCAGTATCTTCCAGAGATGCGACACGAAGGTTTTCAAGAAAATGCCCCCACCCCAGACTACCCTTTACATGGAACATTTTTCGAAAATTTTAATTTTCTCAAAAATGGCTCTAACGATTTTGATTAAAATATCATATGTTTAAGATAATGTCATGAGAAATGAAATGTATATCTCGAATTTTCTGGGAATGTCTCCAAAAGTATTCTTCATTGTGAACGACTTTTGCATAACTGGTAAACCATACGAGATAGACAAAATTTTACTACACAAAAAATGTAGATCTCGTTAAAATACACAACTTATGTCATATACATTTCTTTTGTTGAGTGAACCGTTTTCGAGATATTGCTTGTTATTTCCTTAAATTTTCCAATACTTATACTTTTTCTCAAATTCGTTATTCATTTTTTTTATGTCCTGGACTTGCAAAGAGAATGGAATGCGCCGCAAAGCAACCAGCGTTAAAATATTTGATTATCGCTTAAAAGCTACCATATTCCCCTTGCATCTACAAGAAAATTAGCAATAAGATTGACATCTCGATTAACATAAAGCATATGGAGAATAGGCGTTTGTAAAAATAGATTGTACAAGAGTAGAGAAAGTCATGTGAGTGTAACACATCAGACTTTTTTTATGTCCTGGACATGCAAAGAGAATGGAATGCGCCACATAGCAACCAGCGTTAAAATATTTGACTATCGCTTAAAAGCTACCATATTTCCCTTGCATCTACAAGAAAATTAGCAATAAGATTGACATCTCGATATCTCCATTAACATAAAGCATATGGAGAATAGGCGTTTGTAAAATTAGATTGTACAAGAGTAGAGAAAGTCATGTGAGTGTAACACATCAGATTTGTTTTTCTAACTACTGCTATGCCACTTTGAATGCACAATTGCGTCACTGAATTTCTTTAAAAAAAATTCCTAAAACGCAGATTTTTTTCTGCGTGTTTCAATAACTATGTTATACACTGCCCATAGAAAATTCTCGGTTCATGAAATGAACGTTTTGAAGCGTATATGGCTACAGCTGCTGACTCTGACCTAATGATTATGTTCTGTGTTGAAACAGAAAAAAAGAAGAAATAACATCGATTTGTGCCGCACACGGGCACCAGGAGGCGTTAAATTGGCTTCATGCTGTTGATAATCTGTAATTAGATAGAGCAAACAGTGGCATTGTTTTGTTTTGAAATATACTGCAATAAACTAAGCCGCAGGTAGCCAAGCCTTGATCCTCAATAGTAAAATATTTGCTCTATTAATGGCCACGTTGCGGAAGAAAAGTTGGATAATGTGCCACGCCTCCTGCAGGCTGTTAATCGCGTGCAGCACGTACTTCATTTGTTTTGGACTTCATCTGTTGGTCATGCGGGTGTATTGCGGTTTAGTAGGTATGTCAGCTTCATTTTAGCACGTAGACGGCTTGAGGGGAGAAAATTGCCAAAGTTACATTTCTTTTTTAAATTTTGTGGACTCTTAATGAAATTTCCTCCTTAAGGGTAACTATTTGTGAATTTTCAAAACTCAAGTTACTCTACTAAGCTTTTTAAATTTCTTACATCTTATTTCTGTATAAAGAACTGTTAATACAAAGCCTGGTACATATGTATTAAGTCGATCTTGCATTGTGCATTTTAAAACACAAATTTAACTGTTTTTACTTTCTCTACTACGTATAGTGAGTAGGGGAAGTATTGCATTCCACACGAAAATTTAATACCGATATTTCACCGGAAATACATGTTTTGAGGTACCCTAAATCCAAATATATTGCAAGAAACAACTAAATATTGACAAGACATTAATTCCAACCTTTAATAACGGATATCCCAGAAATTGCTTATGCAACAAAGAAAAGAATATTTGAAATAAATCGTGTGTTTTAAAGAGATTACAATTTTTGTATAGTATATTTTTGTTTATCGCTTAACGTTTACCAGATTATACAAAATTCCTAGAGGGCTTTACAGCTATTCCTAGAAAATTCAAGATAAACATTTTTTGTCATGTAAATACCTGTAATAATTGGTATTTTAATCAAAATCGTTAGAATCATTTTTTGGAAATCAAAATTTTCGAAAAAATCTTCCATTCTAAAGTGTAGTCAGGGTGAGGGGATTTTCTTGAAAATCTTCGTGTCGCACCCTTAGAAGATATTGAACTTAAATACTAAATTTGGTACTTATCCGACTTTTCGTTTTTATATTATGCTTCCACAAACACAGACAGACAGATACACACATAGTTTTTTTATGGACGCTCTTTAACTGCTGTGGTCCTTAGTGTCCCATTCTATATTGTACGTGAAATATCCGTAATTTTGCTCAGAGGCCCCTTTATCAGGCTTGAGGTTCTTTTACGTGCCGTAAATCTACGACACGGGACCACCGGCTTTACTTCTCTTCCGAAGGAATCCATGCTAAGGATTTTTACACCCGAACAAATTCATCGCCCTCCGCCGGGTCTGAACCCGCGATCTTGGGAACTAGAGGTAAGCATGGTAACCAATACATCACGGAGGACGACACATACACACAGACCTTTTGGGTGAAATGCAATGCCTTCTCTACCTGCTATTTAGGTAGTAGAAAATGCAAAAATGTACAGTTCAGCAAACAATAACGCCATCGGTTGTTCAAGTAAATGGCGTTACGTTATAGGAGTATTTTAGCCACCCCTACTAGGGATGGGTGCTTCCTTGTTAGTAAAAACGAGGAATACTGAACAAAGACGCCGCAAGGAACCTTCTGAAGGAATTCATCTCTAAGAAAAACACGGTAATCCAGCCTTAATAAGCGCCAGAGGGATATTCAGGCTTCCTAAACAAGCTGAAATTGGAGCAAGGTGGTAACAAGTTATATTATAAAAGTGTTATTCAAACTGAAATTAACCGAGATAGGAGCTAACTAATTGAGGTGGGAAGGCGGCGCTTTTAGATTAATAAGAGGGGAGAGAGCACCATCGTCGCCGTCGTCGTCCTTTAATTCAAGTTGAGAAGAGATGGCAGCACTGTTGACATTTCAGGAGTCGTCTAGTGCAATAGTGCCCGTGGGGACAATCTTCCTGAACCCGAAGGTCGGTCGTGGCGCGTGAACGCAATACTCAAATAGAAAAGCCAACTGTTGGTCCTTTCCCCTGTCGGCTTGACTGAATCAAATTCGATTTTCATGGCCAATTTAGTGACACGAGATCGGAGTTACAAGTAGCTTCTTTCGGCTAGTTTCTTCTTAACGTGTTTTGACCGTAATAAATTAAAACCTTTAGTTTATTTGTTGGGCGGTTTTTGTTTTTACAAGTACAACAGTGCAGTGTTTGTAATAGACTTATTTATTTTTCATTTGTATAGCTGCCTTTAACTTTAATGGTCACACCAGGGGGTTAGACTTCAGAAACAGCTACTGGTGCTCTAACTAGTGGAACTGTACATATTGCTTTCTCTACCATGTACGAGGGCACTATTTATATTTTGAGCGTAATAATTAAAACCAAGTAATTTCTGATTGAAAACTGCTTTATTGTTTTTCAAAATATTCTCCTTTATGACCAATACACTTTTGCATCCGTTTGAACCATTTGTCAAGCATTTATTCCAGTCTTCTTGACACACCTCCAAAACTTGGTTTTTGAAGACATCAACGGCGTCTTCTGCCAACGACAATCGTTGCCAACGCAATTTATTCTTGATGCTCGGGAACAAAAAGAAGTCACTGGGTGCCAAATCAGGACTGTATGGCGGATGAGCCATCAATTGGATTTTCTGAGCCTTCAAATACTCTGTTGTTAGACGAGATGTGTGTGCGCTCGCATTGTCTTGATGAAGAACGATCCTACGGTTCTTGTTGGTTTTCCTAACTTCACCGAAGACTTCCGGCAAACAAATGGCTGTGTACTATTCGGCATTGACCGTTTTACGTTCCTCTAAAGGCACTGTTGCCACATGGTCAGTTTTGCTGTAAAAGCAGGCGACCATTTGCTTCGAAGTGCTTCGAGTGCGAACAACTTTTGTTGGATTTGCTTCATCTTGAAACACCCATACAGTCGACTGCTGTTTACGTTCCGGCTCATACGCATAGATCCATGATTCGTCACTTGTTACAATCTTATATACGTCTTTTGAGGCACCGCCATTGTATTTCTTAGGCATTTTTGTACACCAATCGACACGAGCAGCTTTTTGAGATTGCGTCAAATTATGTGGGATCCAACGAGAGCAAACCTTTTTCACGGCTAAATAATCATCAATATTTTATATAATGCCTAGGTTTGCCTCAATCTCACAATGTGCCGTATGATGATCTTTCATTATTAGTTTTTCCACAGCATCAATGTTTTCTGGCACAACTGATTTTGGAGACCTTCAAGAACTTCATCACTGAGCGAACGCGGCCACGATTAAATTAGTTATACCAGCGTTTCACAGTTGCAAAGGATGGAGCTTCGTCGCCAAATGTGGAATTTAGTTGATCGGTGCACTCTTGTCTTGATAATCCACGTCGAAAGTCGTAATAAATCATTCTACGATCATTTTCACGAGTTAATTCCATGTTTTTGCTAACACACGATTTTCAAGTTAAAACAAACAAAACAAATACGCTCTATTGACAAAATATTTCAAGTAGATTATGGTCAAAAATTCCAAACTTTCCATTGGAAACGTCAGATGGCATTCACAACGTTCAAGTTTGCCAAGGCTCAAAATATAAATAGTGCCCCTCGTACAAAGAGCGCCAAAGAAAATCTCACTACACCTCGCGTCTGTCACATTATTTATCATTGTATGTGGCCTTGCAAAGCCATGGCCCTTTCATTGGTTGCTTTAGGCCACGGTACAAGGGTGCACCAGTCTTTCTGCTAAATGGTTATGTAGCGGGAAATCGTCGGTCCTTGTGTTGATGCTATCTGCTGCAGTGTTGTTCCTCGGCTATGGATGCTAGTCGGCTGTTGAGATTTCCATTCTTAACTTTTCCCTATATAAATCTAACTCTTTGTTTACAGCGTTGTCGTGGTGAGGCGAATTAAAAAATATACTTAATTTCCCTTACTACGTGTAGTTTATTAACAATTTAAATATTTATGGGCGGCTAGCTTTTCCCATTATTCTAATCCCACCACTTTATATAAGTCAGGAGCCTACCTATCTGCACACGCACTCCCACCCATACGCACATGCACGTGCATCTGTCGCTAAGAGCGTAGCACTTCGTACCGACGAAATTTCTAGAAGATAAGATAGTGGGTTCTGGGACCTTGTTTGCCCTTATATACCTGAGCCTAGTGACGCTCACCTCTGCTTTTCAAAATGTAACAACGTTTCTAATTGGTCCTCAGTCCGCGTTACCTTAGCATGTAGGAGGATATGTTACTCCAAATTCGTGCGCTTAAGCGTCACCCTTGCGCGTTGTGAAGCGGGTTCAATATCTCCGTCTGTTTCTTTTCTCTATCTGTGTCTTTCTATTTCTCCCGAACGTTACCGGTTCCCTGCTCGTTGGCTTGGTGAAAGGTGTGCTCTACTTAGCAAAAATGTTTTACTTGGAATTTTGCTAGCTCGTCCGTTTCTTACAATTTGCTCCGTACAAGTGTTGGATGTTGAATATTTTAACATGTTTCTTGGTGACATATTATTACTGTACAATGCTTATATATGTATGGTATTTCCCCTTTCATATGTACAATTCTAATACATTTACAGTATACCCTTTCAGTTATATCAATAGCTAGAACAAAGGTTACAAAATGGCGTAGAAACGAAATATATGTTTACGCTCTCGATCATATTGACTAAAAGAGAAAGACGTAGAGTGAGTGCATTCAGTTTGTCATACAGACCTCTTATCGTGATTGGTAGCCCATACCTTATCGGCTAGTGCAGAGCACTAAAGCTAAGGGGAAAACTTGATGAGCGCCATGGTTAGCGAAATGTGGAATGCGTAGTGTGAGAAGATTTTCAGGGGGTACAAATTAAAGCTCTAATGTTATTCATTAAATAGATAGCAAGGCAGCACTTTATAAGAAAAAATAAACAGAACTGTATTCGCACAGTGATATCAATGCTTGTTGCTGCATAGAAGCAAACACAACTGAATAAAAAATAAATAAAGCGGCATGTTTTCCCTCTAATTCAAACTATAGTTAGTTAATATACCTTTACTAACATATTGCTGGTCATAGGAATACAACAGGTTTATACACAAAAAATAACCCAATTTTGTTGCCATAATATATGTCATATTCGGTAAACCATATACATATTTATCTATAGTTTCTGCACATGATCAGTCAGTTACAACAATAATAAACGAATAACTTCATCTGCGGATGTTTTACGGGAAGTGCCCATTTTCTGACGAGTACGTAGACCGTCTTCCCCACTTTCCTCGAATATTTTATACAGTAATTTACTATAAAACACTTTTATGCACTGCCGTTGCAATTGCTGTAACAGTTTGACCAGCCTCCCACATACCCACCATACGTCCACGAGTAATTTAGCTAGTATACGGTATAACTGGTTCTGAGACAATAACCATGTTTTGGTTTTAGTAACTCTAGGAGAAGCAAAGGCATCAACCTTCCCTCTTTTGCCCCTTATTGCTGTGTTATCAAGCCACCACGCTCTGCGATTGGTAAGGTGAAGGACACGCCTCAAAAGACCCCAGAAAACGATACAAAATCCGTCGAAGATTTTCTTTGGCATTCTGTGTACGTAGTAGGTAGAAAAGATAGGTGTTGCATTCCAACCAAACATTCGATACCAAAATTTCAATGGCAATTTCACAAGTTTTGAGGCCCCTGAATAAAAGAGCATTTTAGAAAAACGTCCCTGCGTGTGTCTGTGAATAGAGTAGGTGTCTCAAAACCAAAATATCCAATAAATACAAAACTTAGTATTTGTGTTCAGTACCTTCCAAAATGCAACACGAAGATTTTCAAGAAAATTCTCCATCCCAAACTACCCTTTGCACGGAACATTTTTCGAAATTTTTATTTTCTAAACAATGGCTGTAATATTTTTACTTTCTCTACTACGTATAGTAAGTAGGGGAAGTATTGTATTCCACCCAAAAATTTGATACCGAGATTTCACCGGAAATACATGTGTTGAGACCCCCTGAATCCAAAACAGCATTTTTAGAAACATGTCCGTGTGTGTGTCTGTGAACAGCATAACTCAGAAACGAACAGTTTTAAATTTGGTTCTTTGTCCTCCGGCTAGCTATTATAACTCAGTCGAATACGTGTCTCTAAGCAGGGTGTGTAAACGGAAAGGAGTTGTTACTAAAAGATAACACGGATAAAAAAAAATCTGAATCTAGAATTTTTATTGCCGTCACGCTTAATTAATAATCGGCGTATTTAATTATTATACACGCCTGACTGAAACTGTGATATTTCTGAATGTAACTACAGTCCTTTTAGTTGCCGCGCACCACTTACTTCGCGTACTTTACATTTTTGTAATTAACCCTGCGACGTGCACCTCGTGAGAGATTCTTCAAAACTGTGCGACACTTGCTTAAGGCTCGAGAATATATACTCCTTCAGCTCGAATTGCCTAAACATTATAATATAGTTGCTGTTGGTTACCAAATTGCGTCCACTTTAGCGTCTGTTTTGGTCAACCAATCACTACTACTAACATATTTACTCTAGGGAAGATGTTCCTTCCATTTCTAAAAAAAATCTGATGTGTTACACTCACATGACTTTCTCTACTCTTGTACAAACTATTTTTACAAACGCTTATTCTCCATCTACTGCATATTAATCGAGATAAACATTTGCAGACTCTATCTTATTGCTAATTTTCTTGTAGATGTAAGGGGAATATATATTTACAAGGGCAGTATCGAAATACAGTAGCCTTTAAGCACATACATATCTCTTAATAGCTGGTTGCTAGGTGCAGCACTATTCCCTTTTCCACAGATTAATACTCTTTGTATATCCAAGACAAAAAAATGAATAACGACTTCCCATTTGAGAAAATAAGTATGGAAAAAATTAAGGGAATAACAAGCAATATCTCGAAAATGGTTCACTCAACAACAAAAATGTATATGACATAAATTGTGTATTTTAACGCGATCTACATCTTTTGTATAGTAAAATTTTGTCTATCGCTTATGGTTTATCAGTTTACCAAAAGTCGTTCACAATGAAGAATACTTTTGGAAACATTCCCAAAAAATTCAAGATATACATTTCATTTGTCATGAAAATACCTTAAACATATGATATTTTAATCAAAATGGATAAGAGCCATTTTTAAGAAAATTAAAATATTTGAAAAATGTTCTTCGTGTCGCATCTCTGGAAGATACTGAACCTAAATACCGATGTTTACCCGACTGTTCGTTTCTGAGTTATGCTGTACACAGACACACACACGGACATGTTTCCAAAAATTCTTTTTTTGGATTCAGGGGATCTCAAAACATGTATTTCCGGTGAAATCTCGGTATCGAATTTATGGGGTGGAATACAATACTTCCCCTCTTACTATACGTAGTAGAGAAAGTAAAAAGACAGGCTAACCTGACGTCATTTGTTTGTCCCTTCTTAGTGATAAACAACTCACCCCCTCGGTTTATTGTTACCCACTTCCATTGTTAGTTTCAGTTAGCCGGTGCAAACTTATTTCCTAACAATGCCTATGGCTAACAAACATCTAAAATCATGTACATACAATAATATTAATTTACACTACAATCACTCTGGCATTCACAGCATGTTATGATATAAAATACTGCCTCAGTTTTCATATCTGATTCTACTTAGGGCTTATACACGGCTGGTGTGAAAGAACAATTATAAACTAGAGTAATCAGTTCAGCTTTTAAAAAGGTTTCTCTTACACCTTGTTGCTTCTCAACACATAATTGTACCTATTATATATTTCTCTGGAATGTTCATATTTAATCACAAAGCCACGAACAATGCCTGAACCACTTTAATTTGCGCTCGCGGCGGGAGCTCGGCAAATGAAGCACTTTTCTTGGAAGCCGAGGGTGTGTAAATCGCTGTAATATGCTTCTCTGGTGAACGTGGGAAAACACACACCTAGCCTTAGGTTTACAAACATCAAAAGACATACTTTCCCTGGTATCCGTGTTTACTAAAGGAGACGGGCGAATCGATGCGCTTCTTTCTGTATTTACTCGGGGTAGCATTTTTTCTCTTCCTCCCTCTTCTTTTTTTAATCTTAGCTCTTCTTCGGCACCGTCTGAAAAAATGTCGTTCAGTTTCATCTCCTTCTTTCCTGCCCGTCGTAACTGTTGCTGTAGCCAAGCAATAAAGCACAACACATGTTGCTAACGTACTATTCTTTCCTTTGTCACAAGGGTTTATTTCTTGTACAAAATACTAACAGAGGAATTTAACACCGCAGTCTTGCCCGCCTCTGTGGTGTGGGGATAGCATCTGTGGCTTACATTCAAGAGTTCCAGGGTTCTAATCTCGATTAGGGTAAATTAACCTACGGGTTTTTTCTGGGGTTTTCCCTTACACTGAGAAGATGAATTTCAGATGACTCTAAGCTGCATGGACCCCGGACTCGTTTGAGCATCGCCTACCCGGGTAAAGCACGCTAATAAATCATCAAAGCCAGAAAGGAAATATCACATCCTGATGGTTAAATGGTCCTTTATGACCAAACGGGGAAGTATTGCATTCCATGCAAAAATTCTATATCGATATTTAACTTTAAACATCAATTTTAAGCACCCTGAATAATAATAATAATAATAATAATAATAATAATAATAATTTACAAAAAGTATCTCTCCGTGTGTGTGTACGTATGTACAGCATAACTCTAAATTGAAAATTCCGGAAAGGCGGTTAAATGCCAGACTTGATATTCAAGTTTATTTACCTTCCAAAGATGCGACACAAAGATTGTAAGTGTGGGCAAAATGAGTTTTGGGTTCAAAAACTGCATTTGTTTTAAATTTATTTTCTGGTGTTTTGAATCTCCTCTTTAAAATTTATTAACATATTATAACTGTCACTGCATTATCGTGAAGTTGAACGTTTGCTTTAAATTTGTTTATTTATTTAGCTCTATATATGTACGCCAATTTGAAGTAGTTATTGTCTTTACGTTGTTGCTGCTACATATGGAAAGTCAGTTTGAAAACGATGGTTTGTTACGTTATTTGCACCACGCTTTGGGCGTCAATTTGAAGAAGTTTGTATTGTAGTTCAACTGTTGGGGAGCCGAAATTGAAGTTGGTTACAACCGCACGTATAGTAAACAATTTCCAGTAGCCTTCGCTCCAAAGGTGCTATCAGGTGCCTTTGCTCCAAGTTTAAAAAAAAATTAACTTTGTAATTTGACTGTTTCTTTAAATATTATATATTTATGTTTGCCTAGGCTGCGTCAGTATTATTATTAGAGACGCGTTTTTCTTAGCAGGGTTATGATGTGACTAAGAATGTAGGCTTACACAGATTATAATTTACTTCACTCCTTTTATTAATGCTTGATACGATTTAAATAACACTTCACTGATATAGAGAGACAGCTGTGAGATGTTTTTATTAAATACTTGCACTTTTTAATACGTAAATTATTTTGGTCTCACACGAATACGGATTATACTTCTCGAAGATGTGTCTCGCGTCCGGTTAGGAACACTATTTGCAGGCAACTGAACTGATTTCAACCGCCTAAACTTGTAAATTTCTGTATTTCAAGTCTGTGATTGGCCAATCCTACTCCAATAGAATACCTGCATTTTACTAAAGCTTTTTCTGGTTGTTGATTGGCTATTTTTAAACTGTCACTAAAATTACATTATTGTTGCTCCAAGAATCACAAGTCTGTATAAAGAAGTCCCATTGCAAATGTTGGTGCATACATGATAAGTCGGTCCTAGTTTATACGTTTTAAAACACAAATTTAAGTTACTTTGCAAAAAGTGCTCCTTACAATGCCAGGTTTATAACTTTCAAACAGCATTTCATATTTATGTCCCTTATTCAGCTGGAAAATATGTTTGCTAAGGTATATACTTTTAAATTAATTGGCTTATATAAATTAATCTTGGATGAGCTTGTTGGCGTAACACATTTACCTCACACTAACTGCATAATATGTTTTAGTTAGCACATTTTGAGTAAACCATACCCCCAGTTTTACTCTTATAACTTAAAAATCTAATGTATTTCACTCATGTGGATACTACTCTTGTAAAAACTATTTTATAAACGCTTATTCTGCACCTACTTCATGTTAATCGAGATAAACATTTGCAGAAACTTATCTTATTGCTAATTTTCTTGTAGGTGCAAGGGGAATATGGTAGGCTTTAAGCGATAGTCAAATATTTTAAGAGCTGGTTGCTATGTGGAGTATTCCATTATCTTTGCATGTCCAGGACATAAAAAAACCAATAACGAATTCCCATTTGAGAAAATGAATTTCCCATTGAAAAATTCAAACAAATACCAAGGAATATCCCTGAAATGGTTCACTGGACAAAACAAATGTATATGACATAAATTGTGTGTTTTAACGAGATCTACATTTTATATATAGTAAAATTTTGTCTATCTCTTACGGTTTACCAGTTATGCCAGTCACTGAGAATGAAGAGGATTTTTGGGAGATTCCCAGAAAATTCAATATATACTTTCATTTGCATGAAAATATGTTAAACATGTGATATTTTAATCAAAATCGTTGCAGCCATTTTGAGGAAATTAAAATTTTCGAAAAAATGTTAAATGTAAAGGGTAGTCTGGGGTGGGGATTTTCTTGAAAATCTTTGTGTCGTATTCTTGGAAGATATTTAACTCAAATACCAAGTTTGGTATTTATCCAACTTTTCGTTTTTGAGTTGGGCTGTTCACAGACAGACACACACATGGATATGTTTCCAAAGATGCTTTATTTGGTTTCAGAGCACCTCAAAACGTGTATTTCAGGTGAAATCGCGGTATCGAATTTTTAGGTGGAATGCAATACTTCCCCTACTTCTTTACGTAGTAGAGAAAGTAAAAATTATTGTATGTAAGAGCTGAAATATTACAAGCAAGGAAAACTCACCCAAAATTTACTAATAAAAAACAGGTCTGAAATTCTACTTGTTTTTATTAAACAGTGTACATTTTTACTCAAAAAACATAAATTTATAAACTGATCTACATAATGCAGCAAATTTTACAAAACCTTTCTAGAAATTTTGGAAAAATGTGAGAAATAACAGGAAAAGTATCAAATGTGTAACTAAGCTCTTTATTGAAGGTTACTTAAATCGTCACGTAATTCTCCTATTTTTACTTCGATAACAAAAACGTTTACACGAGAATGTGCCCAGTGAATCGAACATAGTAAATTAAAACGCCTAATTTTGGTGCAAGTTTCACCGATAGTTCCCATTTGTCGCAATAATCTCTCGTGTTATCTTATTTGCTGGGCGCCTGTTATTGTTTTATTATTTTAAGATTTGGGTTCTTTGTCCTCCGGCTAGCTATTATTACTCAGTCGAGCAAATATCTTTGAGCAGGGCGTGTAAACGGAAAGGAGTTGTTAATAAAAGACAACACTGATAAAAGAATTTGTTTTCACACTTTTATTGCCGTCACACTTAATTAATAGTAATCTGTAATCTTTATACACGCCTGACTGAAAATGTTATATTTCCGAATGTAATTACTCTCGTATTAGTTGCCGCGTACTTCCCATTTTGTAACTAACTTTACGACGCGAGAGATTCATCCAAACTGAATGACAATCACCTCACGTGAGATTCCTCAAGACTGCGCGACGTGTATCTCGTGAATGATTCTGTAGAACTGCGTATTGTGTACCTCGCGAGAGATTGCTGAGAACTGCGTGATGTGTACCTCGTGAGTGATTCTGTAGAACTGCGCGATACTTGCTTTTGGCTCAAGAATTTATACTCCCTCACCCCGAAATGCCTAAACATTATAATAGGGCTGCTATTGGTTATTAAATCGCGCCAACATTAGCGTCTGTTTTGTCAGCCAATCATAATTATTAACACGTATGCTCTAGGGAAGATATTCTCTCCATTTCTAAAGAAAGGCACGCCACCCTGGCGTCATTTGTTTGTCTCTTCTTAGTGATAAACAACTCACCCTCTCGCTTCATTGATACCCATTCCTATTGTCAGTTTCAGTGAGGCCGTGTAAACTTATTTCCTAACAATGCTTATGGCTAACAAACATCTAAAATCATTGTCACACAATAATGTTAGTTTACACTACAATCACTCTGGCATTCACAGTGTTGTGGTATAAAATACTGCCTCACATTAACCCACTTTTCGTTTTCGAGACATGCTTATAGACACGCGTGCGAACGGTGTATCACCGGTGAAATCTCGGTATGGAATACAATATTTATTCTACTTAGTGAAGAAAGTAAATATGTATGTTAACGTTTGAGAATGCGGTTCATATGTTCTGCATACAAGTCCCAGTCTGTGAATCCAACTCTGACTGTAAAAGTTTCTCAAGAAACATTCTTCTCTTCAAATGTTCCCAGTGGGAATATTCGTGAAAGTATTGCCCATTCTTCATGGCAACCACCAAATGGGCAGATTCTTTCACCATTGTTATCTGTCATTTTCTCTGTCTTCCAGACTCTCAGTCTGGAGCAATTGTATAATGTTCTTCTTCCTGATTCAGTCTCAGTGATCCACATGGAGAAAAGTTTTCTCGTATCTATGTCAATTTATCGTCAGCTGAAAGCGGCCGATATATTTTTATTGTTTGATCTCTGCGTTTGCAGAGTGAAGTCACATCGATCATATTTCCACTTTTACCCAACCTCTTGAGGGTGCATTATTCTATGATGTCTTTAGGCTTTCAGGACATTACGTCAACAGCAATATGCCAAAAGACAGTTCGTCTACATTTTATCGGTCAACGATAGTGTGACTTTGGGCATTTTATCAACAGTCTTTTTACATACATGTGTATCAGTTGAGAGGAAAATTCACATAAGAACATTTCGTGAATAGTGAATACGAGTTATAGCTTGTACGTGCTTGCAATACCGAGTAAGAGGCCAGTGGAGGCCATCTGCATGGTATGCGGTACACCCGGTAATACAGGAGCAATTCCAAACAGCAGCTAAGGTTGGGCTCCTCTCTAATCATTGCAGTAGTTTAATTGTTGCCCCACTGTTGGAGAGCCAAACTTGAAGATTGCAATAGTTGCACCACTTATGGGCACCAAACTTTAAGTAGTTGTAGATCCACGTATGGTACAAAGTTTTCGGTGGCCTTCGCCCCACGTTCACCTTTCCGGTGGCTTTCGCCCCCACGTTTAAAAGTCAACTTTGTATTTTAATGTTTATTTAAATATTATATATGTATGCCTCGCCTACGTCATTAGTAATTTGTAAAGCACGCATCTCTTAGCAGGGTTGGTTTTCATTACGCATTGCGTTGTAGATATGTATACCATATATGAACAAGGTATATTTATTGGCGTCAAATAATTAAATTTACTACACAAACACTTAGTGGATGGGTCATTGACCGTACATGCATATTTAAGATACAAGTTAAAGGTGACAAAGAGAAACAAAATAAAAAATCTGATGTGTTACACACACATGACTTTCTCTACTCTTGTATAAACTATTTTTACAAACGCTTATTCTCCATATGCTTCATGTTAATCGAGATGTTAATCTTATTGCTAATTTTATTGTAGGTGCAAGGGGAATATGGTAGGCTTTAAGCGATAGTCAAATGTTTTAACAGCTGGTTGCTATGTGGAGTAATCCATTCTCTTTCTATGTTCAGGACATAAACAAAATGAATAACGAATTCCCATTTGAGAAAAATTATTGAAAAATTTAAGGGAATAACAAGCAATATCTCGAAAATGGTTCACTGAACAAAAAAAAAATTATATGACATAAATTTTGTATTTTAACGCGATTTACATTTTTGTGTAGTAAAATTTTGTCCATCTCTTATGGTTTACCAGTTATGCAAACGTCGTTCACAATGCAGAATACTTTCGGAGACATTCACAGAAAATTCTAGATATACATTTCATTTGTCATGAAAATATCTTAAACATATGATATTTTAATCAAAATCGTTAGAGCCATTTTTGGGAAAATTAAAATATTTGAAAAATCTGGGGTGGGGGGATTTTCTTGAAAACCTTCGTGTCGCATCTCTGGAAGATACTGAACCTAAATACCAAATTTGGTGTTTATCCGACTGTTCGTTTGTGAGTTATGCTGTTTACAGACACACACGGACATGTTTCCAAAAATGCTTTTTTTGGATTCAGGGGGTCTAAAAACATGTATTTCCGGTTAAATCTCGGTATCGAATTTTTGGGTGGAATACAATACTTCCCCTACTTACTATACGTAGTCGAAAAAGTAAAAATACAAATAAATTGCCTCTAAGCAAACTGATCTGGCTTCGCGCGCTTTTTCCAGGAAATTGCCTAGTTTCTCTGGTCAGCCAGTAGATCCCAACATACCAATCTCCTTCTAGCAGGAATTAAGAGTGTTTCTGTGAAGTTATTGTTCGCACAGAATGGGCAGATTCTCCTGCCAGAATCGTCAGTCATTTTCTGTGTCCACCAGCCTTCCAGTATATACCAGGGCATTCCTCATCTTTTCTTTCCTTTTAAGCTAAGCATACTACAATCTTTACCACAATTCAATTATATTTTATTTACTAGACTTAGAAGGGGTTTAATTTTAGTAGCGATACGTCCTTGTTACCTCTATACTCTCGATGGTATCGATGGTATCGAAGTATGTCTAATTGTTTCAGATTAACCTTCGATACTTTTAAATTTTCAAGTTTTGCATTATTGAAAGTTTTTGTCTTTAACTTCAGGCTAGAAAGGAAAGAAAGGAGTCGAGACTTTACGTTACTGCCTCGCACGTCCTCCCAAGTGTTGCCGGATTATAGTCCTTGATAGACCTTGTCTGCGTTTCCTGTGGGTGAATCAATGCAACATTCCATAGACTCTGGTCCCTAAATGAAAACATGCAAAACAATGCGTAATGGGGTAGAGGTACTCGTGTAATATACAGCGTTAACTGAGCTGCGAATGAAACTGAATTAGCTGACGCAATAAATCACGTTTCTGCAATAGCCTGGCTTGGTGACTCACTCTGTCATAAATTTACCTACCGCGGTGACGAGCATCTGTGAATACAACAGAAACAAATCAACTTAAGACGTGAGATAATACATCGCCTGGTAATATTTTTTCTTTCCTGACATCTGTTAGTTTGTGTTTACGTAAGTCAAACTTGAGGCAGTATTTTTTAACGCTTAAATAATTTCAGTCAAATTATGTAATATAAAATATAATAACAGCTCGCCTTAAACCAATATGTATATGTAACAATATATGAAAAGTGTATATTACAGTCATTGTAAATGTTTATATTATTGTATACATGTTCATAATGTTATGTGAATGTATTACGTAATTTAATAATGTAGAAGCTGTAAGAATAATATGTTAAAAGTTGCTAACAATGGGGTAACAATGAGGTAACTTTGAGGCAATAATGATTAAGAATGTTTAATAATGCTATTAGTCATTACTGGAGTAACAATAATGTAAATTTTGTGACAGTTTATAACATATCCAATCAACAACCAGAAAAAAGCTAAGTTAAATAAAAGCATTGTATTGGGCTAGGATTAGTCATTAGAGACTTGAAATACAAAAATTTACAAAGGCGGTAGAAATCAAGTCAATTTCTTTAGACAGGCTCATAACTGGACGCGTTGGTTGTAGACAGTGTTCCTAACCGGACGCGAGATGTGTCCTCGAGAAATTTAATACGTATTCGTGCGAGACAAAAAATAGTTTACGTGTTAAAAAAGTGCAAGTAATTAATAAAAAAATCTGACAGCTCTCTCTCTCTCTCTATCAGTGAAGTGTTATTTATATAGTGTCAAGCATTAATAAAAGGAGTGAAGTAAAAACTATACTCTGTGTAAGCCTACATTCTTCAGTCGCACCACCTCCCTGCTAAGACATTTATCTCTCTAAAAATAAATAATGACGCAGCCCAGGCAAACATAAATACATAATATTTAAAGAAACAGTAAAAATTACAAAGTTAATATTTTTTAAACATTTGGGGCAAACACCACCGGAAAGTACATTTGGGTCGAAGGCTACCGGAAACTTTTTACCATACGTGCGGTTGCAACTACTTAAAGTTGAACTACAATACAACAAACCTATCTACTTCAATCTCGGGTCACGAGCGTAGCCTACAGGTATACCGTAATCACTAATTTCCATAATATGGATAGAAAATCCTTTAAAGGAAGGTTTTCGGCACAAAATATATTTGCATAAAAAGGGAAGTTATATTATTATTATTATTATTATTATTATTATTGCCTTTAGCCTTGATTATCAATTATCAAACATGCGACACGAAGATTTTCAAGAAAATCCCCCCACCCCAGATTACCCTTTACATGGATCATTTTTCGAACATTTTAATTTTCTCAAAAATGGCTAAAACGATTTTGATTAAAATATCATATGTTTAAGATATTTTTATGACAAATGAAATGTATATCTCGAATATTCTGGGAATGTCTCCAAAAGTATTCTTCATTGTGAATGACTTTTGCATAACTGGTAAACCATAAGAGATAGACAAAATTTTACTGCACGAAAAATGTAGATCGCGTTAAAATACACAATTTATGTCATATACATTTTTTTTTTTTTGAGTTTACCATTTTCGAGATATTGCTTGTTATTCCCTTAAATTTTCCAATACTTATACTTTTCCTCAAATTTGTTATTCATTTTTTTTGTCCTGGTAATGCAAAGAGAATGGAATGCTCGACATAGCAACCAGCTCTTAAAATATTTGAATATCGCTTAAAGCTTACCAATTCCCCTTGCATCTACAAGAAAATTAGCAATAAGATTACTATGTGGTTATCTCGTTTAACATGAAGCATATGGAGAATAACCGTTTGTAAAAATAGTTTGTACAAGTGTAGAGAAAGTCATGTGAGTGCAACACATCAGATTTTTATAAAGTGAGTATTGAACATTAAGTATCAGTGCTCAAAAATCCATATCAGTATCGAGTGTATAGTTATACCGTCCCATCACTAAATTTTAGAATACTATTCTCTTGCTTTTGGACACATTTTCATATGTTTTTGTCATTTATTTCACCTCATTGCCATACCGACACCATCTCTATTCTCAAACCTCTTTCCAAATTAGCTGCCCAAAACGTATTTTGTTTGAATTCAACGAGGAATACAGTAGCTTGATATGACAGTCAAATAAAAGCGGGCCATCACATGCTGGTTTTGAAATGTCATTCTTTGCATGACCATCAGAAAAAAAAAATGAATAGCAATTAAGCACTTAAAAAGTATGAATTATTTGAAAATCCAGAACAATAAAAACGAATAGAAATTAATCGTTCTTTCACACAAGCCTTGTGTTGGGCAAAGTTGGAAAGATACAGTGCCTTCGTTTTATCCCAAAGCCACAACCGCCTTATATGTATATCGGCCCAGACAGCAGTAACCACGGCATTATGCCACTGCCCAGGAGCGGCGCGGGACGTCAGGGGTATGTTTATCAGCTGTGAGCTCTCTTAGTCGTTGCTTTGTCTTCGTGTTGTGAAGTGTTTCGACAATACGTGTGTTGTTTGTGATTTCCTTAGGAATGTTATTCTCTTAGTAGTCCAAGGAAATGCCTGCCAACAAATTCAGGCTTGAAGCGTATTTTTTATGTACGATATGTGCGTGAAAACTAAATCGTGTAGACGGCTGTGTAGACAATTTCAGCAGTAATTTCCTGGTTATCCAGTTACGGGTAGAGACACTGAAATGTTTGGTCAATAAATTTAGAAAACGGAATCTCTAAACTCTAAAAAAATAAAGTTTATAGGAACAATCCCCACACCATAGTTAAGGACAATATAAAAGCAGAAATTATGAACATTACGCAAGAAGAACTTATGCGTATGAAAGGTAATGTCATCCGACGATGTCAAGGATGCCTTCGCGCAGATGGACACCAGTTTCAACAACACTTATAACAAGGTTAGTGCTCATTACATATGTTACTAACACTCGTGAGTAAGTAACGCGGAGTTGCGGAACGAAGAACACCGCAGTGTGGTAGCCTGTGTGCGGAGCACGCATTCGCGCGATCCGCGGCCCTGGCATAAAACGAAGGCACTTTGGATTCAGACTGACAAATTCAATGTCATAGCCGGGATTTGAACCACGGATCTTCCGTTTACGTGCGGTTTCCCTAACTGAGCTACCATGGCAATATTCTGGTACAGCACCAGAAGAAATGCAAGTCAAGTTTTCTTGTCTAGTTTCATCCAATGGGATTGTGTGTAAAGGAAGGTAGGATGTTTTCTCAATGCATGAAATAACTAACCATCTTATAACAGCAAATTGGATCCAGAATAGCACTGAGAATGTTTTTCCATTCTGACATTTAATTTAGTTATCGTGAATAATTTCTGAGAAAACAGGTAATCGCAGATTACGCCATTCACAGAAACGGCTGTGAAATAAACCCTGTAATTTTGTAAAGAAATAAATCATTCGTTGAGCACACAGAATTAGCCATATTTAAAACTAGTACCAATTATTAGAGAAAAACTTTCCCTAAAATATGAGTTACTCTCTTACTACATATAGTGTAGGGATTACGATTATTTTCTGTCAAGTAGTGCAGAATTCACGTTACAAAACGGCGATGCAGTACCATTTTTACTTTCTCTTCTACGTAATTATAGTAAATAGAGAAAACTTTCCACCCAAAAATTTGATTTCGAAATTTCACCGCAAATACATGTTTTGAGACCTCTCTTTTATGTTCGAGAGGAGGAAAATAATTTTACGTACTAATCCCATCTAAGATGAGAGTGTGGGACTCCACCGTGGCGTTGAGCCGAGGCCATACCCACTAAAAAACCTCCACCGGAGAGAATTCATGGTAGGGTGAGGCAGTACCGCGCTTGCACCTGCGGATTCAAAGGAGAGGAAATGTTGGCCAGCCATAGGCTAAGGCCAAGGTGTGGAAAGGTGGCCGGACGTAACCATGACTGTAGCCCTGGTTGCGCCGTGGCGAAATTTTGGTTGTTCAATTTTGGTGTATACTTGATGGCGCCATGGCGCTACGTCTTATGATATTAGAGGTGTTGGGCGTCTCAAGCAGGTACTTGTGCGCGAGTCGTTGGATCTGAGGCAATGGCTGCATCCTTTAAACAGATATTTAAATCATGCATGTATAAGTACATAATTATACACATTTCTATTAGTAACTATTCTGCTTAACCTATATTTGTTTGCTTATTATCTTACATTAGCGCTCTAAGGTACATATATATTTAGGATTGACGTATTTATAGAATTTATTTGCTCGGCCAGGTGGCGTCGTGTCTTGTCATTTAGTTAGGAAGCTTAATTGTATTTGTTTGTAATTTTGTTTTTTGCCAACATAGCGTCGTCCTCAATGTCGTCCAAATCATTAATCATAAACATTTGCTGGGTCATATAGAAAGAAGCATTTATAGATTGGTCAGTGTATCTGTGTGTCCGAGAACACCGTAATTCAAAAACGAAAAGTCGGTCAAATACGAAACTTAGTATTTAACTTCAGGACCTTCCAAGGATATGGTACGAAGATTTTGAAGAAGAAAGAACCCATTCCAAACTCCACTTACTGTGTGACACTTTTTATTGTTTTCTCAAAAACAACTCTTAGCAATTTTGATTAAAATACCATATGTTTAAGATACTTTCATCGTAAATAAAATGTATATCTTCAATTTTCTGTGAATAGACTGTGAAGTCCTCTTCATTCCGAAGGAACTTGTATAATGGTATATAATTAGTAAACGTTAAGCGATAGACGAAAACGTACTATACAAAAATTCGATGTGTTACATTACATGACTGCCTCTACTCTCTATAGTTTATTAGTGGCTATACTAAGCATTCTTGCGAAATTTTATTTTTCTACTTCATTTTAATCCATATAAACTTTGTAGAAATTACTACATTACACGCATCGTTATAAATGCATAAGGAAATAGCGATAGTCAAATATTTAAAAGCTGAACGCTATATGCTGGCATTAAAATTGTACACTGTTTTCATGCAACCGCAAGAAACGACTGAAAATCGAGGGGCTTAAAAAGAATGATAAAGTATTGAACAAACTTAAACATTAATACGAGATATCTCGGAAATGGTTGATGTCACAAAAAGAGTTATTTGAAATAAATCGTGAACTTGTGAAAAGAAGAAAAAAATTGCTGTTTTAGCAACGCAAACTTCATTATGGAAAAGGCTAAATCAGCGAGTATTTCGCATACCTCTTCTACTACAAAAAGCTTTCTTTGTAACATATATCAGAATTTCCGTTAATTAAATGGAGGAATATGTATTTTAACAAACTGGCAACTGTTAAAGGAAGGGCTTGCGAGCTTTTCACGTAAGTTTTATTTTTCTCTCAGTCTGTATGTAGCAGAATGGAACCTTTAAGTTCCACGTCTGACTTGCAGAGAGGCACTCTGATATAAATAGGTCTCTAATAGCCAGATCACTGCATCTCTATTGTGTATCAAAGTGAAGATTCTGTATACGCTAACAAGGGCTTCGATCTCTTTCGTCAATCACATCAAAAAGGGAGTACACCGTTTGGAATACAGAAATGTGTCTGTGATTCTAATTATCTACGTTCTCAACTCCGTGATAGATGAAGTTTTAGGATTTGTAATGCGATAAGCGAGTTTTACGAGGTGTGGCAAGTAAATAACGAACTGTGTCAGAAGTGTGATTTATTGTAAAGTTACGACTAACTTCTATCCCCTTCAAGATACTCCTCTCCCCTATCTATGCAGCGCTGCATATGTGTCTTCCATTGTTCAAAGAAATGATGTAGGTCTATTGCCAGCCTCTTCAACAGACTGAAAATGTGTTCCCTTCAATGCACTTTTCACTTTTGAGAACAGATAGGGAGCCAGATCTGGAGAATACGGAGGATGTTCGAGTGCAAAAATGCGTTTATCCGCGAAAAACTGTTTCACAGATACGGCATTGTGGGCTGGCGCGTTGTCCTAATGCGTCGTCCTTCCACCTTCCACCTTTTTCTCTCCTTTTTTTGGATTAAGGAGGCCTCAAAACGTACATTTATGGTGAATCGAATTTTTGGGTGGAGTGCAATACTTTGTAGCGGTTCCTACGGATAGGCCCTCACGTCAAAGTGTCACTACGCGCCGAGAACCCCACTAAGTTGATGATGATGGACCCGTAGAGAGATAATGGATGCTGTGTTACGTACCTGTAGGTCGTCTTGATGCCCGTACTCTTGTGATGCGTCACGACGTTCTCATAGACTGGAATCTGATGATCGTATATCTGTAGTCTTGTGTGTGTTACTATGTTGTAACTATTATTTTATAATTGTGCCACGGCTGTTGTATTTTGAGTCGGACAACACTTGTGTCTTATCAGGGTTAGGTATGGAGAATGTTAAACTATTCTGTTAACTATTCCGCTTGTATTTTAGATAAATCACATGTAGATATTCACAAATCACTATTGCTTTTGACATGTTAAAATATGTATAACTGGTGGACTTTAAATGCGTAGTTTTAGCGTCTATTTAGAGACGAGCTTATACACGGCCTTCCTGCTCAAAGTTATTAAGCTTCTGTTAGCGTTCCCTTCAACCGTTTTCTTAGCGTACGTATTTGAATTATAGGTATGTATCATTGTACCTGATTGGAGCTACTATCTATTAACAGTTTATGTTATATGTTTACAGACCTCAATTGTCTTAATTATGGGTCCAAGATTCGTTACATGCTTACGTAGATGCTACTGCTTTCTCGTAATTTCTATTGCTGGTTATATAACTAACAATGACCATTTCCTTTCATATTATATTTTATATGTTATAACGTTATGTACTTGTTCTCTACCACATGTACATTATGAATATATGTGTTTTTAACATCCTCTGAATTATTATACATACAATATTAGCAAAAAATACATAACACGTAAATCTTAGAACAAAATATTAAAGAAAAAAATTATTAATGTGTTGAAGCTTAGAAGCTGTGAATTAGATATCTTATTACATTAATGAGCCATCGTATCCGTTTGTCCGTGGCTAGTACTGTATGTTGCTTCAATTTCTCCTACTTCGTAATAGAGAAAGTAAAAACGAAATGTGTGAGTAATAAAGGTTTATATGTGTCTACAAGAAGTAGATAAAAGAATATGTTTTTTTATTCTCTCTCTCTCTATTTTATTTTACGTCGCTTAAACTCCCTGGTCATATCGTGACGGATCTGTTGGTGGATAACTCTTAGAACGATATGTGAAAGACAGATAGCCTTCTAGGTCTCATCCCTATAACCACCCGCTTCGTCACATGTTACAAGGACCCTAGCGCATAGCTACAGAATCTTCTCCTTCGTGCAGATGGCATTAGGGTGCCGTACAGTCCAACCGCCGCTCCCATATAAAGGCGGACAGTTAGCCTTCCAGGTCTCATCCCTGTAACCACCTGTTTCATGCCGTGCAGATGGCATTAAAGTGCCGTCAAGTCCAACCGCCGCCCTCACACAGAAAGGCGAACAGTTAGCCTTCTAGGTCTCATCCATGTAACCTCCGGCTTCATGCCGTGCAGATGGCATTAGGGTGCCGTCCAGTCCAACCGCCACCCTCACACAGAAAGGCGAACAGTTAGCCTTCTAGGTCTCATCCCTGTAACCACCTGTTTCATGCCGTGCAGATGACACTAGGGTGCCGTCAAGTCCAACCGCCGCCCTCACACAGAAAGGCGAACAGTTAGCCTTCTAGGTCTCATCCATGTAACCTCCGGCTTCATGCCGTGCAGATGGCATTAGGGTGCCGTCCAGTCCAACCGCCACTCCCATATAAAGGCGGATAGTTAGCCTTCTAGGTCTCATCCCTGTAACCACCTGTTTCATGCCGTGCAGATGGCATTAGGGTGCCGTCAAGTCCAACCGCCGCCCTCACACAGAAAGGCGGACAGTTAGCCTTCTAGGTCTCATCCCTGTAACCTCCGGCTTCATGCCGTGCAGATGCCGTTAGGGTGCCATCTAGTCTACCTGCTTACATTGTCTGTAGATAGATGGTATAGCATTCGCTATTACCAGTTATTTTTCATTTTACCATTGTTTTAGACTTAAGGTGGAACTTTGGGTCGTGGTATGAAATATCCAATCCGATATTTACCTTGGCGACTCAGAAAAACCACGAAGAAACCTCAGACAGATTGGTGGGCCCACGGGACTTGAACCCGGGACCTCCCGAATGCGGGCCACAGACTTTTGTAAGAATAGTTTGTAGAAGATTGAGTAGAGGTGTGTCAAAGCAACACGCCATACTTCTTTCTTTCGGAAAGAGGGCGCAAGTAACGAATGTACAGTGAAATGCGGATCCAAATGTCTGTATTGTAACTCTGTCTCTACGCCACGAGTACATTATGAAAAGTGTAAAAACATTTTTGTAGAATGAACGGCATATCTCGCGTTAAATGGGAGTGCTAATGGGTGTCATATCATTAATGAGATGTAAATGGGTATTGCTAGGAAATTAAAATTTGTGTTCATATCTTTCACCCAAACATTTTATTTCCCTGGGATTAACTATTCAGTGAGCATCATTTTCAGTTACTGTTCACCGGATATTTGTAATGATAATAACTGTATTCCTTGTTTATACAACTAATATACCGTGTTACTTTTCTGGTTGTGAATGAAGAGAAACAGCTAATATTACTGTGTTTGTTTCGCATTTGTCTTCCTTCAGTTTAATGGATTATTCTTTGTAAATTTCAGCTTCACCTTCTCTACCCCTTACCTAATAGTGGAAGCATTGTATTCCACCCATAAATTTTATATTTAGATTTCTATGAAATTCATCCCTTTTAGAGGTCTCCGGAAACGAAAACAGTGTCTATAAAAGACATAACTCAAAAGTGAAATGTCGTCCTCTGTGGCGCAGTGGTTACCATGCCTCTAGTTCAAACCCGGCAGAGGGCGATGGATTTACGGCACGTAAAAGAACCTCAAGCCTGATAAAGAGGCCTCTGAGCAAAATGTCCAGTCTTTCACGCCCAATATAGAATGTGACGCTAAGGAGCATAGTACTTAAAGAGCTACTATATAAATAAAACTCCGTTTAATTTTTCCAGCTTCTCTCATTCCTTCCTTCATCTCATTTATGTTTTCTCCCCCTTAATTAACCCTGAATCGCTGCACAGCTAAACATGATCGGAAATGCCTCCTTATCTTACCTACGTTTTCAAATTAATTTACTTACTGGTTCATATTAATCTATTCAGTGGGAAGAGAGAGAGAGAGAGAGGATCAGAAGAAGAAGGAGGACTTGAAAGCATCTGGCCGTACTGTTATGTTATCTCCAGTAATACAGTGATAAATATGGACGTATACGTTTACGTGGTTAAAAGCTCCAGGAAAAAAAGAACATCTTCACTCCACTAGAAAGTCAAAAAACAGAAATTGTGCGTTAGGATCTAGTACATCTCTCCTGAATTTTGGAATACTGTTGGAGTAATATTCTCTTGGTTACAGTTGACTTCATAATGGGTCCTACGTGGCTAACGAAATTTATCGACTTGGACGGGAATTGAAACCTGCTGACATTTCTACTCCAGACTCGGCCCGATAAACTACAGTCATTCATATTCATATTATAAAAAACAAATAAATCGCTCATAAATTTATGGAAAATGTAAAATTATTTTGGAACAGTAAAATGACGCTGAGAAATTCAATTTAATATACAACTAAATTGTTGAGATGTTCAATACTACATAACTCTGATTCGCACCGTATCCTGTCTACGTACTCCAGGAATCACGAGAGTACTAAAGCATTCAGCATAACGTGATTTACCCCTCCGCGCAGGTATAGACTCTGAATAACGCAGCATTTTCATACGTGTTCTTACCGTTATAGCATTGAAATTTCATTTTTAAGCGTTTCTGACTTTTAATAATAAAGAAATTCAAATCACGATATCGATATATTCTTGCCCATAATTTTAGTAATAATTTAAATTGGATCGTTCATATTATTATTCCATTTAAACACTATTATTTAATTTCAATAATGGTCTCCCTTCATATTTAGTTTATTTACCAGCTACGAGCACTTAAAACTCAGTTAGATACCTTTATGAAAAATTAAGCACCAGGTTCAATAGTTTAATTTTTAGTAGTTTAACATCAACCGACTATTCTTAGACCGGGTTTTTTCAATCTTTATCCTGTAGTCTCCTTTCATTTCACAGTTTTGGCTGACAATTTTTGTAGTAATGTTTATTTTTGGTCTAATCAAAACCTTTCGTAATTTTATAACATAAATTATTTCAACATTAACACAAAAGTTTATAGTTACATTGTTTGTCCTCTTCTTCTCTCTTTTCTTCTGCGCTGGAATCGCCTCATATCTTGCAATTCAGGCATATATCTTCAGCCATGGGTGTCGCTTTTTATGGCTCGTCAAAGCTGGTCTGGAACACTTTGTTTTCTGACACTTAGCTGTGCGGTGACCAACAAACATTTCTCAAACATTAGAAAAGTTACATCTGGCCCTATTGTTGCCCACCTGACACAGCAAGCACTTGCCACGTGTGTGAATGGAACAGCCACAATAATGTTAAAGTGAAAGAATTTAATTATAAATTTTCTTCTCAAATATACACTATGTGATCAAAAGTATCTGGACACCCCCACAAACATACGTTTTTCATCTTAGGTGCATTGTGCTGACACCTACTGACTGGTACTCATACGCGACCTCAGTAGTCATTAGACATCGTGAAACAGCAGAATGGGATGCTCCGTGGAACTCACGGACTTCGAATGTGGTCAGGTGATTGGGTGTCACTTGTGTCAGAAGTCTGTACGCGAGATTTCCACACTCCTAAACATCCCTAGGTCCACTGTTTCTGGTGTGATCGTGACGTGGAAACGTGAAGGGACATGTACATCACAAAAGCGTACAGGCCGACCTCATCTGTTGACTGACAGAGACCGCCAACATTTGAAGAGGGTCGTAAAGAGTCATTAGGAGACATATATCCAGACCATCACACAGGAATTCCAAACTACATCAGGATCCACTCCAAGCACTATGACAGGCGTGAGGTGAGAAACCTTGGATTCCATGGTCGAGCGGCTGCTCATAAGCCACACATCACGCAGGAAAATGACAGACGACGCCTCGCTTGGTGTAAGGAGCGTCAACATTACACGATTGAACAGTGGCAAAACGTTGTGTGGAATGACTAATCACGGTAGACAGTGTGGCGATCCGATGGCAGGGTGTGGATATGGCGAATGTCCGGTGAACGTCATCTGCCAGCGTGTGTAGTGCCAACAGTGAAATTCGGAGGTGGTGGTATATTGGTGTGGTCGTGTTTTTCCTGGAGGGGACTTCCTTTTTTTACGTGATACGATCACAGCACAGACCTACATTGATATTTTAAGCACCTTCTTGCTTCCCATTGTTAAAGAGCAATTCGGGGATGGCGATTGCATCTTTCAACACGATCGAGCACTTTCATACTGCACGTGCTGTGGCGGGGTGGTTACACAACAATAGCATCCCTGTCATGGCCTGGCCTGCACAGAGTCCTGACTTGAATCTTATAGAACACCTTTGGAATGTTTTGGAACGCCGACTTCGTGCCAGGCCTCACCGACCTACATCGATACCTCTCAGTTCCGCACTCCGTGAAGAATGGGCTGCCATTCCCCAAGAAACCTTCCAGGATCTGATTGAAAGTATGTCTGCGAGAGTGAACGCTGTTATCAAGACTAAGGGTGGGCCAACACCATATTGACTTCCAGCATTACCGATGGAAGGCGCCACGATCTTGTACGTCATTTTCAGCCAGGTGTCCGGATACTTTTGATCACGTAGTGTATGTTCTGTTTACTGCCTTTTCTGCTTATAAGTATCTTGGCGTTGTTTCGAAAGTGTAATATTTATAATAATATAGTTTATAATACAGATTCTAAATATGTCCAGATCTTACTTTAGATATAGAGCATATTATGTTACTACTGCTGTTACCAAAGTATAGTATTCATTATTATTGCACTGGATACAATGTTTTATTTTTAACTTACCTCCACGGTTGTAGCATTTACGTCATGTTTATTCTCTTTTTCGGAGTTTTATGTTGATCTCGTAGTTGCAGTTATTACTCATTTTTCTGGAAATAGCATGTCATTAATTAGGTATGATTGCTGTTTTATTTCTTCATCTGGGTCAAACATATCTCGTGCAGCATTTCCACGAGCTCGCTTTCCTATTTTCATACTCCTTTCGCTCGTATTCTACAGAGAGTTTAATTGATTTAGAACTGTCATGTTCCCTACAGTGAATGCCTTCGCTTTATTGGACGACAGAAAATAAACGTCATGATTTATGATTCAGTAGATTGATTCAACGTTTCTATTACTACAAAACGGTCAAAGCGGTTATAAAAGAATGATATTAATAATAGAGACTTCAATGTTGAATCGTTAGCTTTGAAGAAAGAATACTGGAAAAGGTCATTAAAAATTGCAGCAGAAGAAAGTATTAATGTATGTGGAGTTATTCCAAGGGAACGATGTGAAATCAAACTTATATATTTATTAGAAAATAGCAGAACACACAGCTCTCCTCGCGTTATGTTAAACACGAAGATAATTCTGCTCTACTTATGTCTTCATCCCCTTTCCCTCTTTCTATATAACTTATATGTCCTGATGTTTTGAAAATCGGTAATAGAATAAACATTAAAATATGAAGATGAGGCAGGACTTTGATTGTCAGCTGTCTCTTTAATTGTTACCTCAATTGTTACCTATAACTTCGTTGTTAAGAGGGCAGCTATAATTATTTGTTAAGCCTAAAAAGCCTCTCTTAACAAAAGTGCTCTATTTGGCATTATGGAATTCTGATGTTTGTTTTCTCACGGTTTGTTAGTCAGCTGGAGTGACTAATCGAAAATTCGTGCGCTTTTGTTTCACTCTGCCACCAGCGCCGGAATACTGACTTCCGAAGGGTTTTGTCACTTTTCCTTGCCGATATTGAGACAAAGCATGCTGTGAAAACGTGACACGAAAAATATATAAATTTGGGATTTTTAAAATTCGCACCCACTATTTAGAATAGAAGACTCGCACCTTCTAGTGACTCAAAGAATTATATTTTGGGAGGACTCCAGTTATTGAACAGTATGGCATTGGCCCTGTAAAGCGTGTTTAATTTTGAGCTAGAAAAGGAAAGAAATGAAACAATTAGAGCAGTTTTATATGCAAGTTCCATCAATTCATATCAACCCGTAATGATTGCTTAATTTTCTATATATTTTTTTGGATTTTAATTATTATATTTCTTAAAGATATCAGTCGTCAGAAGATTTGTCTTAAATTTTAATGTATACCATTAAACATAAGTAGGTATTCGTTTTTTTTTTTTTTTTTTTTTTACTTTCTCTACTACATATAGTAAGTAGGGGAAGTATTGTATTTCACCCAAAAATTCGATACCGAGATTTCACCAGAAATATACATTTTGAGACCCCCTGGATCAAAAAAAAGCATTTTTGAAAACATGTCCGTGAGTGTGCCTGTGTGACTGAAGAACATAACTCAGAAACGAACAGTCGGATAAACCCCAAACTTGGTATTTAGATTCAGTATCTTCCAGAAATGCGACAAGAAGGTTTTCAAGAAAATCCCCCACCCCAGATTCAGATTACTCTTTACATGGAACATTTTTCGAAAATTTTAATTTTTTCAAAAATGCCTGTAATGATTTTGATTAAAATATCATATATTTAAGATACTTTCAAGACAAATAAAATGTATATCTCGAATTTTCTGGGAATGTCTCCAAAAGTGTTCTTCATTGTGAACGACTTTTGCATAATTGGTAAACCATAAGAGATAGACAAAATTTTACTACACCAAAAGTGTAGATCGCGTTAAAATACACAATATATGCCATATACATTTTTTGTTGTTGAGTGAACCATTTTCGAGATATTGCTTGTTATTCCCTTAAATTTTCCAATACTTATACTTTTTCTCAAATTCGTTATTCAACTTTTTTTTGTCCTGGTAATGCAAAGAGAATGGAATACTCCACATAGCAACCACCTCTTAAAATATTTGACTATCGCTTAAAGCCTACCAATTCCCCTTGCATCTACAAGAAAATTAGCAATAAGATTAAAATCTCAATATCTCGATTAACATGAAGCATATGGAGAATAAGCGTTTGTAACAAAAGTTTGTGCAAGAGTAGAGAAAGTCATGTGAGTGTAACACATCAGATTTTTTTTATTCATGATTTGGCAATGTTTAGCCTTAGTTCTGTTATGTGGAAATATTCTTTTAGCTTAACAATCTTTGATGAACATGATAATTGTATCTGATAATATCCATATTATTTCAAGTATTCGTTAAGCGGAAGGTTGTAGTGAAAAGAAAGGATAGTTTCACTAGTTGTGTTATCTGAGAGAGTGTTGTAACTACAAGTATTTTATTTCGGATTGTTTTTCACACTAAATTTATTAAGTATATATTATCACTTTATAATCAAACTAACGGACTTCTGTTATGCTCCTCTTTTTCCAGCAGCATCGGTATAAATTCAATTTTCTATGATTGCGAGAAGCTGGTAAATAGCTTTCTGATTCTGAGAACGAAAACGATTCGTTGTAATATCCTGCTGCATTCAAAAGTGCTGAGTTGGTAATCTTAGCCTAAAACTGAGGAAAACATATTCGTGAGCCATGCCAATCAACACAAGCTTAATCCTTAGAATGGCTTTTCTTTGGAAGGGAAATAAAGCCGGTGGCTCGCGTCGTAGATTTACGCCACGTAAAAGAACCTCAAGTCTCATAAGTAGGCCTCTGAGCAAAATTTCCGGTCTTTCACGCCCAATATAGATTGGAACGCTAAAAACCATAGCAAGTAATTAAAGACCCTTCATGAATAAAACTTAATTTCTACATGATTAATCATTATTTGAACCTAACACTCTTAAATCAATAACCGTTACATTTTATTACGATACGAGATTATTCAACATTTAATTTATAATTAAAATTCTTAAAAGTTATGTTGGGAGCATCATTTACCAATGCTATCACACGGAACATTGCTTACTCAGGCGTAATTCTTAACATTTATATTCTACGTGCAACGAATAAATAAACATTTGATAATTAAAATGTCAAACTTTTATCATGTTTTCCTCTTACATCAGCATTAAAACGATGTCTATGCGTAACAAACGCGTTAGCAAGACGGTCTCGGAGTTTGTTGCGTTCAACAACCAAATCTTTATTCTTAACAATATTTTGTTAATAGCGGTAACATTTGGTTAGCGGTTTTAACAAATTTTTAAGTCTTAACAAAAGCTTACAGAATAGCCCTGATTGAGATAGTAATAAGTGGCTTTGCTTTCGCTCATCTGGGTATACATTTAACAAAACTGTAATTGAAATGTTTCTGGCAATTTATTATTTTTAATGAATAATAACTGATATCAATATGTATGAGTAGCTGGCTGTCCGACGCTGCACGGGGAGCTTTTAAAACTCTAATTACGATTTAATTAATTCCATTTACCTCCCCTTTTTTATTAAATTGTTTTACAATGGTGTAGCGGCTTTTATGGTGAATCCTTCTCTTATTTCCTTATAATTTTAATTGGTATCGTGTTGGTATCAAATGCGTTTCATATGGTTATAAACCATAAGAGACAGACAAAATTTTACTACATAAAAATGTAGATCGCGTTAAAATACACAATTTATGTCATATACATTTTTGTTGTTGAGTGAACCATTTTCGAGATATTGCTTGTTATTCCCTTAAATTTTTCAATACTTATTTTCTCAAATAGGAATACGTTATTCATTTTTTGTCTTGGATATGCAAAGAGTATTAATTAATCTGTGGCTAGGTGGTGCTGCACCTAGCAACCAGCTATTAAGAGATATGTATATGCTTAAAGGCTACTGTATTTCTATATTGCCCTTGTAAATATATATTCCCCTTACATCTACAAGAAAATTAGCAATAAGATAGACTCTGCAAATGTTTATCTCGATTAACAGGAAGTAGATGGAGAATAAGCTTTTGTAAAGTACAAGAGTAGAGAAAGTCATGTGAGTGTAAGACATCAGATTTTTTTAAGAACTGGACGCTATATACTGGCCTTAAAATTCCATGCTGTTTCCATTCATTGGCGGGAAACAACTGAAAATCGATGGGACTTTAAAAGAACAAGTATTGAACAATTGGAACCCTTAATAACGATATCCCAGAAACGGCTTAAGCCACAAAAAAGCTTATTCGAAGTAAATTGTGCGTTTTAAAGAGATCTACATTTTGTGTGTGGTTCACTTAATGTGTACAAGTTATACAAGATTATACATAATTCCTTCCAAATGAAGAGGACTTCATAGGCTATTCCCAGAAAATTCAAGGTGTACATATTATTTGTTGATAAAAATCGTTAAAGACATTTTTTTAGAAAATCATAGCTTTCGAAAAATGTTCTATGAAAAGGGTAGTTGGGGCTGGGGGATTTTCTTGAAAATTTTCGTGTCACGTTTATTATTTATCCGACTTTTGTCTCTGAATTATGTTGTTTACAGACAGACACACAAATGGACATGTTTACAAAACTGCTTTAATTGGATTCAGGGCTCCTCAAAACATGTATTTCCGGTAATATCTCGTATCGAAGTTTTGGGAGGAATGTAATACTTCCACTAGTTACTATACGTAGTAGAGAAAGTAAGGACTCTTGGCAAAATCGGAGCATGATCGATCAATGTATCGATATTAACTTCGACTTACTATTCATACGTTGGCAATGTTTGGGCAGCATAGATAGAGTTTATTTCCTATAATAGATAAAGTACAGGATTATTTGAAATGTTTTGTGTTATTTTATTTCCTTACATAACGAAGGAGAGCATTTTGTGTATAAGTTATTTTATTTAATTGTTACTTAACCTTGGGAGAGGAATAGAGGACCTCCTGCTCACGAAATCACGCAATAATGCTTCCAGCAATCCCCAGCCACGGTACATGTCCGAAACCTAGTTTGATTCGCTAATAACTCGCTCTCTCTCTCTCTCTCTCTCTCTCTCTCTCTCTCTCTCTCTCTCTCTCTCTCTGCAAGTTTCAGCTTCATTAGCACTAATGATTCTAATTTTACCTGCCGATAATATCTATGCAACATGCCTATAGCTTGTTTTTTAAACTCGTACCCCTCCGTCTGCCTGCTTCTAAGCCTAGATATTAAATGTTATTAATACAACAGCATGCATAGCTTATTTATACTTTAAAATTAATGTATATGTAATGTTAAATATTTTTCTCGACACATGTGGGGAAGCAACGGCTGTAGAAGTTGTCTTATGCAAAACAGTGAACGATATCGTAAGGTTGGTAGCAGTTTGTTTTCCTATCTTTGCACTCATTGGTTCCATTATTTACTTTCTTCAATTCTAAAGATATGTTTAATTCCTTAAAAAGTAATCTGTGAGCGAAAATGAGCCCCAGATGCATTTAACGATTATAAGAAGATGGTTATTTCGTTTCCAGTGAAAAAGTACCGCGGCTAAATTTACCGTCATGTTTGTCGCACTGCGGTCATTGTTGAGCAAAGCTATTTCGATTGTCACATGTTTGAAAGCAGTGAGACAAGTCGGAAGAAGTGTACAGGTAATGCTCGTCACAATTGGATTATTAACTGTGTGGTAAGGCAAAATAATGTTACATTCATATAGTTTTACGCATCTTTTTTAAAGTTTCGTGCGCAATAAAATTAGAATTCCAAATTTAGCATTTGCTTATTTCAGTAGCTAAATGCATTTCGTATACTATTAAAGTGCATGTATAATGTGTAAAAATTAGATATTGTAGATAGCATTATATACATAACCTATGTAATTCTATAATACTCTTGCCAATGAACTCATTCATTGAATTTACAGTAAAATAGGAAACCAGTGTGGCATTCCTTTGATACTTTTGACCTACAAAACGAGTACCGTAGCATTTAAGCCTATATGTATGATCTTTAAATTGCTATGGACGGTATACGCCTAACATAAATTAGATAAATAATAAAATAAGTACAGGAGGCAAGGATAATAACTAACTGGTAAATATTTAGTTTGTCATTGTTTTATAAATGGCGGTTACCTTTAAATTTCCATGTTTTACACGAAAATACTTTTTGGAAGAAGATAAATAAGCGAGATAAAGCGTGGTCGCAGTTAATTCTAACCTATACAACCACCATATTGCATACTTTTCAAACCAGTTTCTTGTCATCGATGACCTGAAATACTAGAGACGAACCTTAAATGACGTCACGTATATTGCAGCAACCTTACCCTCTGCGCTACCCAGTTGCAAATTTGTTAAATTGAATTTGAACTATGAGACGAAATAACATCATTTTGGAGAAAGCATCATACTTAGTTAATATAACCTAATCTTAGATAGCATACAGGGTTTAACAGACATTATTTCATACATGAGATGCTATGGAACCCCATTAAACTTTCTTTAATTACGTTGATTTGAATTCTTACCTTACGTACATATTTCACAGTGCACGTTTTGAAGCCTCCTGAATCCAAATAAAGTACTTTTGGAAAAATGTATGTCTGTGAACAGCGTAACCCAAAAACGAAAAGTGGGATGAATAACAAACTTGTATTTAGGTTCAGTATCTTTCAAAAATGCGACGTGAAGATTTTCGAAAATCCCCCCACCCCAAACTATTCTTTACATGGAATATTTTTCGAAATGTTCATTTCTAAAAGTAATTCCAGTGAAATATCATATGAAAGAATATTTACATAACAAACAAAATGCATATCTTTAATTTTCTGGAAATAGTCTCTGAAGTTCTCATTCGGATGGAATCTTGTGTAGGTGGTTTCACTTTAAACAAAACCACGCGACAAGAGGGCGCCGCATTGGCTGGTGGGCAAACCACAACTTTTCCCGCTTAGCATGTCGTCTTGTTGAGATCGTAACATTTTGTGGTTATTCTTGTGCAGAGAAATTTAAAATTTCCGTTATTATGACAGTTCAATTTATTAAAGAAAATGTGTTTTCTCAGATTCATCTATAACCAAATGAACCGTTATAGCAGAGGGTTGAGGGGCTATGCGCAGCGCTGCAGTTGAAATTAAATTGAGTTTTATTTATGGACGTTCTTTAACTATATGGTTCTTAGTGTCCATTCATGTTGCGCGTGAAAGACCGGAAATTCTGCTCAGAGATCTCTTTATCAGGGTTGAGATTCTTTTGTGCTGTAAATCTACGATATGGGGCCACTGGTTTTACTTCCTTCCGAAAACAGTCATGCCAAGGATTTTTACGCCCAAAAAAAATCCATCGCCCTCCGCCGGGTTTGAACCCACGACCTTGGGAACTAGTATGGTAACCACTACACCACGGGGAATGACATGCACTGAAGTTCGTTTCCATCAAACCGCCAATACCCTTTGCCACATGTTGGGAAAGTATTACTTTCGCTAGTGTCATGGCTGAGAATCCTCTGCCCTGTGAAAACAAAAGCGCGGAAATAGAAGGAAGGTAATTGAGTTAAATATGTTTGGTAAACCTTTAACCAACAGTGAATAAGGTAGACTGTTGCTTAGCAACAATTGAACTTTTTGTTAGCGATGCAAAATTGTTACTCGAATTGCTTCGGTCGCCTTTGTTGTCTGTTTTCTTTATTAACTCACTGATTCAGAAAAGGATAAAGCAGGGATGAAAAGCCCAAAGTTACAGTATATTCCAGTACCTTTATTCAAGGATGCCAAAGTGTTCAAGTACCTCCTTTATTTTCTATTCATAGCATTATGTGCTAGAAGTTTAGGGATGTAAGACAAAGTATAGAAATAAGACATAAAATGGTTAAAAAGCTAATGATGCCGAAGCTGGATTGCATAGTTTTAAACATTTGACTGTTGCTGTTTTTGTAACTATGTATAACAATGTGTAATGTAGGTATTTCTGTTAAGGCTTGTTTGCATTAGAGTACAGTAAAACATAACCTTTAGTAACAATAGTTTGTACAGCCACTAATAAACGATAGAAGGTAGAGAAAGTCATGTGAATGTACCACATCAGATTTTTAATTTATTAAATGTCTGTTACGGTACTTGCACAACCATCCATTAATGAAACCGTGGACTTTAACGTAAGAAGATAGAAAATCTGATGTGTTACACTCACATGACTTTCTCTACTCTTGTACAAACTATTTTTACAAACGCTTATTCTCCATCTACTTCATCTTAATCGAGATAAACATTTGCAGAGTCTATCTTATTGCTAATTTTCTTGTAGATGTAAGGGGAATATATATTTACAAGGGCAATATAGAAATACAGTAGCCTTTAAGCACATACATATCTCTTAATAACTGGTTGCTAGCTGCAGCACCATTCCCTTTCCCACAGGTTAATACTCCTTGCATATCCAAGACAAAAAAAAATTAATAACGAATTCCCATTTGAGAAAATAAGTATTGAAAAATGTAAGGGAATAACAAGCAATATCTCGAAAATGGTTCACTCAACAAAACAAATGTATATGACATGAATTGTGTATTTTAACGCGATCTACATTTTTGTGTAGTAAAATTTTGTCTATCTCTTATGGTTTACCAGTTATGCAAAAGTCGTTCACAATGAAGAATACTTTTGGAGACATTCCCAGAAAATTCTAGATATACATTTCATTTGTCATGAGAATATCTTAAACATGTGATATTTTAATCAAAATCGTTAGAGCCATTTTTGAGAAAATTAAAATTTTCGAAAAATGTTCCATGTAAAGGGTAATCTGGGGTGTGGGGATTTTCTTGAAAACCTTCGTGTCGCATCTCTGGAAGATACTGAATCTAAATACCAAGTTTGGTGTTTATCCGACTGTTCGTTTCTGAGTTATGCTGTTCATAGACACAGGACATGTTTCCAAAAATGCTTTTTTGGATTCAGGGGGTCTCAAAACATGTATTTCCGGTGAAATCTCGGTATCGAATTTTTGGGTGGAATACAATACTTCCCCTACTTACTATACGTAGTAGAGAAAGTAAAAAAATTACACACAGATACTCCGTTTGTGTACATGCACCTGTTTTTGACATTTCATTGTACCTTCTCATTTACTCTGCACTGCACGTTAAATACCTATTTAATATATATATATATATATACAGTGAGAAACACTCATTTTAATAAAAAATATTCGGATTATTATTGGTGCAAAGATAATTAGTCTCAGATAAGTACCCTAAAACAGAACCGTGATACTCTTCATTCCTGCATCGTTAGAATTGAAGTGCACAATTTATGTACCTAGAAATCTTTGAAGGCAGTTTTACGGCCTCTAAAATCAAATTTTAGTAATTTGAGGATGGCGCGATTAAAATTTGTAAATGTCTGCTACCATGCTTTAGCCATAATTTCGCACTACTCACTTCAAAGATTCAAATCTATACTATTTGTCACATCTTTGGGAGATACTGAACATAAATACCAAGTCGGGCTTTTCGTTTCAGAGTTAGGCAGCTTGCACACACACAGGCACACAAGTGGACCTTTCTATAGAAATGCTTTTTTTTATTTGGGCAAACTATTTTAATATTGCTGGAACTACCCTGTGAAGTTGTTGCTAAGAAGATTAAAATTCTTATTATATTTATATTTTTGTTTATAATAACATAAAGCAAAGCAAATTGCGAATACTCTTATGTGATACATTCACATGACTTTCTCTACCCTCTATCGCTTTTAGTGTGTACACAAATTATTCTTACTCAAGCTTATTTTTCTGTCTACTACATTTTAAAATAAATAAACCTTTGCAGAAATACATATATTACACATTTCGTTATAGATACAAAGGGAACCGTGATAGTCAAATGTTTAAGAACTGGACGCTATGTGCTGGCCTTAAAATTCCATACTGTTTCCATGCAATCGTGAGAAACAACTGAATGTTTAAAGCATGACCATAAATGAACAATTCGAACCATTAATAACGGATCTCTCATAAATGACTTATGCTAGAAAAAACTTATTTTAAATAAATTGTGTGTTTTAAAGAGATCTACATGATGTGGCGTATTAGTAGGTATTGTCATGCTAGACACATTACCGCGTCGCATTGGCGACAACATTGTTGGGGTAATTTAGTATTTATTTCGGCTTGTGTTTGAATTTCCGTCTGGCATGCCGAGCCAGAGTTGGAGAGAGAGGGGGGCGATAGATGTTAGCGGTACTTTCTTTGTCTGTGAGCGTCAGTCTGAGAATTGGTGTATATGGTGTAGGTTGCGTGTGTGTGTGAGGTATGCCCCCTCAATCCTTTATTCCTTTGTGTATGTAGGTCCACAAATTACTTTATTAATAATCCACAGGTAATGTGAATGATGTGAAACTTGTGTAATTTGTTACAAAATCCCACGGCTGCATCTGAATGTGAATATCAAGGTGCTGGTCCTCTCGCAGTGTCTGTGCTACGTTTCCCCCATGTGCATGTTGGGGTTATTGAAATTTAATATTTTGCTGGAAACCATTTGGCCTTCACCCGAGCATGTAACAATATCTTACTGTACGTTTTCGTGTATCGCTTAACGTTTATCAGTTATATATGATTATATAACATTCCTTCTGAAAGAAGAGGACTTCCAAGGCTATTACCAGAAAATTCAAGATATACATTTTATTTGTCATTCAAATGACTTTCACGCATGGTATTTTAATCAAAACCGCTGAGCCATTTTTTAGAAAATCCAAATTTTCGGAAAATTTTTCATGTAACGGGGTTGGGGTGGGGCATTTTTTGAAAATTTTCGTGTCGCAACCTTGAAAGATGCTGAGCTCAAATACCAAGTTTTGGTATTTACCCAACTGCTAGTTCTTGAGTTATTTGTTTTTGAATTATGTCGGTGCGTGTTCAGACGCGCGCGCGCAAGGATAAGTTTCCAAAAAGCTTTATTTGGATTCAGGGGGCCTCAAAACGTGTATTTCCGGTGAAATCTCGGTTCCGAATCTTTTGGGGGGAATGCAATATGTACCTTCTCTAACCACTATGCACATAATAGAGCAAGTAAAAATAACACAAGCAATAATGCATACAGGGGCACCATAGAACTCCATACTCCTAATTACCTCAATAATAATTATAGTGAGGTGAGAATAATTAACAAACAAGTGCCTGCAAATAAACGGAAGCATGAGGCAGGTGTAACTACACCACTGTTGCCAAATAAAACCTTATACCTTTGGAGTGCTGCATCACCCTTGTAAGCAATCTAGCATTAAACATACTAAATGCATTTACAGCTGCTTACCTCCAAGATTAAGCTATGCGCCACGAAGAGGATTTCATGTCCTTGGAAAAAGTCGAGTTCACCGTAATTTATATTCACTGTTTGCTGTATTCTTGGCTGTTAGTATCGCTACCAAAGATGATAATCACGGTTTTGATGAAAAATGGAGTGACTTTTACTCCACTGAAGCAATATTTACAAGAGTTGCAGGTAGCAGGCTGCGAACTGAGACCTCTAATTACACGTTTCGCCACATTTGGTTTATAAGCTACTACAGGTACTAGTAAAGCTCTGATGTGTTACACTCACATGACTTTCTCTACTCTTGTACAAACTATTTTTACAAAAGCTTATTCTCCATATGCTTCATGCTAATCGCCATGTTAATCTTATTGCTAATTTTCTTGTAGATGCAAGGGGAATATAGTAGACTTTAAGCAATAGCCATATATTTTAAGAGCTGGTTGCCATGTGGCGCATTCCATTCTCTTTGTATGTCCAGGACATAAAAAAATGAATGTCGAATTCCCAGTTCAGAAAAAGTATTGGAAAATTTAAGGAAATAACAAGCAATATCTCGAAAATGGTTCACTCAGCAAAAAGATGTATATGACATAAATTGTGTATTTTAAAACGACCTACATTTTTGTATAGTAAAATTTTGTCTATCTCTTATGGTTTACAAGTTATGCAAAAGTCGTTCACAATGAAAAATACTTTTGGAGACATTCCCAGAAAATTCGAGATATACATTTCATTTGTCATGAAAATATCTTATATGATATTTTAATCAAAATCGATAGAGCCATTTTTGAGAAAATAATTTTTTTCCGAAAAAGTTCCATGTAAAGGGTAATCTGGGGTGGGGGATGTCGCATCTCTGGAAGATACTGAACCTAAATACCAAGTTTGGTGTTTATCCGATTGTTCGTTTCTGAGTTATGGTGTTCACACACAGACACATACACACACAGACACACACACACGGACATGTTTCCAAAAATGCTTTTTTTGGATTCAGGGGGTCTCAAAACATATATTTCCGGTGAAATCTTGGTATCGAATTTTTGGGTGGAATACAATACTTCCCCTACTTACCATACGTAGTAGAGAAAGTAATTTCGGTCAAGGGTACTTCAACTCAAACTCAAACCTTTGCTTTCCTAAAAACAACATTAAACATTGAAGTAACAATTCATAAATAAATACATGCCTTTTGCAGCAAAGAATCATTGTTCTAAGCTACAACTGTTGTAAAACAATCTTATGTGTTGCACTCACATGACTTTCTCTACTCTTGTACAAACTATTTTTACAAACACTTATTCTCCATCTACTTCATGTTAATTGAGATAAATATTTGCAGAAACTATCTTATTGCTAATTTTCTTTTAGGTGCAAGGGGAATAAGTTAGACTTTAAGCGACAGTCAAATCTTTTAAGAGCTGAAAACTATGTGAAGCATTCCATTCTCTTTGCATGTCCATGACATAAAAAAGGAATAACGAATTCCCATTTGAGAATAAGTATAAGTATTGGAAAATTCATACAAGTAACAAGGAATATCTCGGAAATGGTTCACTCGACAAAAAAAAAATAAGTATGACGTAGATTGTGTATTTTTACGAGACCTATATTTTTGTGTAGTAAAATTTTGTCTCTCTTACGGTTTACCAGTTATGCAAAAGTCAGAATGAAGAGGACTTTTGGCCATTCGCAGAAAATTCAAGATATGCATTTCATTGCTATGAAAATACCTTAAACATTAATGATAGTTTAATCAAAATCGTTTGGAGTCATTTTTAAGAAAATCGGTATTTTCGAAAAGTGCTCCATGTAAAGGGCAGCCTGGGCGGGGTGATTTTCTTGAAAAACTTCGTGTCGCATCCCTGGAAGATACGAAACTCAAATATCAAGTTCGGTATTTCGTTTTCGTGTTATACTGTTGAGACACACACACACACACACACACACACACACACACACACATGGACATGTTTCCAAGCATTGTTTATTTGGATTCAGAACATCTCAAAGCATGTATTTCCGGTGAATTCTCGGTATCACATTTTTGGAGGCAATGAAATACTTCCCTACTAATTATACGCAGTAGAAAAAGTAAAACTATATTCGTGTACTTGCTGGAATTTCAGTCACTTCGTTCAACAAAAACGTATTTGTATTCTCGTACTGGTTGAATTTAATACTTTATAGGGTAATCTTTACACGTGATTACTTTTAGTAGGCATGATTTCATATTCAAAATTATTTTTCCCGTATAGGCAGGCTTAATTTTAGACCAGTATTCTAGTAATCTTTCCTTAAGATGATTTTAGGAGAAGAAGGGAGAATTTCTGATTCTTTTATACATCTAATTCCATAAATTCCCTATTGGTTTAAGATCTGGACACTGTAGGGACGATTGTATGACTTTTGGGGAATTATATAACAACCATTTACTAACAATATGTGCCTGGTGCTTTGGGTCACCTATTTAAACTTATTTCTAATCCCTAATTTCTCCACACATTGGTGAAGATTTTCTCTGAGAATGTTCAGGTACTGATGTTTGTCCATGTTGTTTTCAATGAAAATCAAATTTCCCACTCCACCTGCTGATTTACACCCCCATACCATCATATTAACACCTTTGTGTTTTACTGTAGGGTATAAAATCCTTCTGTCCAACTCTTTATTGGGCCTGAGGCAAACACAAATCTATCCTTCTGTATGAAATACATAAAAGGGACCTTTATCAACAAAAGTTACATCGCTAACCTGTTCTTGATCTCATTTACAGTATTCTTAGCGAACTGCAACCTCTTTTTTTACATCAAGGTTTTTTTCTGGCTGCCCTTCCATTGTAGCATTCCTTTCTAATAACCGTCCTGTCTCTGGCTGCACTTCTTTACCAGTTATAGGACGTAGTTCGGTTGCCAGTTTTGGGATTAATAATTACCTTTTTCATAAGCATTTTCTTATTTGTCTCACTCAGCTTCTGTGGACGTCCTGTTTCTGGCAAAGATTCGATTCTGTCTTCATTGCACCGTCAGATGTCTCCAATAGTGACCAGTAGTATACTCACTTTGGCAATAATTTCTCTATGCATAACACTCTTAGCATGGTGAAAAATCACAAGTCGTCGCTGTTCAACTCGTGTTGGCTCCTTCGCGTCCCATTTGACTGTTCCGTACACCACGACAGTACAGAAACACAGGTTTGTCACAAATGGTAATTTTTATACCAATCTAAGCGAATTAAATTGAGTTTTTTTTTTATTTATGGACGCTCTTTAACTGCTGTGGTTCATAGCGTCCCATTCTATATTGGGCGCGAAAGACCGGTAATTTTGCTCAGAGCCCCCTTTATCAGACTTGAGGGTCTTTTACGTGCCGTAAATCTCGACACGGGACCACCGGCTTTACTTCCCTTCCGAAGAAAGCCATGCTAAGGATTTTTGCGCCCAAAAAAATCCATCGCCCTCCGCCGGTTTTGAACCCGCGTTACACCATCTAGGACAATGAACGTTTTACTGCTTATTAAAGAAGGTGTTCTGAGTATAATGGTATCAAGACCTTTTGGAGTGGGGGCGATTTATCCCTGATTTTACTAAGTTGTTATACTGTAGATTAAGATTAATTTCCTACAGGACCGAGCAGGTTGTTTACATTTTGGAACATGAGACTTAGGTTGTTTACATTTTGGAAGACGGGACCGATATAGGCTGCCTCCCTAAGTTTTACCGAAATTAGCCGAGTGCACGGTATTTGAACATGGAACCCGTATACGAGCCATAGGGGTTAGTGCCTGCATCTCGCGTGGTTTTTCGGTTTATATCGGCTATGCTATTAAGGTACATGGAGAAGGAAAATACGTTTAATAAAATAAAATGAAATATATACGAGACGTGAACATATTAGTTTCCTTTAATTACCCTTTTTATATAGTATAATGTGTTATAATTACGCCCTACTAAGATTAGATAAAGTTACAGTTTCCCTTTGCTGTTGAACCGCCCTTTTGTAGACGGTAACAAAACCCTGAGAAACATCATCGTTTAAAACGTAGAGGTTCGCTCATTAACGACTAGGAGCGCTGTTGCATTATTGTGTTAATGTGTAGCATACTACTTTTCATCAGAGAAGGCATTGTACCCACCTTAATGGTAATTGTCACAAGGAAGTTTTGCCAAAGCTCCGTATGCCACATTCAAAAGGCGAACCTCGGAATTTAGACTGTTTACTATGCAAGGCACGCCACAATCCAAATCGATAATTGCGCTGGAATTACAGAGGGTTGTATATAGTGCTGGAAACAGCGATAGCAGGTGTGCATATCGCTGCCAGTCCTTTGTCCTGCAACGAAACAACGGGGTGCTGCTGCTACTGCTTGCGAAAAAAAAAAAAAAAAAAGGTTGCTCTATTTGCGTCAAGTGACGGGGAAACGCTAGCATACCTTCTAAAACCGCACCGAGTTAATATATGTTCGTAGGCATTTTGACAGAAATATCAGTCCAGGGAAGCAAGCGCGGCGACCGTGGTATTTAAAGCTTTCACAGCTGTCTTTGTTCTCAGAGCATTTCCATCAGATCCACCGATAAAACATTCTATGGAACTGCTGAGGTCTTGTGGCATTTGGACGACGTTATCGCGTTCAGGGCTTTGATTCTTAGTTGATGTATGTCAAGGGGCAGTATTGCATAAATAAGGTATATCACAATTGTAAAACCCGCAACTCCTCTCTCAGTATTGAGCACATGCAGGGATTCTTCTCTGTCACTCTCTCTCTCTCCTTTATTTGATTTCCCTCTCCTCTCTTATTTTTCCTTTGAGTCATTCTTTCTCATTCCATCCTCTCTCCCTTAACACTCTCTTCCTCTGCCTACTTTCTCTCTGATCAACGTACATGTCATGTCATGATTGAAAACCGGCAATACAAGTGCCTTCTACTTCCGCTACTACTTAGGGGTAATGCATTCCACCAAAAAATCCGTTACCGATATTTCACCGGAAATACATTAAATCCTTTGACTTAGAAAAATTTCCGTGAACAGCGTAACTTAAAAACGAAAATTCAGATAAATACCAAACTTGATATTTAGGTTTAGTACATTCCAAAGATTCCACACGATTTTCAAGAAAATCCCTCACCCTAAACTACACTTTAAATGGAATATTTTTATAATTTTTTTTATTTTCTAAAAAATGACTAACGATTTTGATTAAAATACCTATATTAAAGATATTTATTGAGCAATAAATTGTATATATTAAATTTTCTGAGCAATACCACGTGAAGTCCTCTTCACTCAGAAGGAATTTTGTATAATCTTCTATAACTGGTAAACATTAAGCATAGACGAAAACTCACTACACAAAAAATATAGATCTCTTTAAAATACTCAATTTAATTCAAATAAGTTTTTGTGACGTATGTCATTTCTGAATTATCCGTTATAATCGTTCAAATTATTCATAACTTGGTCATCCTTTTTAAGTCCTGTCCATTGCATGGAAACAGAATGGGATTTTAAGGCTAGAATATAGCGTCCAGTTCTTAAACATTTGACTATGCTGTTTGCTTTTTATCTATAACAAAATGTATAAAGCAGCTATTTCTGCAAAGGTTTAGTTGGATTAAAATGTAGTAGATAGAAAAAAAATCGGATGTGTTACATTCACATGACTTTCTCTACTCTTGTACAAACTATTTTTACAAAATCTTATTCCCCATCTATTTCATATTAATCGAGATAAACATTTGCAGAAACGATTTTTTGACATGCAAAGAGAATTACATTTTACACATAGCGACCAGTTCTAAATATATTAGACTATCGCTTAAGGCCTACTATGTTCCCCTTGTTTTGTATTTGCAAGGGCAATATAGACATAGAGTAGCCTTTAAGCATAGACATCTCTCTTAATAGCTGGTTGCTATGTGCAGCACCATTCTCCTTGCCACAGATTAATACTCTTTGCATATCCAAGACAAAAAAAAAAGAATAACGTATTCCCATTTGAGAAAATAAGTATTGAAAAATTGAAGGGGATAACAAGCAATTCTCGAAAATGGTTCACTCAACAAAAACAATGTATATGACATAAATTGTGTATTTTAACGCGATCTACATTTTTTGTGTAGTAAGATTTTGTCTATCTCTTATGGTTTACCAGTTATGCAAAAGTCGCTCACAATGGAGAATAATTTTGGAGCCATTCCCAGAAAATTCAAGATATACATTTTGTTTGTCATGAAAATATCTTAAACATATGATATTTTAATCAAAATCATTAGAGCCATTTTTGAGAAAATTAAAATTTTCGAAAAATGTTCCATGTAAAGGGTAATCTGGGGTGGGGGGATTTTATGGAAAACCTTCGTGTCGCATCTCTGGAAGATACTGAACCTAAATTCCAAGTTTGGTGTTTATCCGACTGTTCGTTTCTGAGTTATGCTGTTCACAGACAGACACGCTCACACACACACACACACACACACACACACACACACACACACGGACATGTTTCCAAAAATGCCTTTTTCGGATTCAGGGGGTCTCAAAGCATATATTTCCAGTAAAATCTCGGTATCGAATTTTTGGGTGGAATACATTACTTCCCCTACTTACTATACGTAGTAGAGAAACTAGTAATGTTTAATTAGAATTGTTTGTATACCCACTAATAAAAATAGAGGGTAGAGAAAATCATGTGAATGTATCACATCAGAAACTTTTATAAATTTGTTGTTGGTATTCAGTTGTTTCTCGTGATGTAAGGGTAGGAGCATGGAATTTCAAAGCCAGTTTATAGCGATCCGCGTTTCTTCGTTTTCTTTCCATGGCAAGGAATTATTGCCACGAATAAACAATTGAATACGTTTCTGCATGTTATAAATAAGCACATCTTGTTTCAGTGAAATGTAACACCTTTTCCGGCTATATATCTTGATTCATTTGAAATGTCCTAAGTAAATACACTATACCTTGAGTAACGTAACGACAGGAATCACTTTGTATACCATATGTACGAGTTTGTCATTGGTAAAGAAAGTCCTGTGAGTGTTTACAGGTCAGAATGTTACGTTCCCTACTACGCTTAGTAAGTAGGAGAAGTATTGCATTTCACCAAAAAATTCGATACCGAGATTTCACCTGGAATACATGATTTAGGGCCCCTGAAACCAAAAAAAAAACCTTTTTAAAAAAAGGGCATGTCTGTGTGTCTGTGGAACAGCATAACTCAAAAACGAAAAGTCGGATAAATGCTGAACTTGCTATTTAGGTTCAGTATCATTCAAAGATGCGACACAAAGATTTTCAGAAAAATTTTTCCCCACCCCAGACTACCCTTTGCATGGAACATTTTTAGAAAATTTTGATTTTCTCAAAAGTGGCTCTAAGGATTTTGATTAAATTATTATGTTGCGGATATTTTCATGACAAATGAATTGTATATCTTGAATGTTCTGAAAATGTCCTCAAAAGCCCTCTTCATTGTGAATTACTTTTGCATAACCGGTAAACTGGTAATAGTTTTTCTCAAATGGGACTTTATTATTCGCTTTTTTATGTCCTGGGAATACAAAGAGAATGGAATGCTCCTATCGCTTAAAGCCTAATATTCACCTTGCACCTACAAGAAAATTAGAAATAAGAAAGTTTCTGCAAATGATTATCTCGATTAACATGAAGTAGATGGATAATAAGCGTTTGTCAAAATAGTTTGCACCAGAGTAGGGAAAGTGATGTGAGTGCAACACATCAAGTTTTACTTTCTCTACTACGTATAGTAAGTAGGGGAAGTATTGTATTCCACCCAAAATTTCGACACCGAGATTTCACCGGAAATACATGTTTTGAGACTCACTGAATCCAAAAAAAGCATTTTTGGAAACATGTCCGTGTGTGTGTCTGTGTGTCTGTGAACAGCATAACTCAAAAACGAAGAGTCGGATAAACACCAAACTTGGTATTTAGGATCAGTATCTTTCAGAGATGTGACACAAAGGTTTTCAAGAAAATCCCCCTACCCCAGACTACCCTTTACATGGAACATTTTTCGAAAATTTTAATTTTCTCAAAAACGGCTCTAACGATTTTGATTAAAATATCATATGTTTAAGATATTGTCATGACAAATAAAATGTATATCTCGAATTTTCTGGGAATGTCTCCAAAAGTATTCTTCATTATGAACGACTTTTTCATAACTGGTAAACCATAAGAGATAGACAAAATTTTACTACATGAAAAATGTAGATCGCGTTAAAATACACAATTTGTCATATACATTTCTTTTGTTGAGTGAACCGTTTGCGAGATATTGCTTGTTGTTCCCTTAAATTTTCCAATACTTATACTTTTTCTCAAATTCGTTATTCATTTCTTTTATGTCCTGGACATGCAAAGAGAATGGAATGCGCCACATAGCAACCAGCGTTAAAATATTTGACTATCGCTTAAAACCTACCATATTCCCCTTGCATCTACATGAAAATTACCAATAAGATTGACATCTAGATTAACATGAAGCATATGGAGAATAAGCGTTTGTAAAAATAGTTTGTACAAGAGTAGAGAAAGTCATGTGAGGGTAACACATCAAATTTTTTTTGGCATAGTCTCCTTTCGAGTGTGGCAGACTCTGACCTTGCCACGGCGTTGCCCGCAGCGATATGCACGTGTAGAAGGTTGATGTGTGCTATGTATCATTGATCGCGCTGTCACTGACGGATGTCGACGCGTGGAATGCTGGTGACTGGACATTCCCCCTTGGATTGCCACTTGTCCACCACGGCTCGGAATCTGGTCTTGTGCGCTCCGTATAAACCACACGTTATAGACACAGTGTCGAGTGGAGTAGACTGCAGGAAAAGGGGTCGATCAATACGAGTCTGTATGAGGCTTAATGCGCTAATCGTACTATACTGCAAGAGGAAGAGAAAGGATTAAAGATCGTGTCCTTCCTCTTGATGTCCTGCTACGTTTAGCTCTGTATTTCAGCATTTAAGACAAGCTCTTGAGGATCAACGGATCTTTCCTCCTGCTTTATTTCTGCAAACTTCCCTTAATAAACGCACTTTACTTTCTCTACTACGTATAGCAAGCACGGGAAGTATTGCATTCCACCCAAAAATTCGATACCGAGATTTCACCGGAAATACACATTTTGAGGCACCCTGAATCCAAAAAAAAGTGTTTTTTACAATAAGGTCCGCGTGTGTCTGTGTACAGCATAACTCAAAAGTAAAATATCGGATAAATACCAAACTCGATATTTAGGTTCAGTATCTTTCAAACAGGTCCGTCACGTATTGCTAGAGTGTATAGAACTAGTGCATCTTCGGGACTCTTTCCAACAGCCGGCCAGTCTTGCAGAGGTCTTATCGGATGATAAGCCAACGGTTGATAGGATTTTTAGCTTCTCTACTACGTATAGTAAGTAGGGAAAGTATTGTATTCCACCCAAAAATTCGATACCAAGATTTCACCGGAAATACATGTTTTGAGACAACCTGAATAAAAAAAACATTTTTTGGAAACAAATCCGTGTGTGTGTCTGTGTCTGTCTGTGAACAGCATAACTCAGAAAAACGAACAGTCGGATAAATACCAAACTTGGTATTTAGGTTCAGTATCTTCCAGAGATGCGACACGAAGGTTTTCAAGAAAATCCCCCCACCCCAGATTACCCTTTACATGGAACATTTTTTGAAAATTTTAATTTTCTCAAAAATGGCTCTAACGATTTTGATTAAAATATCATATCTTTAAGATATTTTCATGACAACAAATGTATATTTCGAATTTTCTGGAAATGTCTCCAAAAGTATTCTTCATTGTGAACTACTTTTTCATAACTGGTAAACCATAAGAAATAGACAAAAAAATTTTTACACAAAATGTAGATCGCGTTAAAATACACAATTTATGTCATATAAATTTTTGTTGTTTAGTGAACCATTTTCGAGACATTGCTTGTTATTCCCTTAAATTTTCCAATACTTATACTTTTTCTCAAATACTTTATTAATTTTTTTATGTCTTGGACATACAAAGAGAATGGAATAATCCACATAGCAACCAGCTCTTAAAACATTTGACTATTGCTTATAGTTTGCCACATTCCCCTTGCACCTACAAGAAAATTAGCAATAAGATAATTCCTGCAAACGTTTATCTCGATTAGCATAAAGTAGGCGGAGAATAAGCGTTTCTTAAAATAGTTGGTACAAGAATAGAGAAAGTCATGTGAGTGTAACACATCAGATTTATTGCATTCATTTTATTTCCTATACCGCTTACATACGCTAGGTGAAGGAGGTATTTTATTAAACTGGAGATTAGATTACAGGAAATATACTTTTGAACAAAAGCCCCCCCCCAAAAAAAATTTGCTGCATGTCGATCGAGATAAACCTTTGCAGAAATTATTTTATTACACATCTCATTGTGTGTAAATGAGGAGTACAGACTCAAGTCAGCAGGTCACTATGCGATGGCTTGAAATTCCATCCTCCTTTCATGATCACGAGAAAGTATTTTACAATTCAAACCAATATTAAAAATACCTCGGAAATATTTAACGCCACAGGAAAGTACTTGATGTAAATTGTGCGTTTTAACGAAATCTACATTTTCTGTATAGTAATTTTTTCTCTATTTGTTATAGTTTGCAAGTTATACAAAACATACACAGAATGAAGATAATTCCACAAGCTGTTCGCAGAAAACTTACGATATAAACTTGTCCTGCAAATATCTAAAACGTGTAGTATTTTAACTAAATCGTTAAGACTTTTTTGAGAAAATAAAATATGGCAATTTTTCTAGCTAAGGCATAGTTATAGGATGGAGGATTATCTTGGTAAACACTCGTGCCGCAACTCTGGAAATACCAGGTTTGATATTTAACGTATTCGTTTTGGAACTATGCTGTTCACATGCACACCTTTTGGGGGGCTTTCTTTGGATTCAGACTCTCAAAACGTGCATTTCCGGTGAAATTTCTGTATCAAATTTTTGGGTGGAAACGTAATACATCCAGAGTGTAAAAAACGTATAAGCCAAGCAAATACAATATTTCATACCTGAATCAGACACCGTTGAAGCATGCCAAGCGAAAGTTTCCAAGGTTTACACC